>JAVDOI010000009.1:13100365-13700365 GCA_032191485.1 Leptoclinus maculatus
ATCACCTCCAAAATGTACCTGCTACCAAGGTGAGTAGCCCTCATTGATTCATTGGAACGTGGGAGGGTGCCATAAGTGTGTTTTTTTCATTACTACATTGTAAGCTGCGTACACTTTGTGTACGCTCATGTAGCCAGCCGAACGAACTCACCCTGCGTGTCGTCATTGTGCTCGGTGGCCTGCTCAGCCTTGCGGATTTGCATGCGGATGATGTCAATTTTGGTCTTACTGTCCTGCAGCATCTGCTGGGCCGTCTGCAGCATCTTCTTATCCTGATTGAAGGAGAGACCGGGAGCAAAAGTCACGTGACGGCAAGCGGGGAGGTGAATATCATAATACTAGAATACTTTGAGCCTTCTGTTGATTGATTGTTACGGCTGTTGAATCTGTATTTTACAGCAGTGACACAGAAAGGGAAGAGGAGGTATGAGAGCTCGGTCAAATGGCAAGGTGAAGCATAAAAGAGGGGGAGGGGGTCTTTTGAAGTAATCGAGGGGTGAGGTGTGTGCAGGAGGGGAGGGGTTTGTGTGTCCCAGGGTCCTATGCATTTAGAGATCATCCGAGTCAGCAGATTGGTAAAGGTTGTGGATCATGAACACACACACACACAAATGGATGTGTATGGATTTAGCCAGTGTCCTGTACCTTGGTGGATCCGTTAGCGTAGATGGGGATCATGTTTTCGACCCCCTGCTTGACTTTGAGCTCGATTTTGAGCTGTCTCTCCAGAGCAGCAATGCGGTCCGACGTACGACTCTCCGCCCCGGGAGACTGAGGACACTCATCTGTGTGGAGGGAAGGAAAAAAAGATGATATAAAAAGAAGGAACAAGATGACGGTTCACACGGTGCGCCCTAAAGTCAAAGGGCTCTCTGGGGAACTTCATGTAATGTCAAGCTGCTCACTCATCTGAAAGTCTCTTGGTGATATCGGGGACAAAGGAAGCAAATGACGAGGGGGATTTTGACAGTGGGGGGGGGGGTACCTTTGTTCTCCTCGCCTCCCTTCACCACGATGTGAGCATCCAGTTCTTGCAGCTGATCATGCAGGTTGTCCAGCTTGCGGTTCGAAGAACGCAACTGGCTTTCCACCTGCAGGCAAGTGCAAAATACGGTAAAACATAAACATGATCAACACACGCAAGAATGTCACGAGAGGCTGGAGAGCAAGTTCTACAAGACATTTGTTCTTCAATATTGTACTCGATGTACCACAAAAATCTGCTAACTTTCTGAGGCGTTAATGCGATAATGTTTTCTATTTTGATGTTGACATTCTTGCCCCGTCTATGCCTGGTGTCGACGTGCGTCCTGTGTGATCCGATCACAAGTGGAAAGCACCAAGTGCGTCGGTTCACACCGGGCATTAGACTGCGTCTCCAAATGCGTCTTCAGTGACCACTTGGGATGGGATCTCACTTCCCCACGTACAGCATTTAGGTTTGCCAAAGTATTTAAACCGGTGGGAGACAGCAATGCACTTCTCGTGCCTGGTCTGCCAGATATTAAAAGAAGAAGAAGAAATCCAAACAATGATACAGGCTGGGTCTATTCCTTGGTGTGTTCCAGGCAAACCAAATCACCTGATGTGAAATACCTCATCATATAAGATAACTGCGGCTTTTACTCCAACAGGGGTTGGATGAACACACCATCGTACTTTTTTTTGCTTTAGAGAATCATTCCTCCTTTAATACTCGAGCAGGTGGAGAGTTAGATGCGTTGCTCACATGCAATTGTGTGCATTAATGCTCACTTCTAGCAACAGGCGGAGCTGGTGCAGCTGTCCTGGGAACTGGTATGTGACTGACTCACCGGCCACTGTTCCAGTCATTAAACTGGTTTCCTGCAGTCGCACTGATGTCAAATCCAATGGTTTTGTCGCTGGAACATGCGTTCTCATATTAAGTATCCTTGTAAAGTGTCCTTTTGCTAAATCCTTGACTTTCTCTTTGCTCTTTCAGATCATCTATTATCGGTTGCCTCTTTTCCACACTAAAAATAAGACATTTGATTCCAACACGTCCTGGAGTTGGAAGGCTTTGGGAGGATCTGAGGGTGACTGTGGCAAACCTGATGTGCGTTCCTCTTGTCAGTCGTCGCCCTCCGTAGGTTCTCAGCTCCCTCCTTGATTTTCAGCTCCCTACGAATCTCTCTGCGGATCTTTTCGCGATGCTCGTCCAGAAGCTGCTGCACGCTGGAATCGGAGAAATCGGAGTTCTGGTCCAGGCCGAGCTGCTCCAGAACAGACAGCCCGTCTGGGTCACTCTGGACGGGTGAACGGGGTAGGGAGAGCGGGAAGGGGAAAAAAAGGATAAAGAAGTTAGGCGACGTGGTTATGAACAAAATAAAATAGTTTACAATACAAGGCTTACTTAACAACACAGTCAGCCTGGTTAGAGGAGGTGTTGTGAGTGATATAGACAGACGAGGAAGACATGGTGAGCAGGATAATGAGAGGTAATGGGAGGAAAGAGATAGAGAGGGAGCGAGGATAGTGATGGGGGGTGGGAAGGAAAAAGGGCAAAGTTGGGTAGAAACGAAAATGCTAGAAAAGGAAGCAGGAGGAGCAGAGAGGAATGACAAAAATCTTGTTCAGCCGGTGTTTATAATATTTTAAAACAAGCTTCAAAGTTCAGGAATACCAATAGAAATGTTTGCCTGACAAACGGGCTAAAACTCGAGACGATACACAAACATCAAAGTGCATTACAAATCTGTCCCATGACATGTGCTGTCCATTGTCCTCTTTCAGTATTTTCCCATGAACCGCTGCTTCGCCACTAGGTGAGAGCTCAAATTAAACACACACACACACACACACACACACACACACACTTGGTACGAGTAAATAACTGGGCTCCACAAGTTTCAGGAGAGACGCCGTTAATCACTACAAATCCCACAGCCCACTATTACAGGAACACACCAATCAAACAAACAAGCCCAATGCACTTCACCTCCGAGCTGTCCTCATCCTCCTCGTCGCCATGCCAACACATAGTCCACTCGGATACGGTGACCCCGAAAAAAAGGCGACAGAGGAACAGAAATCTTTGGTGCGCTCCCGAGCTCGGCCAAACGGCTAATGCCACACCGAGAGCAAAATGGGTTGGCGGGGGAGAAAACGATAAAAAGAGATAAAGAGAGGGAGAGTTAAGTGAGGGAGGAGGGGGAACGCCTCCGAAAGAGGATATCCGTCCCAACACCAAGCTGCTCAGGCCTTTCCTGTTTCCTCTGCGATTTTGTTGCTGTCAGTGGAGAGCGAGACGCAGAGAGAAAGGGGGGGGGGGGGGGGCAGAAACTCTAAACATCAAGGACACATCCTGAACTGGATCTGTGGCAGTAAGCTTGTACCACGTCAAGTCTTTGTACCCCCATTAATCAGATCAGGCTTGAAGTGACTTTGTGACAGCTGTTTTTTGGTCTCACTTGGTTCAACGATATGATCTAGAGAGAGGAAACCAGGGAAGGATGCGTTTTCTAAGTATTGGATCAACGCCAGAGAGTAAAGCTTGAGACGCATTTCTGCTGCCTGCTTGACCTCTTGTTTTCCTGTGGGCTCCACATCTGCAAACCACAGTGGTGGTTCCCCCTTCCCCTATGCGAAGACTATGGGCTACAGTCACAGTGGTGGGTGGAGTGAGCCCCCCTAAAGCTAGCCTCCAACATCATCCTCCAAAGTGGGAAACGAGCATACGGTTAGAAGCACCATTAACAGTGATCTTACCGGTGAACTGTACGTCACACTGTGCTGGATAGGTGTCATCAGATAATGGAATGAACATGATGTAAAAGGAAAACTAAATATGCAAACAGAGACACAACGTGAGTTCTGATCATAAACCCGTCCTGTTGGCTACGGCGCTGGAACTGCTGTCATTTTTGTTTTCGTTTTAAAGCCTAAATTAAAAAACATAAAAAAGAAGCTACATGTTTCAGCATCTTCCATACACTTACACGCACAACGGTGAGCACTAGCTTTGCTATGTTACACTTTTGAGCTACTTATTAGATGTGTGATTAATACAGATTTTGGGTGGTGTACTCCCGTTTCACCATTTCAGTAAAAATTAATTTGAATTCTCAAATCTAGCTAACAGCAAAGAAGACTGTTTTTCCTCTGGAGGAGACGATTGGAAGCTTTGTGAAGTCAGCTTGGCGAAACAGACGCGTCAATCATCTTTGGGCAGACATTTATGACCTAATTAATGTACTTGCTCAGCTACGTCCAACTGCAACCCATTAACGGGGAAGGGAGAGAGACTTGTGCTTCAGGCTTTGTTCCCCTATATGCACATTAGATCAGAAGGTTACATAATTAAGAGCCAATCATAGATTTGTCTTCCCAGGGTATTTAAGCTTTAGAGCTCAGAATATTCATACATATATTAAAATGGTGCTTATAATCTTGCGTTGGCCACGACCAGTGTACTATGCCCCATTTCATGCTGTACTAAGGTTGCTGGTGCGACCCACATCTACAAACCAACCAGCCACATTGTTAGAATTTGGTCAAACAATTAAGACATTTTGACACACGCAATCTTTTGGCGTCCAGGGGACGTGACGCAGTGCGATCAAACACAGTTTTGGATTGACGACTACAGATTTTAAACACGTTTCTTTAACGGCCATCTTAGTAAAGACCCTTCACATTGTGCAATTTTGGGCTGTCAATGTCCATCTTACCCAAAATTAGAAATGATCTCCATACAGTATATTTATTCATTCCCAGGTATCACACAATCGAGATTCTACAAATGAATACAGACAGTTGATAAAGTGTAAGAGGGCCAAAACAATAGCAGTTATCTGGCAGCTTGCCTGATGGCTGCCCAAACATTAAAAGAAGCGGATAACAGGCTTCAAAAATGGCGCCCATTCACTTCAATGAAAATTGCTCTTCCAGCACATAAGCCTTTTTTTTTTTTTTTTTTACTTCCTGGTTTGCCTCCACATTGTACATACAGAAAGATGACATCATGCACTTTAAGGGAAATATTTAACCTGGATTGGAAATTCCTAATATTAAGACCAAGACCTTGTTTTCAGTTAGAAGTGTCCCGTCAATGGGGAAAATGCTTTTTGGGTCACAGGACGGCGAGTGGCCACTGGTGTTGTGTCCAGCTCTCTTAATACATCCAACAGAGGGAGAAGATGAAGGAAATGTCAGTGACATCACCAGAGTTGACCAAAGACAGGAAGCCATCAATAACAGGTCTTTCATGACACACCTCTAATCATTTCCACACAGTCTTCATTAAATGGGGGATTTTTTATTTTATTTTTTTAATCTTGTCTTTACAGTTTGACCACTGACAACTTCTTTGAGAAAATAGTCCGGTTCAGTGGAAATGATTACTGTGTTTCCTTGTCACAGGAGAGGAAGGAGTGGACCACTTATGTCTGTAATTTTGAGGTCATTATGTGGTTTGCCCGTCTTTCCACATGAAACAGACTCATGCCTCTCGACTCCTCCGTAGATCTGTGTGAGCCCAGATAAGAAAAGAAAGGTGACACCGACAGGGAGTTTCACTTCCTGTAATATGAAAAGATGGGCTGAGCAGACTCGCGTAGTTTACCGGCTATAAGCAAGCAGACAACCAATACTGTAAGTACATGAGAGCTTTACAGCTAAATATGGATTGTTTACCAACTGTGATGAAAGCTACAGTAATGGCTTAACAGTTAACACACTTCATGTATGGGCATTTAAGTCTGGTAGACTGAACAAATATCAATATTATGTGTCATATATGCTTTTTCCATTTCATTAATAAAATCTGGTATTTAAAACTCAACCTCAAGACTCTTTGATTTAGGATCTTTGCAAACCAAAACAAATACAAAATTGTGCGGCACCGACTACCCTCAAGACTTCACTTTGACATGAGATATGTTAACTCTCCACCCACCACCTGCACCTCCATGTGTAAAGTGTGCGTGCATGTGATCCACACTGTGAGAAACACTGATGAAATGTTTGCTTACCCTTACAGCACATTGGGAGTAGCTGCTGTTGCTTAAAAGAGGTCGGAGTGTTTCGGTGCAACTGTGGATTGTTGTGTTTTTCTGCTGAGCTACAGCCTCACTGCCAAGTAAGTGATTGCGTGTCAGATGGTGAACTGATTGTGTAACTGAGGTGGAGGGATGTTGTTGCGTTGTTGAGTTCTTCTACTCCGCTCATGCCCTCTCATCCACATCATTATGACTTTAAGCACAGATGCAGTAATGTAATGTAGTAATGGAAGCAACTCCTCAAAGAGTAAGAATTCAGTCAAGTTTTTACTAAGAAGATACTTTTTTTACTATTCTTAGATGTGTATGACACGTGTTCGGTGTTGATGGACTGGGTGGTTGGATAATTGGGGCTTTTTTTATCCATGTTAAAATGTAACAATTTAAATAGTTTAGTGCTAAAATGAACATGGTGAACATGGTGAACCATGGACCTGCTTAGCATCAGCATGTTAGCATTATCGTTGTGAGCATGTTAGCCTGGTGACATTAGGATTTAGCTGTACGAGGGAACAGTTGTGCTTTGAGCTAAATGCAAACATGGCTGTGGACCTTTAGTCGTGTGATATTTAGGCAGTGTCCACGATGAATAGCTATATGCTACATCCAATGAATTGGGCCTTCCTCTCCTTTAATTAGAATGTACTGAGACTGACAGGGAATGTGTGTCCAGTCTGACACAACTTTAAAGAGAAAAACAGATCGACAGTTGGTTCACTACAATTAGGCTTTAAATTATTTCCAGTTCTAAGTTCCTAAGCCATAATCACACTATTTTACATTATTTCATTACATTATTACATATAGAAATATGTTGGACGAATATTCTTTACTTCATTTTGGATAACTTTTATGATGATTGGACATGTCCGAGGCTCTGATTGGGCAATTTTGCAACAGTGCTGGTGTTGTTAATGCAAAAGGGGGAACTTGAATGCTCTCTTATCACATATGTATTAAAACAAAACAAAAAACGTAACCTCAATTTCAAGAGAAATCGTACTTCAACAGAGAAATCTATCAGTAGCTACGACTCTGACTCTATGCTATGGTTGCAGCGTGGGTTTAGTCTATCAGTCTATGTATGCACTGCTAATGAGATTCATATTTTCAGGTCCTCAGTATCCACTGCTGTACAGCCACTACACCGGAGAGAAAGAACAAGATATCTGGTCCAAACAAAAGCGGCCAATCGTCACAATCGCCCTTCGGGCCGTGTCATGAGCTCAGTTGGTGGGAACTCGTCTCCTGCCACTTCCAACACAACACGTGTTAAAAGACATGTTAACAGCAGCAGGTGAAGACGGGATGTGTTCCGACACGCTTCTGTATGTGGCGTAGGACATACATGCACAAAGACGCACGTCTCTTAGACCGACGCCACTTCAATGAACTGAGCAATTAAAAGAGAGGAAAGCTGATACAATCTTTCAGTTGTTTACCCGGTGTGTAACTCTACAAAGACGGCGACAGACAGCTAACGGGGGCATGTATGACTCATGACGGGCAAAGTCAGTAGATAACGGCGCCAAGCGAGGCTAATTCAATCAGACTGTGTGAGCAGCGTAGGGGAGCCCCGGGCTGGACGGAGAGGAACAAGACAGAGCATGGGTGAAGTGCAATTTTGTGCGTGTGTGTGTTAGCATGTCCTCCACTGTGAGGACAATGCCTGGAGTTTTCCTACTGAGTGATAATGACCACTCAGTACAGAGATAGTGTCCGCACAGATGTCATGGAGAGGAGTTGTCGTGCACGACATGGACAAAGATAGGAGGGCAGATATTCTTTTTAATGCACACACTGATGCAGAAAAACACATGCGTCTCTTGGGGAGCTCAGCCCATGTCTGACTGAAGTCCGTGTTGTTATAGAGGGTGTGATCTGTGTACTCCCACAGCTGCAGTACACTCACTCCAAGATATCTTGTTAATGTGGGCCGTTGAATATGACACTAGGTGAAAACGCCATTGTAACTGTGACTGGGCGCTTGTTCCACCATGAGAGAAGGAAGGACAGGCGAACTGTGGCTGTGCTCAAAGTCGCAGACAACAATAGAGGAGGAAGAAGAAAGGAGACAACAAAAAAGAGCCTTTTTACAGCAACAAATCATGAAAATGAGATGGCTGGTAATGTCCTCTCTATACTAAACTACACCTGAAAGATGCTGAGGACAGGTACTGATCAGTGATCAGGTCCTTTCTGAATTAAATTGTTTTTTTAAGAGTCAAGAGTTTGAGTTTTTTTCTGGGGTCAGCATTTCTTAAATCTCTACAAAGGAGTTTGCACATGCAAAGTTAGCACGACATTAACATAGGGCGCGTGACAAATAAACAACTAAAATACTCGCATGTTACATCATAACTATATTACTGGCAGCGTTGCGACAGTAGCTATACTTAAAAAAATGAAATGGTTTGTATAGGTTCGCGCAGGCAGAGGAGAAACTGCCAGGGTCCTATTGAGACAGGTTGTCAAGACACAGACAACCGTTCAAAAGAATATATCGATGTGCGAATTAATTGCGCATATCAAAAAAATATCCTATTGGAATAACGAGACTTCATTTTAAAAGAGTACTCCATTGATTTAGCGTTGCACTTTATTCACAGCCAACATTCAGCCCCAACCGACGCTGACTCAGGGGACATTACTAGAGGCAAGTTATCAGACTTCACACAAAAGCCTTATAGAACTTCTTTTCCACATAAGCAGGAGCACGGCCCATGACGTGCATACAGACTGTGATGTGTAAAGTCGGTGGAGTTTCCCTTTAACTTCAACCTATCATTAAGACATGCAAGTCACAAAACAGACAACATAGGATTGTCTGGCTGACTAAATATATACGGCATTCTTCTTGCCTGGCTGAACGGGCTGTGTCGACAAAGGCCATTTGGTGCTCAGGAAAACACACACACGTAGCTATACGTCATGTTAACAAATGTACTGCAGTTGAGAACGCTGAAGCGATCCGCTTTGTCTCACAACACGCGCGCGCACACGCACACACACACACACACACACACACACACACACACACACACACACACACACACACACACACACACACACACACACACACACACACACACACACACACACACACACACACACACACACACACACACACACACACACACACACACACACACACACACACACACACACACACACACACACACACACACACACACACACACACACACACACACACACACACACACACACACACACACACACACACACACACACACACACACACACACACACACACACACACACACACACACACACACACACACACACACACACACACACACACACACACACACACACACACACACACACACACACACACACACACACACACACACACACACACACACACACACACACACACACACACACACACACACACACACACACACACACACACACACACACACACACACACACACACACACACACACACACACACACACACACACACTGGATTTACAGTAACTCGCATATCACGTCCTGTCGATGTCTTCCACTGCCACATGGGCTACTTTTTGTTATTCTGCCAAAAAGAAACACTATTTCCTATTCTTGTCAAAGCGACTGACAGCATGGCAGAGAGGAGGGGGAGAGGGAGCAAGGTTGAAATCAGACAGGAACAAAGTGGACAAGGAGGAAGAGGGGAAATGAAGAAGCAAACCAAACATTTACCATTTCCTTCAAAAAGGACAGGCTGGTTTAACACGGGCCTTTATGTGCGTAAACACTTTGACCTCAAAACAATCAGTTAGATTCAAGAACGCGTTATTTCCCCAACGGTGTATCAACAGTTAAATCCATGGATGCACACAGTGATGCTCATCGGCTACAATCATCAGCAACCGGGCCGTCTGCGACGGAGACGGAAGCAAATACATTTGCCCCGTCACGCTCATGAAAAAAAGACGGAAAGAGAAGTGGTTGGCGAAAAAGAGAAAGACAGACGAGGCAAGCAAAGAGAAAACAGAGCGGGGACAGGAAGAGAGAGGGGGGGGGGACGGACGAGGCCCAGCTGAGAGGGTTCACGGACAAATAAGCAGAGAAAGAGAGGAGGGCGATAGAAACGGGGCGAAGAACAGCAGCCGCGCCGAGACTACAATGTGCAACAACAACAGGGCCAGTCAAGTGTTCATCACAGCAGCTCATGGAAGAGAAAAGTGGCAACTTGCTGAATCCTTTATACGTTTAGAGCAATAAAACATCATTCTTCAGCGTCTCTACAGTCTTTATTTCAGGTGCACTAGATGTCAAATATTTTACTAGACGATACTTTTCACATAAGCAACAGAAACAAGACGCTAATTGGCTCATGGGAATGTAGTTTAAAAATAATAATAATAAAAGCACTAATAGCGTGTATTTGGGCTGCTTCGTTTCCTCTGTGTACATTTTCAATTCCCTGAAACACCTGAGCCCCGAACCAGTTTATCATCTCAAATGTGTGCAATGTCAAGCCTCCAGTCTTTACACCGTGACTTACACCGTGACGTAAACATGACGACGGCTTAAAAAAAGGGGTCCATTAAGATGATTGACAGCCAAGAAACAAAGCAACGCAGCCAAAGGAGGCAGGGAAGAAGAGCACTGGTAGCGAGCAAACATGGGGGTTAAACAGGAGCACCTTTAATTGTCTCAGCTGTGCACAATATACGGAAGAGAAACATACGGGTAAGACCTGATCCCCTCGCAAGACACACCCACATCCACAGTGGCCCATTTTTGGCAGAAAGACACTGAATTCAAGAATGACCCTCTAGAACGGTAGCTGGATCCGTCATTGTTAACAGCATGCTGTTCACAAACTTGGCTCAACCTGGCAGCCATTGTTTTCACCAGCTATTGGCCACTTCACTTCTTTGATTCAGGTCCGTGTGAGCCTGACAGCTTGGCGCATGTGGAGGAAACGTTATTCTTTGAGCTGCGTCCAAGTCTTTGGTTACAGTTAAACACGATTGACACGTATTCATCTTAAACAAACAAAAAAAACAATTGGCTAAAAGCGCGAGATGCACCAGTCGTGTCCACTCTTGTCGTTTCATTTGACTCATGTTGAAGCTATAGGAAACAGGGCGGTACAATGAGGTGCTGCGTTCATGTCATTGGCCTAAAGGGGAGGAATAGGCTCTCTCAAAATCTCTTTCCCTCCATCTCCTGACATGTGTTGAACCACACGACAGGAAGCTGCTGCTTTGTTATGCAAACCTGGAGCGGTCGGTGCTTAGAGCTCACCTGGATTATTGCTCACACGCCGCACCAGACACAAACAAAGCCACCACAGAAATGCATCACCTAGAGTGCAGCATCAGTATGAATGGCTTCACGTTCGTCACCATCAGGGCTTATTGGCGTTCTGAGGCCAGACACACACTAGAAGACGAGACTAGTTTAACAAAGTCTCAGACAAACCCCAGAAACACCGTTAGCGTGTGTCCATCTGGGCCCAATCGTCACCAAACTTTACATTTTCATCGGCAGCAATCTGAACGTGCTACAGAGAGTTGCCGACTCCTCTATAGAGTCCCAGCGGAGTCCCCAGGTAATACATGCAGATGAAGATGCAGAGCTCCAACTCTGCCCGCCAGATGCTCATCTGCATGTACTTATGATTTGCAGTGAGTCACCAAAAGTCGCATTTGATTGGATGAATATGTTTTTAAAACGCCCCCGAGTGCATGACGAGTCATCAAACATTTGAAACCGTTTCACAGAAGAGAAAGGACGTGGATTCTGATATAAACACTATAATACAATACACCCCCATGGTTTCTAAATAACATTTCAGAATGAATAAAAACTTAACACAAAGGTTCACTTACTGGCTTTTTTTTTTTGAGCTTTCAAGTTTCATTTTCAAGACGTCAAGACGTGCAAACAGATTTGGCATTTCTGTTGTGCAATGTGTTTGTTCAGATCCACAGACATGAATGCCAATGCTGACTTTAAAACACGCACCATTGGCCGGTATATCAACCTGCTTCCTTTTCCCTTGATGTATATGATAGAGAGAAGTTAATATCTTTGATCACCTTGAGCTCTGGGACCCTGTCAAACCCAGGGAGCCTGAACATGTTGAGAGAGGAAGAGCAACGTTTGAATCAATCCTCAAGGAGGTAGATGTTTAGATGACAAACATCCTCATGTGGGAATGTAAACACAGTCTGTACCGGGAGAAGTGGCTCCATATCTATAACCGCTGAACCTTTCCCAGAATATAGAGAGGGAAGATGAGGCAAAGCGGAGAGGAACAAACGGCCTCTCCGCTGCTCTATTCTCCAGAGAACAAACACACAGAGGCATTCATCTTCCTCATCAGCAGGGGGGGGAGGACCCTCGGCTCTGCGGGCCACCTGTCAATCACCTTGTGCGCCAGACGTGCTCAGCGAGCGGTCCAGACGCCGATCAATCACTGTCCAATCCCTGCCCTGCTGAGTCAGCGAGGATGCCCCACGACGCCCGTCAATCACCCTCCGGCTAGTACACACAGCGAGCGGTGGGAGGAGCAAGTGGAGAGAACACAGACGTAACCTTTCCAGGAATGGTAAACAATTCATCGAAATGAATCCAGGTGGGAATGTACACACACACACACATACCGGCCTCAAGTGGAATATTTGGCTTTAGGACAAGGCCACATTTCTGAAGATCTATTTATTAGGGAAGGGTTCGTAACATACACCTCTGTGAGCCGATGAGCACAAAAAGAAAAGAAAAGCAGTCAAACGTTGACATTGCGTTGTGAGAAATGAAGCAGGTAAGTGGCACATGGTACGGTATGCTGTTTGAATAAGGAGGTGAGCGGAGCACGAAGAAAGGCCGCATACATACACATGTGCAAAGTTTAAGTTGACGTAGTCATCGTGACGTCACCCATTGGTTCGTGGACTGCCGTTTCGAAGCCACGAGTTTGTCGAGGCGCCGTATATGGCTCTGGTAACGGCAGTGGCCTGTCAATCACAGTAAGCCCGCCCTAAAGCATACCCTGCTTTATATTTGACTCTAAATGGGACCAGAATTTACTAAATGAACATCATGCTGTTTCAAAGAAAACTTGAGACTCAAAACTTGAGACTCATAAAAAAAACTGACTTCTTTGTGAAACCGGAGGTTACCGCCTGGCCCTGACCTATCAATTCGGCATTGGCTTCACTTTTCAGAACTGGTTTGGTAAATGACAGTGAAGTTAATATCTCTGGATTGTGGACTGTTGGTTGGACAAAACATCATCTGGTAAATTATATTTGTGAACTGAGAATACTTGCAGCTCTAGTCAGATTGTAGGAACATTGTACATAGATTATGTCTCAATACTTAAATTCCAGCTTCGGGCTAGCTGTTAAACTGCTGTTAAACTGTGATAATCCTCATTATGTAGTTTGTATGTGTGTCAACCAAGCAAATGATATCTAGTAGTAACACAAGCTTTCACACAGAGTTGTTCACTTACAGATGAACATAAAGAAGCAGTCAGGTTGTAAGGTTAACTCTTTCTCTTATGTCTGGGTCTGTAACATTTCTGATAATTAAATCACAGCAAATGGTTACAAATGTTTCCAATTGTGGGACAGGAACCAAAATGACACACTGGCCTACATTGTCACTTTTTAAAAATATAAAAACAGAAGTGTATTCATTAGGGCTGCAACAACGAATCGATAAAATCGATAAAATTCGATTATTAAAAGAGTTGGCAACGAATTTCATTATCGATTCGTTGTGTCGCGCGATTATTACGCCACTCAATAAGTCGCGGAGATGTTTGAGTATAAAAAAAAAAGTTGAGTTGAGCGCGGAGCAGAGCGGAGGTAGAGGAAAGACCACCGGAGACCCGTAACGATGTTTGACGGTGCGCGATCCGTAGGCGGGGCATATCCGGCGTGCATGGCCGAACCGAGTGCGACAGATCAGCCGCCCCGGAGTCGACTGTTATCAGGGACGTAACGTCCCTCCAGTAGCTCTACTGGTGCTGGTGTTTACTCGTTATCCAGTTTGACAAGCATGACAAGTTAGCGTTAGCTCGTTAATAACAGTAGTAAAGCAGGACTAAAGACACGCTTTTATTCACTCGCCTTTTTTGGCCCATTCATTTTTCAATCTGTTGTCATGTATATATATTCTGTGCTTTGTCCCATATCGGTTATTGTTGACAAATATATGTGTGTGTGTTGTACTTTTTAATTTTTTTTACAGCACTTGGTCATCTTAAACTGTGTTTAAATGTGGTGTATAAATTAACTTAACTTGCACTTACTACAATGATGGTAATAATTTAATGAATAAGCTTCAAGTGAACTTGAGTGCGTGTGTGCATCTGTGAGTGTAGTGTAGAGAACAAGTTCTGACGTTCAAACAAATCCTGTTAAGTTTTCTGATTTGTATTTTTCTTTATTTTTTATAAATGATTTATTGTTCTGACAGCTCAGGTCCCTTTAAACAAAAAAATACATATTTTTGTGCACTTTATTTAAAAAAAACCCGAAAGCATAAAGCATACTGTTTTTGAATAAAGGGTTGGAAATTAATGCTTTTTTTTTTTTTATCCGATTCATCGATTAATCGTAAAAATAATCGACAGATTAATCGATTATTAAAATAATCGTTAGTTGCAGCCCTAGTATTCATATCTATCAAACCAGGAAGCGAAACTAGCGAGTCTTTCCAGCAGCACGTCAGCCTCTGTGCCTTGCTGATTATCACACTCTGTACCTGCATGCTGCTGGCCTGTGAAACCCCAGCACTGTAGAGTCTGAGGTCCAGTGGTCGAGTAACAGAAGTCAGTTCGATGACAAAATGAAAACGATAAACGTAGCAGCACAGGATGATCAAGCTCTTTGTTCGTGTTTCAGTGAGAAGTCTGACTGCACTCTGTGTGCGTGTGTGTGTGCGTGTGTGTGTGTGTGTGTGTGTGTGTGTGTGTGTGTGTGTGTGTTATTAGACTACATGGATGTCTGCGTAATTGCTCTGACAGGTCTGCCTAGAAATGAACTTCATGGAAAGGCGGCCCTGCAGAGCTACACGATATATTTTACTCCTCTGCGTGCGTTAACTCTAAAGTAAAGAGATAGAAATGGGTCTGCGCGGCCGAGTCAGTCGGGCCTCGTCGCTCCTTGAGAAGAGCTTCGAGAATAGAAAGAGACGCGCAAAAGGGTCGGATACAGACCTCCACCTGGAGTCAAAGACGACGTCCGCGAGAGAGGAAGCGTGTCCCGTGTGCGCATGTGTGGCTGAGTCACGGAAAGAAAAAAAAACATCTGGAGGCATTCCTGAGACGCTTGAGTGGTGACAACAGCCGACCTGGCAGGAGAGACGGGGGTTGGGGGGGGGGGGGGGGGGGGGAAGGTAAACGAAGAGCAGGGAGAGACGTGGAGAGGCAGGAGAGCCATAAAGTCACTACAACTCCCTACAGCATGCCTCCACCTAATCCATCTGCACTGTTTGTTTTACATCAAATACCACATGCATGAGGCTGGAGCTATTTAAAAACAGCAGCGTTGTCAGGCGGAAACCTCATATCTTGTTTTTAGTAATGCTTCGGGCTAAATGCTAACGGCAGCATGCTAACATGCTCTCAGTGATGTAAGTTGATGTTCAGCAGGTGTTATGTGCACCATGTTCACCGTTTAGCTCGTACAGCTGGGGCTGGTGGGAAAGTCAGTACTATACAAGGCATTGTTTAACTGTAGAGCTGCAACTAACGATTATTTTCCATTAACGATTGTTCCGCTGATTATTTTCTCGATTATAACGACAAATTGTTTCGTCTGAAATGTCAGAAAACGGTGAATCCTGTTGATCAACATTTTTTAAAACCCCCCAAGGTGACATCTTAAGATTGTTAGTTTTGTCCCGACAACATTTACTGTGTAATAAGAGAGACAATCAACTTCACATTAGAAATGCTTGAAATGGTATTTTTGCATTCAAAATGATGTAATTTCTTTCTATGTACCAACTGATTAATCAACTTATTGTCTCAACTTTCCATACAAGTTTTATATAATAATTTAACACAACTTTTACGAATATGTATGGGTTAATGTCTCAAGCCACAGAATTATTCTATTAATTCTACCATTTTAACTCAATCTTAGCATTGAATTATCAAAATAATATTGCATATCATGACTGTTTAGGTCAGGACGACTTTACTACAAAATGATCACCGAAGAACGCGGCTCAATACAGAACTGGCTTCCTTTACACTGCACTCAATGCGCTCCTCGCACTGATAATACTAAAACTGCCTTCTGGGGGTGGGGGGGCACTTTGCCCTTCTAGTCTCACGGCACCTCAGTTCCCTTGCCGACACTCTTTCTCTCCGAGCAGAGGGAGGGATGAGACCGCAGGGAGGAGCAGAAGAGAGACAGACACCGCCCTTCCCCACGAGACAGACAAAGGCCAAGACAGCCAGAATAAGAGAGGCAGGAGGGAGGAGACGACAGGCCGAGAGAGAGAGAGAGAGACAGGAGGGAGGAGACAACAGGCCGAGAGAGAGAGGGAGAGAGAGAGAGAGACAGGAGGGAGAGAGAGAGAGAGAGAGAGAGAGAGGGAGAGAGAGGGTCAGGAGGGAGAGAGAGGGTCAGCCAGTGTGATAGAGAGGCAGGTGGAGGCAAAAGGAGGGTGGTCGGCTGATGGATAAAAGAGCATGCTGGGAGGCCAGACTCTCTGCCAAACACACAGACATCAGACACATGAGGGGAAGAATGAGGAGGAAGAGGGGGAGCTTGTGTTCATGGGTGGAGAAGAGTTCATTGAGAGCAGAGTGCTACTGCTGTAAACTAGTCGAACAAAGGGCCGCATATCAAATCTAAATTTAAGCCATTTTCTCCTCTTGCAGCCCCAATATGTTTCTGACCATTTTTGAAGAATTGAATGTCTTTTTTCTAAAAGCACATTCGTGACTTATTGACACGTCTTTAGGGCAAAAAGCAAGTCACACTGTGCATGTGTCGGAAAGCAGGGGTGAGTGTGATGGCCAGGGAGAGAGAGGGGAGGGAGGGAAGGAGGGAGGAAGCCCTGAGAGGAGGAAGGAGGAGCAAAAGAGGGAGGCCATGGGGATCACAGCAGTACGCAAGAGTCACTTTACGGCAGCGTTGCTTTAGCACAGTTTCCAGTCTACGTGTATACGTGTTCTACAAGTGTTCATACTAAAAATTGAAATTGGGAAAATAGAAATAAAAATAGTAGAAAGTGGCTTAAAGGGCTTAAATCCCAGTTGGACTAATAAATCAATGCAAATGAAAACTTTCAGTATTTGTTTGAGGGGGGGGTGGGGGTAACCTGTTGGTCAGCGTCTTAGACCTCTAGACCACCAGAAACTTGTTATTGTGGATAATCCACAGAAAACAGGTTAAACCACTTGCATCTGGACCAGCTCAAGTCCTCGATTAAAAGTAGTTCCAATGCAAACTAGTGACTGAGGTAAAGTTAGACAATCCCACATAACACAATGTACTTTAATTCATTTAAGCAAGTAATTCCTGTACGGCTGGTACTGCCCTGCTTCACACTATTCAACTAATACAACCTCTAACATTCATCAAATTCCGAATCGTGGCTCTATTTTTTTAAATTGTAAACAAAAAGCATAAAGATGAACCCTCTAACACATAAAAATCGCCCAAAAAGTGTGATTAGAAAAGCAAAGATGTTTCAGTTATGAGGAAGATCTAGTTTTCTTCAAAAAGCTGGTTTGTCCGTCTATTGATTGCTTCGGCTGAGCCGTGACTAACAGCTGACTGCGAGCAAGTCACGCCTTCAAGTGTGTGTTTGCCACTGTGTGTGTGTGTGTGTGTGTGTGTGTCGGGCTACATATCACATTTGTGTTTGGGAAGCACCCGAGGGAGACCGCGTGGCTGTACATGGCGAATTTAACAAATAAAGACGGAGCGAGGAAATGCACATTCATGTGCCTCAAGAGCACCCTGGGGATCCACTGCGTTTAGGTCTGTGTGTGTGTGTGTGTGTGTGTGTGTGTGTGTCACAGCATTAGCGGTTATGACAGTTGGCTTCAGGTGTGGCAGCAGCAGCAGCAGCAGCAGCAGAGACCAGTGCAGCAGGTCTGTGTGTGTGTGTGTGTGTGTGTGTGTGTGTTTACAGGACCTGCAGACACATGTTGAGCTCACCAACAGTGATCACGTGGTCACAGGACATTATGACTCGGGATTACAAGTGAATGGTCTTTGGTGCAATACTTAGAGAACACTTCTGCATCGAGGCATAAATCAATGTGGATTTTTATTGTACGTTTTACAAACTATGATGATGAGTGGCAGAGGGCTCCGATAGAGGCCGCATGGACGCAGGCCCTAAAGAAAGGCTCCATACACATCATGAGGTCCACTTTCTGCTGGAGATATCGGTGTGCATGTGATGAACTCCCGATGCTCTACACAGATGGTAGAGAACCCATGAACCAGCACTCTGAGCTCCAGCCGTCAAAGCACAACAGACTTTAAATTACAATTATTATTGAGATAGTTTTTTCAAAAAGCCATTCTCCATAAAAAAACAAAACACAACCTTTTTCTATATTTTTCTGTTCATAGATTAACAAAAAAAAAAAAAAGGAACATAAATAATAATACGGTTTTAAATCTCAGTTCGGTAGCAAATAGATACAAGCGACTAACTGAATGGTCTGGCAATGTCCCAGCTGGCAAAAGAAATACAGTATTAGTGAATTCATTAGTAAATTCACTTTTTCTTTTCCTTAAATCTGTCAAATTTACCAGGTAACTTAATTCAGCATCTGTCCTCTCGGTTGTGAAAGAGCAGCTTCGGGTACAATAAACAAGCAGCTGTTGTCATGTTTTACCCGTTACATCATTTTTAGTTCAATCTGTTAAGTCTGTCAACATTCCCGTGTTTAATATTGCTGAAAGCACTCCGCTTTGCAGAGATTTAAACAACAAAAAGTAAAGGTTCGGCTTATAAATAAAAGACTTATTTCTCGGAGGCAAGCGTGGAACGACAAACATGCGGACACAACGGGTGTGTTAGCTGATAGGTGTAAGTAGAGGCCATTGAACTCAATTGAAAGAAGAGCAGGTTTGGTTGCGCTTGAAATCGGGTTATATAAAGTATTTAGTGGTAATGGCCCCGACTGAGTAACCACAGCTTAATGCAAGCAACAGTTTAATCAAGTGGGAAGGGGGGAAAAAAGCATTTCAATCCAATCTCTAATTACACAGACAAATATCATTTTAGAGCCTACGCTTAGTTAATTGTCCTCGGAGACAGTTCGCTCTCATTAAAGCTTCCAAAAACAAAGTGGTGATGTGTAAATGGGCTCCGTCTAATCAACATGTCGTACATGAAAACCGAATGCCCCATCGACTCTAGATAACCAGGTGGGGGGGGGGGGGGGGGGTAAGGCTGTCTAAATCATATAGGAAAAACTATGACCTCATCCTGCTGCCAGCTGTTTCTATGACAGCGCAGCCTCTAGGTAACGCACCAGGAAACACACCTGTCCCCTCCTCGTTCAGGCTTGCCGACGTTTGTTGGAACGAGCAGCAGCCGAATGAAGCTACAGCCGGATGTCATGCTGACCGAGTGTCGGATAACGTGCTGCGGGAGCTTCGGCTGCAGCTCAAAGTCCAGGCGTGAACTGAAGGTGGTGGTAAACTCAAGACAAACACGGAGGTGCGCTGTGGATTCATATTGTTCATCTGTTTACACTGCAAGTCGTGCATTTGCAAACATCTACTGTTCAAAGAAGCCCGAGTGAAAAAGTCTTGAGTTTCAAAAAGACCTTTAAAAACAGGAGAGGACAGCGTCTATCGAGGATTTATATGATGTATGCAGCACAACCAAAGATGCCTACTTTAATATTCCACACATTCTAACTAGTCAATACCTAGCGCATCCATTACCCACGATGCAACTCCTCCACCACCATGCTATGCTAGTAGCGGCTAATGTAGCCTTGAATTGCCTCAATCGGAGATGAGGAGCAGCAGCAGCAGCAGAGGTCTGGTAAGATCAGTTCTTTTAAACTCGTAGTCTTCAGCTTCCAAACATTTTCCTTAACGTGTTGATCTAATTCAAAGAGATTTGACTCCACCCAGCTACCCAACCACACGTCCAGGCCCGAGCCGGTGAGCGTCCCAGTGGGCCCCATGTTATCAGTGTAACTCGATCTCCAACCCGTTCTAATGAGAGGGATTGTTTGTGGGGAGACTTTAATAACTCCCGTAGCCTATTTTTATCTTATAAGTCACACCCTCCGTCTATGACGCACAAGACCACACACACAAACCAACTTTGACAAAGACCGTCTGTACTGCGATGGAAGATCTTATCAAAATCATGCTGGCAAACATTTGCCCGTTGTCACTCGGCCAATTATAAGCATTATTAATTTAACCGTCATGAGCAATCATACAGCAATCTACTGCATCTATTATTTGTAGATGCTGATCTCTATTGTGCAACATGTATAAAGTGTTTTCGGTCTGTGGAACCATGCCAAACCAAACAGTCTTCATTATACATATACTGTATATACACAGACCAGGTTTTTGCAGGACACCGATGGCACCATGCAGACAGTGATAACTTATTCAGTAAGGTAACCATGTTGAGCCTGCAGGCCGGTTCACGGCAACAACGTCACTTAAAAGCAAAAGTATTTTCCTTCTAATTATCCCCAGCGGAGGACGTCTCCTGAGAGCCGACCATACCCAAACGGGAAAACAAGAGGGAGGGCTAGAGGAGGAGGAGGAGGAGGAGGAGGAGGAGGAGGAGGAAAGCAGCTGGTGCGTAGCCTGGACAGGAGGGAGGAAGAGATAAGAGGAGAGAGAGAGCGAGAGAAGGGAGTAAGATAACAGAAGGGCAACATGGTAGATCACTTTACACTCGACGACCGGTCAAGAAGTGCTCACCAGAGGGAGTTTGGTCAGGCTGCAGAGGCCAGAAACTGTTTTCTTAATGTCGCGGTGGAAGTTAAAAACGATAGTGCTACACTGGAATATGTCGAATGAAGGGGGGGGGGGGGGGGGGCACCTCCAACACTGATGTCCCACAGTGCTACAGCATCTGGAGAGTGTGAGGTACTCCCGTACCATGAAGACCCGTCAATCATTCAGTCACGGCCATGTGCGAGGGCCGCTGAGCGACTCCTAAATTACAGCGGGCTTTTATTGCTGCGGGGCTCCACAGGAGAAACTGCCCCGTTGCCCCTGGTAACTAGACCATTGTAACCACTTCCACTCTGCGGTCGCCCCGCTGGCAGAGCCGTCATGTCGGAGACGCTCTCTGCCTCGCCCTCCGTGTAAATTCTGCTGCGGCTTGAGCGAGAGAAGGAGTGTCTCCAGGAAGCTTCAGCAGCATCACATGAGATAGGCCGCAAGATAGCAGAGCAGAGTATCTGTGTTTGTCAGCCAATAAGTAACAAGACGTGGCAGTAAAGAATCCACACTAGGTTTGAGGTCATTGAAAAACAGGCACAATCACATAGCCTGGCAATTGTTTCCAACTGTAAATTGTCCTGCTTGGCATGTATCAAATCAAAGGAATCTGGAGATTAAGCTACTAAATATCAATATTGGTATCAGCCTTAAAAAAAAAAAACACAGCAAATCTAGCTTTCCTGGAAGACCATTTAAAAACTCATCATAATATTCCAAATAATAATATATAATAATTGCACAGGATCATTATTAATGTAACTCTAAACAATAAAAGAAGAAGACCTGGCAGCCATTCTGCCAACCAAAGGCCGGCTGTGAGCCTGGTGACCACCAGGCCCGACTGAAGCGCGCTGCAGATTATGTGACTTTGATCATCTGATGCATTTTACTTCATTACCAGATTATGTGTGATGCCGCTTTACGCTGACACATGCAGTACATTAATCTCGTTATCCGTCATATACGTTTCAGGCTGTTCTGTGGTCACAGACGCAGATCACACCGCTTCCTTCTTTTTATGTTCGACATATATCTTTGCTGTTTCTTCCCACCATTTACTTACACTAAATGTGGCAATATCTTTTCGTCACTTTAAATTGGACACCACATCCTGCCACACTGCAGAGTTTCCAAATTTGTCAGAAAATTCTTTGGAGCCCACAATAGGGCATTAGGAAACTCCACCACCAGGCTGTCATAGCTTTTATATGGAGTCACTGTAGAGTGTCAGCAGAATGTTTTTTTGTCTTTTGTCCAAGACCACAATGTTTATGTCAAATCATGCTCGTCTGACTACTCATGGCAACCATGGGCGCAAAGTATCCTAAACATGGTCAGAATACACATCATTTTTGATGAGCTGCCCTCAGACTGCTTGGGTTTTTTTCTGGCTGC
Source organism: Leptoclinus maculatus (assembly GCA_032191485.1). Classification (NCBI taxonomy): domain Eukaryota; kingdom Metazoa; phylum Chordata; class Actinopteri; order Perciformes; family Stichaeidae; genus Leptoclinus; species Leptoclinus maculatus. Next base: position 13,122,732 of record JAVDOI010000009.1, read on the forward strand.
AGTGTGAGCTCGAAGGAACCGCGCCTAGTTCATCCCATTAAGTTGGCCGATGCGGCTTTGTCCGTGAAGCGTTTTACCAGCCGGCCCCCTGCTGTGGGGAAAATCACCACGCGTGAATCCCCATTGTGTGTGCAGGAGGATGAAAACATTGCACACAGTGCAGAGTGGCAGGACGGGGAGGTGGTCAGAAATGACAAAACTACACGTAAGAAATGAGGGGAGGACAGTCTCCGCACATATTGTTCATCAACACCCTCCGAGCAATGAAACGCAGATGTAAATACACGTACTTGACGAAATCCCTGTCAAAACATGCCGCTCCCTGATTATTTCTCCGGTGAACTTCTCCCCGCGGCTCTAATATTGCGTCAGCTTTTATGTCCTCAAATATCTTGTCCCATTAGGGGAAAGAGTACATTTCCCCAAAGTGAAAACCCTCGCTGAGATTACAACATAAAACTCTCTTTCTACTAAAAAGCTTTGACCTTTTAATGCAACAACTGAAAGCATGTGACAGCTCGGTGTTGTGTGTTACATGCAGCGCATTTCCAGGCAGACTTGGTGTATTTGCGAGGAGGTTCACAAAAACAACAACTATCCATTTTATAAATCCTTCATCCTCGTTTGTCTTGTTTTCTAGGCACTCTTTAAAAATCGCTGTTTCCACATTGCTTATCCAGCGCTTGTTAACCAAGCCGAGTGGCTGTTTAAACAGCACGACAGCGACGAGCGACGGGGCCGAGATCGATGCATGTGGCCCAGAGGGCGCCTGGGCACTGCCATAATGAGAGGGGGGTCAAGGGTCGAGGTATGTCAGAGCGCAAGGCTGCTGGATGTGACGAGCCACGTGAGAGGGAAAGTGAAGAATAACTGCGGTTATAAGTGATGCCAAACCAACTCTGCAAACTGTTCTGCTTCACGGGGAGAAGAGCAGAGCAGGAACATGTCTGTTACAGTTATGTTTGGACTGAGTGACCCCGCCCTGACCTACTTGCTCCTGCACATCCTCCTGACCACTGCTACTTTTCCCAGCTCTCCCAGTAAGCTGGTGGGGTTCACTGGCCAAGGGTGAGCGGTGATGTCATTACAGCTCAGTGTTGCTGTGTGCGTGCGTGTGTGTGTGTGTCCCTCTCTAGGGAGGAAGGCGGGGTCCGTCTGAGGCAGGAATGCAGGGGTACATCGCGATGAGGTCATGATAATTATGGGATGTTTGCACAGAGGGAAGGCGAGATGTGAGTGAGGGATGAGGAAAACCCTATGAAGAGAAACGTCAGCTTTAGAGCAGCCTGCTTTAAATACGCAAGGGGGATTTTAGTATCCGTGTGCGGGTCATGTAAACGCAAACACCCTCCGCTCACAGAAACAACTAGCACACTTGATATACGAGGGCTTTACTACTCAGGTTTGGGGGGGGGGCAGCAGCTGGGTGGGTTGGTTGGTTGGTTGGCGAGGGTGTGGTCACCAACATGCTCCAGCCAGGACGAGAAAAATGAACCCGCAGTGAACTGAATGTGATCTGGGCCGCTGGTGTCAGACAATACAAGCTATTGTACTGCTGCGGCTGTAGAGCCTCATCATCAGCATAATGCCCTTTAGACCTCCCTCCACCCTCCACCCTCCACCCTCGGGCCCAAGCAAAGCCTCACCCACATGGGAACTGCTCCAATCAGAGCCGTGGTGATCCAGCTCGAAAATGGCCACGTCACAGCGCATGCGTGCATGTGTACACGATTAGAAGAAAGACATTCCAAGAGTTAGCAACGGGCTGCCCAAACAGTAAAGCCTCGTCAGCAAACTTCCTCTAAAGTTTTGTTGTTGCAAAAACAATTCCACTGTAAGGTAATAAATTCAGACGCCGTTCGGGAGCTTTCGATCACATCACATGATCTTCCTCGTGCCAAGTGCCGTGGAAACGTACATGTTGGAATTTACATTTTTAGCCCTTTAAAAGCGGCTCTTATCGATGTTTTTCCAACAACAATGTCTCAAATGGCAAAATGAGAATAGTGAGACAATGAAATTGGTCGCTGATGACGATGAACCTAAAGAGAGTCATCACCTGAATCTGCTGCTCCCTTCAGCTTTAAAAAGAGCTTGATGGAGAGTTTCAGCTGTCCGGTCCTCAACTCTAATGTTTGGGTTCATGCCAACCGCTCCGATTGGCCGAGTCCAAGCCCTGAAAACCCGCCGTACGCTGCCCGCTACCCGCTCAGCAGCACACACAGTTAGAGGCTAGCTTTAACAACTTCCAGTCCACAGTTTTGTGATTCTTTTTGCAGAGGAACGTGTAAATCATCTGCTTTACGCCAAGTACTTTTTGATCTAGTCAGCTATTTATTGTCATTTGTTTACAGTTGGAATGACAAATGCATCCATCATATCAACAATGAGTTGTCCCTTAGCAAGTACATCTAAGCCCTGCGGTGGAAAATGGCCGCTGACAGACACACAGATGAGCTGCTGTGACGGGGACACCACACGGAGACACTGAATAGAGTCCATCAGAGGACAGTCGCCCAACTGTGTCCAACACGGATGCATCGCTTCCACTGCATGCTCCGGCTCGACTCACTTTTGGTACCAGGTCCTTTTCAACTTTTTTGATTTGGATTCCGACTTGGTAGATAGAAGTGAGAGCATTACTGTCTCGGCTATGTTCACACTCAAAGTCGGTCTCAATAGCTAACTTTGCTGGTAAGCACAGGGATGATTTTCTCCTCGACTCTATATGCTCGGTCGCTTAAATACTCCCGTTACACACACACACACACACACAGCACTGTTAACCGTTTTATAAATGCTGGAATTTCCTTGAGGGCCACAACATAAAGCACACAGTCAGCAGAGCCCATACGAGGTTATGATCGTGTGTTACAAGCCTAAATATAGCATTGTTCATGTGAGAGATCCTATCATATGATGGGAAGCCCTGCTAGACGGCATTGTTTCATTAAACTGAGAAGCCTGACATAAAAATGAATGAGAATTCTCTCTCTCTCTCTCTCTCTCCCCCCCTCCCTCCCTCCCTCGGTGCATTATTGTAGATTCTGTCTGCCTACATGGCCCCAGGGCAGAGCTGAGAAAAGCCTACTTTGTTGAATAACTGTCTCCTTACGTCATGGTAAGGCTCATGGGAAGTACTCCTATGCATTCCCTGGAGTGTCTGACTCTGTGTGTGTGTGTGTGTGTCAGCTGTTACATCTGTGTATTTTGGAGTGTGTGCACTTGCGAACATGAACATTTGTGCCCATGTATGCATGTTTTTGTCTCAGTTGTTTGGGCTTTTCCACTGAACACACAAAGTGCAAGACATGTCAAACCGCCACAGATTCCTACAGTTTACTGTACAGAGCAGCGACACATCACCCACCCCCCCACTACATTCCCCTCTAACCTTTATCAGGAAGTGTGACGCAGATGGGTTCAGACTCCTGTTGGGGCTGTTTAATATAGTCTTCCTGTGAGGAGGGGGGCAAACAAATGGCTCGCCATGGGAGAGGTGTAGCGCTCCGCTGCCCGCTTCATATCCACAATAACGGAAGCGTAAAGGGGAACTCCACCGACTCCACACATACAAGTCTGTTCACAGGTGTTGGGGGAGTACTGCTGCATATGTGAGAAGAAGCTGTGGAACGCAGAGGGAGCTGCTCGAAGTCCGATAAATCGCCTCAAGTGATGTCACATCTGCTGCATCGACTATGAAAATAACATTTTTAAAAAGGACACTCGCATGCACCACAAAAACAAAAAAAGGCACGCGGGGCCGGTCCGGCCATCTATGTACGGAGAATCTCAGATTACAACACACACACACACACACACACACACACACACAGAGAGAGAGGGTGTGAGTTAATTCTCTAAGATCTTGTTTCTGGACGAGCAAGAAAGGATCGGAGGACAAAGGGAGGGAATAATGGCTTCAGTGTTGTCCACACAGCAGCCACTGAAAGCCGTTCCTCTGGTTTCCCGCCATACGTCAAAGATCAAAAGGGAGACAAAATACCAGTATCAAAGTCAGCTGGCATCATTGAGTGAGCAGCTCGGCATTGTCAAGCTCCAGCTGCCTCAATGGGTTATTGATTCCATCAATGACGTATCTCCCAAACTGGTCATTGGAAACAGGCGGACTAACGGGCCATTGGTCAAATTTAGCTGCTATCTGTTTTGGCACTGATTGTCAAACCCTGGTGGTTTCCCATTTGAGGATTTCTGATACTGTTTAATGACTTAGCTGTCTAGCCCGGGGGAACATTAAGGCACCAAAGCTAGAATTAATCCTGGTTGAAGTGGGAAACTAACCCGGCACAAAGCATTTAAAAAGCAGCCGGAGAGCGTGCTGCACCCGAGCAGCGTAATTAAAACGCAGACTGTGGCTTGATTTTACTGCCGACACGTGCTGGAGTTCAGGACTTCCTGAAGCTAATAAGGGAACAGTCAGTGGAGACATCGTCCATGTGTGACATGTCAGAGACAAACGCTATCAGGCTGCAACTAAGGAGTCTTTAAATGATTGATTAGTCTGCAAATTACCCTTTTGTGTAAATGATCGATTGTTTTACATTTTTGCATGAAAAGCTATTTATGACTTAGATGCCGATTATTTTTGTTGGTCAACTAATGGACTATTGGACTGATTATTTCAGCTCTAAGACATTGAATTTCGTACCGGACCAGAGCTGAGAGAGGACCTGAGGACTCCACAGTGACTGATTTCCACCAAAAATAACAAAAAAAGTCTTGAGAATCCGAAGGGAACACTTACTGAACAACTGAATAGCTAGTGGACTGAGCAACAGGTAAACTACAAGTTACGTCACCCGAGGACGTGAATTCTCACGTGTGCCTGTATCAAAACACAATAAACGGCATGCCTTGCTCATTTTGTAATGCACGGTTGATGGACAAGAACTGTTTGGTGTTTAGTCAGCGTTTTATGACGTCAGTGACTCACGCGGAAATACACAATAAGAGGACCGTTGGTTGTAAATGTGAAATCCTCAACCAACGATCATCTCAAACAGCCCTTTTTAATTTGCACGCTCTTCTGGAAAACACTACTTCTGCATTTTCACTTTGCTCCTTCTAATCAGAGTATATCAATGCTAACTTGTCTCACGTTTCACCATCTTCCCTCCCACTTGACTTGCATCCTAGCTTGTAAACAAGAATGTCTGATTGCAGGAACAAACAGGGAGTGAGGCACCTGCTCCACCTGCATGGCGTTGGCTCTAAACCGCTCCAGAACTTGCACGTCCGATACACGGGTCACGACAGAGTCAAATGTCACGGTGGGTCAAGAGGCAACAAAGGCTCCCAAAGTTCATAATGCTCATCTGCCCTGTTGTCGTAAGAGTTTCAAAATGAATGTAGACGTCTTGCTTTGATGGGGTCTCGAGAGCAAAGAAAAAGGTCAAGAATCATCAGGACATTGTGGGCGTCTTACCTCAGCACACAAAGAGAGTAATGCCTTCTGGGAGCTGGGAATGTTGTGTGCGTTGTTTCACAACAAACACCACTAATGTGCTGACGAGCACCTGCATCTGCACTCCCTGTATCTGCACTCACAACACCTTGAAGGCACAAAGTGAGCACACACAGTGCAACACACACACACACACACACACACACACACACACACACACACACACACACACACACACACACACACACACACACACACACAGTGCAACACACACACAGTCACCAAGGTGACTGAACACTGCTGGAGCCCTCTGCACAACCGGGAAGCATCCCATCATGCATTATTAACAAGAGACAAACTATCCGTTTCCAATTCAACTGAGTGGTTGGTGGTTCCTCCTTGAGAAGCCACCAGGGATCTTAAAAGGGTGCTTTCCCTTCTTTGTTTGAATCTCTCTCTCACAGAGTTTACTCGACCACCACACAGTAAAGTCCTTTTGTTCAGAGTTAATATCTCACCTGTTGTCCAATGGGTTTGTATTTGATTCATTTTGTGGTTTAAACCAGCGGTTCCCAATTTGGGGCTCGGAACCTCAGATTAATCTGGGAAGTCACAAGATGACTTTTAGGTGTTGTATAAAATTGTTTATTTCCCCCCATGTTTCCCTGCCTTTGCTTGATAAATAATACTACCTCATCGGCTTATAATAATCTGTTGAGAAGGAAAAATCACTTTTTGGTTGAACTGAGTCCATTTTATATGGAGGGGGGGGGGGGGGGGGCACATGCAGCTATGGCTTCGTTTTAAGGGGTCACAAGGCCCCCCTAAAAATGTTAGGAACCCCTGGTTTAAAGTACTTATTAGGGGAGGAAGAGTCAGAAGATCAGCCAACATCCTGGTCTAAATCAAAAGGTTGCAGGTCAATAACTTAAAGGAGACCGTGCAGGCAGGTCGCAGGACATCTCTTCTCCTCGTACTTACTTGTGTAGAGTCGTTCGCCATCGCTGTCCCCGTTGCTCTGTTGTCAGCCAGTTTTGCAGTTTCACAGACAGCCTGCGCACATGTGGGATTTGTACCTCACGTCAACGTATCGTCTCCTTCCCAAGACAATTAAAAAATAAGATGAAAAAAAAGGTCCGGGTGTTCGTCCTGCAGGTGGTGTCTCAAACTTTATACAAACAGTCTGTATTGACACAAAGGCAAAATAGTCCAGGGGTAATCCGCATTGTTGGCTTGCCTGGCCGCGCCTGAATCGATCCTCCCTCCGCCGTGTTTAACCAACGTTAGCTCGCGCTTCACACAAATAAAATTGCGTTCGCTGTCCGCACGTTTTTACAAAAACAAAAAAACCTAAACAACACCAGACGTTCGCATAACAGTATCCAGACAAAACTATGAGGCGCAACAGTCATTGTTCATCTCGCCATTCAACAGCTAGCAAAGAGCCCCGTAACATCCACCGGCGGCGCTCCTCCGTCATGTCCTGCTGAACCCGAGCCGAGATAAAGTCACATCCACGGGCAACGTGGAATGAAAGAAAGCCCCTTCTCGGCTCTCTTCTTTTCCCGGGAACATCTGCGGAACATGAACACGCCTCGGTCTCTTGTCTCTTATCACATGCCACACAGCAAACAAAAAAAAAAAAAGAGCCGCTTGTCAGTCCTTCACCAGCAGCTCATACAGTCAGCACGAGGGACAATAGAGCGCTACTCTGCCCGCTTAATATCCCGCTATCTTACGTCAAAAACGCGCAAACATGATAAAAAACGAGTTATTCGTTACGGTACACGGGATGAGTGAAGGCAACATCTCACACAGCGGGTCACTGAGAGCTGCACAAACCACTTGTACGTTATAACCTGCTGCGCGCTCCCGACTCTCGAGCAATGCCGCCCGGGCGTTCATTGGTCCATGGTTGGGCGGCGGGGACGCGCCCGGAGGTATCACGTGACCTGCACTAGCCATCGTTGTCAACTGTAACTTCTTATGAACCTAACTGTTGAACATGTGTAGCATGATGCTAAGTCTGACACGTAGGGAGAACAACACAGTGCTGAAAGGGTTATTCAGATCTTTAACTTACCTTCAAAGTACTTATTATGCAGATTTTAGAATAATACATCTTATATATATATATATATTATCTTACTGAATTACAATTAGTGATGCATGTGTACATCACTGTGATGTTGCAGCAGGTAAAGGTGGGGCTAGTTTTAATTACTTATTACTTTAATCTGCAAAGTAACTAATTAAAGCTATGGAAAAAAGGCTGTGGGGAAAAAAATACCATATTTGCTACTGTAAATGAAGTGGAGTGCTGGAAATGCTGGAGTAAAATACAAGTTAAGGACAATTATGCATAAGTACAGTACTTAAGTAAATGTTTTAAGTTACAACACAGTAATGCATTCAAGGCTGGAGGAAGTACTCAGATCCTTTATCTAATAGGAGTAATACTATGGTGTAAAAATGCTCAGTTAGGCCTACAAGTAAAAGTCCTGAATTCAAAACTCTATCAAAGTAAAAGTAAATAAGTATGATCATCAAAATCGACTTAAATTACTAATACATTTAGAAATAAAAAAAATACATATGACAAGAGCGTATTTAGTATTTTATATAGTCTCACTCCTCACTGGTGAAAATTGAAGAAAGAAAAACGTAGTTACTGTACAGCTGTGCTTCAAGCTAAATGCTAACATCTGCATGCTAACATGCTCACAATGAGAACACTAAGCAGGTGTAATGTTCATCATGTTCATCATCTTAGTTGAGCATGTTAGCATCTCAAGCACAGCTGGGGCTGTCATTCATTTCAGCTATATGGTCATAAGGCAATGTGTTGGACACACATTCCCTGGGGATGTTTCTGACACTTTCACACGGTTATCTGTAAAGGTTGAGCTGACTTAAGATGCCAACCACAGATGTATTCATACTGTGCTCTAATTGTATTCTGGGCTTTTAAGCAACAAAAGCCTATATAGCAGCTTGACGAGTCCAAATGAAATGCCAAGTCTTGTCAGAGCAAGTCTCAAGTCAGGTCGTCCAAGTCGTGTGTCAAGTCCTCACTTTTGTGACGTAATCCCAAAATTTCAGACCACGTAAAAATGAACACATAATTAGTCGATGTGGTCATTTTCAAAAAAGGATGCCCCATCCTGAAAATAATCCAAGTACAAGTACAAAGAGTAAACAACTGAAATTGGGTGTTGAATCTGACTTGAGTCCAAGTTTTGAGTCTACAGTCTGTTACGTAGCGTGTTTTTGTCAATAAAAATGCTCCGAAACACAACTGAAGTTGATCTCATTCCACAGAAATGGTAATAATACATTAATACTGTGCTTGATGGTGTAATTATTATTATTAGAGAGAAATAGAAAGAACCACAGTGAGAGAGAAAAGCTCATAATAGGGTTAGGTTAGGGGATGTGTTGGTGGCGTGAGTGGATGTCTTTTGTAGAAGTTTGCATAATTGATTTGCATAATGAAAATTAGCCGGCAGTAAGATAGGAAGGACGTAGGAACAGAGAGTGACCTCAATGCAGCAGGAGACACACTAGATATCCTAAAATATACACGACATGATCATCTGTACCATGAGAACTGATCTGAGTCACTTACAGTTGGCACTGAGTGATTCAACTCAAAAGCAAGGACAATGACATTTTGGAAATATATCCACATTGGTTCAATGTGTGGTTGTCAAGTGTTGAGAAGCTATTAATGATTCATGATAGTGACCATGCATAACCTCCCTGTCCTGTTGTCCTTTATTAGTTACAAAAAAACAAAAAAATAAGCTGATTGAACAGTCTCGATAACATGTGTAATAAAACATGTTGTATGTTGTACTATGCAAATGTTTGTATTGTTATAAGAAAGTAATGTACAACTTGGTTTGTGAGAATGCTGTTCAATCTACAATTATGTAAAATAATAGAGAAAACAGGAAACCCTGACATTTGAGAAGCAACTTTTTCTGACGATTGGTTGAGCTAGCATAATCGGTTCAGCTCTAATGAAACGTTAATGTAGACCTCAAACAAAAGCAAACATTAAAAAAATGAAATACATTTAAAAAGCCTTGTTTTATTATTTCTTGCTGAGACGCATTGACCTTTGACCTTTGACACCCCGCAAGACACGATTTTGACAGGGTTGACGGTGGTCAGAAGGTAACAGGTAGCTAGGTAGCTATATATACCTATATATATATATATAGTCAACAGACTGAGGCGTGATTAGCTATTTAATGATCTCGTGAATTGCTTTCAGTTATAACCCAAACTAGCTGACTGTTACACAGTCGTTATCTCGGTTGTATCGCTAGCATCGTGACAGTTAGCTAGCTCGCTAGCATTAACGTTCGTTCTGTGAGACGATAACGGTTAACGTTGTGTCGCAGTTGACAAACGGTTCGCATGTCATTCAGCGTAGGATACTCTTAAACATTCAGTTAATTCAGCGTTTTATTTTTAACAGGTTTCCTTCAGAAATAACAACTCAACAGCAGAAAGCATGGCCGACACTGAAGTTCAGTTCGAGGACCCGCTCGCCTCTAACTCTCTGTCGGGACAACAGGAGCAGGTGAGCGGGGAGAGGGAGCCAGACCGCACGGAGAGTCTTCAGAACACCGGACAAGGCGGTCAGACACTAACGCCCACATGCTTTCACAATATACACGTGTCATTTTTAAATGTATATGAATGTTACTCATTTTTACCACTCTTTCACCGTTGTTTTGTTTTGTTAAAACAACCGAATAACCACGGTCCTCCCGTGCACCACCGCTTTAAATTCATATGGTGGTCATTTTTTTATTCATTTCAAAATGGAAATAGTGGAGTAGAGATGGAGACAGTATGAGGCTATAACGACCTTCATTCATTTGCCTTGCAGAGGAGCCGCTGCTGTCGTCCTCGGCTGTCGTTGCTCAGGCGCCACCTTGCGGTGATCGAGCGGCCTGCAGCTGCCTGGGGGCCAGATGGATGGAGAGGAGCCTCGAGTCCATGGAGCTGCAGCTCCAGCTCCTCACGAGCAAAGCGGATGACTTACACAACTGGGTTGCCAGCGGGTAGGGTCCCGACTATTCGTAATGCTCTAATGTTATGTGTATTTCTGCTATTTTATGATCCCTTTTGTGTGTTGTGTGTTTTTTCAGACAGGATCACTTCGAGAGAGAGGCTCTTGCTGAGGCAGTGTCACGCTTCCTGTACACCTGTCAGCCTTACTTTAACCACCTGGAATACTTACGCTCCCATAAGTCCCAGCCTCTCGACAGCTACACATGGGTTGGTTCACCCTACGTATTTAAAGACACATTTGTAGCACAAGGATGTTGAAAGAGTTCCTGAAATATATCCTTCAATGGGCTGTGGTTTTAGATTTTTGTCATTTCTAAAAAGTGAGATTTTGCCCAAATTTAGGGAAAATCTAACTGGTTTAGAAACCATTTCCGTCTCACGTAAAAGGCATTCCTTAGAAGTTTTGAACATCCTGCATATTATTCTTTTATTGTGGATGATTGTGTATTTTATTAGCCAGATTGTCTGGATTTGTTTGTTTTGATGGAGGTTCCTCGGGAGTTTAACTACCGACTGATAATATAAACACACACCTTGATAATTTTGCGCCTTTGACTGAGCGCAGCGGACTCAAACCCTCTCTCAAAAGTGTTTGATCCTGGGAATTGCTAAATAAGGCTTTTGGATTATCACCTCAGCAATGACCATGACCACACAAAAACTCCGGCAATGCAACGAGGGGGGCATACGGTATGCGTTACTGAATGAGGAGGACATTTGTGTTCACTGAATGAAAACATAGTTTAACAGCCACAAGTTGAGCGTAAACCTCCATCGTGTTTGTGTGTGTGCAGCTGTTGGACTTCTCTCAGCAGCTGTGTGACAGGTTGGAGCAACTGGTGTTGACCTACGCCAGCTATAATCTCCTCTGTTTGGACGAGACCAACCCCAACAGGTCTAAACTCTCACACACACACGCACACACACTCAGAAGAACACAATGCTGCTAAAACATGTTTACTCGTTTCCACATGTGACAGTGGCACTAGCACCAGAACAGAACAGGAAGTCTTCATGTGGTAGTTCAGACTGCAGTCAGGTACACCCAATTATCCCATATTTAAACAGTTAATTTAACCAAGCAGCATTTTGTTTCATTTAACTTATACTATTTATATTGCCGCTGTAACCGATCCATTTTCATATCCGTCTCACCCTCTAACTCTTCCCCCCCCCTCCCCAATCTCCCGTGTGCATTCCCAGTGTGTCTCCCTTCTGCATGGGCCAAGGTCAGCTCGGCCCACTGAGGGTGGCCGCGTTCCGCTACTTTAAGCCCATGCCGTACCTGGCCCAGGTCCACACCGGCCTCTACAAACGCATGCGCTGGAACGTGGTCAGACTCCGGGAAGAGCAGAGTGAGGAGGGGGAGAACGAGAGAGTCGGCGACACAGAGTAGTGAGTCTGGACGATATCGCCACCCTCTCGTTTGGTTCTACTTTCTCCCGTTTCGACAGCAGACGTTTTACTGTTGATGTACATCTCACATCTTAAATCTCTCATCGCCGACGTCCCATTCAGTTACTTCCTGTGCTACGAGGACATTCCCAACGCAGACGCCGGCGTGAACGGCGTCTCTCACAGCAACGCGGTGAGGACCTGGTCCATCGGCAAGTGGGTGCAGGTGACCCCCGACACAGATGACATCTACGACTGGTGAACAGATTTACGTTACTTCCTACGGTTGCTCTGTGGCTGCTTTTACTTTAAGAGTTTTTAATGCTCAGCTCTCTCTGAACGGATAGCTGTGGCCAAAGCAAGACATTCTTGTGTCTCCCCCCCCGTCAGGATCATGTGCCAGCTTCCTCAGGCCGACTATCGCAGGCTGCTGTTCCTGGGCAGCGACGAGCCGTCGAGCAGCAGCGCCACGGTCCGCCTGCAGCAGATGCTGTTGTCACACCAGACGGCGGAGTGACGACAGCGACGGTGTGTATGAACGCAGGTACGACGCCCGTCTCTGGGCCGCGAGGTTCCCAGTGGTTTTGGCCGGAGGAAGAACAGCAGGCGAAAGGAGACGGGACCCGTTTAGATCACACAGGACGGGGCAGTGGAATCCTCTACAGCTAGTTGATGAGCAGATGTGTGTCGCCGAGTTTATGAGAGACTCTGACGTTGAACATCTGGATGTCGGAGCACAAACACCCGAGCTGAAATCACATGACAAATGTAAAATATGTGATCATTTCTGCCAGACGCATTCAGGGCCCCTTCATTTTTCCACATTTAAAGCCGTTTCTGTAATGCACTGTGACCACTGTTTGGTTTCCAAAGTTTTATTGTCAAGTAATCGTTTTATGCCGTGTACCGAGGAGTCTGTTTAACTCTTCATGTTTGCTGCACACTATTGTCACTTTATTTTGTTCAGTGTGTTAAAAGTGAGATTTTATAAGAGATTGTAAATATTTTGTTACATTTTTACAACAGTTCCCACATATTTAAGAGTGTTTTGTTGTGCTGTAAAGAAGTCCAGAAACGTGATTTAAAAAAACAAAACATTTTATTTACATGAAACATTGCATTGAAATAATTACACACAATCACAGACTTCTGTCTTTCAGAGAGTCTAAATAAACACAGAAAACTTCACATTTTAAAACAAGCTGCCATGATTGAGTCGCCCATTTACGGTTCATCAAGCCTTTTACATTAGCACTCAAAGGCCTCACTTCGTTTTCAATAAATTAATATTTAAAATGTGAGATGCAACATCTTTGAGCCAAGGTAACAAATAAAGTTTGTTCACTCATAGTTCAGTCTGTGTCATCATTCAGCTCCTCAGTTCATTCTGACTGGACGTAAAGATGAAGAAGGTCATTCATTTAACAACAAAAGGATCAAATCTACCATTTACAACCAACATCCTTCATTCAATAAAAATCTATATAGGACTCTTAAAGGGCTGCTATGCTTCTAAATCTCTAAAGTACAAAAGTAAAGTCTCCCTTCATTACAGTGAACAGTCTTTTTAAACAATGTACACATAAATGCTTACAAAAAGACCACGCGGACATGTTTAAGAAAGCACATTTAAAAAGTCCAGCTTCGTAAAAAAGTAAATAAAAAAAATGCGTAGTGAGCATAACGCGTCCTACGGACGGGGAAGAGGAAACACCGGCCTGCTTCTCAGCTGCTACACATGGGCTTCCATTAGAGTTAAATCAGTGGGTGATGGGAGCGTTGCTGGAATCAACATCTGTCTTAAGAGCTGATCCAGGTTAAAGCATTAAAGCACTGGATGCTATATTCATACCGCTTTCAATTCAGTTACGAACCCAAAAATCAGCCCGTATGCCACTGAGCCCTCATTTAGATGTAAAGTCCCAAGAAACGGCCAGAAATCTACTGAGAAATGTCCTCGTCTTTAAACCTGACAAACACGCAGCACCCAGACCGACTTCAACACACGGCACAGACACGACCGTTTACAACACGCAGCTCGTCACAGTTCCAACAAATACACAGTGAACAGCCAGAATAGCCGGGTATTGAACCCGACCGCTCTCATGTCGCACAACGAAGGGATCCCTGACCTTCACAGCAGCATCAGTTAAACCCCGGAGGTGGTCGCCATCTTTGAATGTAAAGTGTGTGTGTAGCCTTCTGCACAAGTGTAGAAGGCCTTGTGCGATTCATGAGTCTGTAATCCTCAACTGAAATCATCTAAAATGAGAATCTAAGAGAGGCTACACACACACACACACGGCTCCAGAGCAGCGACCATAATAAAAAAAGGCCTTCAGCAGTATTTCATTTAACCGATCGTCTCTCGACACATTTCTGAAAGCTCATGAGTGCCCGACTCCACTTCGTGCTGACCTTTGGTGAAGAACTGTAAGATCCAAACAGCTCAGACCGAGACCACGTGAGGAAGTGATCATCCTTATCTCTGAATCCATACATTTATGTGACCTAGTTAGAACTAAAGTGAGATAACCCAACCATCGTGTCCAAGCCTTTTACTAATCAACATATTTAAATTGGTACAAATTACAAGACTGAATGGGATTAAGTGCAATCTCAGAATCCTTCGTCGCTGTTCAGTAGCAAGACATCTCCAGTGCATTCTCATTTTAAAAAAGGTGAAAAGGATGTGTGTGAACAAACAGTTGTGGCTTCAATTAAAAGGGCTACAGGTGAGGAACACAAAGGGAAACAACAAAAATCTATCAGTCAGTTTACCTTCCATTGATAGCGGCCCTTTGGCACCGTCGGTGTGTGTGTGTGTGTGTGTGTGTGTGTGTGTGTCCACCCGTGCACAGAGATGAGGCATACCGAAAAGTGTCCCGTTCCAACCAGTTAGTCAGTAGCAGTGGTGCATCATGGGATACGGTCAGTGTGTCACATGGTTTAAAGGATTGAAATATGTAGTAGCTAGTCAGTGCAGAGTTTCAGTGCGGTGTCACGTTTGTGTTCGTCTACTTGTGTTTCTGTGGCAGAGACGAAACTATAAAGTTATTCACCGGCAGCACCAGAGACTTTCTTTGCCCCGAGTACAGACTCTCGTTGTAGATGCTCGACTGCAAAACATAATCCAATCTTCAGCTTTCTTTGTCCTAAATCAAACCCGTCTACTCTGCTGGGAGTGGTAGTTAGCCTGAGGGGAGAGCACTACCGGAGAGTCTCGATTCAGGGCAAGGAAAGTAGTTTACCTTATTTTTGCATCAATAAACAGCATGTACGCTTAGAGAAACGGCCAACGATTGAACCGCAGCACCACTTGTTAGAAATCCCTGCCTGTCTCAAGTAAATATATAGCAGTGGGTTTCCCAACCTTTTTACCCCTTAAAGCAAAGCTCCATTTGTCACACGTTGCATCTGTCTGCAGGCTGTGACCAGATCTCAGATTGCTTCATTTGAAATAATCAATTATATTCAGTAGTTCATAAGAATTCAGCAGTTTAAAAGAAAAACAAACATAAACAAGCAAAGATTAGAGAAAAGCTTGAAAACCCCATGTTGCTTGGGAACCACTGAACACCACTAGTTTGCGCGTGTCCCCCCCCAGAGCCGGGCAGAATATAAATAGAATGTATTCAACATCTTCTTCATCCTATCGTGGATTTCACTCTCCTTCTCTCAGGCTAGCGTTCTAAAATACTTGGTAATGAGTCTAAAACAACCCTTTACCATTCAGTACAATGTGATGGACATCAACAGAGTGATCTAGTTCATCTTCTTAAAAAGATAGAATTTCTTATAGTTATCCAGCCCTTCAAGCTCTGTGCAGCTGTTCTCCTGAAGTAAACATGTATTTGCTTAGAGTACAGTGAATGTGTCTTATTTGTCATGTGCCTCTTCTAGTTTGAGATTCCCGTGTGTGTGTGTGTGTGTGTGTGTGTGTGTGTGTGTGTGTGTAAACAGACAGCACTCGTGTCACTTCCCTGTACGAGTGTGGCTCAATGTTTTGAGTGAAATCCACCCCCCCCTCAGTGATGTGTCTCCAGCTCCACCACCGTCCACTCTCCCTGCGGGGAGCTCCCGGTGGCCTCTGGGGAGAAGCTGCTGACGGAGGTGACGGTGGCGGAGGGGGGCGTGAGCGGCGGCAGCAGGCTGGGCCACAGGCTGCTCTCCAGGGGGCTCAGCGTGCCCCCCGCTCCGCCCGGCAGCAGCAGCAGGGACGAGCAGCCGCCTCGGTTCAGCAGCAGGGTCTGCTTGATCAGCTGCTGGACTATGTCCACTTTCTTGCCCCAGTCCAGGTCCAGGGGGGGAGGTCGCTCTGGAGACTCGGGAGGGCCGGGGGAGGAGCTGTCTCCATCCTGGGAGGGGTTGCTGGATGTCTGAGGGGAGTCAGGGAGAGGAGGAGGGCTCACGGTGGACGGCGAAGAGTCTCGACGTTCGTCTTTGTCAGACGTCTCTTCATTCGGCGCCTCTTTTCTGGGCCCTTTCGTCCCTTTGGTGGGGTTGAGCTCCTTTATCCCCTCTTCTTCACCTTCTACCTCCTCTTCGTCACCGGTCTCCAGGGCTTCGTAGATGGTGCAGAGGCCAGAGGAGGGCGACAGCAGCGCCGTCTGGCCTTTGGTCGTCTGTTGCAGCTCTTGTTGCCACTGCATGATCTGCTGTCGCTCCTTCAGTTCCTGTTGTTGCTGCTGCAGCTGCAGCTCAAGGTCTCTCCTCTGCCGATGCTCCTCTTCCTTCTTCGTCGTCGCCTCCTCCTCCTCTCGCGTCCTCTCCAGCGCCTCTTCATTCCTTTTTATCTCCTCCTCGGCCTCCTCTTTCTTCCTCCTCTGCTCCTCCTCCTCCCTCCTCTTCCTCTCCTGCTCGGCCTCCTCCAGCGGCCTGCTCTGTTGATCCCTGCGTTGCTGCATCTCCAGCAGCTGCCTCTGGTGTTGCTCCAGCCTGCGGAGCTGGGGGCTCAGCGCCTTCTGGCCGGGGCTCCTGGGCGGGAGGTCAGCACAGGTGAGCTTGGGCGGGGCGAGGGCAGCGGCGGCGGCGTGAGGATTGACGATGTCGCAGTAGCTTCTGGGGTAAGCCAAGTGATCGCGGCGGTGAGGGTGCGGCAGCGCAGCGAAGCCTGTGTGCGAGAGGAAGCGGGGAAAAGAAGGTTACAGTAGCATGATGTCATAAAAACAGGTCACAGGCAGCAGGACAGTGACAGCAGTGCAGTGTGAGTACAAGCAGGAGGATGTAGAGGGAAAGGGGGTGTGGCCTTCAGAGGCTCATACGAGCTGAAGGAATAGTGGAAGCATTGTGAAGCCCAAAAGGTCTGCCAGTAGCCTACAACACCAAACTGACCGGCAGTTATTTGTGGGTTTTTTTTTGTGTACTTTGTAACAAAGTGACAGTGGGACATTGTTTGAACGTTGTGCAGCAGTGACAGATACAGCCTGCTAAATATTCAGAGGGGTGGAGGGACAGCATCTGTGTCAAAATGGTGAACACACCAGAAAATAGTGACCTTAGGTCCGGTGACTGGGGGTGGAGGCTGGGGCGAGGTAGGAGGAATTTGTGCAGAGAGCAAATGTGCATACTTATCGGGATGCTTTCCCCCTTTTTCTTTTTTTAAAACATTTTAAAACGACACCCAGAAAATAAAGATTTGTGTGCAAAAACAGCAGCCAACTTCCTGTATATGCAATCACTATGGTGAGACAAACAACCACAGAAAAAGCGCATTGCGAGCTTAAACCGTCTCCACCCGTGACGGGAGTTTATAGTTAGTCAACCAGTGATTCATGCAAAAGCTCTCCATGCATTTATAGACATCCAGCATCGCAAGAAAAACTGAAATAATAGCTCGGCTTTAGAAGGAATTCCGTTAAAATCAACCCGAGTACATTGAATCCTAGAGCCAAGCTATTATACCGACCCTGAACAAACCAATCCAAAGTAATGAAAGTCAAGGTGTGTGCGACAGTGACATGCATAAGCATAAGTTAACATTAATACAGTGCAGCAAGAATGCTAATTAAAAAAAAAAAAAAGTAGTAGAAAAGAGCTAAAAAAAACAGCAACACACCCAGAGTGGACTGGAGGGGAATTAAAGTAGCTGCAGAATGAGCGAGGTTCACTTCTTCATCTTGAGGCTGGACGACGAGACGCCGAACTTCATCCACGGATGAGAAGGTCTGGTGGTGCTGAAGATGATCGACTCATGGCAGATATCCTTTCCAGTTGTGCGGGTTTTTTTTTTCCCCAGACTGGTGAAGTCACCACAATATATGTACGAGTGTATGGCAAGAGTAAAGCAGTGACTGAATGTAGGTTACGTGATTGGTTGAGTAGAAGTGTCTGCAATAAAATGGGATGTATAGAGCCACTGGTAAACAAGTGGAAGTGTGTGAATGAAATGAATGCCGGTGGGTGTTTAAGATCCACAGACCATGATTGTGCCACTCCCAAAAGCCCACTTCAATGAAACTGTACGGTGAGAGAGTACATCATGGTAAAAATCTAATCTTTATTTAAAGTTTTAAAGGTGCATTACTCCAAAAGATGGATAAACACAAGAAGAAGAAGCAGGGGTACAATTTAAAGTGCAAGAGATGAGGAGTGACCGGGGATAAGGAAGATTGCCTGTATCGTAAGGTAGGGGAGCGAAATCTAACAGGAATATACAATCAAAACCCAGTCATCAGTTTTGTTCAGTAAAAAAAAAAAAAAAAAAAAAAAAAGCATGAGGATAAATACACATGTTAAACAGTTTATTCCATGTTTCTTTTGTTATGCTTGATTTTCTTGTTTTCCCACTTTAAGTAAGAGCTGTAAACAGACAAAGTCAAATCCATGCCAGTTCAGGACAACCACATGATTCTGTGTTAAGTCAAACAGACACTGAAACCCAGGCACGCTCACACATTAGGAGTACATAGTAGTAGCTATTGCACATACAGGAATTTAAGCCATATGCTCATCATGGAAATGTTATATCAGAGGGAAGTGCCACTGCTGTCCTCTTTTTATTTCCCCTTCTTTGCTCTCCGTTTTTTTTTTTTTTTTTTAAACTTTGATTACGTCCACCCCCAGAGATTTCAGGACAAACACTGACGACAAGAGCTACAACAGGGAGATATTGTGGGGAGGCTGGAGCGGGGCGTTACTTGGGGAGATGATGATTAACTATACGTTACCTGCAAAAGAGTTCTCAGTCTTTTCACAGATAGAATAGTAGGGAGGCTGCATCTCGTCTGGGTTCTCCTCCGCTCGCTGCAAAGTGCTCAGAGTTGACGAAGGGTCCAGGGCTTCCACGGGCCGCGGCACTTCCTCCCCGACGCGCTCTGCAGACTCCGCCTCCTGCTCCCCACATTCGATGTACTGCTGCTCCTGCGTGTGAGGCGGGGCGGTGTCTTCGCCTGCACCGCCCTCCGCCTGCCCCTGGGTGGCCTCCTCTGCCTCTTCCACGGTGGACAGGCAGCGCTGGGCTGGAGGCTGGCTGTCAAAGGTCATGTTGCTGACCGCCGGACTCTCCAAGGAGTCGTCCAGCAGAGCCTCTCCCTCTGTGTCGCTGGCCTCGTCATCCGTTACCGAGGTCGAGGACGGGTTGGAGGTAGGGGCCGTTGCGGGGCCTCCCAGGACTTCGTCAGCGGGCAGGGTCCGGGCCTCGGCTTCCTCCCCTCCTTCCCGGTCCAGGTCGGACTGTGGGGAAACAGCCGGTGCTCGTACATCTTGAGGCTGCGGCTTCCCGTCTCGGTTGTAGTCACAGAGTTCCTCTGGCGTGCTGGTCTCGCTGCTCAGGGTGCTTGACAGAGACATTCCTGGGGCCATGGTCTGCATCAGAGCGGGGCTGGACTGATCCATGTCCATCTGGGCCTCTACACTTCGGGGCTCCTCTTTGACAGCGGAGCGATGGAGAACTTCTCGGTTTTCAGGATCAACAGGAGCCGAGCCGAGTTCTAGCCAAGCTTGGACTGGGGTCTGAGTTGGGGTTTCCGGGTCCGCTTGCCAGGGGTCTGCCAAGGGGCTTGCTGCAGCCGCTCCTGCCACCTGTGCGGGCTGGGAGGCGTGCTCGAGGTCCTGCTGTGGCTGAAGAGGATTTACCCAGGGGTCAACAAAGGGGTTCGGTTGGTCCCACTGAGCAGCCGGGGCGGAGGGCAGCAGAGGGGGGGACGGGGGCTCGGCCACTCTGTTCAAGTTGTCCAGCCTTTCATCCTCAGCGAAGTCGTCCTCATCTGCATTCCCGTAGCTTTCCAGCCCACTCTCTGTCACCCCCTCACTAGCCATCTCCACATCTTCATCATCCTCCTCCTCCACCTCCTCCTCCTCCTCCTCGTCGTCATCGTCATCATCTACGTCGTTGTCGTGCCTGGGTCTCGGAGGTTCGTCCGCCCGCTCTGAGCCCACATCCATGTCACACACCCGGTCGTCGTCGTCGAAGTCGTCGTCGAAGTCATTCGCCGGTATGTCAGGAACCTTCTCAAAGTCCGGCGAACCTGCCGAGGCCCCCTCCATGTCGATGGCTCCTTTCAGACTGCCGTCTCCCAGGTCATCCATGCTCTCCGTGCCCTCCAGGACACCGGGGGCACTCAGCTCAGACGCGCCCTGCTGGCTGCCGCTGACCTCCTCGGAGTCCAGCTCAGAGAGCAAAGCGCCACCCGCCCTCCAGGCGGACCCTCCGACTGGTCCGGCGGACCCGGGGCGAGACTCCTCCGTGGGCTGTGTGGTTCCACTCATTTCAGACACGGACACCAGCTGGCTTCCTTCCCTCTCCTCTTCATCCTCCTCCTCATTTAGATTGCTGTGAGGAACTATTGGGATGGCATTCGCTGCTGGGGGGAGGGCCTCAGATGGGGAGGGGGTTTGGTTTGTTAACAGGTAAACAGCCTCCTCGGATAGACCTGGAGGACAGGACACTGGTGGTAATGCAAGCTCAGCTGGGGTCTGCTCCTGCGTCGTTAGTGAGAGAGCATTGCTATTTAGTTGCTCCTGGGCTGCTGCATGTCTTTGAGCGGTCTCTTGAGGTACCACATCTGGCGTGGTATCCTGGGCCAAGACTTGGGGAGGGTCGTCCTCTGGTGCGCAGGCAGCGAGGGATGATGCTTGTGGGAGAGACTGTGTAGCCTGGGTTTGTGATGCTGCTAGCACAGTCGCTGCTGCTGCACCTGCTGCACCTGCAGCTCTCTGAGCTTCGACAGCAGCTTTGGTAGTGTTTGAAACCCCCGTCTTCTTTGTAGCGGTGAAAGGTGGGACAGTCTGAGTGGGTTTGGTTCCACGTTTCGCCTGGGGGGTGCCGCGGTTTGCAGGTTTGTTGACTGGAGAGGCAGGTGGGGTTCGACCAAGGGGCTGCTTGTTGTGGGTGGAGGACCAAACACCCGCTACAGGTTTCTTTGAGGGAGTAGATCTCGCAGGTTGCGAAGGTTTGGACTGTGGCATTTTGGAGTCTGCTGCCTTCTCGGTCGTGGAACATTTGGAGGCGGAGTTGAGCTTTACGGTGGCTGTGGGTTTAGACTGTTCAGGTTTTTTGGTAGCAGCGGATGCTGTAGCTGTGGATGCTGTAGCAGGTTTCTTTGCCACCGCAGAAGGTGGTCGACCGACATCTGGTGCGAGAAGAGAAAAAACAAGAAATATCAGTTCACCCAATCTGATTAACATTTTTATTTCATTGCTGGCAAGTCAACCACTTCTTGCTACTTTATTGTGGACATTTTAGATTGACAACTTGAAACTGTACGTTATCTAAATGTAAATGGAACGTGGTTTCAGAAGATAGTCTCCTGGTCGGGACAAGGTGCAACGCCTCACCTTTCTTTGCAGCAACAGCTTTAGGAGGCTGTGCCGCTGCGGTCCTGCCTGTAGAGGGTGCTGTGGAGACTCTAGAGGCAGCGGTTTTGGCAGTTGCATTGGCGGGGGGCTTGACTGTGGATGTGGTGAATGCAGGTCGAGATGTCGAGGGACCTGTAGCAGGCCTGGAGGAAGACAAACGGAAACCTCCAGTTAGCACACAAAACACAGAGGGGAAAAAAAACTGAACGAAAACAAGATGCAGCCTAATTTTTGTCGTGCATTCGCTTCGTTGGCAAAGATCCAAACATGAAATCTGATGCTCTGCCTCTACATGCATAAATAAATGGGCTCTGCTAATGTAAACCACTAAAGCGATTTCAACAATGGGAGCCCATTAAACACAGAACCATCCATCTAATGCCACCAATACCTCCTTCATTCTCCAATGAATTCAAAAAGGCAAGGACACGGTGTAATGAGGAGGAGAACGACAGGGAAAAATAAAAAAAATAGAAAGATGGAAGAGGAATGGGAAAACTTGAACTGGAGAAGAATGAACCGAGGCAACAAACAGTGACGGGGGAAGAGAGGGTAGCTGAGGGTACCGAATTTAAAAGTGGATGGTGAGCAGAATGCAAAGACGACAGAGTAACAAGAAAAAGGAATTAAGGCGGCCAAAGAAGAGGAAGGAAATGCAGTGGACAGTGGAAGAATATGGTTAAAAAGAGGAGGAAAGGGAGAGATCAGCCAAGAACACATGCATCATTTTGTCATCTAAACTCAAATTTCTCAGAATTCCCAGTGTAGGTAAATCAAACTATTGTCTTAATCCAATTCCTCTGCATGCACATTAACTGAAATAAATACATTTAATTACAAAATATCATACTTATCAAGGTATGAAATGACCAACGACGGGATGGAAGATTTTGGCCACGTCGCCCAGCCCTAGGCTAACGTAAGTGTTGGCTATACGCCGTCTCTTTCCCTCTCCCCAATGGAAATTGTCGACTCAAATCTGGTTGTTACTCATTATACGCATGGGCTCAGTGGACTTGCACAGAAAGTAAAATAGTTAGAAAACCAGATTGGAAAATATCCAACCACGAACCTCATCCAAGCCCATTATGCAACAAAAAACCCTGAAGCCGAAACTTTATACTTTTGTTGTGGCTCACCAGGTCGGGGTCTGGAAGCAGAACTCATTGCCAGCAGTAGTGGTCGAGTTTGTTAGGAACCGTTATGACATTAAAATCTATAGTTTCGTGATGAAGTGTTTGGATCTCCGGACACATATCTTCTCATTTGCTTCACTACAAGAGAATAATTTCATTGCTCCACCATTTGTCCATATGAGAAACTTGGAAACATGCAAATGACAACATCGGACCAAACTAAAATGGGGTGTCAATGGAGGCCAACCTTTCCAATTAACAGCCAATATCTTTGCAGTATTAAGTAACGTAGCACATGTAATGTAGTTGCAGGGTTCTTGTGTACAGAAGCAAGACTACGACTATGTTCTACTAACAGTCCCGCTCTGAGCGGATCAGAAGTATGTCCATGTGCCAACACATTGTTAGAGGATTCAATTTGAACAGTGAAAGAGATTCTTCGGTGACATCTGTGCACCAGAATAGAAAAGTGCAGCGATATCAGCAGCAGTAACATGTGCTGTACTGCAACTGTACTCAACCACTGGGCCAAACATTTTTCAGGGGTTATTTTTTTTTTTTTAAAGTTAATTTTAATGTGCTCAAGATTCCACAGAAAAAACATTTCCTTGAAAGTAAGAAACAAAAAGTGAAAGCTTTTAGGAAATATGAGCATGAATACATTCAATTTGGATTCATAATGGCAGTGATGGCTGAGGGTAAGCATTATTCATTACAGCGGAGTGGAATAACACTTATATTAAAAAACCCTGTTTACTTTTTTGTATTTTTGAAGGTGGTCCAAGGATTTTATTTTTATTTTTTTTAAACAAATCAGAAGTGGGCCTTAAATTACAAAAAGTGGAGAACCCCTGCTAAACTGGGCTCGTTGACATCTCCAAACAACACATTTGTCTCGTCAGGCTCCAAAGAATTTGACGTATTCTGTGCCGAATTGGCGAACAAACAAACAAACAAAGTCCGGCTGGTAAATGAGCGAGACGTCAGCCTCAGGCAGGTCAAGCCCTCATTTCTACACTTGAACTGTGTGCAAACACAATACAAAACCTCAGTACTGAACACAATTATTAAATATGACATCCGTTTCTATTAAAACTGAATCACTTTCACAACAACCAAGAGCTCCATAATCAAATGTAACTGCCTTAAGGAACTGTACGACCCCACCACCAATTACAACAGTCCCCGCTACGTCTTCTTCTTGTCTGCCGTCATGGTAGATGATGTAAACGCAAACTGACAGACGCACACAGACTTCGACGGCTTCTAGCGGAGTTGCAGGCTGCTCCCATATTACAATAACCATTACAATGGCCATTTGTTTCCCCAGGAGCAGACATGGACTCATTGGAATACTGTAATAAGCTGGCAGAAGATTTGGGTTGTAATGTGAAATGGAAATGTGTCAGACACTGTGATGAAATGGGCCCCGAGTGAATGTTGGGTAATGAGGAAGAGCAGAAGAGATACAAACTAAGATGGGAGGAAAAGGGCACAGGCCTGAACTTTTATGCAGAAAAACAACAACAGGATGGGGGGGAAAGGACGGGAAAGGTGAATTAATTGAGGGCGTTTTCATATCTACTCCATCATGTCCGCCTTGATTCCTGATGTAATTGAGCGAATGACTCTCTCTGGTGAGTGGGACTGAAGGATGAAATGAAGATAATAAAGACTTAAGGGATGGGAATGAAGAGGATGACGGGGGGGTCACAGAAACGACATAACCCCACCCCCTCCATTGTTTTATAAGGAGTCATAACTCATAAAAAAGGGTTTGATCCAGAGGGACGACCCAATAAAGCCGGTGTACTCTTCACACACTGCCTGTGGCTGCTGGTTCTGTTGTTGGTGTATTAGTATGGATTACATTTCCTGCTGGCAGAGGGTTGAAATCAATACAAATCACAGTCCAAAGGAGGGAGGAGAGGCACTGTGCGGCCATCTACGGGATGTCAACGACCCAACACAATGTCAGCACAGGGACAGGTCACTGGTGCACTTTATGGACCGTCTTTGTTTCAGACAATATTCTCAAATGTTTACAACAGATGCAACAACACGCCCGTGGTATTAACATGCTGAGCAGCTGCAACATCTGTTTGGCTTAAAATCAAAGTGTAAACATGAGCCAGGGTTGTGTTTTTTTTTGTTGAAGCCACACCTACTCCATCATCAGACTTTGCTCTCGTTTCTCCTCAAAACACAGCTGGGAGGCTGGACTCTCTCGGCATACCTCTTGTAGATTTAATTATTCTGCTTTAATCAAGCCAAAGAGAAAGGAGAGGGCTTGGCCGGGAAGAAACTTTATCCCAGCTCATCCTGCAAAAATAAAATGCAGTCTAACTACACATTTTTCCCTCCTTGCCGATTATTTCCCCCTCATCGCTTCAAGGGCCCCCTTCCAAGACAACACATGGAAATGGAGCACCCTAACAATACCTTGTTTGGCTTGTACGCCGTCCAAAACCAGCTGCGTTACTCCTTCCCCGAGAGGAGCACACATTCCTAGGGTTTGTGCGGGCCTACAGTTATCTCCTTGACAATACGGAGAGGAGGCTCTGTGGAAAGTTGACATGAAGCGTTGCAGCCAAGCCATAGGATGGCAGACAGTGTTGGCTCCTATGAGGCCCAGTGCACCCGCTGTCACTGTGACAGACACCACGGGGCCGTTTCCGTTAGGACAGTAATCCTGCTCCCGACCGAGTCGGGGAGAAATGACAGCTTTAGATCCAATGGGACCAGACGGAAGTAAACGAGAGATGAGACGGGAAGAACGACAGGATGAAAGTCAGGCAAATTCTATTTTTTGTGTGCAATTTTGATGCAAATTTTCTCCAAAGCAGCTTATTTAGTTTGAGAATTAAGGAGGGAGCATTCTGTATCCGAGGGACCACGAAGCACCATTGCCACCAGCAACTCTGTCCAGTCCCAATGGGGATCCTTTGAGAATAAACCATCTCACAGATCGCTCAACAACATAATCACCGTCCTCCTCGTGTTACATAACCACACTCGGCATTTTACAGTCTCTGAATGCAGCTCAATGATGAATGAGTTAGAAATATGGGGACAGCTCGCTTGAAGTTGGGCTGTAAGGAGGGCTTGAGGAAATCCTGGCCAAATGCCCGGCACTGTACATGCACAGACGGCAGAAAGGATGAGGGGGAAGAGAGGGGAGAAGGAAAGAGGGGGTCGGGGTGGACAAAGACTGATTGCTCAGTCAGTGCAAGGACACCATCACCCATCGTTGGAGGAGGAGAGCAAAGCAGGTGCCAGATTTTATTTTACAACATTTGGCTTCTACTCTTGTTATCAAGCGTCCTCATCGACCACCGACACATCCTCCGGACCCAACCATCGTTTGGGGTGGGTGGAGGGGGAAGGAAAGGAACATTGGGAATTTTACGGTCAATCCCAATGTCCCTAGATCAATAGCTCAATAGATTTAAAAATGTGTTTTTTAGTTACATACTTTAAGTAAGAAACCTTTACTGCCTTTTCTATACTTCTATCAGATCTCACTCCCACCATACCGAAGCACAAATCCTATCTCCAGGAGCTGAACGCAAACACCCCAATGAGGCTTTAGTCAACGTAAAATCATTTACTCCAATATGCTTCCATCCCTCCCTTTGGGCCATTGAAAATGAATACTTCAACATGGTGTGTTGTGTACGTTGGCCTTACTGTCTATACGGTTAACCTGCTGAAACTTGAAAACATGTTATTGTTCCTGTGTGACAGTTTGGGCAACAACGACAGCTACACGAGAAACAACAGGGCGGAGCTGGAATGATAAAGACGTGGTTACAAAAGTACAAGGAAGACGCTAAATAATCTCATTAGGTAGTTAGCCAAATCCTTTAACACCATTTAATACTGTTGCACGTATTGCTACAGATTATTGGTGCTATCGTTCTCAGTGTTGTGACTAACGCAAGTCAGCACTTGAGCTGAGAGACGGTCCGTTTCTGTGACTGTCCGACTCTGAACGAGAGCCGGCAGGACCGCAACATGCTGACTGAAAAGCACACGACTACCGCCGTTGTTGCTACACAAAAGGATTCAACACTCAACCGACTTTGTCGTCACGTGCAGGTGGCACGAAATGCAACACGCTTCGTCCGCCACCGGCTGCCTTTCTCCTGTTGTCACGTCCCCGGGAAGGAGCCAGGAAACAGTCACAGAGGGATGATGGGCCTCTGTAATCAGACTCCAACACTTGAAACGTCTCATCTGATTAATTCAGAGGAAGAGGACTCCTCCATGTACACACCCATGTACACACCCTTCCACACACCCTTCCACACACCCACAGTATAAAACATGAATAGAAAGCACTCCCTGCTTCACCAATCATCAGCTCAAAGTGGGCGTGGCTCCAGATATTCCATCTTTAACAGTTACAACTGCAAACAGAATCTAGGAATTTGGGGTGGGCATTTTATCGACCAACCAAAAAGTTGAACAGTAACGAAAAGCAAAATAAGTGTTTGCTTTCAGCCTGAGGATTGTTCCCTCGGTAAAACTGGTGAAATTGGCCGTTTTATTTTATTTCTTATAGCACCGAAAGAATCCAATGACTCGGTGCTGCTTCAGAAAACAGAGTGACGCAGCACATTGTTCCTTTTATAAACGATCATCAAGAGGAGACGAGTGGAGAGTTAATCCGATCAGGCCACTCAGTGCAGAACACTACATCCTGTAGAAAGACGGTGGATTACAGATCGGACGCTCTATAACGGATCACTCTATTTAAACAAATGCGATCGCATTAATCAAGTTCAAAACTTATAAATCACATTATTTGACAAACATTTGAAGAAACCACCAGCTGCTAATCATGTTTGGCAACATATTAGACATTTGTTTTTAAAAGACTCTACAAAACAAAAGCTTCCTCGTTGAAATGGAAGTAAATGATTATGGAATTCTGCAACTGCCAAAATGATCATTTGAGAGCAGTTTACTCCAACTAGATCCCTCGTTATCCAAACCACCAGCTCAGTGTGAGAGGGATTATGACCCGAGTCAATAGCCCTCTGCCCCGGGGAGGTGGGGCTGGTGTCTGCCCGGGGGTCCGTTTGGAACAAAGCGGTAGTTCTTCAGTATCGCTGCCTCCGTTAAGGCCCCTCTGTCTCAGGTTATTTCTGCTAACATGACTCACACCCTTCAAGCGAAATCTGACTCAATAACGGCCCCAAAGACCACAATGGACATCCTTCTTCATTGCTCTCTTTCGGGCCATCAAGATAAACCAAGTCACCCCTCGTCCAGTTTGTAAGGGGGATTAAAGAGTTCAGATCTCAGAGAGAGGGGGGGGGGGGGGGGGGGGGTGAATGACGGTCAGAAATGCAATGCAGAACAGGAAGAAAGAAAGAGCTTTTGTCAGTAAAACAAAAACGAGTTTCCCAACCGCGTAACTTTATCCAAATGCATGTGTTGGAGCGCACCGTGAACACTGCACCATTGGCTGCCTGTGCTAGTGATAGACATGCATACCTGGTGGTCTTTGAAGCGCCGGCAGCACCAGCTTTTGCTGCGGTCGAAGTGCTGGGTTTTGGGGCGGTGGACGTCGCCGCTTTGCTGGCAGTAGCTACAAAAAAAATGAAAAAGGAACAACATGAACATGAGACTGCGTTGAAATCAAACAAGCAAAAGAAGTGATGTTTAAGCATAGGTTGTCAAAGACAATCAATATGATACAAATATTATTCATCTCAATTCAGTTTTACTCCCCTTAAATCAGACTTACCTGTGGTTTTGGGTCGAGTTACATTAACGGTCTCAGCTACTGGTCTCTTCTTAGGAATGCCATTCACGGTTGTTGGTTTGCTACTATTTGTTGCTGTGGCGGCAGCAACAGAGGTAATCCTGGCCGGTCCAACGGGCTTCTTGTCAGGCACTCTAGATTGGTTCTTGACCGTGGAGGAAACGGCTGCTCCGCCCACCGGCCTTTTAGGTACGGCCCCCGCCGCCGAGGCTTTCGCTGTAGTTGCAGGTTTCTTGACTGCGGCGGCCGAGGTAAGGTTGGAGGATTTCACGCCGTTCGCCGTGCGGTGCGAGGCGGCACCTGGCCGGGATCCGGAGGCCCCCGCGGGTTTGGCTGCGGGCTGCATTTTAGTCGCAACGGCTTTCGGTTTGACTTTGGGGTCCGCTGCCACCGGCTTGGAGTCGGCATTCGGAGCAGCCCTGGGTGCCGCGTCATGCGCAGCTTCCTCTGGTTGCGACGGGGCTTGCTCTGTGATGTTGTCCTGCGACGAGGAGGGCTCTGCTACAGCTGCAGCTTCGGTGGGCTCAGGGGTTTCCATGGTATCCCCATCCGGTTTCATTCCCTCCTCCTATAAAAAGGTGCCGACGTCGCTGCTTGCTTACAAGGTCCAGGGGCTCACACTCGTTCCTCTCACACGTCTTCCTGTAGAAGAACAACAACACATATTCATCACAGGGATATTAATGTTATCTTTTGCTGCACACCTCCTCTTCAATGCAGAAGTGAACCATGTGGCACTACTCATGAAGTCGTAGGATTTACATGTCACGGTCAGCCAAAGGAAATGCCATTTATGGCAAGGGGCCTCCAAGGAATTTGGGGGAGTCTGAAAAACAGGAAGTGAGCAGCGAGAGAAGCCAACAAATCGGGTTTTCTAAACCACGGCGACTAGTCCGCCCATCTAACAGAACTACCATGGTAACAATGCATCATAATGTGTGTGGTATTAAAATAAACTTAGTAATCAACTATTAAAATACCACAACAAAAAGGATCCGCGGATTGTTGTAATTCCACATTTTATGGGGCAGAAATATAAAAAACTGATGACTTGTCGCTGTTCTCCAAATGGCTTCAAGCATCTTGAAATTGAAAAGGGGAAAAAAAGGCTGTGGTTGGGAGGCTTCAAAATCGCCTGTCATGACACACAGAGGATGAGGAGAGGGAGGAGGAGGAAAACAAGTCCCACATGGTGCACTCGTTAGCCATTGTCTTCCTCTCTGTTGAGCAGGTCCAGATGGTCGTCGCCACGTCATCTTGCCAGCGCTTAACAGATATTTGTGTTCTGGGAGATTCCCTAATTGACAGCACTAGTGGAAGAGTAGAGTAGAAGAAGCTGTGGTGAGTTTGGAGGAGACGAAGGGGCGAGATGTTAATGAGTTCAGGACCCAAGTACCACTCTGCTCAGACACATCCGCCACGTCAGTCATGTTTTTCTTCCCAGATGAGTTATGGGTTTACTTCCCCCTCAAATCATCCCCTTCACCCACTCTCTCCCCCCATTCCTCCGACCACAGCAGCCTCTCCCCACCCCCTCCCCCCATTAGCCACTTGTTCCTCCCCTCCTCCCACTGCTTATAGATCCGCTTCCAGTAAATTGCTACACATACGCTCTAGCCAGTAGAAGCTGGGTATGACCCAGGAAACAAGCTGTGCAAGAGGTGGATTGAATAAAAACGGAGCAAAGACAAACCAGAATATCACCGAGTAGTGGAACAAAACAAAAGCTTATAGAAAAAAAAAAAAAAAAAAAAAAGGTGAACTGAGAATAGGTTCTTCCTACTCGGCTAGAAAGACACGAGTAATGATAACAATGAACCAACCATGGTAGCAATTCAGAGCGAGAGCAGACTCTTCCCTCTCAGTGCAAACTAATAAGGTCATGGCCATAGACGATTTATGATAAAGCCATTAAGCCAGACAACTAAAAAAACACATCTTGGAAAAAGGACAAGTTCCAATGAGCAAAGTTTTCCACAGACATGAGGTAGTGAGTGCATTTATACAGCCTCACAGCTTAGATTTGCCTTCCGGACGGATAAAGCATTCGTATTCATCTCCAACTGACAACTTTCCAACAGACGTTTTAGAATAGAGTCTTTCAAAAGAAGCAGCAGCACTTATTGTTGTCCAAAGGTCAGGCAACATTTGCTTCCTCGCCAGTTACACATTAACATCCGAGGTAACACAATACTGTGGCCCCTTCCTCCCAGATCCACAAATGGAGACGCTTTTGCACTCCTGCTCGGGAGGTAAAAAAGGTCTCTGTAAGTCTCTGGGCTAGCAAAGCAACAACAATGCTTCATCAAACAAAAGACAAATGGGTAAATGGACCGTATGTTGGGAGATTTAACTTGTTTGGCCAGTTCAGTGCTGATAACCACTGAACACACCTCCCCACATTCACCACACGAAACACCCTCACCTGCACATAAAGCAACTGTAAACCCGCTTATCTCTTGTATAAAATAATTAAGTCCTACCCTTTGGTTCAGCCATGAAATAGTTACAACCTGGACTCCGTGCTGGCCTTTAAAACAGTTTTCCCTCCTGCTGCCATCTGTTGTCTTTGTTCTACTCCGGTCTCTGTGGTTACAAATCTCACACAGAAAGGAAGCCGAGCAGTGGAGAGTAACCTCGAAGTTTGGATTGTCCCTTCTTTTGGAAAAGATCAAGCCTTCAATGACAGTCAATTAGGTAATGTGCAGAGCTTTTGGGACAGTGTTGCGCAAATCAAATCCATTGTCATCGCCTCATTTATATGAATGGGAAGGTTTGGAAGCCATTAGCAAATTGGGAACCTAGAGAAGGGGGTTAGCGAGGTACGTCCACATTTTAATCTGGATGGGTTGGCATGTTTGCTTAACATCAGGTCCAACTCGCTCTTTGAGGCGGTGACTCTACTTGTCAATAAAAGCCACCCAGTTCATTCAAAACGAGAAGAAGCTGCTCCACACGGAAAGAGCGGTGAGACGAGGAATTTGACTGGCACTGAGACGTGCGTGTGGCATAGCTTTGCCAGTCCAGCTACTAATGCCAGAGGCTTAGCAGATAGCAGAATTAAATCACATTCCTCATGGGGTGACCTCCCCTTCTGTGCAAGTGAAGGCATCATCTCTAACCAGCTGACACCGTGTGACGCGGCGCAGAGGGGATGTGAACGGATCATTAAAATCCCATCCACACGCGCATGCACAGATACGGGAAGTTTTACCGAATTGCAGTCGGGCTGCTCTGCAGAGCTGGTGCTCGTTTTCATATCCATCAGACCACACCTGACACCGATGCTATAGACAATTTTGGGGATTCTTCAAGCTGTTCCCGACACCTAGCTGAAAACATGTTGAGTCAGAGATCCGGATTTTATGACTGCACAGCGACAAAAAGAGGTCTGCCTGGTCAAGATGAACAGCCTCATGCATTTTGATGCAACGCAAGAAAACCTCTATTGTCAGCCAGTCTTTCAGCCGACATTTGCATAACAAATCCCAGTTCACTGAGATTAAAAAAAAAGCACATTGAGGACGCAGCAGGCCTTCCTTCTCGCCAGCTCCACGCGGCTAATATCACAATTAGCTCAACACCCCTGATGACAAATACAATGCATTTCAAGTATTCTAATGAAGACAAAGGCCTAAAAGGCGGACAAAAAAAATGCAGCACTATGCATCTAGCCTGAGCGGGAGAAGAGAGCGTCTATAAACGCAGCCTTCACTTTGTCCGATTGTTAGAGGGAGGCCGTCTCGACACAGAAAGGGCCCGCTGGTATTTACATTCCACTTCTTCTCGTAAAGAAATGCGGCCTTGTGTGCCGTTAAGTCTTACTCCCGACCTCTGGGGCAGTTAAATTACATCTGTCGTACCCCGTCTCTTGGTCTCTCGCTCCGTCCGTTCAGACATTAGAAGTGGTGCCTGACGAAATGGGTCATTTTTAATACTGTGTCTAATAGAAGCAGAAGGGGGATTTAGCCGTGTTGAGAGCATGGCAGGGGTTTGGAATGCATTGTGCAGCCTGCTGGAGGAGGTGGCGGATGAGAGGGGCTGTTGATACTGATGCTGGGGCTTAATGTCATCTGTAGACTGCTGTCACAATGCTGTGATTGATTACAAAACAGCAAAGAGACGTTTAAACATTAGGACTGGAACAGATGAACATAAGGTCTAATGCACCTAATGGTGCCTTTTTGTATTAGAGCTGAATCAAATTAGTTGATCAACAGATAAATAATCGAAATAAACTATTTTGATAATCAATAAATCCTTTCACGCTAAACTAAGAAATATTCTTAAGTATATAGTACACAGAGTCTCTTTTGGGTTTCAGACTATCTGAGTCAGATAAAACAGTGATTTACCACAATCTTCTGACATCTATCAATCCAAACGATTAATAGAACTCAAATAAATATCGTCAGATGAACTGATAATTAATATCATCTTTAGTAGAAGCCCTATTTTGGATATCAAACGAGCCATTTCAGTTGCCTGATGTTGAGTTTCTACTTCAAGATTCGTGTCAATGCTGCATCTGCTCCAAGATGATTAATGGCAGAAAGGGAATGGCTAAAGCAGCATCGGTATCAAGAGCACATCCTGCCCATCCACATTCCAGCTCTGCGGGCTTCTTCGAGACTCCTCGGGGCTACACAGTGGCAGCTGTCCGTGTGTGTGTGTGTGTGTGTGTGTGTGTGTGTGTGTGTGTGTGTGTCGGTGGTAAAAAGGGTCATAGGGAGTCCAATGAATGTGTGTGTGTGTGTGTGAGAGCACATTAGATGGGGCAGTGTGTGTGAGGAGAGTGAGCAAAGAATGTGTAGGAGGAAAGTGTGCATGATGTGAAAAATGCACATGCAAGCAGACAAAAAAAAAAAAAAAATTAAAACGGGAATTATGCAGCTCTCCACTTCCTGCATTCTTTCAATTCCACAGGCACACTTTATTCATCTCTGTACTAGAACCACACCTTTGGACATTTAAATAACTTGACCATGGTTACAGGTCTGGGAGTGTTCAGCAGACTGTGTGGAGTATGAAAGTGTTAACATATGAAGCCCACCGCCGGTTTGCTCATTAACTTTCCTCTGGTGTGTGTTCGAGGCATGTACGCAGGAAGAAACGCAGGAAGAAACACGGGAAGCATTCAGTCAGAGTGTGGACACACATGTATGTGAATGAAAGGGCTAAAGAGGAAGAGGGTGGTCTGTTAATGCAGTGGAATGAAGAGCAAAACAAGAGGTTTTGGGAAAGGGAGGGGGGCTTTCCTAACTTTGGGCTCAAGCGTTACATCAGATGCAGGGAAAACTGCTCACTCCAATCCCCGTCGACTACCATGACTCCAAAAACCAGACAAATGTATGGAACCAGTCTTCAACGGCACATCTAAAAACTTTATTTTAAAAGTGGGACGGTGATTTGACTCGAAGCAGCGGGCTTTTACATACACCGCCTCCCATTTCTCCATCTGACCATACAAGGCTCTAGTGCCGTTTCTGCTGCATCACCAAGTGTCACACACACACACACGGAGTGACAACAGAGAAAGAAGAGAAATTCAATCTGCTGTTGGAGCAGACGTCTCAGAGCATGCTAACAGGAAAGGCAGAGTGCATGTGAGCCGAGTGTTTGTGAATATGAAGCTCTACAGAGCATAGTGCTGAATAGGTGCCGCCATCTCTGCACACTCTCCCTCACACAAACATGGTATATAACATGGTACATATCCCTTGGAAGGTGTGTGTGACACACACGCACACGTTTCCACCTTATTCCTCTCTTGAATACTCTGGTGACTCTATGCTTCGCCCTACATCTGTGGCACAACTTGTGACGTCTCCAGTTCGGAGTAATGAGGTCAGTTAAAAGCAGATTAGGTGAAGGAATGCATCATCCAAAGCACGACACAAGAACGGACTGTGTGCTCCATGGCCAGAAAGGTAGAGGACAGTGTAGTTTTAGGAGGCTTCGATACAACATTGTCCTATTTAACTTAGCTAGAGATGCAGCTCACACATCATATTTAGTTTGCATCTACACCAAAGTTAGACCTACAGTCATCTTACTGCACTGATTTTGCTCAAATGGGATTCAAACCTGCTCTCCTCCAAAAACAAACAGCATTCCCTGGCCCTGCCGTTGTTTCTCGAACTGGGTAAATAAGAAAAAATGCTGCGTCATGGATAAGATGATTCCTGGGGGCATCAATATCAAAGTTAGGCCAACAGTAATGTTAGGACTAAGATAAAATGACTGTAGATTTTGTTAAAAATGGAATTCAGATCTGTGATTTTGGCCACATCACCAGACTCTCTCTACTCAACCCTGTCCTGCCACTATGTTGGTGTCTTTTTATGTATTCTTTCTCACTCTTATAAAGAAAAAATAAGTTAAGAAATAACTTTTTTTCTTTTCTTCCACCATTAATACAGCGGTCAAACCTAGTTTTTCTAATTGCAACAAAACAGAGAATAAAATATAATAAAAAGGATTTATTGAATTTAAACTGTAGATATTTAAAGCATTTCTACAGCAGTTAGAAAATGATGCAGAGCTGCAGTAACAGGAAGTGATAAATTGAGGCCTGGACCTGGTTTGGCTAAATGCATTTGCAAACAGTAATGTATTTAGCCTTCATGAGGTGGATTGTGAACAATATCTATCTTCATGCTGAAAGCTCCCAGTTTGGGAAAAACCTGTCTTCTGTCTGCAGTAACTTGATCCAACAAAAAAATCTAAAAATGCTGCTGACAGCTTGCACCAGGTTAGAAACAACCGATAAACATCAAGTGAATGAAGGATGTTGTAGCTTGTCAGCTTCTATCAGAGTACGTGCAACACAGCCATGGGATTATTGACTTCTGGCACAGTGCCCTGCTGCTGTGAAGAGCACACGTGTGTTCACACAGAAATTCCTTGTATCTATAAAAAAACTTCTGTCGGCTCAGGCCACAGATGATCTAGTAGTAATACGACATGGGTATCTGATGTTTTATTACTCATCCAAGCAGATTCATCGCTTCAGAAAATGGATTTCACATTCTGGTTTTTGGGTATTGCCTCCGCTGTCGTCGAGCAAACTTATAGTCGTCCCAGACGTGTGTGCATTATAGTACAGCTATAAACTGTCAAAACAGAAAAGAGACCGTCCTTGAAAAATAAACAAAGTTCAGCTGTCCGGAACATTTTACCCGACATCACTGCACCTGTTCTACCACAGAGACGACACATGGCCGACGTGAGTAAACTGGAGACAACTGTCAACATTACAACACCCATCATTACACGCTAGATGCATTCCTCAGTAGGCCGCCCGACAGGCGAGAACACACAGAGAGAAACAAAAACACCACTACTTGAGGGCCACTGTGGGATGATGAAGTAAGGAGACGCGGTTATTCTTTCTCAGTCTATCAGCAGTGTCTCATTAAAACAAAACCGCAGAAACTCATACCGTCTGCCCGATCCATTTAGTAAAGATCCCACTAGCTTCAATGCTCCTGGTGGAGGGACAATGAGAGCTACTGCGGGCCCTGGTTCCTCGGAGCATCTTTGTCAAGGACATTAAAAAAAAAAAAAACCTGCGACCGCAAGAAATAGAGCTCAGAGATCATTTTATATTTCATTAACTTTAAAACAGCAGCAAAAGTGAGTGAACTGTGGCATGTTAGCAGAGCAGCTGCAGCCACGTCTGTTCTGCTGCTACGACGGTGTTTACGAGAGCGTGACTTCTGCGTGTCACCATCCCAACATTCGGACCGTCTGACAGAATTTGGATTGGTTCTGCTGTGCAGGCCGTTTTTTTTTAAAACACGCAACTATATAACCCGCTTTCCAATGATGTGTGGTGGATCATTTGCTGTTGTTTTGATACAACAGGAGTGATGCATTTTCAGGCCACATTATGCCAAAGAAAAAATGGGAGCATTCCAACATTAATTATCCGTTTTCCGACTTCTATTCTCAACATCCTGTGGAGTGAAGGATGCATTCATGCAACCTAAGAACATAAAATCACCCAACGCATGTATATTTCACAATAAACCAATTAAAGCAGCTGTAGGTTTTGTAAACACATGCACACAAATATATTGAACACCAGGATAAAGGAAACAGAACCCTTAATGAAGGTGCACCATCTTACAGCTTTCAGAAGAGTTTGTATAGCGTTCAAGAAGATGAATGGCACTCCATGCACCTCGTTATCTGTCGACAAAGAAACGCATGAGCCCTCAATGGTTTTACCGACCGGCTGTCTCCTCTTCCATCTGTCAAAATAACAAGACAGTTGACAAGCATTTCAACCTGAGACCGCAATCGCACTGACGAACGCTTGTTCTGAATAAAACAACTTCATGGTCTACAGATTGCATTCTCTAAAAGAATCTCTTTGTCATGAATCCCTGCTGTGTTATAGAGCAATACTATATCCAGAGAATAGGGTCTCAGCCGAGGACAGCTATGATCTGATCAAGCTACTAGCTATTAGCTCCAGCTTTAACATTCTGAGTCCAACACCCAAAACCAAACCAAACGATCACACGGTCTTGTGCACAAAAACCAC
The DNA here is from genome assembly GCA_032191485.1 of Leptoclinus maculatus. Lineage (NCBI taxonomy): Eukaryota > Metazoa > Chordata > Actinopteri > Perciformes > Stichaeidae > Leptoclinus > Leptoclinus maculatus. The sequence continues at coordinate 13,159,907 of JAVDOI010000009.1, forward strand.
TAACAACCAGAAATAAAATGATAATGACTCAAACAACATGTTGGCTCTGCAGTTAAACAAACAAACATGTTTTCATTAACAAACGCAGCCTTTGTTGAAGAGCGACAAAAATACCCTCATTAATGATAAGGTGATAAGGCTTATAGCTATACCTTTAATTAGATTAGTGGAAGAAATTAGAGTTCTATAGGAAGTGCACAGTATTATAATCTTCCTTTCAATGCACAGATATGAATAAATAAATCAGAAGAAGAAAAAAAAAAAAAACGACAACAAAGCCAATGCCCTGAGCAGAAAAAATAAATCACTTTCATCAGTGGGGGGTTGGGCTTGACGTTAAGCATGTAGCTTATTCTAATTAATTCCACACGGGACACTAACATGTGCTAAGTGACTGTAAGCTACTCGATAGGGCCATTAGGAGCAGGTGGTTAAGGTGTGACTGCAAGTTAAATGGCCGAAGCCAGTGAGCCTTTAAGGGAGTGGCAGTGAAAACGGGACGGACTAGAGGCTGCTGGCAGCCGAGTGCTCTGAAAGGCTGCAGGGAAACGCGTCACAATCCGTTACAAACCTGGCACCCTTCTCAAAAAAAAAAGAAGCACCGGGCCGGTCCCTGCTGCCCCCGGGACAGGGTGACATCATCACCCGGGGAGGGAAGTGAGTATATGTAATCAGATCTCGTCAAAAACAACAACAACAACAACAACAACAACAACCCGCCCACCAAGATCATCGCAAGTGTTTGCGTGCATAACGGAGAATACCATTAGGGTACCATGAGGGGGAGGGGGGCAGAGAGCAGCCCTATTGTCTGCACCGTGCACCATGTAACCCCCTCAGGCATGGTGCCGAGGGCAGGGGGGGCGGGTGTTGAGTGGATTAACTGGTGCAACGGGACGGGGGAACAGCTGGCGTGGGTAACTTCACCCAAAAGAACCCAGGGGCACCGACTAGGCTGCAGGGTGAACGAGGGACGGACGGATGGATGACGCAAGCAGTTGATCACATGTACACCACAAAACTGAGTGCACGTTCAACCTACGTCCACAAGGTTAAGGACCGTCGATCCATGTCTGCAGCTGTAGGCCCACATCCCTCACCGCTACATGATTGGCATTCAAAAAAGAAAAAAAAGGTACACATTTTATGCTGCAACATAAAGCATCAGTTTCGGGTCAGGCTTGCTTTTGCTCACTTGTTCTCTCTCTCTCATTTTTTTAGATCAGTGAAGTCAGTTAAATGTTAAAATGACCAACAGTGAATAACAAAAGTCAAGTTTAACCTCATTTAAAAAGAGCATGTGTGGTAGAAATTAGTAGAAAGGTCGCTAGAAGTGGATGGGAAATAAAAAGGGAGGGAGGGAGTTATAAGACGAAGCCTTGGCTATAAAATAGATCTAGACCAGGCATGGTGCAGTATAAAACTCATACCAGCATCCTGCCGAGGACCTTTGTCCCACGTTATCTCCTCTCTTTTTCCATTTCCTGTTGCTTTCCAATGTCAACAAACTAATATAAGTAGAAGGAGGGGGGGTGGAGAAGAAAAGCTACCCAACATCACTTCATTATTTTGTGTTAAGAGCTTTTGACATTTTCACTAACTGAAATACAGCATGAAAAATGACTAAATTAAGAGATTCTGTCAGGGATGATAGGCTGTAGAGAAGCCAGCGCTGACATCAGTTTTGCCGCGCTAAAGCCAGCCATGCGGCTACTCTTCTGTGCACCGGCCAACTGGCTACAGAGAGAAAGCCAGGCAGATAGTCAATATATACTGCTGGAGAGCCTGAGGGCCAGATCAGTTACCGGGCCTCTGAGTGGGCAGGGTCAGCGGAGGCCAGCAGGACGGTGATCCCACACCTCTCTAACAGCCACGCCCCTGCACTGTACGAAGCACACACGCATACACACAAACCCATTACTGAATACACACAGGAGTGACTTTCTCTTTCATATCAAGAGGCAGAGGGTGATAACATGATACGGCCAGCCGGCTCCACACACACACAAACACACCCTTTACAGCAAGACAGAGCTGGATCAATAACTAAAGTGCTCAAAACACACAGCTTTGCTTCAGTGGACAGCTGCTACACACAGAACAAGGAGCTTAAGAAAACATCGCCCTGGTACATTATACTTAAGCCCCCTCTCTTAGATATGCACAGGTTTTCCCATCTACACTTATTTCTCGTGTTAGCTGCAAACATAACCCATCTATATAATGCTGCAGTATGTAGCAGCGCAAACACTAAATGCACAGGCGAAAAATTAAAATCTCTGTATTGACACGGCACCGCTGAATGTCTTTGGGATGGCGTTCAAGGCTACCAAAGTGAGCTAACAAACAGACTACGAAAGTGCTGAACTACTCTTAAGATAATTACAGTGCACTGAGCCCGGCTTCACAGTCCCAGACAGTCGGAGTGCCTAAAAAAAAAGTGCAACGCCAGCATCCATCACTTCATCCTAATGGGCAGGAGAGCGCCAGCCTCCAAACCACAGCGGCGAGAGTCAAAGCCAAGAGCGACACAGGAGATACGTAGGAAACCTTACGGCTGGATGATGAAATGACGTTTAACCCCAGATTTCATCCTAAACCGATGCAGTAAAGCTGGCGGGAGTTTGGATTGAATTTCCATGGGTGTGGGCCTGAGTCTGACACGGCTGTAAAAAAGCAGCTGACTTCCAAGCAGATGCTCTGCGCTGCACAAGAGTCTGTGCTTTCCATTCAGCTGCCCGGAATTTTGAGTGAGTTGAAAAGTGCCAATGTCCCTGTGGCACAGATGATCGCTTTTAGGAATTCACTAACCGAACAAGACCTGAAACGATTAGTCAATCAGTAACAATAACCAATTGAGTTGAAGTATACTTGTACATTATACATTTACTTGTTCCAGCTTCTCCAGGGGAGTTTCGGATTGTTGGTCACGTTGAAATGTGTCAACTCAAGCTCTCAGAAGTTGTACAGAGCAAACTATCAATTTCTTGATTTAATTGATGAATCAACAATGAAAATAATCAATTCTTGTGATGGCCGTTTTATGAACCAACATTAAACATACCTGCAAACTCATAAGGAGTGAAAAAGGTGACAAGTGCTGGGGGGGTGCTGGTGTCATGAATTTTCATTTCAAATATGATCTTTAAAATGTAGCATTCTGGTGTACTCTGAGAATAACATTAAGTGATAAGACCATATTTACTTTAAGCAAAAGAATAATTTATTTTTCAGTTATTTATCACTATTTCAGCTCGAGTTGAAGAGCTAGTTAGCTTCTTCTTTTCTTTTTTTAAATCAATATTATTATTATTAACAACCTTTATTAGACAAAATCCATTTAGAACGAGGTCTCATTTTCAAAAGTTTTAGTCAAATAAAAACAAAGATAGCAGAGTAGCGAGAACCATCGCCTGCAAATAAAGTGATTAGTCTTCATTGAACCCTGTTACTGTATAGCTTAATATTACCTTCTACTGTTACTGTATGTCTTCATATTACCATCCACTGTTATTGTACAGCTGTTAGAATAGTGGCCTATCTTCTATTTGCAATTAATATGCATTCAATCCAGTTCTATTATTTAAATTAAAATGATAATCTACTCTGGCTGTGGTCATTACAGTGAACAGTGTGTACAGTGTGATGAGAGGGCACGTGAGCCCTTGTTGCTGTACTTTATCTCCTTGGAGCAGAGGCTGCATTCAGCAGACCTGCCTCATCAATGTATTTAAAACACTGACAGCAGGAAGCTGTACTCACGTCTGTCTAGACCTCCACCTTTATCCAGGCCCAGCTCCACTCACAGCTCAGCCCTGAAGCTCTTTGACCTCATCATCTCATCAGTATCTGGGCCTTTCATTCTACTTTGAGTTAAAAACAGCAACCAGATCCGCCGGTGTTCTGGTTTAATGTTAACGAGTGGCCGCGTGAACTGAACCGGAACACGGGGGGGGGGCTTCATGTTTCATCACGTTACGTTTTTTCCTCCTAATTCGCGATAATGACGAACGTTAAAAGTCGAGAGTTCCGCATGTAGTGGACGTTAACTTAACCCAGCAAGTCTGAACGGTAACGGAACATAACGGAACTTAAACTGTAACGGAGGGAAATGAAGACGATGTAGACATCTTAACGCTGATTGGACAAGACTCGACACATCAAAGATGTTTTAGTCACCGTTTCTCCTCGTCTCACTCCAATCGGAGAAACGCTGGCTGGCCAGAGCACTGTGGAGAATAGATTTGAACCCTTGACCCCCGGCATCCACAACCATTATAACCTCTCACAGCTGTTGCACGTGAACCCACGCTAAGCTGAATAAACAGCCCAAATCACCAGCCCTCAGATGTATTAATCCAACAGCAGATCACACCATTTAACAGGGACGAAGCAGACACTACAGACGGTAGCAGCTAGTGTTTGTTCACAGACCTGTCGGCTCAGATAAAAATCTACTTTCTTGGCAAGCTGGCTAAGGTTGTTGAAGTCTGATAGCTTTCCAAGCGTGAGACAAGCTCTCAGGGAGTTGAGAAGAAAGCATCCGGGGTGTTGAAGGCATTTCAGTGAAGACACAGAACAGGTATTTCACTCGGTCATCAGTCCTTGTTTGCTTCCCAATGTGTGGCATTTAAAACAGTCACACTACCACAAATGTTGCAATGTCAACCACCTGTATTTCTCTCATGCCGGAAAAAAGCTGCAGCCGCCCCTTAAGACCTGCCTCAGACATAAAAGTAGGCAAGTTGAAGTTCACAAGACTGAACGAGCCGACATACAATGAACTTGAAGCGACCCGGCGAGCTAACCAAAAAAAAAAAGAGGAATGAATGTTTGTGATTTAGCAAATACAATCTAATCATGATTAAAAACCTTCTTTGCATAATGCTTTTGCACTTTCCTCTTTTTAAACCACCTTATCTGATCCCTCGAGACTTCTCACAAGGTTATAGGATGCAGTGAAAGGAGATAACTATTTTGAGCTCCTCTTCTGGTTTGCTTTGGCCTTCAGGAAGAGGAAGGGGAGACGGGGGTGTTGACAGCGGAAGTGGATGTGCATAAAAACATGGGCCGTGTCCCAATTCAGAGGCTGGAAGTGTGTTGGTCTCTCACAGAACCCGTCTAGCATCAAAAGGGACACCAGAATTAACGGTTTTGAACTGATTACGTGGCTCATTAACTTCAGTTTGGGGTCTCAGAAACACCAGCTACCAATAAATGTTCATTTGCTCCACATCTCCGATTGGTGTCGACAGTACTTCCTTCTTAGGACTTCCTCTTCCAAATCCCACAACAGGTCTAAGAGGAAGTTAGACCTCTTTGGACCCAAATTAACCCCAAACATATGCGTCATGATGTAGAATAGCATACTGTACATAGCTCTGTTGGTAAATTACTTTTTTTCCAAACATAAGTAATATACATTTGATCATGTAGAGCACATGCAACATCCAAAACATTAAATATGTCACCGAGGCTCACCTCAACGCACCATTAGACTAGTGAAAAGCCGAGGGCATCAGACGACACTCCAGTCCTTCAAATTCAGGGCAACGCAGCATCAGTTACCCTGCAATGAGCTCTTGGAGCTTAGCCAGAGGAGATGTGCGTGTGTCATTCACACTTGACTTCACACTCAGGTGACATAAACTCCTCAGCAACAACAAATCAACACACACACACACACCCTGGCCGCATTAGCACAGGGTGTTTCAGGAAGTTACACACTCCCCAATGAGTGCCTGCTGCATGTCAAATAACTTTCTAAAGCCAAAGAGAGAGTCGCTGCTCCCACACCCAAGCCCTGCCCACCACACCCAGAAAGCCCCAAAACACCCCGATTATGTAATGTAGGCTCTCGGCCAAAAACCTGGAGGATAAACGTAATCCCTCTATCACTGAGATCTGCAGACGATGCCGTCTGATAGGCTGCCTCTGAGCTCTCTGTATTCCTCAGATGGAGAATGAGATCACACCATGTGCAGGGATGCAAATATGAAAACAGATGTTAGAGACAACCGAGAAGGAACTGAAGGACCTGGGTATGAGCTACTTCAAAATGACGTTTTCATATCCAGCAATGCTGCTGATGTATTAAAGCAAGTTTTCAGCAATTATTTTTTTTCAAGTAATCTTAAATGATTAACATTGACTAAGCCCAGCTGAGATGTTTTTGATCGGTACATTAACAGTAGTTCGTGTCAAACACATGGGATGCTTCTTGTACATTTTATTCCCCACACCAACATTATTAAACAGTTCCTCGTGTTGTTTGGGCCCCTGTCAAAGGACCCCTAGGTGGTCCCAGGAGCCCACTTTGGTAAAATTGTTTTGACAGTTTCTGGTGTTTATTTCAAACCCCAAATGGAGCTTTAATAATGTTATTTGTCTCCGAGAACAAGCACGCTGAATTCTCCCAGGTTTAGCCAAAGGCCCCGTTTAGCCTCACAGAACAATAGCGGTGGAGCAGCTCGCGGGGAGAAACACACAAAGCCGGTCAATAAATTGAAGCCTATACAACCGAGATCGTGTCAGTCGGGTCTTGTACCATTGTAGAGCCAAAATAAATGGCGTTTTGAGGGTGAAACGCACGTTGAAACCACAGTCTGTCACCGCCCGACGGACCCGAGCCATGCTAGCGTTACACATCCATCATCACATCCTGCCACACACTGCAAAGAGGGCGTCTGTCTTCAAAACAAACGTGCACGTCTAGTTAAATTAGCACCCAAAAATAAAAAATAAAGAAGAGTGCGAGCTTACCCAAGCAAAACAAGTCATCTTTGAGGCAACGTTACTTTACGGTTAAAACAGCACAAAGAAACGAGAACGTGATGCCGTGAACTTAAATATCTTCGCTCGCGCAAGAACAACGTAATAAATAAATTATCCGTACCTTCCAGTCGGCTCTGTTCTTGAAGAATGAAACACACTGTCCCCCCTTTTTCGGTCCAGCACTGAGGTGAATTGCGCTCAACGTGTCGACAGAGCCGTGGATTTCACCGGACTAACAATAACCCCGCGTGAGTGTGTCCCTCTCCGTGTCCTTCCCTCCACGTTTGAACGGCGGCAGGCTGCTCCCCTTCATGAAGGATGGACTCGGGCGGGGTTGGGGGGGGGGGGGGGGGGGGGGAGTGACCGAGGAGTCCGGCAGCAGATTGAAGAAAACGGAGTGTGGTGGTCATAAAAGAAAAAAAAGATGCAGATTAAATCCCGCGAGCGGTCCAATCAACTGCGCGAGACCAGGTGGTTATGCAAAGCAGGAGTGACGTCAGACGCAAACCAAACTCGCGCTCTGGGGTCCGGGCCTAGGGGGGTGCTGGGAAGACTACTCAAGTGTTCAAAAGAATTGAGGTCAGAGAGCGCTTTTAAAAAAATAGATGTACAGCTTTGTTTTCATTGTACCGCTCACCCAAAACAGAAAAGAAGAGGAGCAACAGAAGTAGAGTGCATGGTTACAATGTGGTATCTTTAAATAGAAAGAGTCCCTAAATAATTTAGCTCCGTTAAGAACAAGCAAAATATCCTCACGCTCCATGTGTCCAAACAGGAAGTCAGCGAAAATAGGTTAAAGGGGGATTCCAGCAACGTAGTGTTGTATTTCCATTAAATTGGGGAACTCACAAGAGACACATTTGAAGCAGCCTGCATTTCCCATAATGCGGCTAACCCTAACCCTCCAGTAAATGCACGCCTCTTTCAAACTCCTGCCTCTATTAGCAACACATACGTTTTTAGCCTCAAAGCCCAACCTGAGATAACCATGATTACCCTGTTTTAATTTCAGTCTCCAGGAAACAGGATGACCAGAATAAGCAGGTAGACTACTACCCGTATGATCCTGCAGTTATAAGTTATATCTCTAATTATCAAACAGGACAGGAGTATTACGCACACTGCTTTTGTCTTGCATTTGTATCTTAAAATTATTTTACTGTCCTTTCCTTTTGTAATTTTATTTCTTGCTTTTGCTTGCATTTTGCATTTAGTGTTTGTTTCATTATTTTCCTTGTAAAGCACTCAGCTACGTTAAAGTGTATTATTATTACTTAAATTACATGGAAATCAGCAATATTTGAATTTGTGGAAGTACTACTTGCAATGAGGTTTCATTGTTTCCACTGTTGCGTTTCCATCGGTTGCATGGATCAAGTGTGTGATTCTCTCTCATTTTGTACCAAGTGACACGAAAGAGTCCAAGGAGCAATGCAACTCATCAAACCGATGTTCCATACATCTCTGTTTAAGGGCTCTAGGTATGAAATGAATAAGAAATGTAGCTCTGACACTCCACATACACTCCTTGCCTTCTTTTTTCACCCAGGTGTTTATTCTCTGTGCTTTAAATAAAATTTGACACACCAATTTGCACGATTAGTAATCTTCCTCCTTCACATATACACTCAGGGTTTTCAGTTTCCTGAGATTCTGATAGTCGGAGTGCAACAGAATAAAACAAATTCCGACAGAAGTTTCATTATCTGTGCTTGTAGTTCAGCACTGTGTCCACTTCCCTATGGTACAAGCCCACAATAGCTGAGAGTTCAATGCTTTTTTTTTAGCTGCAGCTGCAGGCTCCACAATGGAAATGAATGAAAAGGGAGAAGACATACAAAGACTATTGCGACTCACAGAGAGAAGAAAGAGTGAATGGCTAAAGACATCTGACATTAGCTGTTGTTTCGTAAAGCTCGGCGACGAGGAGAAAGAATGGAGATATTTAGGAGAGAAAAAAAGCCTGCGGGCAAAGAGAAATCTAAAACTCTGTGAGCGGAGGGAGGAATGAAGGCTTACCAGAAATCATCAACCGTGGACTCGTCAGTGAACACATTCTTAAGTGTACCTCAATGAAGAGTGAGAGAGAGTGTGTGTGTGTGTGTGTGTGTGTGTGTGTGTGTGTGTGTGTGTGTGTGTGTGTGTGTGTGTGTGTGTGTGTGTGTGTGCGTGAGTCATGTCTCAGCTCTGCGTCTCCATCCCTCCCTCCTCGCTCTTTACAGGACTCAGGCAGCTATTTCATCAGCAGCCTGTCAGCCTTTTCCAATCGGCGAGCGGCACTGAGCCAGAGTGGGGTGGGAAACCCCAAAACTCTCCTCAAAGTTTCACTAAATCTTCAACTTAAACTCGTTGTTAGTAAGCAGGTTGAACACTAAAACGAATGTGCTGCTGCATCCTTTGAAAAACTGGTTTCAAAACAGTTGCATTTGCTAAATAATGTCAACGTTAATGCAAAACCAGAAACCAAGTTCTTGGCACAGGAAGCTGCCTCTTGGGTGTGGATCCACCAGCAAACCATTTTATAGGCTCCTTCTTTTATTTGAATAAACTCTGCACTAATGGCGTCTATCATTATATCCCATAGCTGAAAAGGCTACTAAATCCCCTTTGCATCCTGCCCATCCATTTCAGTTTGCCTCATAATGGTGTTACACAAGGGTGTGGCTCAGCACTGGTAGACATCCTTAACATAATTAGGATAGACTGATAATCTACAGAGCTTTTATACACACACCTAAATCTGTTTCTTTGGTGCGGTCTGCCCAAAACACCTATACCGTAGACAGCTGCACTAAACCCACTCTGCAGGCCCACACACAGACTGACACCCCAAACACAAACTCAGGAGGCTGCTGATTCAGTGACTCAGTATAAAAGATAGAAGACAGGAAAAGGAAACTGCTGCTGCGGCTCCTGCCGCAGTTTTGATCTGTGCTGCTTTGTTAACATAAAAGGCCCAGGACTTCAAACAGCGAGCCACAAGTGTCAACCTGGCATCGACAGAGCACCACACCCGGCATCAGCACACGGAAACTACAACTGACGGACCAGCAGTTTATGGAGCAAGACACTCCCAAAGGACTGTCATTGTGCATCAAAGGTACTGCGTAAAAGTAGTCCCGCATCACATCACAAAGGATAATTCTCTATTCTAAGAAAAAACGAATGAAAATGAGGCGCATTCAACTATGAGTGCATTTCCTTCCCTCTCACACGGTCTCACATGAACCACCAAGGCGTGGTTAGAGCAGTGCATAATGTATGGTGATGTTAGGTTAAGTGGGTAGCAGGCAGCGATGTGCTGCATCAGCTGCCAAGTTCAATAACCAGGAAATGAGCTCATCATATCGGACTGTTCTGGGGGAACAGAAAGGTCCAGATTTTCCATTTCTGAGAGCTTCTGTGCTGCAGCGTCTCAACTAAAACGTGCAGGCAGGGTATTCACAACAGCTGTGTTGTGTCAGATTTAAAGGATTTATTTGCCAAAAACAAGAATCATAGTTTGTTTTAAAACCTCAAAGTGCTTTTTTGTTTCTCCACTTGCCAACAAAGTAGAAAAATAGAGGAGTAGTTCTTTAGTTCAGTGTTGCATGGATCAGTATCCAGACACATGATCTCCCTCTTCTGACAATCAGAGGAACTGCACCACAGAGGAACTGCACCACAAGTCAAGTTGGTCAGGGACACTTTAAACAAACACGAATAATATTTATCAGATAAAATGACGAAACAATAGAATCCTCTTTCTTTGACATTCTTTATTTTCAATTCAACTGACTTATTAACTATTTTGATGTTTTTTTTTTTAATGCACACTGGCACATTGTTTACATTAGAAGTACAATAAAAAGATTCCCATTTATTTTCTTCGTAAATTACAGAATGGTCTGTCGGCCATCCGACACCCTATCTGGCCCGCAGGCCTTAAAGGGATAGTTCACCCCGATAATACACCTTTTTAGTGCTATTCATCAATCTATATTATTTTGGTGTGTGTTGCCTAGTTTTGGAGATATCGGCCGTAATGATGTCTGCTTTCTTTCCAATACAATGGGACTATACGGCACTTAGCTCGTGGTGCTCAAAGTGCCAAAAAGTACATTTGAAAAAACCTCAACAGCAATGTCTCTTCCTAGAAAACATGACCCGGTTACACAAGATAATCCGCAGACATGGTTGTGAGCAGTTTCATGTACAAACAAATGGTTCTACACTCGTTTTTTATTTTGGGGTGAACTGTCCCTTTAAGTTGAGGGTGAGTGCTGTAGATGAAAACAAATCACGACACAAAATGAAACGAAACAATGTTTTAATATCAAAGATGATCCGTGAAACTTAAATCAGTAGATTGGCGATACATATGACACCAAGTAGAGGACTTCAGGACAACCTTCAAATGCAGATCATTTGTATAACAAAAACATCAAACTGTAGGAAAGGTACATCTAGGTAATACTAGACGATATATACGTGCATGACGTATAACTCTTAAGTTAAGGCCGTTGATGGGTGGGGCACACATCTAGATCCAAAACCCAACAGCATATTTAGCTTGAATGTGACACTGTTGGTTCATTAGATAAAATTTAGGATGATTAAAAAAATACCGTCACCCCCACATCTATTAAATTAATCACTGCTCGGACCAGAGATCATCTCTCTTTCATGTAAGAAGCTACTTTCTGTGAGACTCCTTTTTGATATTGTGCGTTACAAAGAAAAAAAAAGATTCAAGCGTCTACTGAACATCAAGTCACTGGTAAAGAGACGTCAAGTATAACAAACAGACTAAAGAGCACGATTCAGTATGACACGACATTATTACGGAGATGCGAACATGTCTCTGGCAGCATCATTCAGTTGTCTTCTTGTTATCTTCCCTAAACCCTGCTCCACTCGGTCAGGGGATTCAAGTCATGTTTCTCTTAAAACACGTCCGATACGGTTTGAGGACTGCTATCGGCGCTCTACCTCTCTTGTTTTCACTGACATACTTTAACACCATTAAAGAGACACGTGTACAAGTCTGGAGGACAGCTAACCACAGGCAATGTTGAGCGCTTCATTAGCGACATTATATTGATCAGAAAAATGCAAACGATATCACACACAGTCTGCTACAGCAGTACACTAGTATTCACATTTGAAGGCAACGTGACGCTTGTGCAGTACAACCGCAGCTAAATATTGAAACTTTATACGGAAAGTGCAGCTCACGGGAGAGGAAAACAAATCGGAAACCTCACGCTGCACGTCTGCTTGTGGTCCTGTTTCCCGACATTTTTAAGGAAGTCCTCTCCTCGATTGTCTCAAAAAAGACAGACTACGACAAGGTGGATTCTCCCCTCGTTCAGTGTGAATTCACATCTCACAAAGTTGTTTTGTGAGATGTAAAAGTGCCCTGACCTCAAGAGGTAACCTATTTTGAAATACTATCAAATAAAATAAAAAACGCAACAAAAATAAAAACAGTCAGCACCATGTATGCACGCCTCCCGTCCTCATCGTGGCACATGTGCCCACGTAGCATCTTGACAACAGGCCCCCGCTCCTGGTTCAGCATTGTGCTTCATTAAATACATTAGAAAATAAACAGTTTATCGTTTGAAAACCAACGAGGAACAGAGAAGTGCCTGTGAATTAGTCATCCGCGATGCTGCCCAGTCCTGTCCTGTCTCGTCTTCTTCATGGACAGAAAACACACGAGGTCCAATAAGTTGTTCCACATTTCTTCAACAGAGTGCTGGTCCAGCTGATGGTGACTCCCCATGAGGTTTGACCAGAAATATGGCATGTTGGTACAGAGACAAGGGGCGGTAGGAGTGTGCAGTGCAGTGTACCCCCTGTGGTCAGCAGGGGGGGGGGGGGTGAGGCTTCTCTTCTCAGGTCACTGCTGAGGTCAACTTCAGTTCACCAGCAAGACGTCCTCATATGTCGTCGTTCTGGGGGAAATCATAGGAAGATGTAATGATCTCACATCATAATTACATATTCTTTTACAGAGTCACATAATGGTAATATTTACTGATACAAATCTAAAAGTGCTATGATTGAGGAACAACATGGCGACGGCTGAGCCCGGCGGCTCGCAGCTAACGGTGCTAACGGCGCTAACAGTGCAAACAACGGGAAGAGGAATAACAACACAGGTAGAGGGAGAGCGACATCATTCTCTGCTCAGGTAGACATTACTCCACCTTATCTTTACATTGCAAATAGTCGTTTGCTGCTACATTAATGCTCTGAATATCAAATGTACTACCTTTAAAATGATGTTGGAACGGAAAAGGATTAAAATACTCAAAATGTTTTTCCAATGTGATCTTCACTGTGCTCCCTCTACCTCAAAATACTTACTACTGTCTGTTAGGAATTAATTATCTGCTGACGTGTTGTTTAGATATAATTAGACATAATTTTTCCAAAATAATGAATATTAATAATAGATAATCATCTTGTGCCCTCTCCTCCTCACCTGTCACAGCAGCAGAAGAAGGAGCACGGCGAGGTCTCCAGACCTCTGAACTTCCCAGAGTTGGGTGCGTCCGTACACTCTGCTATGAAGGCATGCAGGTCTGTGATGTGGAAGGCTTCTTGTGTTTGGTGCTGTGGAAGTCAACGAGCATAAATGTTTGTTATTTTTCTCCTGTGTTCCATCTATTCTGGCGGCCGTAAAGTCAATTCCTACCTTGATGGTCTCGTAGGCTCCCGTGATGAGAGCGATGAACAGCGACAGCACCATGTAGATGAAGAGGGAGATGAAGGTGTACAGGTACACTTGGCTGAACAGCCACACCAGAGTGCTGCTCTCCTGCATCTCCGCGAACGTCACAAACATGTCGTCCCCGTTAATGAGGGAGAAGAGGCACTCTGACACCATGGACAGAGAACGGAACTGAGGGACAGAAAACAGTGATCAGGCCTCTGCAGACCGACGTCGGTTAGCAAAGCCATCAGTGTGGCAGTGAGAGACAACTTCCTGAAAAATCGGGCTGCAGCAATAATGTGCATAAGACTCATGATGTCCACTAGGGGGATGAGAGGGACGACAGCTATGAGTGAGTCCAGTTTTCTGTGGTTTAAGTTTCACTGAGTCACTTTCTGTGTGAGGAGAAGTGTCCACAAAGAGAGTTTCTAATGGGAACAAGGCTTCACCTCAGTTATTGAGAACGGGGACACTGTTCTGTTTAAATTTGGTTTTGTGGTTCAGGCCAATACGACAGTCATAAGAATTGTAAACCAAAATACTTAAGAACCGACAAACACACTGTTTCTTAAATGCAAAGACTCTGTAGATTTAAAAAATGGCACAGATTATGTATACAATTAAATAAAAATACTACCTATAAGTTGTTTATAAAAACAAAAGAGCCATATGCATGTTAAAAAGTGTAAGTAAGCAATGATGACAAAAAAGTCTTACATTTTTTTTAAATTTAAGTTAAAGGGGAGAATTTATGGAGCAGCTGTAGCGAGGTAAGTGTTGCTCAATTTGTACATTTAAAACTATTTCATGAGCAAATATAAAAATAAAAACGTATTACCAAAAAGGCATGCTGGCATTTCTATGGTAGAGACAGTGTAACATTTTGTTTGAATTTGTACTGTACTGTTTTGTGCAGATTAATTGCCATTTTTTCAATAGTATGCCAAATTGTCTGCTTAATTAATTATTAACAGACCTTAATTTAAATGTCAATATAAATAAATGTACATTTCCTAAACCGAATGATCCCATCCCTGTTAGTTTGAGCTGTGTTCACCTTGACGTGGTACGGGCCCAGGACGATCCAGCCGCAGAAGCAGTAGCCCAGATAGATGACGGCCACGCAGCAGCAGAACCGGATCACGTTGGGGAACGCTGCTCGAAGCGTCACGATCAGGATCTACGGGAGGAGCAGAGACGTTGGAACGGATTACAGTGTGAGAGACAGAACACTTCACAGGACTTATTACGTTACATCAAACCATTCAGGGGAGCGTTTTTTAAATCACCTTTTGACGAGTCATTAAATCAACAAGGCACTTAACAACATTACCAGCTGATGCACACCAGTGTGTCTTGTGTCTTACATTGTACTTCTGGAAGAATGTGAGGTAGCGAATCACTCCGACCCACACCAAGAGCGTGGAGGTGCCCAACAGGATGCCGCACAAGTCATATGAGGACATAGTCTGAGAGGAGATAAGGAAAGACACTTATAGCGTATAGCAGCTTTTGTGCGTTAAGGGTGTGACTGTACGCGGGGCACACCTTGGACTCGATGCCGATTTTGATGATGCTGCCGGTGATGGTGAAGATGTCGCTGATGGTGAGGAGGATGTACCATCCGTTAATGAACTCCATCCGGTCCGCCCAGCACACTTTACGATCCAAGGTCTCCCTGAAGAACTGCACATACTCCTGACGGACGCACAGAGACCGTAAAGAGAGGAATCGGCTTGAAGCGCGAGGCTCCCGTGTAGTAAAAAAACGGTTCACTTGGCCGGACGTTCATGTTCCTGCTGTAATTCAGAGCTCATTTTATTTCAGGCGTAACAGACGTCGTCGTACCTGTTGCAGCATGATGCCTCGCAGTATGGAGCGTCCACACAGCAGCAGCGACAGCGTGCACACCAGGGCCACGGCGACGTCGAACGCCACGCGTGTGTAGTTCTCAGCTGGAGGTTTTTAAATAAAAGGGAGGAAGCAGAGCTGTTAGCAGTGTTTCAGATGGATGTAGTAGCGGTATACCACTACTGCTAAGTACTGGTGGCGGTGTGTTTATAACTTCACGCAATGAAACTTTCTGTTGGTAACTGAAAAGCAGTAACTGAAAGCAGCTTTTTAATGTGCATTTCCTCATAACACCTTTGCTAGCTTGCTACTGCTTCATTATCATGCTGCTGTATTTCCATGGGTGCTACGAGTCTTATGTCAGAGTCCCATCCGTCCACGCAGTCGTCTCACCGTGTCCAGAGACGCTCGGGTCTTTACACTCCTTTATTGTTGCCTGGTTTTCTAACCGGATCTTCACCTTGCCGCTGTGAGCCTTGTTGTCCAGGACTATCTGCAGGAGAGAGGCAGAAACTTCAGAAGATAAAGTTTGTGTGGTGAAATATAGACAGAGGATTCATTGTTTCTCTCAAACAATGGGGCCCCGGCCACCATTGAGAACACAGAGGTCATGTCTTCTGTAATATTTTTGGAAATTTGAGAGGTTTAATGACATGAAGAGGAGTTTACCACATGCAACAACACACACATTTAGGATCGTTTTTTAAAGAGGATTTCGATTTTTTTCTTTTCTTTAAACTGCCTATTTTAAAGCGTGACTTTAAAAAAAATATAATAACAGAATTAAAAACAGAATTACCGCCTCGCGGTTGAATACGTCCACCAACCAGTCATGTTACAGTTTACATCCATCTCTGTGTCTGTCCAAAATGTCATAACTTCATCATTTTATCCTGTTAGGCATTTGTGTGCACTTGTATTCTTCTTGTGTAGAGAAGGCTTCAAAACAACATTTAGAACAATATGTAGATAGTATGTACAGAAAATATAATTGAACAGTTAAATTACTAAATAAAATGTGACATTTTGTCATAAGAAAAAAGAAAACTTAAATACTTCTTTTTCTTTTTTTACAGTTTGGTGGCTGGTCGACCATTTCTCTGTAGACTCAAAAATCCTAAAATCATGGCTTAGAGGTAACTAATACGCAAAAAAAGGAATCTGTTACATCTTAAGAAGGACTAATCAGCAATAAATTCTGGGTAAATCATACTTTTTCCAAGCTAAATTAACATGGCTATAACATGGCTATAACATGGCTATAACATGGCTATAACATGGCTAAAACATGGCGTCAAACTGCTCCGCTCCCTTCACTCAGAAAACACGCAAAACGCAGAAAATGCTTGTCATCCGGAAGAAGACACAAAACACAATACTCCATCTTGAGCTCAGCAAATAAACCAAACCTCATCCTATGTATTATCATGTGAACATCATCGCCCCTTTGATATCCCCAGTATGAGGTCTTCAGCAGTGCAGGGAACTGAACCTACGACTCTTTGTCTTAAAGATCTTCACTCACCGTTATGTGGAAAGTGTAGCAGTCTGGGATCTCATTGTAGATGATAGTCTGTATATTGATCGCCTTCAACTGGAACTCTATGCTGACGTTAATAAGCCTTAAAGAAAGAAAACACAAACAATTGGTGAGTCAGAGGGAAGCATTCATACTTGTGTGTGTGTGTGTGTGTGTGTGTGTGTGTGTGTGTGTTTGTACCAAAACCTGTGTCAGTGTTCTTTGTATTCATGCTCGAGTGGCTTGTGGACCGCCATCACCAGATACTACAGAGGTGAATCTCACCAATTGAGGCCAGACGAGGAGAAAGCCATGTGAAGAATGAAGCCTTACTTGTGGAACTTGAGAGTGAAGTTTCTGTAGCTGCTGGTGAGCGGAGCTTGAGGGACCGCCGGCGGGATTACACCTACACAGTCTGAGTGGAGAACAGACAGAGAACATGTTGAGTGAATACTGACACTGAAGAGAAAACAGGGAGAATTTGGCTGACATTTGGCTGTTTCAAAAACAAAAGCAAAGTATGAAATCTTTTCCGAATTATTAGAAGTAGCAGACCACAAGTCAGCCTTTCACATACATCAGATATTTTAACGTGAGGTTGTTTCAACTGTTCTTACTTCCTCCTGATTTGGCCAAACTCAAAAATTGATAAGAGGAAGTAAGAAACAGGAAAAGAAACAGGAAACTAACATAAAATACCACAACAGGACAGAAACATATGATAAAACAGTGAGGTGGACTACAAAGAAACCCAGCCATTTAGCAAATGACGTTTAAAATGTGTCTAGAATATGAAAACATGGACGTCTGCAAAAGGTGCAATCTACAGGAGGGCATTGCATTTACCAAAGGCAAAAATTGTCGTCCTTATCACGTAATAATAACCTCCGTATCTCGCAGTTGTGACTCGCTACCTCATAATTACCAGATCAGGTGTTCCACAACAGATTAAGTGCAGTGGCAAATGATATACTGACAATGCAAATGTTGGTAATCACACTGGATTACATGCTTCATCACCACAAAGCCCACTTTGTACCCAGCAAGCATCTCATACTGTTTTCTGCTGCTCCTGAAGGAACACACAGAGTGGGCTCCCTCTGTGAGCAGTCCCTCGAGAGATGCATGCGCAATGTTGACACACTAATAATAATAATAATAATAATAATAACATGATTACATTCCACGTTACTCAGTGACGTTAATATCTCCCAATGTCTTGAACGTGGTAAGAAAAAAAAGCAAATTAAATCGTGTAGCACCATCATCATCTTCTCAAATAGCGATATTTGGTTATCTTTTCTAATTATGCGAGTCATAATTATGAGTTTTTTTTCTCTCTTTGTATCAATTTTTGCCGATATGATAAAAATACTATGTTTTGCACACTATTCCTTGTGTTTAAACTTACTAGAAGCCAAATTAAGGCTGCAACGTTATGACCTTAAAATGTAGATCAAAATGTATTTTTGATGTCAGCAGAAGTATGCCAAACATGCACGAAGCACATTTTTTGGAACAATTCATTCTTCATGTGATCTGCTTCACTATCTCCATTTTTTCATGTATTTGTTTTAGTGTAAAAGTGAAGCGGGCATCTTTGTTTTTCCGCCGCTCTGGTTAACTTGAATCTAGCACAAATGCTCACGGTTCACTTCATGTGATGCATCAATTACACTCCATTAAATTCTCACAAAAATATGTATTAAAATTGTGCCATTCATAGCCATAAAAGCCCCCACCATTAAATATAAACAGCTGCTTCAAAGTCACAGAGACAGACGATCACAGCCTTCTAGCACTGTTACCAACGCTTATGGAATAACTGGCCAGCAATGTCTCCTCCTTCACATTGTACAGCGAAGTCCATGTACCTGTGATGATGTGAGGGTCTATGCTGAAGGTGTCGTTGGCGGGGTCGATGCTTCCCTTCTTGTAGTACTGTTGACAGAGGGAGAGCGCGCTGCCGTTCTCACCGTAGACGTATGCATAGCGTCCCACTGTGGTCTCTGGTAAGGCCAGGTACTGTGGAGAGGAGAAGGCTGAACTGAGTAGGGCGCCAAGTACTAAAGCCGATTGGTACCCAGTAGCTTTTGTGGAGCCAGGACGACAAGCTCTCTAACACCACCGTCCATCGAACTCAGTGTGATTTTGATTCGTGACCTCCTTTTTAAAAATCATGTTATTGAAGTTACAGAAGTGGATATAAGGCCAAAGATGGTAAAGGCAAATAATAGGACAGATAGAACAGTCTGGTGGGTTCAGAAAATGAAATCACTTTACTGTAATGCGGCCTTTAAAACCAGGAAAAGACACTAATGACATATTACGATTTCCAAAATCTGAGACGATGTCTAGTCTCACATCACGATGTCAATATATTGCCCAGTAAATGTATAATTTGTAGAACATACTATTTATTATGCCGGGATCACAGCTGCAAACCAATAGATTAGCAACTGTACAATTTACAAAAAAAACGTTTTATCTCAGGATGTGAGTGAGTGAGGTAGAAATGTCCTCATTGTGCAGTGAACACATTTTAATGTGCTTCTGTCTGGCCCCGACAAACAGATGTGTAAAGCCAGCTGTATCGTTTGCATTACTTTCTTCATTGAGAACGGTCTCCAATTCTGCTTGCAAGGTTTTTTGTATATAAATTGAGACGGGGAAATCATAATAAAAATAATCATAAATGCCCTATCTAGTCTTGAAATGGAAGGTGTTGTTCTGTTATGACAGAAAACAGGCGTCACACCTAACAATACTTAGAAAATGAGAATTAGAACTGATAGCACGATTGTAATAAGTGGTTTATAAGCTTTTCCGAGTTCCTCGGGGCTTACCTGCTCCACCGCGTAGAAGATTTGGTCGTAGACGTCGTTCTGCGTGTAAACAGCAAAGGAGTCGTCTGAGGACTCATCGTAGTCTTTGAGGAAGAGGTGCTTGAAGGTCTCCGTGTTCTCCTCCTTGAAGGTCACCACCACCTGGTTACTGAGGCCAAACAGCACCAACTGCAGCAGAGAGAGAGAGAGAGAGAGAGAGGGGCGAGAGTGAGGCATGAAAGAAAAAACCCTGAGGGGCAACGTTCCAGGTGCACCTAGGCAGCAGACGTTGTGATTTAAAGCTAGCTGACTGGCTTGTCAATCACTTCATCAGAACGATCCCTGTGTGTTTTAGATCTAGATTCCTGACAGCTCCCACACAGGAAATATAGATAGATATAGTTCTGCACTGACAAAAACTAAATAAAGAATGCATGTATACATTTCTGACTACAGAATTCATCTACAGAGAACATAGCTGCCTCTTTTACTGCTCCACGACACAATTTAAACAGGAAAGCCTTGGCTCTATGCAAGCCAGCATTATCTATAGTATATATATACTTTATATATATATATAGATATATATATATATATATATATCTATATATATATATATATATCTATATATTAGGGGTGTAACGATACGCGTATTCGTATTGAACCGTTCGGTACGAGGCTCACGGTTCGGTACGCATGACGAACCGAACGAACTGTTCATACGTTTTTTTTTTTTTTTTTTTTTTTTTTTTTTTTAAGGGGGCGACCGTGGCTCCCTGGGTTAAGAGGGTTGTCTGGTAACCGCAAGGTCGAAGGTTCAATCCTTGACTGGGCCGTGTCATGTGTCGAAGTGTCTCTGAGCAAGACACTGTACCCCTAGCTCCCCGGGCGCCTGTCATTGGCAGCCCACTGCTCCCTATATACAGGGATGGGTCAAATGCAGAGAAAAATTTCCCCCATAAAGGGATAAATATAGTGTATATATACACATTATATATATATAGACATTCTCATCTTTCTGAAAAAAAACTTAAACATTGAGTAGAAACACACACACACACACACACATAGTTCCATATAAAACAGGATTGTTTCTTTTATTTGTTTATAACTACAGCAAACAATGCTACATTTTAGTTTTCATAAGAAACTGTTTTTATTTTACACGCTGCTAAGAAGACACCCCAGAAGATGGGTCACTCAGGTATAGTTCCATCATTGTTCAAAGAATAACTTTATGATGTTAGTTTTAATGAATAAATATATTTTAAAATCAAGTACGTTTCTCTGGCATTTATAGTTTTCTACTGTATTGAAAACGTACCGAAACGTACCGAACCGTGGCTCCACTGTACCGTACCGAACCGAACCGTGGATTTTGTGAACCGTTACACCCCTACTATATATATATATCATGCAGAGACAAGCTGTATTTATAAAAGAAAAGTTCAGTTATGTAAAGGTATACGAAGACTTTCACTGAAAACACCACAAAAAATGGTTTACATGTTTAAAATATCTATATTTCTGACAATTGTCTGCTGTATTTGTGTGTATAAACAGTGACATTTTTATTTTTTACAACCTTGAACTTTTCTGCAATAACATTTTGAGTATTTATCACTAAAGATTTGTACATTTCTATAGGTGCCTGTGCCATTTTTACCATATTTTAGCCGCTCTGGCAGCTTTATATTTTGTTAAATTGACAAAATGATGACAAAAAATGTCACTCATAACAGAGTTTGCATGTGGGGAAAGGCCATAGAAAGAAATTAACAAAAAGAACCTGGTCAGAGGAACACTTTTATGATATCAAACAGTCTTGGTTAGTTAGTTCAACTATATATATATATTCACCTAAAAAGAAACATTCACAACAAGACTCGGACACCTATTTGGGCAGGACAGAAAGTGTACAGACAAAGACATACCTGAAATACAGAGGCCCAAAGAAACACAAGCGTGTGGTTCGTAACAGAAGAGCAACACGGGATTTAGACGTAACATGTGACGCACCTGAGCTGTGACAATAATGATCTTGAGCATCTGCAGGATCAGCTTGTATGGCTTGCGGCCCTTGGCGTGATATTTATCACAGGGGCTCATGAAGAAGTACTTCAGCTTCCTGCGAATGGCCTCCTCTTCCCGATCAGCCCCGACCCAATGACCTGCCGTCGGCGTGGGAAGCCGGTGGTTGCTGTGGTTGGTGTCATGATGGTCATGATGTTCATGATGGTCATGATGGCCATGATGGTCATGATGGCCATGATGGTCATGATGGTCATGATGGTCATGATGGTCATGCTCCCCGCTGCTGTCTGTGGAGCCGTAGCGAGTCACTGAGCTGGACAGACCTTCTCGTTCTGAAAGAAAAATAATGAAGGAGCGTTTATTTTTGTAGTTTCTTAACTTAATCTCAGACATCGAGATAAAAAGCAATTCATAATTGATCAGGACTCTTGATGCACATGCTGAACGGACGGAGAAACTTAAAAGTCATTGAGCTTCTGCTTGTTCAGTGAAAAAAATCTAAAAGGTTTGAAAAACACTTTGCGTGGAGCACCTCTTAAAACATCTGAAATGTTTCTAGTTGTCAAAGCCAAAATCCTGTATGCGTCAATAATATAGTCACTGAACAACGACCTAAACAACTGAAACTCATTGAAAATACTGTGTGTGTGTGAAACATGGGCAACATCACACCCAAACATCAGCATGCTTGCATTGCAGATGTGAGCGCGTTAGCATGCCGATGCTAGCATTTTGCTCAAAGCCCTGCAGTGCCTTTAAGAGTGGCTAGCACGGCTTCAGTCTTTGTTTCGCCATGTCAGTGGAGCTGGTCTTTGTTTTCATTAGAAGTGGCGCTACGTCTGCTGTAAAACATGAGGCATGAATAAAGGCAGCGAGGTCACGAGGCTGTAACACTAACCAGCGTCGAGGCCATTTTAAATCAAATGTCCACGGCAATAAAGCGCGTGCCGAGCACCAGGACGAGAGTCCTTATTGTGCAGTTGTGACTATAAGAACTGCACCAATCACGTGAATTGAGCCAGTAACTTGATTATATTATCTTTAGTACCTGAATATGTCTATTGAATATTGTTAATATTATTTATTGTAAGCAGCAAACACAAAGAAAAATCCCTTGTATGTTAACCTACTTGGCAATAAACCCCGTTGTGTTCATGCCAGACCTTCACTCAGTGACTACTCCCCGACAGCATCCTGTCAGCACCACACGTGTGCCCGAGCGTGAACAGTCTGACAAGTTGTCTTTGTCTTAAAATGTGTGGATTTACTCGTCTCTGTCCCCTCCGGCTCTTTGAGCATGTGCTCAACGAGGCTACACATGTGATTTAACCCGATCAACTCCGAAGGACTAATGGAAACAAAGGGTTGTCCTCCAAAGTACAGGGACTTGTATTTAGAGTGTTAATGACTAAATGAAGCACTGTTCCACTTCTTATCTTATTGACTTTGGAGAGGAGGCACACTTTCTTCGTCAATTGTGTTCGTCTGGCCTTATGAGTGTTGTTTTTGAATGCTGGATGTTCTCAGGTCTTTCTTGAAAATGAGATCTCACTCTCAATGAGACTATCTGATTAAATAAGGTTTAATAGATTCAAAACATCGGACCTGACTAAACAGAGCAGACAGTTTGTGGTCGGACACAACGCCGGTCGTCTTTGTAGGAACCGACCACATCGTAGGAAAGCCACAAATCAGAAAGTAGGCTAATCACGCCGAACGCTTGTCACATGCTTTCAGCTTGCTGGCTCTGGCTGCTCTAAAGAAAAAGAAGAAGAATCGGGTCACATAAGTTGATTCACTCAGGTTTACATTCAGGAAATGACTTGTTGGGCAGACAGCGTCAGCACGGGCTCGGCCAGATAAACTGCTTGGTCGGGATGAATCCAAACCTAACAGACACAATAAGTCAGCAGAGCAAACCGCCAGCAGAGCAGAGTTTTCTAATGAGAATGAGAAGTGAAACAGGACAAAATAAACCGCTGGTGTTTAATATTAGTCAGCACTAACCGTGAAGAGCAAAGTTCAACGACACTAAGAAGACTTCTCACACATTATTTTTTCTGTGGCGCCGCAATCAAAACTATAACACATAATAATACATCGGAGTAATCTATGTTCTCTGATACTAATAAAGGGGTTATGAGCACTTTCCTGTTTGGGATCTGAAACATGGGACTGTTGTTGTGCATCACAAGACTTGGCTCTCACTGAAAGCAAACAAACATTTAAGGGCACAAGAACACATTAATTACTGTTTTAGCTTTTCTTCTAGTGCTTCTCGTGTGTATTACCAGACCAGTCAGTCTATTTGGGAGCGATCGCAGGCTCCAATCCTATGTTTTGAATTTGTTGATATTTCTAAAAACAAAGAAGGAACAGGGGCTTATATTCTGAATATTAGTAGTTGACTTTTCATCTCCAAACTGGCTTAAAAGAGTACCTCACTAATTTAGTTATATAGTATTAAAAATCTTTGAAACTAGGAGGTCATTGATGTAATACTTTAGCTTGTCCACACGTATGGTTTAAGTTTTCAATTAAATCTTTGAGTCTTTACCTTGTTTTCTAAGTCTGACTGAAATGTTCACTGCGCACAGCTCACCGTAGGAAATAAATTGTAACTTTTTATGATTTTATGACAACTACATGTAGTTTCCTCAACCAAACCCACCTGTTGTTAACCCGTGAGAACTTTTAGCTGCTGAAGCAAAAGTGAGCAACATCCAGATGAGCTCCGGGCCTCAACCAAATGTGACATTTGAATTCAATTCACTACAAACGCCCTGGCTCCAACAGGGGTTGCGTGCCTCGGTGAAAGAATCCCGACTTCACATATCATGCAGACAATGGGAGTGCAGACATATCTTTGACTGGAGGAGTGTGTCGGTCGTCACGGCAGATCGCAATCTGACAAACCTGACCGTGGCACCAGATTTGACACAAGCTGAATAAATCGGTAGAAAATATCTGTCTCTCCTGGTTCACGGGCGCCTGTGGAGCGCTGGCAGAAACACTGATGTAGCCACGAGTCTGTCTGTCGGTCTGAATCCTTACTGTAACTGAGGATCTGTCAACACCTTGGAAACTAAGCTCAGATCTGGCAGCAAGAGGTCACCAACAGGCCGAGAGTCCACAACTTCCACTTGTACCCGAGTTAAAGGAAGCATTTTGAACAAAACGAAAGATGATACAATGATACCGAGCTCTGTGTTCTTTGTAGGTTAGGGCTGATACTTTTTAGTAACTGAAATGTTCTTTTGCGGCAATATGTTGGATTTATTATCAGAGGAAGACAAAAAAGACGATCATGTGGCTTTAAAATGGTCAAAAACCTCTGCACGTGCATAGCTAGACACGAGAGGTGAGCAGAAAAAAAAAATCTTTTGCAATTTTAGTGAACTGACCCTTTAACTGGAAGCTTGTGATGCTACAAAAAGCAGGCCTTAATCTGCATGTGTGTGTGGCTCATAGCTCCTTAAAGCAGCACAGGAAAACACAAGCTAGTGTTGAAATACCGAAAAGAAGAAAAAAAAGGTCAAGGATGAATGTTAACACTCAATTAAGACGAAATCCTTCACAGCACAGAGGAACACTACAATCTGTGGAGGCGTACTTCACCCAACCCGCATCAACAATCCCCCAAATAAACTGCCGAGTCAGCCACTAGTGAGACAGGCTTATGAAACGGTGTTGGGACCATTATTACGCATGAAGGAGTCCGGCTGTTTAGATGTGGATTTGCTTGAAAGGGGGGAAGATGGTGGTGGTGGTTGTGGTGCAGCATCTGGGTCTGAATACCAACAGTGTGTTTTAGACCAAGAATACCATCAGTCACTACAACCTCTGATACTGAGGCAAGTACACCACACCCTGTGTATATAGTACTTCTATACTTCTAACAATTAAAATCACACACTTGTAGTTGAGGGTGAACGCCAAGTGTTTCATAAAATGACCAACTCTAAGGAGAAACAATAATACCTAAGATCTCTGACTGGTATTCTTTAGTGTTCACTGCTGTATGATCATCAAAAGGATGATCAGCTGTTATTGTTATTCCAGTTACATCTCTAACTAAATGGTGCTTTCTGTAAATGAAGACACGACTTGAGTGGACAGGGAAAATCCCACTTTGTCAACAAGGATTACAGATATACAGAGTCATCGCAGCACAAACCCGATGTTGACTGTTTGGGGAAAAACACACTTGATGAAAATGACTTGGGTGTCTCAGCTGCCCAGAAGATGCCAGAGCAGAAATACCCTCACGGCTGAGGGGGCCTCATTGTTGTGGATGTCTCAACAACAACAACAACAACAACAACAATTGAGACGCTACAACGCAGCAATAAAACTCGTTTATTAACCGGAGATAAGCAACAAAGCTACGTATTAATAAGCACAACGAGCTCTGTCTGTGAAAAGACAAATGAGTCGTCACTAACGGCTGAGTTAAATATAAAAGTTAAACGTCGGCACCACATTACCTGATGAGTCCTCGTGTTTTGTCGCAGCCATGTAGTTATCCATTTGAAAAACCAACAATAAATAGGTGAATGATATAGCTAAAGCTCGGAGTAGCCAGTGTTTCCACTGTACCAATAACAGTTTACTGCTCTCACAGCTGCACTGCCCTCTTCCGCTCTCTCGGGTCATGTGACCGACACCACGTGACCACATAGCTCTGCTGATTTACAGCACATTTTTGGTCGGCGCGGTGGATCCTCGCGCAAGGCATGACTCCCTATGCAGCCGAACAACTTCATTTGTATTTTGTAAAGTGACACACCCGTACAAATACCCACCGTTGTATTGTGTGGCGTGATGTAAGCCCACTCACAAATACATCAACAAAATGTTTATCAAATCTGGTACTCAACATCATACATGTCAATGATCATAACTCAGAGGTCATGAGTCTGACGTAACACAATTAATCACTTTTTAAAAACCCTTATATCACCAGGTTTTGATTATTCTTCTTAAACAAATATGATTGTCTATCTCAATATGTATTTACTGTATACAATATACACCCAGATGCAATTAAAAACGTCTAAGTATGTTTTGTAATCAAAATAATAAACCATGTGAAAGCAACCTTTGCAGAGGCTTATCTAGTATTTCACGTACTTGAGATGATACAGAAGAAACGTGAAATATCTTCTAAAGCTATACTTTTAACACACTGACTGCAGTTTAAAACAAGTTTAATGCAGATAGCATTCATTACATCATTGTTGTGCTGGATTACATTATACAGGTGGTTTCTTTGTCTGGTCACTCTTTTAAAAGGCTATAGCTCAACATACTTAGACGCATCAAAAAATATTCTCACTTTTCATTATCTACTGACTGTAGTGTTTGCGGGTAAATGCAAAAATAGGCCATATCTTGCAACTCACTCTAACTTTGATATTAGTCTAATACCTTGCCATCAGTGAGAAGTCTCTCTTTTTCTTCTCGACAAATGACTCACCCTCCCTCCCTTTCTTTCCCAACACTCACTTAACTTTCCAGTTGCAGCATCGAGAATTGTAAAACACCTGATTTCTGAAAACATAAAATGGAAACGTTACTTCCAGAGATCGACAAAAAACAGAAAAAAACGTACTTTCATATATTTATTTCCATTTTATTGGAGCAAAGTATAAATATTTGCATAAAAACACATAATGCTCTAATTACAGCTATAGGCACAAGTAAAGCTGCCCCGCCTCTGTGATCCGTGTTGTGGTGATTCCACAATACAAACATGTACAGACAGACTGAGAGGGCTACAGCCTGTCAATACAGATGCAGTCACAGGTTTTATCGGACTAATATGGTAACATGGGGATGTGGTCAATTTTCCATCAGCTGTGGTTCAGAAATTGTTGGCATCAGTGGAAAAAAACAAGAACCTCCCTTTTAAGATTAATCAACTGTTCCAGATAAATAAATAGACATTCACACACGGACACATTCAACACAATATATGCAGTATGTTCGTCTTTAGAGCTGAAATGATTAGTTTCATTAATTGATTAGATGAGTGAGGGGACAACTTTGGTTCTTAGGTACAACTTTGAGTTACTTGTACTTTGACTTGCATATTTCCATTTTATGCTACTTTCTAATTCTACTCATTTTGGAGGCGCATATTGTAGTCTTTACTCCATTACATTTATTTGACAGCTTTAGTTACTAGTTACTTTTCAGTTTCCGATTAACACAAAATATAAAATCAACTAATAAATATATATTAGTTTATCTTCATTTACCCAGCACTAAATAGCATACCGTTTTTAAAAATAAATCCACCTTTACCAGGTGTAACATTACAGTAGTGTAGCCTAAACATGAATGCATTACTAATTATATAATATATATTATTCTGAAATGATTCTGCATAATTTGTAGACTACCTTTACTTTTGGTAGGCTACTTTAATTTGATGCTTTGGACTTTTACTAGTAGCAGAGCATTTCTACACTGTGTTATTACTGCTTTTACTACTCTAAACCAAACTGCACAGTGAACACCAAAATAACATTTGGGAAGATTAGCCTTTAAACTTACGTCTTCCTTTCAGCTTTTTTACAAAAAGACACCCCAACTACAGTCAGTACGGACATCATCAGCCTACTTCATCTGCTTTTGTTGTTGTTGTTTTGATTACTTCCTGGTCCGAGTGTGACGTCACAATGTCACGTGACACCACTGATGATGCATTGATGTATTACAGGAACATCCACGCTCCAAACACACAAGTTGTGGCTTTTTATTTAAATACTTTGACTAGATTGTAAGTGCAATTTTATCCCAGTAGGTTAGAATTATGTGACATTATGAGATAATAAGTAGGTTATTTTTTTTCTTGTCTTTTTTTTAGTAGGCCTATCTCATAATTGTGACATTAAAAAACATGATTTTTAACTGATTTTCTTTGTCAGCCAATCATAATATTGACGTACCCAAAACATTTATATTTTTAGCATTCATCTCAGTTTTCATTCCTATATTCAATATCTATATTTCTTTACTGGCAGAGATCAGATATATCTTTGTGGGTTCATATTGACACAAACTCATATTTAATGTTTTGATTTTAAATAGTTTAGTGACATCTTGAACTATACTAACCTTCATAATTCTTCGGCCCTTTAAATATAAAGTACAACAAGGCATGTATTTGTGATTAAAATGTTTCCTGACCCTGGTGAGTGCACACCAGACGCTCACATCGCATGCGATGCTAAACATTAACCATCAAATCTGCTTTATCTGTCACAGTCTGTTTATTGAATGATGCACTGTTTACAAAAGAAGCTCTCCAAGGCCGCGTGACAGTGACGAGTGACACAACCCATTAATAATAAGAAAAAGCTCTTATTTGTAACTTGTGTAACAAACCTAACTGTGGGATCAAGACTGTGTTTTGCTGATGACACTTCGACTTACTGTAGGCGGAATCAATAATTGGAGCCATCAGTGTACAAAGGGTACTTTTTCCTATTAGGACACAACACTGCAGTCATGTGTACCTACACAAATACAATTACACAACTCCTCTCAGAAGTTGTTGGGAGCACAACTGTGCTTTTCAGTTTACTTGCCTGTTGAGGTTGTCTTTTGTTCATATAGTCTGGAGAAACCCTAATTCAGCAACAAGCAGGAGATGCAACATGACTTTGTTTGGACTGTCGTTTTTTGTTTTGGCTTCATGCTACTTCTCCACTGTCTATAGCAGGCCGACAGGTAGGTTCAGTTATTCTAAATATGTCAACATTTGTGTTATCTTGACTTATAATCTTCATTAGGCTACATAGTTTCTTTTTGGTATGCTGACAAGGAGTATTTACTTTCTAAACGACCTGTCATGTTGTGGTTCACTAATTCCCTGAAATCTGTAATCTTTCATTCAAGAAAGCACCTTTTTTTTTAAATGCTTACCCTTCTTTTGAATTTTCTGAATATAAATTAACCAACCATTTTACAGATTCACTCAACACACACACAGATATTAACAAATGTCTATATCCACCCCATATAAATACCAAATCATATAAAAAAATATATTTCTACTCCACTGCTCGTTTTAGTCGTAACTGCAAAAGTTCTCCTTGTGAGTCTGTGACTTGCCATAAGTCGGATTAGTTTATACAACAGTTAGCCCGCTACAACTGTTGTAATGGCGACGGTACAGGTTAAAAATGTCCACCTCTCTGATCATCCTGCTTTGATTTGAATGTCTTTTCTACTCCTATTCTATTTCTATGGTTATGTCCTTCTGAGACTGTGACAAGCGTCGTTTTATGCCAAACCAAAATGTTTTCCTAACCTGAACTCAAACTTATTTTTCCCTAAACCAGGGGTCGGCAACCTTTACCAGCCAAAGAGCCATTTTGCCCTATTTTCCACCAAATAAAATGTGTCTGGAGCCGCAAAAGCTATTTGATATCACAGCTTATAAAGTTTTATATATAGTTATATTATATATACAAAAACTATAGTTTGATGTATTTATGAAAATATAGAACAAGAATAAAGACAATTCTTGACATTCTATTGCAATTTTACCTGTTATAACAACTCTCTATAACAACTCTTATGAAGAGAGCTCATCTACAGCTTGATACTTTTCAGTAAATGCTGTGTGCTTGTTCTGGAAGTGTCTTTCAACATTACATTTTTTGCACATTTCAAGCATACAGGTAAGCCAGCATCGTTGGCAGTGAAAGCAAATGAATACGTCCACGCAGAATTAAACTCTCTATTTTCCTCCGTGACTCTTCTTTTTTTGGATTTATCCATTGATAGTTTACCGAGGGCGGGGGTCCGCAAATCATGATTAGCCACCTGCAGGGAAAGGCGCTTGACAGGTGTAATAGGATGTGACGCACATTTTAGTTGACAAAATATTAAAACATTTGTATTTAAGGTCAGGTATTACTGACCGTGTTGTCTTTACTAGCAGCTGTTGTCCAGTTAAAGTCTGCATTTCTGCGGCGGAAGCAGCTGTTATTGGAGCGATTAGCGAGCAGCGTGTCCAGTGGCGTTGAGCAACTAATCTACTTCCTGTTTACACCGTCACCCACCCGCGTGCCCAGTGTACGTGAATAGTCACGTGATATTCGATGAAAACGATGCTGAAACGCTGTGTGGACGGAGATCGTTTAAAACGAAAACGTATTAGTGTGGATGTAGACTCAGGGAGCCGCAACAGAGGGGCTGAAGAGCAGGTTGCCGACCCCTGCCCTAAACCTAACAAAGTTGGTTTAAACCTTAAACAAACATTAACCACTGAGGTGGAGGATGTGAAAGATGTAACATGGTGGTGATGTCATTTTGTCGATAGTGGCGTCAGATCAGAAACCACTTAAATTAACTCAAATTAAATTATGACTGACAGTCAAGCATCTGATGTCACACATAATAATGTCACACGTAATTAATATTTCCTTTTCTGTTTTGATGTAAGGGCATAGATGTTTAAACTTGGATGTATTACTTTACATTTATATGCTTTGAGTCTTTTAGTTATTATTTCTGAAACAAATTTACCAACTTAATATTGTTTTATTTTGAGATATTGGGAGGATGTCCAAAAATGAAAGGGACGGTCCAAATAAAAAATGAATCCACCCCAATGATTTCTGTACTTTCCCTAACTTAGCTGTGATCTGAATATGGTCCCATCAGTATCATTAACTGTGACCTGTCTTTCACAATTTGATCTTTTTCGCCCTTCTCTCTATGAGGTGAAAGTTTTTGTTGAATTATAATTGTAATGTCATTCAGGAATTCAGAGTTCATTCACTGCAATCTTCTTACTCCACTTCTTTTGTTTACTCATTTGCATTGTTGTCAGGTGCCCACCTGCGTAACATGGACAGCTTCATCCGAGCCGTGGAGCAGGTGGAAGACTCCAACCCTGGTCTGTCCCCCCTGGCTCTAGTCCGGGCCCTGCGGAGAACCGCAGGCCACGATGACGTAATGACTATCCATTTTTTGGGAGTCTCGTATAATCTCAGTGATGCTGAGGTATTGGAGACAGCCATTCTCAATGCCTCATCCTTTAGCTTCTTTGACAAGGCCATCCACCACATTGTGACAGATTACGGAGAGGAACGAGGGGTGGTTCTCGCTCCAGATGGCACCACGGTAGCCCTTGCACCCTTACTGCTAGGAATCGAATCTGGATTGAAAGCCAAAATAGAGGGGACGCCAGCTGTTGGGATCTTCCCTCTCACTTTAGGCAGGACGCTGGGCTTGTCCTTCCTCAGCCTCAAGGACTTCCCGCCATCTTTTCGCCTGGGGCCTAACGGGTGCTGGGACAACACGGACCGCCCTAAGTTGTTCAAGCTGTATCGGCCTGCCACACTGGCCACTGATGCTGTTATTGATGGGGGCATGGACGGAGCTATACTGGGCATGGACCTCAGCAACCTTCCTGCATCTGAGGAGCCGCAGGCCCTCAGTGAAGTTTTGAAAGGATACTATAGTTTTATTCTGCGTGAGGGGCAGGGTCTCGATGCTGTGACCAGCCACGTCAGCCCGAGGCGAAGGGAGATCTCTCGATCCATTCTGGAGCCACTCGATCTTCACAGCCAGGTGATGGAGACACTAACATTAGTCTGGAAGTTGGAGAAGACAGAATGGTTTGCTCTGGACACGGATGTGGGGAAAGCGGTGAAGGATGGACTACAGACATTTGTACACAAGTACTGGGGTGAGCTATGAAATGATCAAAAAAGTGCACTAAGGTACAAAGTAGGGCTGCAAGTAACCATTATTTTCATTATCCATGAGACTACCGATTGGATGTTTTGGTTCATCGAATGGTCTCTAAAACGCGAAAAATTCCCAAATCCCATGGTCTCTTTTTAAAATGTCTTGTTTCGTCCGACCAACAGTCCAACGGCCAAAGAAATTTGGTTTACTGTCAGGGTATGAAAACAGAAATATATTCAACTTTGAGAGGACTGAGATTAGAATATGTAATATTTGTAGCTGGTCTGTTTTCTGGCGATAAACTAATCAACTAATTGACTAATTGTTGCAGCTCTTGCACCAAAGCACTTGGGATGGTTAAAGAACCCTCTAGTCTTTCTCATTGTTTAGGATTATGTTGCCATTGTGTAGCCGGGTGACTCTTGGTCAGCACGACCAATTTTGGATATTTGCGCCTGATACAATATTGAATTTTATGAGTGTAAAAAATCAGATCAGCCAATGTTCCTTTTTTAGAATCTTTATTTAACATAAAACTCTTCCATGAACAAATATGTTTGATAAGGAGGATAAAGAGTAACATCACACCAGGCTTAAAAAGTGATGTCAGGATGTACTGACACACCCAGGAGTACACTTCTCCATCACTGCAGCAAGATGAGAAGTTAAACAAAAAAACAACAAAAAAAAAGTTTTTCAGAGGGCATTGACTTGCTTTTTAAAACCACTCTAATGAAAATTCGGTTAGAGAATTATATATACACTATATACACTGATATATCTGAGATAAGTTAATATCGGTCAGGCTCTAGAGTCGACTCTAGTCTTGGATCCTTTGAGTGTTAAATATAAGCTTGTGGGTATGACGGCCAAATCTATAGTGGTTTTAGTATTCCTAACCCTCATCCTCTCTCCTCCTCTTGCCAGACTGCCCTCAAATCATCCCTCGCTGTCAGTGGGGGGCAAAAGCCCACCAAGGTACACCTATCCCACTGTCACTGCCCCTCCAATTTCTCTATGTTCACCACACCTATCAGCCATCCTCACCCTGTTTATCCTTCCCAAACTGCTCTCGCGACATGAGAGCCATGCAGCATTACCACCAGGAAGATCGTGGTTGGGCCGACATAGGATACAGGTAACCAACCCTAACATCTTGGAAGTACGGCAGTGATTAGCCTAGCTCAGTATAAAGACTATAAACTGTGGAAAACAGCAGGCCTGGCTCAATCCAAAGATTAAAAATCAGCCTAACAGCCCACCTATAGGTCAGTAATTAACACGTTGTATCTTGTTTGTACACAAACAAAGACAGTTTGTGGTTTTACAGGGAGTTACGTGCTGCTGCTTAAAGATATTGTTTCTGTACAATATGTTACTCCCTCTGAAACCACAAAGTGTTGCTGTTGTACGGATTAAGCAAATGAGATATAATTTGGTAATTGGGGAGCTTTAGAAGTGCTGGTATCGTGGATTTGACATTTTTTACAACCAGGCTAACTGTTTCCCTCTGCTTCCAGTCTTTATGCTAGGCTAGCCTAATCACCCCCTGTCTCCAGCTCCATAATTTATGCACATGAGCGTAGTATTGATTAACTGGGAATGAAAATCAAAATTTGGAACTATTCCTTTTAAGTAGTGAAAATACTTCCATGTATTACTTCCATTTAATGTGAGCTGTAGTTGTTCCTGCTGTTTTCATGTCTGTTATGCACATATCACAAAAATGATATAAAATATCTGGCACTATTTGTGTCTTAACATCAACCAACTTTTGCATCTTTGTGGCCCGCAGCTTTGTGGTCGGCTCTGATGGCTACGTCTATGAAGGCAGAGGTTGGAAACACCTCGGCACACACACCAGAGGGCACAATTCCATCGGGTACGGCGTGTCAATCATCGGTAACTACACTGCCACCCTGCCGTCTCGCCATACCATGGACCTGCTGCGCCATCGTCTAGTCCAATGTGCAGTAGATGGAGGATGGCTGGCTGCCAACTTCACTATCCACGGCCACAGACAGGCGGTGAACTACACCTCCTGCCCTGGAGACGCCCTCTTCTCAGAAATAAGAGGCTGGGAACACTTCAGGGAATGACCGGACCCCCACTGCCAGTTTGATATTCTCAAACATCATTAATGGCTCGTCAGGGTGATAACTGCCACTGCTGTGGCTTTTTATTTTTCTTAATTTCATTGTATGAAAGGGCTCTTGGATGACTCTGGACTAGTTTAGTTTGTTATTTTTATGTAGATGCTATTCATATCCACCTTTCTCAAGTACAGAATAAAATCAAATAAATGTTACTTTAAATGGCCAACCAAATGGATCTGTGTGGTTATTGTTGTGGAAATGTATCATATCGTTCTTCTAGATATAACTTGTATCGCTTAAACCTGCATATATGCAGATGAGGCCAACCAGACTAATTTAAAGCCTAATAATAAATAATCTCATATCGAAGGTATTTTAGCATTTCTGGCTTGCTGTAATGTCTGATCTCACCACCTAACCCTCTTCTCACGGAAAGGCTGGGAACCTGGCCTTGGTGGAGGCATCGGCAGAGGAGGACGACATCTGCGAGGGGGGGGTGAAGGGAGAGGAGACGAGATAACGTTAGACCTCCGAACCATCTGTGGGGAAAGAGCTCCATTCAGCTGAATTATTACTGAAGTGTCTGTTCATTAAATATGTTTTTATATTTTAAGAAGTTTCCATCGTGATTATTTCTCACAGGGAGGTTAAAAAGATTATTTTCCACAACAGTTATCCTTACATGTGGGGCAACCATATACTCACCAATACTGAGACTCTTTAGAGCTCATTCAGGTTTGGGTCCCCTGGAAGGACCTTACGACTAACAATATAGATGTATACTGTATCTTGGATCCAGTATACACCAAAGATACAAAGATAATCAGGATGTCATGTGCAGTGAACCGTCTTGACTGTTTAATATCTTTGATATCTATTCGCCTTTTTGGCAGATGTTGAAATATGAAACTTTGAATTTTTGAATCAGGGTAAGCAGTACGATAAAGTTTTATAGGGCAAATAAAGCATAACGATTATTTGATTTTATTTGTAGTTATGCTGGTAGTTGTTTAGCTTGTAGTAATTGCTAACTGAGGCTTTTAAAAACCTTTCAATACAACAATAATGTTTTTTTTTCTTTCAAGTTCCAATTCTATTCCGATTCTAAGAATCCCAGTCCTACTTTACAATGATCTTATTTCTCCTCTCATGATTTTACAGGAAACTGACTCTCCAAAAACAGAAGAATAAAGAGACTGGTCAACTGTAATAATTGTAATTATGGAGAAAACCAGCTGGGAAGCAACCGCTAACCACCTCCAACCACTTCGCAATCCTGGCGGACAATACTCCCGCCACGTTTGTCCCACCTGTGGGCAGCGCTGATCTGACGACTCGCCGCTCCGCCACCGGGAAGGACCGCCGTACGTTTCTGAAGGAGGCTGTGGTCAGACGCTCAGGTGGATCCCCCCAGGCTTCCTCTACCCTTCGCACCTGCTCGTTGGCGCAGACGGAGGTAATTCAACGGTTAGAGGCAAGGCTTAGTGAGATAGAAGCACGGCTCCGCACTATGGAGGCTAAGTCATTAGCTATTGCAGGTGTAGCCGGTGTGGACCCAACACACGTGGCTAGCCGTCTCCCGGCAGCCCCCGAGCAGCCGGGGGGCCGGGTGGCTGCTCGCGGGAGGCATGTGTCTAAAACGAAGCACTCGGCTCACCAGCAGCCACTCCACGTTTCAGAGAAACCAACTCTGGTTATAGGCAGCTCTATTTTGAGAAACGTGAAGCTAGCGAATCCAGAGGCTACAGTTACATGTATACCTGGGGCCAGAGCAGGCGACATTGAGTCCTATCTCAAAGTACTGGCTAAAGACAACCGTAAATACGGTACGATTGTTATTCACGTCGGCGGAAATGACAGCCGACTACGGCTCTCTGAGATCACAAAAGTTAATGTGGAATCAGTGTGTACGTACGCAAAAGCCATGTCGGACTCCGTAGTCTTCTCTGGCCCTCTCCCGAATCTGACCACTGATGAAATGTATAGCCGCATGTCATCGTTCCACCGCTGGCTGTCGTGGTGGTGCCCAGCAAACGATGTGGGCTTCGTAGACAACTGGGAGACTTTCTGGGGAAAACCTGGTTTGCTTAGGAGGGACGGCATTCATCCCACTTTGGATGGAGCAGATCTCATTTCTGCAAATCTGACCCAGTTTCTTTGTGGATCTGGTCCATGACAACCCAGGGTGCAGACCAGGAAGCAGAGTTGTAGTCTTACACACTTCTCTGAGCTTCCATTAGAGCAGCTACCTACCCAAAACCATATAGAGACTGTGTCTGCCCCACGGCCACTTAAATTAATTAATTCAAAACTAAACAGTCGAGGAGTTATATTAAATAATCTAATCCAAGTTAAAACTAACGCAACAGTGCAACAAAATAGGATAATTAAATGTGGACTCTTAAATATCAGATCTTTGTCATCTAAAGCTGTATTAGTAAATGAGTTAATATCAGATAATCATATTGATTTATTTTGTCTTACTGAAACCTGGCTGTGTAATGAAGAATATGTCAGCCTAAATGAATCAACTCCTCCAAGTCATATTAATACTCACATTCCTCGAGGCACCGGCCGAGGAGGTGGAGTAGCAGCCATCTTTGACTCAAGCCTATTATTGAACCCGAAACCTAAACTAGACTATAACTCGTTTGAAAGCCTGGTTCTTAGTATTTCACACCCAACGTGGAAAACAATACAGCCAGTTATATTTGTTATAGTGTACCGAGCCCCAGGTCCGTATTCTGAATTTTTATCAGAGTTTTCTCAGTTTCTGTCAAGCCTGGTCCTTAAAACAGATAAAGTAATTATTGTAGGTGACTTTAATATTCATGTGGATGTCGAGAATGACAGCCTTAGTACTGCGTTTATCTTATTATTAGATTCGATTGGTTTCTGTCAGAGTGTACAGAAACCCACTCACTGTTTTAACCACACCCTTGACCTGGTTCTGACTTATGGCATCTTAATAGAAGATTTGGTGGTCTTTCCGCAGAACCCTCTCTTGTCGGACCATTGTCTAGTGGCTTTTGAGTTCCTATTAACTGAGTGTGCGCCATTAAGCAAGAGCTATTACACTAGATGTCTATCTGATGGTGCCGTAGCTCAGTTTAAAGAAGCGATTCCATCTTTATTCAACTCAACACCATGCTTTGATATAACAGAGGACTCCTGTGATAACTTTAGTCCGACCCAGATTGATCATCTTGTCGATAGTGCTACTAGCTTACTGAGAAGGACACTAGACTCTATTGCTCCTCTAAAAAAGAAGTTAGTAAAACAAAGGAGGTTCGCCCCATGGTATAACCCTCAAACCCGTAAATTAAAGCAGACATTGCGACAACTTGAAAGGACATGGCGTTCCACTAACTTGGAAGAATCTCGGTTAGTCTGGCGAGACAGTCTTAAGATATATAAGAAGGTCCTCCGTAATGCCAGAGCAGCCTATTACTCATCGTTAATAGAGAAAAATAAGAACAACCCCAGGTTTCTCTTCAGCACTGTAGCCAGGCTGACAGAGAGTCACAGCTCTGTTGAGCCGAGTATTCCTATAGACCTCAGTAGTAATGACTTCATGAACTTCTTTAATGATAAGATCATAACTATTAGAGAGAGCATTAACAATGTACTGCCCTCGACTAGTACCGATCTTTCCTCAAATAGGGTACCCTTGGAAACAGCTGCAGGCCATGATATATGTCTGGATGGCTTTGCTCCCATCGATCTTGATAAATTAACTTCAACAATCTCTAAGTCTAAACCTTCTACCTGTCTCTTGGATCCTATACCGACTAGACTGCTTAAAGAAGTGCTACCAATAATTAGCACATCTCTACTAGATATGATCAACCTGTCTCTACTAACAGGCCATGTACCACAGTCCTTCAAAGTAGCTGTAATTAAACCTCTTCTTAAGAAGCCCACTCTCGACCCAGAGGTGTTGGCTAACTATAGACCGATCTCCAACCTTCCATTCCTCTCTAAGATCCTTGAGAAAGCAGTAGCTAATCAGTTGTGTGACTTTCTACATAACAATAGTTTATTTGAGGATTTTCAGTCAGGATTTAGAAAGCATCACAGCACTGAGACAGCTCTGGTAAAAATTACTAATGACCTTCTAATTGCATCAGACAAAGGACTTGTCTCTGTTCTTGTCTTGTTAGACCTTAGTGCTGCGTTCGACACCATAGACCATTATATCCTGTTACAGAGACTAGAACATTATATTGGCATCAAAGGAACCGCACTGAACTGGTTTGGATCCTATTTATCGGA
This sequence comes from Leptoclinus maculatus, assembly GCA_032191485.1. Taxonomy (NCBI): domain Eukaryota; kingdom Metazoa; phylum Chordata; class Actinopteri; order Perciformes; family Stichaeidae; genus Leptoclinus; species Leptoclinus maculatus. The sequence goes on from JAVDOI010000009.1 coordinate 13,198,703, forward strand.
TCGATCTCAGTTTGTATATGTAAACGATGAAGCCTCGATGAGGACCAACGTTAGTTATGGAGTTCCACAAGGTTCTGTGCTTGGACCAATTTTGTTCACCTTATATATGCTTCCTTTAGGTAATATTATCAGAGAACACTCCATAAAGTTTCATTGTTATGCAGATGATACTCAATTGTATATATCGATTAAACCAGATGAAACCAACCAGCTCACTAAACTGCAAGCATGTCTAAAGGACATAAAAACCTGGATGACTTGCAACTTCCTGATGTTAAACGCAGACAAAACTGAAGTTATTCTACTAGGCCCAGAACACCTTCGAAATCAGTTATCTAATGACATAGTTTCTCCAGATGGCATTGCGCTGACATCCAGCTGCACCGTAAAGAATCTTGGGGTCATTTTTGATCAGGATTTGTCTTTTAATTCTCAGATAAAACAAATTTCTAGGACTGCCTTTTTTCACCTACGTAATATTTCAAAAATCAGACACATCTTGTCTCATAGCGATGCAGAGAAATTAGTTCATGCATTTGTTACCTCTAGACTAGATTACTGCAATTCCTTATTTTCAGGTTGCTCTAATAAATCTCTTAAATCTCTCCAGCTGATTCAGAATGCTGCAGCTCGTGTACTAACAAGAACTAAGAAAAGAGATCATATTAGTCCTGTATTAGCTTCTCTGCACTGGCTCCCTGTAAAATTTAGAATAGAATTTAAAATTCTTTTACTCACCTACAAAGCCCGAACTGGTCGGGCACCATCATATCTTAAAGAGCTTATAGTACCATATTATCCTACTAGGGAGCTGCGCTCCACTAATTCAGGGTTACTTGTAGTTTCTAGAGTCTTAAAGAGTAGGATGGGAGCCAGAGCCTTCAGTTACCAAGCTCCTCTTTTGTGGAACAAGCTTCCCGTTTCAATCCGGGGGGCAGACACACTCACCACATTTAAGAGTAAGCTTAAGACTTTCCTTTTTGATAGTGCTTATAGTTAGGGCTGGCTATAGATCCGCTATAGATCCGACCCATAGCTCCACTCCGAAACCGGCATCCTGGACTGAGGTGGTGGGCCGCGGCCGCCGGAGGAAACCAGCTGGGAAGCAACCGCTAACCACCTCCAACCACTCCAACCACTTCCAACCACTCCCGCCACGTCTGTCCCACCTGTGGCCAGCGCTGATCTGACGACTCGCCGCTCCGCCACCGGGAAGGACCGCCGTACGTTTCTGAAGGAGGCTGTGGTCAGACGCTCAGGAGGATCCCCCCAGGCTTCCTCTACCCTTCGCACCTGCTCGTTGGCGCAGACGGAGTCTTTGTGCTTTCTCGCCCCACAGGTTCCCATGGATCGTGGTTTCATCTGGACTCTGGTCCTTCCACCCGCCATGGCCCTGCAGATACCTACTACCTATTTTATTATTAACATTATTAACCACATTACCGTTGCCACTAAATGCACATTACTGACTTTGTTTCTTCCCCGGAGTCTTTGTGCTTTCTCTCCTCACAGGTTTCCATGTATCGTGGTTTCATCTGGACCCTGGTCCTTCCTCCCGCCTTAACCCTGCTGACTCCCACTAATAAATAACACTCTTATTATTACTTACATTACTATTTCATATTACCGGTCCCATAAATGCACATTATTGACCAGCTTTTTCACCAGAGTATCTGTGCTTTATCGCCTCGCAGGTACCTCTGATCCGGGCTGTACCTGGACCTGGTCTTTCCACCTGCCGTAGTTCTGTCATACATTGAATGTGTTGAAATTACATTGCATGTGTTGTAATTTTGTTATGCTGTTCAACACTTGACATCTATTGCACTTCTGTCCATCCTGGGAGAGGGATCCCTCCTCTGTTGCTCTCCCTAAGGTCTCTTCCTCTTTTCTCCCCGTTAAAGGGGTTTTTTGGGGGAGTTTTTCCTGTTCCGATGTGAGGGTTCCGGGACAAGAGGATGTCATGTGTACATATTGTAAAGCCCTCTGAGGCAAATTTGTAATTTGTGATTTTGGGCTATACAAAATAAATTTGAATTGAATTGAATTAATTGTTTGTAATACCCGGTATGTTTATTTGCATCAAGTCTTCCACTGTCATTGCAAGGTTCATCTAAGACAGCTGGAACCAGCACACACAGATCTATTCTACATGTCTGACATCACATTACACATTACATTCACAGTCCACTAAGTGACTTTTCCTCAAAGGTGTCTGCAGCTTCACAAGGTAAAATGTCTCAATTGTTAATTGCTAATTTGGTCATAATGTAAAACAATTTTTTTCGACTGATCATTGACTCAGTATATCCAAACTAAATGAGTCTTTTCATTTAAGCATACAATGATGTATTTCTGTGCTGAACAATACCACCATTACTTGCTAAAGGCTAAAGGAATTTTAGTGGGTAAAGCTGCAAGCTGTAGAGTAGAACCAGTGTGTTAAACTCTGAGGTATTACTGTGATTACAGTGAGGTGATTTAAAGACCAGCAGTGAAGAAGAAGAAAACATACAGTGAAATAAAATGAAGTGCATGCAGGAAGGTTTGTTACAGAGTCTGCTGTGTCTACTTCTCACTAATCGGAAACACAACACGGTTTCAGTCAAAGACCACACAGTAAATACTCTTAACTGTAAATAGAGAACTTTAATGTTCACACTCACAAGTGAATCACTCAAGTTTCAGTCGACTTGTACAAATTGTGCAACTAAAATGCCAAAGTGGCAAAATTCTTCAGTTGGCTGATAGTGGCACTGAAAGACGCAGCAAAGGGCTACAACTGATTATTTTCATTATTGATTAATGTGCAGATTATTTCCTCAATTAATCAATCAGCCTAATTGGTCTAATGTCAGAAAGCTTCCCAGAACAACCTCTCAAAACCTACCGCGTTGTTTTAAAAAAGGTTTTGTGTTGTCAGACAAACAATCCAAAAACCAAATATGAAGTCAGAACTGAGGAGGTATTTTTGATAGAAAGAAATGCTGATTAATTAAATATCAAAAGATGCCGATTCATTTTCTGTTGATCGACCAACAGATGAAGTTTTTCAGGTTCAACACTTTTTGCACTTTTACGTGACCCACTTTTCCTCACACGCGGACACTAAATGACCCGACCCTGCTGCTGAACTCAACAGACTGTTTACTAGGTCATCGTACAATGGGAAGATGCAGCAGACGAAGAACAGGAATAAAATAAAGAATACTACACACAAGCAGCCAAAGCTTCACATTGAGGATGCTGAGACAGAGAAGTCATTATTAGTAAATTAAGAAAAATAAAATTAAAAAAATAAGCCATCAAGCACAAACGCCAGTATAGACCGTGATTTTAAACTCATATTTCAGACATGCATGGGAAGCCTTTACAGTAGGTTATCAGGACATCAGCACCATCTGCAGGTTCTCGGTGGTTAGGTTGTTATTATGTTTAGATGAAAATTACTTTTAGGCAAAACAAAAATGAAACGAATTAGACTATTCAACACCAGAATTACATATGTGGCATTGTAAAAAAAGGCTATGCAGGAACATATACCATATAAAGACCTGTAAAATATCAGGCAGCTCATTGAATTCTATAAGATAATAAAAATGAAACAGATGTAGACTTGTGTGCAAATCTCAACATTCCACAAATGAAAGGGATTTGAATGTGGACAAATCATCCGACATGCTCTCTGATAGGTGCTACTTTGCCTAATTTGCAGCCTGACACAGTGCGCTGCTGACTGAGCAGAATAAACAACGAGCCTGTTACAGTCAGAGAGAGCTGTTTCTTATAAACCTGTCACGGTTTTGGGTTTTGTTTAGTTCTTCCTTCTGTTTTATTTTGACTTTCCCTGCCTCTTGGTGTCCTGTGTTCACTTCACTTCCTGCTCTTGTATGTTGCCCGACTTTTGTGATTGTCGGCCCCGCCCTGGATTGAACCCTGCTGTGTCTCAGCATTGGGCCAGTACTTTTGGGTTTGTACAGACTGAAGTGTGGCTTAAGGCTTAAAGGTGGAGGGGTTAATAGGTAGGTAATAGTAGGTGAGGACTGCTGTGTGTGAGGTAGTGAGGCGATGAGGTTAGTTGTAATAAAAAAGACCAGGGGTGAATTTTGGTAAAAGTGTTGCATGTGTTTGAAGTGGAGGGAAATACTTTTTCATGTCCAGTTTTACAATGGAAGTTAACGGAGGTCACTGAAATGGCACCTATCTGTACTTTCACATACACTTGAAATGTATGGGTGGGTTGGGGAGGATGAGATTACAACTGTGCTGTAAAAAGATAAGGCCTTGTAGGCCACCTAGAAAGCTCTGGCACGTCAAAGAATACGCCCAACATGTCAAACTAACTGAATTCCCTTGAGGATTTGGCTGAGTGGTCCTCTTCCGGTTAATTGTTCTTGGCATTTTCTGAAAGGAATGATTCATAATGTGTCAGTTTAAGTGTGGGAGAAACAGCTCAACAGAAAGATAATGAAAAAGAACTCAATTTTCTTAAAGGTGGATGCCATGCAGTCAATTAATTTACATGTGATCCCATGCCACCGGAGAGTTTATTAAGTATTTGAAAACATGCACCACCCTCTCTTAAAGCTAAAATACAGAGAGATAACCCTCCAATCAGTGATGTTACGGGGATGTAAAATCTGGGGCTGCTCCATAAATGATTAATGGAATGTTTGTATTGCAGTTACAGAGAAATTTGGTTTTAATTCCGGTTCAGGCCTTCTAACAATGCTAGAATATAAAACTCACAAGTATTTCATGGCCTCATAAAGAAAAAGCACCATGGAGAAGCCCCAGATTTTACATCCCAGATTGGAAGGTTCTCTCTCTGATTTTTAGGTTTTGTTCGCAAATACTGACTGAAATGCCCCGAGGCACAGGAAGAACATTCTTAAAATGTGTGTTATTATACCCATTTATTAACCACTGACACCTGAAACAACTGACTAGCCTAGTGATAAAAGCATTAACTCTTCTGACAGAATTAATAAACTGTGATGAATGTGTTAGCTATCTGTCAGAAATACACTATTAGCAAACGTTAACTGTGATAAATGCATGAACTTTTCCTACAGAAATATAGTAGATATAGTTAATGTGATAAATTCATTCGCCTTTTTGACAGTAATAAATCAAATATTATCTAGAAGTGATGAATGCGTTAGCTATTCTGTCAGAAATACAGCTCATATTATCAGCTAAGCTTATCAGTTTGTGAGGTCAAACTTCTCTCGTTGCTCCTGACTGAGCAGAACAAACAACGAGCCTGTTACAGTCAGAGAGGCCTGTTTCTTATAAACCAGCTGATTTCATCCTGCTTTTCTCCACTTTATTCAGCGGCCAACCTCCCTCTGCAGCTGACAAGTAGAACAACAGAGAAGACGAGGAAGTCATAACGAAACTAAAAGTAGACAGACTGGGTATAAATACGGCCATGGACTGCACGTTTGTACAAAGGAGTGAACAGAAGGACACCGTGTCACAGCTCTCACTTTTCAAGGAGACCATAGAAGAGGAAACATGGGTGGATGCTTGTGTTATTCTACTGTTAACTTTCAGCTTTCTATTGTTTAGATCACCTAACGTGTCATATTTGAACACAAGCCTGGACTGCATGTTTTTTATTCCTTTTTTTGTGGTACTTTTGTAGCTTGCTTACTATACATGCTTATTTATATCCATACACAGGCTCGTTACTGTGGCTCTCTTCTAGTAAAGATGTGTTATGTAACTGGAAAGTCCCTTCAACTCCTCGTATGCTAATGTTGACGTGCAGGTGTGGTGATGAAAACTAATGTGATGAACTGATCATCAACAGGTTACGGAAACATCATGAGGGTTCAAACTACTGGTGCCTCGGAGGAGACAGCTAAGGGGGACAACCTGAGGTACTCAGGTAAACACTGAGAAACACAGACGCGGAAATTGGCGAAAAAGTAATGTAGTATATATATATATATAATTCACATATTGTAATGCACTGAGTGAGATGTGACATGTAAACTTGTTATATTATGAGTGTTATTGTGTACAGGAAGAAGTTGTTCAAGATAAGAGTAATGGTTGTTGCATTTACTGAGTTCAGGAGGTCAGTGAAGGTCTCATGACCTGTGAATCTGTTAAACCTGTTAATCATTCTAGCTACCTATGGGGGTGAGTGGCACAAGAGAGCGTACCCCCATGGCCACCTGAGAGACTTTGTTTGTGGACTGAGTGACATGTCATTCTACTTACACTTACTTGCTGTATTCCTCAGAGTCAGACGTGAAGTTTGATATAAATTTAATCTCTGCGTCATTGTTGGAGTTGGGAGGGGGGGGGTAGTGTAACGGACTGAGTGACATGTCATTCTAGCTACCTATGGGGGTGGGTGGTGAGCGTCCCTGGGATTGGCAGAGAGAGTGAGATGGGATGTTTTTGTTGTTGTCCTGCTAGCCTTTGGGGGAGTTAGCTTGTCTGGGAGCAGATTGTTAAGCCCGTTAAGAGAGCGTTTATCTCTGTTCTGTTTGATTTCTCTCTAAAGGTGTGGATGCATCACACAAAATGGCAGAGATGGATGCAGGCAGAATGGAAAAGTACAGGTCTATGATCGACAGGGTGGGAGAAAAGTATGGAATCGATCCAGCTCTCATTGCTGCCATCATCTCCAGAGAGTCCAGGGCTGGAAATGCATTAACAGGAGGCCGGGGAGACTACAGAGATGGAGAGTGGAAAGCCTGGGGACTGATGCAGGTTGTACAAAATTCTTCTGTTTTACTCACATACTCTTAATAGAGTCCCCCATTACAACAGTGTTCATTTCATTTCCATTTCCGTAGGTTGATATCAGTTCAACTGGAGGCAAACACAAACAACGTGGTGGTTGGGACAGTGAGGAACACCTCTGCCATGGCACTGAGATCTTGGTTTATTTTATCAAACGCATCCGCAGCAAACCTCATTTTCACAACGCGGAGGAGCAGCTGAAAGGTTTGTTTTACTGAATTAGTAGATTCAAACACGCAGCAGCTCTCCTCACACCTTCTCATTTGTGTTTGTCTCCGCAGGAGGGATAGCGGCCTACAATCAGGGGGATGGAAAAGTCCATTCCTATGATAACGTGGATGAAAACACAACAAAAAGAGACTACTCCAATGATGTCGTTGCCAGAGCGCAGTGGTACAAAAAACATGGAGGCTTTTGAAACCTGGAGCTGTGTCTCCTGCAAATAAACACTCTGTTATGTGTGCTCTGTGTTAAAACTTTAGAGAAATAAACATAATGCAAAACTTCACCACCTTACTTAAATGAAGACAGCTGAGGCTGATGTGAGTGTCTTTAGTTTAGCAGGTCTTTGGTCATAAACCAAAGTATCGGACAAATGAAAAGTTTTGGTCTGATGTTGGCACTAGATTAAAAGTTAAAGAAGCAATGTGTAGGATTTAGGGGCATGTAAGGGTAGAAATGGAATATAATAATCATAACTGTGTCCTTTAGTGTTTAATGACCTGAAACGTGTGTTTTCATTGGCTTTGGCTTTCATCAAATTGTTGTTGCATTCATTCTTAAGCTTTGTAATGAGTCACACCCTGTATTGTCATGTCTCCCCTCTGGTTTTATTGTTTAATTCCGTATACAACTGCAGAAAATAATCTTCCTGTTAACTGCTTGTTGGAAACTTTGCTTTGGCAAGTATTAAAGAAAGACTTGAGGAACTTGGAATTAATGGAGGATATCTGTTTACACCTTTTTGATGCACATCACTGATCTGATCGGAAGACATTTACAGAGGCGCCGTCTAAAGTCTGAGCGTTACAGTTTAATTGAGTCCTGCACAGGAAGGAAACACCCGTTCAGTGAGCTTGACTGCATCCTCAGGACATGAAAATGAAAGAGTAAGGAACTTTTTATTTGGTCTGAAGGGCAAAACAAGTGCAAAACTAGTGACATATCATTCTGAAAGGGAATAACAACACAATTAATCTGACTAATGGTCAGGGTAAAAGACTGAATGTTGCCTCAGCAGATTTAAGTACCAAACCTGCAAAATATGAATCTATTAAATTCTAGAAAGGAATAAAAATGAAACTGAAGAAGACTTGTGTGCAAATTTCAACATTCCTCAAATGAAAGGGAGTTTCCTGGTGAAATTGTGCACCAAATCATCCAACATGCTCTCTGATAGCTGCTACTTTGACTGGTTTGCAGCCTGACACAGTGAGCTCCTGACTGAGCAGAACAAATAACGAGCCTGTTACAGTCAGAGAGGCCTGTTTCTTATAAACCAGCTGATTTCATCCTGCTTTTCTCCACTTTATTCACTGGCAAACCTCCCTCTGCAGCTGACAAATAGAACAACAGAGAAGACGATGAAGTCATAACGAAACTAAAAGTAGACAGACTGGGCATAAATACGGCCATGGACTGCACGTTTGCACAAAGGAGTGAACAGAAGGACACCGTGTCACAGCTCTCACTTTTCAAGGAGACCATAGAAGAGGAAACATGGGTGGATGCTTGTGTTATTCTACTGTTAACTTTCAGCTTTCAATTGTTTAGATCACCTAACGTGTCACATCAAAAACAAGCCTGGACTGCATACTGCATATATGTTCTTTATTCCCTTTTTTTGTGGTACTTTTGTAGCTTGCTTACTATACGTGCTATTTATATCCATACACAGGCGTGTTACCGTGGCTCTCTTTTTGTAAAGATGTGTTATGTAACTGGAAAGTCCCTTCAAGTCCTCGTATGATAATGTTGACGTGCAGGTGTGGTGATGAAAACTAATGTGATGAACTGATCATCAACAGGTTACGGAGACATCACGAGGGTTCAAACTACTGGTGCCTCGGAGGACACAGCTGATGCAGACGGCCTGAGCGAAGGTAAACACTGAGAAACACAGCCGCGGATTTTATCAGAAATTGTCGAAAAAGTAACGTAGTATATATATATACACACGTATATAATTAACATATTGTAACGCACTGAGTGACATGTAATGTTAACCTGTTATGTTATGAGTGTTATTGTGTTTACAGGAAGAAGTTGATAAGAGTAATGGTTGTTGCATTTACTGAGTTCAGGAGGTCAGTGAAGGTCTCATGACCTGTGAATCTGTGAGAGAGCGTTTATCTCTGTTCTGTTTGATTTCTCTCTAAAGGTGTGGATGCATCACACAAAATGGCAAAGATGGATGCAGAGAGAATGAAAGAGTACATGCCTATGATCAGAATAGTGGGAGAAAAATATGGAATCGATCCAGCTCTCATTGCTGGCATCATCTCCAGAGAGTCCAGGGCTGGAGATGCATTAACAGGAGGCTGGGGAGACTTCAGAAATGGAGTGTGGAATGCCTGGGGACTGATGCAGGTTGTACAAAATTCTTCTGTTTTACTCACATACTCTTAATAGAGTCCCCCATTACAACAGTGTTCATTTCATTACCATTTCTGTAGGTTGATGTCAATCCAAAGGGAGGTGGACACACTCCACGTGGTGAGTGAGACAGTGAGGAACACCTCTGCCAAGGCACTGAGATCTTGGTTGGTTTTATCAAACTCATCCGCAAAAAATTTCCCAAGTGGAGCGAGGAGTGGCAGCTGAAAGGTTTGTTTTACTGAATTAGTAGATTTAACACGCAGTAGCTCTTGTCACACCTTCTCATTTGTGTTTGTCTCCACAGGAGGGATAGCGGCCTACAATCAGGGGGATGGAAAAGTCGATTCCTATAAGAAAGTGGATGAAAACACAACAGGAGAAGACTACTCCAATGATGTGGTTGCCAGAGCGCAGTGGTACAAAAACAGTGAAAAATGGTGTACTCTGTTGTAAAACTTGAGGGAAATAAACATCATGCAAAACTTCACCACCTTACTTAAATGAAGACAGTAATTTACTTTACATTAGTTTTTGTGGCTAACTAGCCAGATCTGCAGGTATCCAGTATGAATGACAGCATGGATTTTGAAGAGAAAGGACTCTACTGATTGACAATATCATGTGGAAATAGGGCTTAAGGCTTAAAGGTGGAGGGGTTAATAGGTAGGTAATAGTAGGTGAGGACTGCTGTGTGTGAGGTAGTGAGGCGATGAGGTTAGTTGTAATAAAAAAGACCAGGGGTGAATTTTGGTAAAAGTGTTGCATGTGTTTGAAGTGGAGGGAAATACTTTTTCATGTCCAGTTTTACAATGGAAGTTAACGGAGGTCACTGAAATGGCACCTATCTGTACTTTCACATACACTTGAAATGTATGGGTGGGTTGGGGAGGATGAGATTACAACTGTGCTGTAAAAAGATAGGGCAGAATATCAGTGTCATTTGTATAAGAGGTCGATGTACAATTGAAACCTAAAGTTAGATGCTGTGTATATCAAAATTCTTCAAGGAAAACTCATTGACCAGTCACAAGTTTGTGTGGCTGAATCATGTTATACCAAAAGGAACACATCATCATTTTGGAAAATACACTAATTGCCCCCCCCACAGTCAGATGCAGAGATTGATGTAAATTTCATCTTTGTGGGTCCAATCGCCTCAGAGAGAGATCCAGGTGCATTCTAGCTGTCGGACTGAGCATTAAGGATTGCTCCATCAAAATAGAAGAAATACAACTTCTAAGAACTCCAAAAAGTAATCTTTATGTCTGACTCTGAGGAATACAGCAAGTAAGTGTATTTCCCTTGTAGGCCACCTAGAAAGCTCTGGCACGTCAAAGAATACGCCCAACATGTCAAACTAACTGAATTCCCTTGAGGATTTGGCTGAGTGGTCCTCTTCCGGTTAATTGTTCTTGGCATTTTCTGAAAGGAATGATTCATAATGTGTCAGTTTAAGTGTGGGAGAAACAGCTCAACAGAAAGATAATGAAAAAGAGCTCAATTTTCTTAAAGGTGGATGCCATGCAGTCAATTAATTTACATGTGATCCCATGCCACCGGAGAGTTTATTACGTATTTGAAAACATGCACCACCCTCTCTTAAAGCTAAAATACAGAGAGATAACCCTCCAATCAGTGATGTTACTGTCACGGGAGTTCAAGATGAGGACCCAATAGCAAGACCACAGGAGACAGAGTCTGGTATAACAGATTTTATTAAACCAGGATAAAAGGACAGGAATGGCTGTGTGGAGCCCGTGGTCCGACACAGCGTGCAGGCTGGATCAACGGCGTGGTACCCGTGGTCCGACACCGGAGGGCAGGCAGAGCGACGGTGTGAAGTCCCGTTGGAACACAACGGGGGGCTCGGGGGATTCCCGAAACAGCGGACACCGGAAGCAGAAGACGATTCGGAGTCGAAGCAGGCGAAAGACGGTACGAACTGACAACCCCAGACTGCAGGACCAGGGTTGATATAGTGGCAGGGGAAGGATTAGTGTGATCAGAGTCTGGTGTGTCAGCCTGCGAGAGGTAATCGGCTGAAGTGTCCGCAGCTGTGCACTAGTCAGGGGTGTGGCCATGGGAGGTGTCTGGAGGCAGAGGGAAATCCCAGAGCACATGGCACACAACAACAAACAGGGGGATGACAGAACACATGAGGAGAGGAGATCAGGGGAAACTGAGGTAACACACAACAGGTCCGACAGGGATCCTGACAGTTACAGGGATGTAAAATCTGGGGCTGCTCCATAAATGATTAATGAAATGTTTGTATTGCAGTTACAGAGAAATTTGGTTTTAATTCCGGTTCAGGCCTTCTAACAATGCTAGAATATAAATCTCACAAGCATTTCATGGCCTCATAAAGAAAAAGCCCCATTTATGTATATGGAGAAGCCCCACGATTTTACATCCCAGATTGGAAGGTTCTCTCTCTGATTTTTAGGTTTTGTTCGCAAATACTGACTGAAATGCCCCGAGGCACAGGAAGAGCATTCTTAAAATGTGTGTTATTATACCCATTTATTAACCACTGACACCTGAAACAACTGACTAGCCTAGTGATGAAAGCATTAACTCTTCTGGCAGAATTAATAAACTGTGATAAATGTGTTAGCTATCTCAGAAATACACTATTAGCAAACGTTAACTATGATAAATGCATGAACTTTTTGACAGTAATAAATCAAATATTATCTAGAAGTGATGAATGCGTTAGCTATTCTGTCAGAAATACAGCTCATATTATCAGCTAAGCTTATCAGTTTGTGAGGTCAAACTTCTCTCGTTGCTGCTGACTGAGCAGAACAAACAACGAGCCTGTTACAGTCAGAGAGGCCTGTTTCTTATAAACCAGCTGATTTCATCCTGCTTTTCTCCACTTTATTCAGCGGCCAACCTCCCTCTGCAGGCGACTAAGAGAATAACAGAGAAGACGAGGAAGTAATGAAACTAAAAGTAGACAGACCGGGCATAAATACGGCCATGGACTGCACGTTTGTACAAAGGAGTGAACAGAAGGACACCGTGTCACAGCTCTCACTTTTCAAGGAGACCATAGAAGAAGAAACATGGGTGGGTGCTTGTGTTATTCTACTGTTAACTTTCAGCTTTCTATTGTTTAGATCACCTAACGTGTCATATTTGAACACAAGCCTGAACTGCATATGCTTTTTATTCCTTTTTTTGTGGTACTTTTGTAGCTTGCTTACTATACATGCTTATTTATATCCATACACAGGCTCGTTACTGTGGCTCTCTTTTTGTAAAGATGTGTTATGTAACTAGAAAGTCCCTTTGAGTCCTCATACCTTATGCTAATGTTGACGTGCAGGTGTGGTGATGAAAACTAATGTGATGAACTGATCATCAACAGATTACGGAAACATCACGAGGATTCCAACTCATGGTGCCTCGAAGGAGACAGCTGAGGGGGACAACCTGAGGTACTCAGGTAAACACTGAGAAACACAAATTGTCGAAAAAGTAATGTAGTATATATATATATATAATTCACATATTGTAACTCACTGAGTGAGATGTGACATGTAAACTTGTTATATTATGAGTGTTATTGTGTACAGGAAGAAGTTGTTCAAGATAAGAGTAATGGTTGTTGCATTTACTGAGTTCAGGAGGTCAGTGAAGGTCTCATGGCCTGTGAATCTGTTAAACCTGTCAATCATTCTAGCTACCTATGGGGGTGAGTGGCACAAGAGAGCGTACCTGGGATTGGCAGAGAGAGTGAGATGGGATGTTTTTGTTGTTGTCCTGCTAGCCTTTTGGGGAGTTAGCTTGTCTGGGAGCGGATTGTTAAGCCCGTTAAGAGAGCGTTTATCTCTGTTCTGTTTGATTTCTCTCTTAAGGTGCGAAGGCATCACAAACAATGGCAGAGATGGATGCAGGAAGAATGAAAAAGTACATGCCTATGATCAAGAGAGTGGGAGAAAAGTATGGAATCGCTCCAGCTCTCATTGCTGCCATCATCTCCAGAGAGTCCAGGGCTGGAGATGCATTAACAGGAGGCTGGGGAGACTTCAGAAATGGAGTGTGGAATGCCTGGGGACTGATGCAGGTTGTACAAAATTCTTCTGTTTTACTCACATACTCTTAATAGAGTCCCCCATTACAACAGTGTTCATTTCATTACCATTTCTGTAGGTTGATGTCAATCCAAAGGGAGGTGGACACACTCCACGTGGTGAGTGGGACAGTGAGGAACACCTCTGCCAAGGCACTGAGATCTTGGTTCATTTTATCGGACTCATCCGCAAAAAATTTCCCAAGTGGAGTGCGGAGTGGCAGCTGAAAGGTTTGTTTTACTGAATTAGTAGATTCAAACACGCAGCAGCTCTCGTCACACCTTCACCTTTGTGTTTGTCTCCGCAGGAGGGATAGCGGCCTACAATCAGGGGGATGGAAAAGTCCATTCCTTTGATAACGTGGATGAAAACACAACAGGAAAAGACTACTCCAATGATGTCATTTCCAGAGCGCTGTGGTACAGAATCAATGTCGACTTTTGAAACCTGGAGCTGTGTCTCCTGCAAATAAACACTCCGTTATGTGTGCTCTGTGTTAAAACTTTAGAGAAATAAACATAATGCAAAGCAAGTAAAACTTCACCACCTTACGTAAACGAAGAGTACAGCTGAGGCTGATGTGAGTGTCATTAGTTTAGCAGGTCTTTGGTCATGAACCAAAGTAGCTTTTAGGGATTTAGGGGGATGTAAGGGTAGAAATGGAATATAATAATCATAACTGTGTTCATTAGTGTTTAATGACCTTAATGACCTTGTTTAATGTGTTTTCATTGGCTTTGGCTTTCATCAAATTGTTGTTGTTGCATTCATGTAACCTCCTAAGCTTTGTAATGAGTCACACCCTGTATTGTCATGTCTCCCCTCTGGTTTTATTGTTTGTTTAATTCCGTATACAACTGCAACAACACAATTAATCTGACTAATGGTCAGGGTAAAAGACTGAATGTTGCCTCAGCAGATTTAAGTACCAAACCTGCAAAATATGAATCTATTAAATTCTAGAAAGGAATAAAAATGAAACTGAAGACGACTTGTGTGCAAATCTCAACATTCCTCAAATGAAAGGGAGTTTCCTGGTGAAATGTGCACAACATAATTCAACATGCTCTCTGATAGCTGCTACTTTGTCTGGTTTGCAGCCTGACACAGTGAGCTCCTGACTGAGCAGAACAAACAACGAGCCTGTTACAGTCAGAGAGGGCTGTTGGTTGCAACACTTACTTGGAAAAATGTGCTTTTGAATAATTTTGGCGGATGTTTATAAGGATATATATTTAGTAACTTAACTGTTGTATACAGTGTCACCAAAATCACTTCACGCTTCAATGGTCTCCCCACACTAAGCTTGTGTAACCCACCTGTGAGGTAAGTGCTCAGTGGACCAGTATCTAGATTCGTAAGGAGAGGTAAAGAACAATAATAGGACACCACAATGAGTAAACAGAACACAGAGTTAAGTTTAGAGCAAGATGATTGTAATAACATACATTTAGTAGAACAACTTTAGTACTGCCTTTTTCTGTTTGACATTTATTTTATTATTAAACTGGGTGCACCCTAAATAAAATAAAATGTTTCTCCTCCCAAAGGAAAAAGAATGTTGTGTTCAATTGTTCTCTGAGGCCTCTCCACTCAGTCCTACCACACTGATAGCAGGGCAGGTGAAGAACTTCAAGGGTCCTTAATCCAGTTGTTCACACGGGTGGCTCGCCATCCCCCTCGTCAGGGAGAAAATCCAATCCAATCCAGTGAGGAGTCCAGAATCCAATCCAGGATTCAGGGGTATCCAAAAAACCTAGCCGAGAAAAGAAAAGAATAAAACGAGGGTCCAGTGTTCTCAGGGTCTTTCAATATCTGACTGAACTATGACTTACTCAAATAGTTTAAACATAAAACACAAGTAATGTGTAGTACGTCATTTAATTGTCTCTGACGTTGTTTCTCCATACTTCGCTTGCCGTCAGGTCAGACTGCGTCTCTCTAGTCTGAGCGAAGGAGGCGGGACTTGCACCGTTTTGCACCAATGGCAATGACTTATTCAGTCTTGAACCAATAACTTTGGCTGTTGTCAAGTTTCTTCCAATAGAGCACTTACAATGCAAAATTAGACCTCTGAGCTAAAACTAAATAATAAATTAAATACCGAATAAAATAAAGGGGGATAAAATAAAAGATGTGGTCATTTTCCAATTAACATAGTGATCAGTATTTATAATCCTAAATATTATAGTAACTATTTTCCAATGGGTTACATTTGGAAAAAAGGTTTGTTCATATTCTTGTCACAATTAGATTCATCTGTTGATGCATCAACCCCCAATGTATGAGGTGATAACAGTGCTGAATATATTTCACAATAACAGCTCCCCAAAGTTATGCAAAAGCACATTCTTCCTAAATAAGTGTTGGAGTACAACCAACACGATTAACTGGATTTGCGAAGTGATTCTGGTAGAACTACACTTTATTACAGTGAATTTATTCATCTTATGATGCCACTTCCGGTTCCTACTCAATTGTATTTGTCTCTCAATAGTGTTGTAATATGAATGGTATTTGGCTGATGTTAAACTGCAGCAATGTATGTATTAAACCTAATTGAAAAGTGTAATTAAAGATCACTTATTTTGTTGTTCTATTTGATTATTAGAAAGTCACCAATATTTCAAGATAATTTTTCTAATGTGACCCGAATGGATGTGAAAAGGACCATTTTTTAAGCATTTCAAAAATGGTCAAGTTTTGAAAATCAACAATATTTATAAAATGTTTAGAATATTTTGTACAGAAATACATCTGCAGAAAAGTTGTTTCACCGAAAAATGGCCACTAGAGGGCGAAAGACGTGAACTGATGGGGCCAAATCTCCCCGGTATGATTAATCCTGTGAGCGGCTGTGAAAACAGATTTAGGTTCAAGTGGACTATCCGAGGAGAAAATGGAAACTCGTGTGTTGTTTTACTCTTCTGCTGAAGAATACTTGATTTTCAACTGTGAATAACCCGACCTTCCCTTAAAGAAGAAACAGACGGAAACAAGGAAATGTTTATGTTTCTTATCACTTCATTGTGAATTCTTGCCATATTTTCAAACTCTGCTCTCTATCATTATATTTGTGCAATAGTCAAACATAATGAACATGTCTGTTTATTAACCTTTTTGTACATGCATGGTGCTTTTGTAGTTAGATGAGTTTTTTTTTTTTATATATATGTTGCAGTGCTATTTGTATACTAACCATCTGATTCATGACATACAACGACTAAAGAGCTTGTTAGAAACTATTCTGGTTTATCCACTTTGACATAAGTAGCAGCAAAGTCCCTTAAGCTTCTATAGGTGTGTTGATGCAAAGTAATCTAATAAACTGAACAAACATTTCTCAGGTTATGGTGACATCAGGAGGGTGGCGGCTGGTGGTGCCTTAAAGGAAACAGCTAAGCAGGACAACCTGACCTACTCGGGTAAACTGCAGTAGAGAAACACAGGCGGTGAACTGATGTGACATGAAACTTCCATCTACAGTAACCATACATCCATACAGTATAACTACATCAATATATTGACAGGAAGACACAGTTTGTTGCACTGAGGTTATCATCCTGTTCTCTGTTTGATTTCTCTCTAAAGGTGAGAGGGCATCATGCACCATGGCAGAGACGGATGCGGGCAGAATGGAAAAGTACAGGTCTACGATCTCCACAGTGGGAAAAAAGTATGGAATCGCTCCAGCTCTCATTGCTGGCATCATCTCCAGAGAGTCCAGGGCTGGAGATGCATTAAAAAGAGGCTGGGGAGACTACGATACAGGCAGAGGAGCGTATAATGCCTGGGGACTGATGCAGGTTGTACAAAATTCTTCTGCTTTCCTCACAAACTCTTAATAGAGTCCCCCATTACAACAGTGTTCATTTAATTACCATTTCCCTAGGTTGATCAATCCAATCAATCCAAAGGGAGGTGGACACACTCCACGTGGTGAGTGGGACAGTGAGGAACACCTCTGCCAAGGCACTGAGATCTTGGTTGGTTTTATCAAACGCATCCGCGACAAATTCCCCAGCTGGAGCGCAGAGGAGCAGCTGAAAGGTTTGTTTTACTGAATTAGTAGATTCAAATACGCAGCAGCTCTCGTCAGACCTTCTCATTTGTGTTTGTCTCCACAGGAGGGATAGCGGCCTACAATATGGGGGATGGAAACATCCATTCCTATGATGAAGTGGATGAAAACACAACAGGTGGAGACTACTCCAATGATGTGGTTGCCAGAGCGCAGTGGTACATTACAATTAAAAACTATTACTGAAGCTGTCCACAACAGAAATCTCCAAAAGAAATCTCCTGCAAATCATGAAGAAACACTCTGCAATGAGCGCTGCGTGAAACTAAATAAACATAATTTGAAACCAAACCACAAACGATATCTCCATTTATTGCACTCAGTGTGAACTTTGCAGAAAAGCTCTAGGTCGCAGATCGGCAGAGAACATGGACAAATCATGTGGGCATAAACTCAATCATCTTCAGTAGTGACATTCATTATTTTGTTAGGAATCACATGATGACATTTGTCCATTTTTGCTCATGACACGATGTTAATGTGTTTCTCCGCCGGTAATTCAAAAAAGGCTGCAGATCTTGCCTCGGCTGTGTGTGTCCGAGTCAGCGGTATGTGCAGTGCTGCTCCTGGTGCTGCCGGAGGTCCACTTTTTGCTGGAAGCCGTAGGGGCAGCGAGGACAGCGGTAGGGCCGGTCGTCTCTGTGTTTACGGCTGTGGGTGATGAGGTTGGAGCTCTGGCTGAATGCCTTCCCACATATCTGACACACATGGGGCTTCTCGCCTGGCACACAAACACAGCACAAGTCATTCGAAGGCACAGGACGCTCAAACCGTGTAGATTAAACACTGCTCTGACGTGGTGAAAGTTTTTCCAGTTGGTCACCTTGCACAATTTCTGACAGCGGCACGTAGCACTTTAATCATTGCATACATTACCTTATTTCATTCCATCGCTTGTTTGGTCCAACGAACATTTAAAAACCCAAAGATATTCCATTTACACCGATTTAAAGACATTTGAGAGGCTGGCTGTTAAACGAATGGTTTGACATTTTGGGAAATACAGAAACCTGTATTTGCGTTCTTCTTAGATGAGAAGATAGACAACACTCTATTATTTGTATGCTAATTATCTGTCTGTCTGTGCACATGAACAGTGTTGTCATAAATATGTTTTGCACAGGTAAGAGTACTACAAAGGGACTGTTGTGGTGACTAAATACAGTATAAACGCTTGTAAACACTATAAACATGTGCTTGGGCCGCAGATAATACTGTGAATTTGAGTTTGCATGCAACGAAGGGATATGTGTAGGTGCCGGAAGCATTAGCGATTAGCGCTAGTGATTAGCGTTAGTGGTTCGCAGGGTTAATATAAGTGTTCGCAATAAGCATAAGGGATGTATGGGAAAGGGCAACTGCGGTTTAGTTTGATAATGTCACATGATGTCAGCATATTGAAAACAGCCAATGAACCCACCGGTGTGTATGAAAGTGTGTTTCTTCATGTCAGACTTCTGGTGGAACCTTTTGCCACAGTACTGGCAGGGGTAGGGCCGCGTGTCCGAATGTATGAGCAGATGAGTGGAGAGGGTGGAGGAGCGCTTGAACACTTTCCCACACACGGTACAGCCAAACGTCCTCTCCTAGAACAACAGGCGCTGTGGTTATGGATTCAGAAGTGTTTAGCCTCACGTGTGCATAAAAGTGATTATTTCAGAGCGAGGCAGTAAGATACGGGAACAGAAATGTGTTACCGACCTTGTTGCCCCTGCATGGTGACCGCTCAGTATCTGTCCTGCTGGACTTGATGTGTGCTGGTGCTCTGCCCCCATGATTCTTGCATATGTGAGTCTTCAAACTCGACAGGCATGAAAATATCTGCAAAGACAAGACATGTTATGAAACTAAATTAAAATAAATTAATTAATGTGGGAAACTAGTTAAATGTGTTTAAAAGTTGACATTTCATGGCACTTTTGACTATATACTGCCCATCCCCCCCCCGTTTGTTCAGCGCCCAGTTTAGTTTTTTAACTTCTGGTCTTACCCTGGCTATAGTAAACTCATATCAAAACTCTGGGTCCTCATCAGTTCAGACAGCCTAGTATACATTCCTCACACTTGAGACCACATGTCCACATTTATGGGGAGTTTATAGGACTTGACACCACCACATCCACCGAAATTATGTTCATTTAGCCCATCTCAAGTCAAGTTGTTTCTTCTGGCTTTCCTTTTCACTTAAGCATTTTTTCTTAGAGCAAACACACGTTAAAGTAGGTCTGTGTCTTAATCCTTCAGAGGTATTGTTGGTCTATGAAGTGATCTGTAATGGAGGAGTGCCGTACTTTGCTACAGAGTGGACACTCCTGCCTCGGAGCACCGATCTTCAAGCAGCCACTGCTCCTGGTCTTCCTCAGGATGTAAGGGTGCTGTGTCAAGTCTTCCAGTCCCACAGACAGTTTGTCTGGATATCCTGAGATCACATGAGGTCTGGACCATAACGCTGGTGTGCGAGGGCGAGACTCGGCTTTCTCCATATGGCTAAAAGTATTTGTGATGACAGGACTGCAAGGCTCAGCAGATCTACAGTCTGAGTACAAAGACAAACAGGTTGAATGGCTGCTATTTATGCAACACTCTGAAACTTTGGATTGATACACTTTTGAATAATTGAATATATATAAATACAATTCTGTACTTACTATAAATACGTTAACTTTTTTGAAGTTATCTAGGAAGTGTTTTGTGAATTTTCTGTTTCTGTGAAGTCATGCTTGTGATAAAAAAACAAAACAAGAAATAGCTCGTCACCCACCATAATATTTGAGGCTGAATGGTTGAATGTGCTCCCTTCCATCAGACTGGCTGGCAGCAGGAGGATCCTGCTCCAGTAATGTGGTGGGCACTGCGTTATTATCTGGTCTTTCTGTGGAGTACTCCAGGGAAGTATACCGGGGCCCTGTCTTTTTCCCAAGGTGGTGCAGCCCCCCTCGCTTTACCAAGAAAGAACGAGGCATCACTCAATTGGTAGGAAGAACTGCTCAACACTGCTCAACACCCAGAAATAAAAGTGATCTGGAGGTTTAAAAAAATGAGAAGTAATGTCAGTGTTGGTGATGACATGCAAATGTAAAGTTAGGTTTAATTTATTATTCATACAGTTTGGCACTGCCTGTTTTGTCACACAGACCAGATAAATACATTTACATTTTCCCGATCTAAATCTTACTGATGGCAGCAGAACTATACATTCAAAAGTTTGTTTCCTGCTGGAATTAAACAATAGATTAAACAATAACAACAGTTAAAAAAGATACCCTAAAATATGTAATTTACTGAAGCATCAGGCCCTTTATTTAGTGACGTTAAAGTTAGCCTTCTTGTTTACAATATTTTTTTGCGCCTCTGCAGCTTTGCACATCTGGTTTTAAGCAGTTTTTTCTCCTTGCAGATCTTCTCTAGCTCTCAGACTGGAGGCTGAACTGTGATCTTGCGCAGATGTTTTCACACAGGGGCGCTCTAGACAAACTTTTCTTCATGGACCTCTCTTGTGTGTTTTGGTCTGATCAGTGTTCCCTATGCTTCGCCAGTGTACCAGCCCCTGAGGCGGCGTTGTCACATGCGACCAAAGGACTTCTTTCTTTTTGTTCTGACTTTAAAATTCTTCTTGGCAAACTGCGGTTGTCCTGACGGATGCCCTTTAGTCAGCAGTGGCTCACTTGACAGTAAAGGCCTCATTACTGAGATGTTTCTCCCATCTGTGGAGCTTCTGTTAAGCTACATTCACACTACGAGTGAAGCGACCCAAATCTGACTGAAACATTTAGACCTAAATTTACCACAAACCTGGCCTGTGACAAGATGACACCAACAGTCATATCAGAATTGCAAATATATACCTTAACTCTATGCGGAACACTCTTGGGGGAGAAAAAAAATAACACCAGCCGGCTCTGTGAAGAGGACCCGCTCAATATGTAGATATAAACGGCTTATTTTAAGGTTACAAAAACAGGAGATCAGGAGATTCTACACTAAAGGACACATTCTTATTAATATTATATTATATTTCTGCCAATAGATCCTCTTAAATGCTACACGCGCTGTTCCTTTAAGTGAAAGTACCAATAATACAATGTTAAAATTACTCTGTTAGAAATACAAGTCCTGCATTCAAAATTGTATCACCAGTAAAAGTACTCGTTCTGCAGAAAACAAACCTGTAAATTATATATTATTATATATTACATTGTAAGATTGTTAATACTGATGCAATACTGTATAGGCATTTTACTGTTGTAGCTCTTTAAAGTGGAGCTAAAAACAACTTTACATACATTTAGTTTGTTTAGGTCAGTGGTGCCCAACCTAGGGTTCAGGCCCCTTCAAAGGGTCATGAGGTAAATCTGAGGGGTCGTGAGATCAATAATGGGGAAGGAAAAACGAAAAAACAAAGCTTTTCCACACAAATCTGTATCAATATTTTGGACTTTTCTCTGATCTTTGTTTTCTTTGTCTTTACATATTTAGCACATTATAATGTATAATGTGTAATATACATACATATGCCTGAAATACACAGACACACCAATGGGCAGTGCCCTGGAAGCAGTGGGACTATGGTTCCCAAGTCAAGTCCCCACAAAATGTTGTTTGTACATATATATATATATATATATACAGTATATATACATACATGTAAATATTTGCTTGTTTTCAAAAATTCAATAAATTGTTCAGACCATCCTTCATTTAGTAATGGCAGACGTTTTGGTGGTTTGTTTCTACATTGACCTCTTCGGCTTGGTTTTCACTCGAGCATGTTCTGTGGGTCGACCGACAGACAGCTGTGTCTCCGATCAACTGAATTTGGAACCTACTCAAGATGCTTTATCTCAAGGGTCACCAAAGAGATCAAGACATCGATTTATTTACTGTCGCTCAATCTCAAGACACTTTAAAAAAATGTTAAAGGCCGTGTTGCTGTGGGATTTGTTGTATTTTTTGTGTACACAGGTAGCAAAAATAAAAGTCAAATTAAGCCTGTAAAACTATAAAATGTGAAGAAATGGAAACATTCTGTAATGTGTATGTGTGAGTTGAAATACACCTGACAGCTCCCTTTGTCAGGGAGAAAGCTCATGAACAATTGTGTTTATGTTCTCTGATATTAAAAAATGATAACTTGACAGGAACTACATTTTTAATTACCTTGTTAAAGGGTATATGTGCTTCTTTTTGCTGAACTGAAACAACTGAAAGATCCACATGGCCCCATCATGGAGATAATTACATAACAAGGTGATTATCTTCTGAATCCATAAAAATCTTTAACAGTTTGCTTTAGCTTAATGTTTGTCTGACAGTAACCGTCTAAGTTAAGATCAAGAAAAAATATATACAATGGTCAGAGTCCAAAAGTTTATTTTTTTCTGTTGTTAAATGGAAAAAATAATAAAAAATCAACATTAACAAACCAAAACTGTTGTAACTGTAATTTAACCTGAAATATGAAGATAGTTTTCAGAAATAAATATGCAAATACTCACCAGATTTTTACATCCCACAAGTTCTTCTTAATGTCACAAACTTCCCACCAATAATTCAACTGAGATTAAAGTCGTATTAGACAAAGTGAAGTCAGTGTCTCACATGTGAGGTCAGTGTTCGCTGAGGTGGATTATAAACCGTCGATGTTCTCTGCTGGTTGGTGTGATGATGAGAGTTAAAGAGGACGAGGAAGTGTTTCAGCTGTGACACCTTGAAGCCGACAACCACACTGCTTCCTCACACACAAACCCAAATGCTGCGCACTCACGGCAGCACTAAATCTGTCCAGTTCTACTTTTAAAACAAATAAAAAAAAAAAAATCTTTTGGTGCAAATTGTGGATGGATGGCGTCGCAGTGGTGCACAGAATAAACTAACCACGGCATCACGTTGATCGAGAGAAGACAGATAAAGCTGGTGAGAGAGGAAGAAGGTGGTGGACGACGTTGCTGAAAATTCTTCAGAAAATGTTGACACACTACGTTGAAACACTTGTGTTACAAAATAACCATCGGGGTCGGGTTCAAAAGAAGTTGGCCCATGAAAACTAACTGAACAGTGATGAGAAAGAGACACAGCAAGAGGAAATGTGAATAAAGGTGTTGAGGTGAAAAACTATTTCAAAAAAACACATGAGTCACATCACAGCACTGACAAGTTCCTTCAGTGTGATGAACGGCCACAGCAGCTTATTTTGAGTCAAGCCCAAATATAATGCCCTGCTGCCGAAAATACTCAACGGATATCTAAATGTGCATCAATCCGCTGCTCAAAATAGTTCTCAGAGAATGCACCATTTGCTCCTGTTTGAGTAACGTTTGCTGCTAACTACAGTGGCCGGATGTTTAAGGGAATTATGGAGCCTTTTGTAAAAAATGCAACTATAATTTTATTTCAAAAGTCTTCAGTAGAAACAAATGGGCTGAGTAGGGGAGTCGGAAGGCATTGAGAGATGTTTGGCAACAGACAATGGACGCTGAACACAGCAGATAGTTCAAGTGAGGATTTCAGTCCAAGAACAGGCAAAGGTATCCAAGGACACTAGTCTAAATATACAGACGCAAGGTGCAAATCACAGATGGAAGTCACTGGGAACAAAAAAGGCTGGAACGTTATTGCTGCGTTCCCACTACAAGTGACGAAAGCATCACAACGGCCAAGCGTGTGTTGCATCATTGGAGCGCCGGGGCTGTGGTCGAATATAGTAAAAACAAAAATAACATCCTTTTCTAGACACTTTTTTCGTTGCCCGAAATGGAATCACACCTCCTAAGAAGGATGTTTTCAATGTATCCATAATGTGCAATTTAACAGCGAGGGCGGCTGTTATTGATGGCCGAATGGTGCGTCGCATTAAATGCTGTGGGATGGTATTATCTCCTTTCCTTTTGTAAAGGACGGTGGCAGTGTACCCTATGCTGAAGGAGATAATAAAGGAAGCAATGAGGCGTTTTTTCCTTAGCATTTAGAGAATTCGACCAGCTCTTATCATTACTGCCACTTAATACTTCCATTTCACTCAGTTAGGAACAGTTTGAAACAAGACCATTCAAGTAGAGGATGACAACGACGCGAAGCCAATTTATCACACTGCCTTCTAAAACTGATCTGAGAACACAAAATGACGCCATGCGAGTGCGGCCCCAGTTCAGGCCAAAGAATAAGGTCAATACAATAAGTATGTGTCTGAGACAGTAGAATTCATGCAGTTTGGAATGAGTGGAAAATCTCCCATTATGCTAAGCTAAACTGCTATTAGCATAGCGTTTTGTAATTTGAGGTATACTGTGTTCATTTTGTGAAATGTCACTTTACATCATTGTCAAGCAAGACATGTATTAGCAGCTAACGTTAGCTTTGTCAGTTAGCTCCGTGAGCTATGCAACAATTAGCTACACCTGGCAGGTACTAGGTCTAACAACTTGTTTGCGTGGTGCAACCTGTTTTAACGTAGTGATGATTAAATCTCAATTCAGCAAAAGACTTAACAAAACCCAAGTTACACTAAGCTAATGTTCAACATTTGAGTGAATATAATCAACCCAGTAATAACCACCAACAACACCACAATCAGGCTTTTGCAAAGGTGCATTGTCAAAGTTTATTTTGTATCATTCATTAGGATACAGAACACTGAAATGTATTTCCCCCCCCATCATACTGGAACTTATATAATCTTTACCGTCATTTAATATATTTGATAACATCAGTTGAATTGCAAGACAGAAAGAGAGAGGGTGGGCGGGGTTCCTGGGTATGATACTGCGGACATCAAACAGCCGTCACAAACGGCAACATGAATCTGAAAAATGAAACGCCAGACTAACCAGGAGTAACTCACAGGTGACACACACTGTCTTGCACGGCATTGTCTTATTTCCCGCTTTCATATCAGGGGGAAACGCGTGGACGTTCCAGTTTCAAGATTTGAAGATGATACATCCGGAGCAACACAGTGTGATGTGTTCAGTCCACACATAATGCACTTTACATCACATGGCTGGTTTAATGACGGTGGCCGACTCGCCGCTGAAACCCTCGTTAAACACGCATAAAGTTGTTTAGCATAGCGTGTAAACCTACCTACCTTTATGGCACGTTATACGATGTTTAATCTTTATCATCTCATGTAATACTGTTAGCAGGAGGAACCAAAGTACTGATGGCAATTATAAAAAAATAATGTTAACGATGAGAGCTAGTACCATATTCAAAAGTAATTTACAAACATATCAAAATGTTTCGTCACAGTAGATTTCGTTGTATTTAGCCAGTGGTGAGAACAGAGCACCATCACTGAACAGCAGTGTACAGATGTGTTAAGGAACCGTGTACAGATGTGTTGTTGAAGGAATCCAGATTGGGGCTCATTTTGGGATGCTCAGTCCTTCTCACAATTACTTTATGCATTTTAATTGTTTCACTGAAAAGTTACAATCCTTAAGATTTCAGTCGTGGTGCATCTGGCGACGGCTGAAGCCATTCAGACAGAGTACACCGGCACCTTAAAGAACACAGTCAACAATGTTCATGGTCCGACGATGCCTTGCGCATTACATCACTCTTTTCTTGTCAATCCTTTGAATCCCTCAAGGGAAAGACTCTCTGTTAACAATGAAAACTACAGCGTAGAAAGGCAAAGTAAATGCATCAAATAGATAAATATGACAGAATGGTCTTAATGGCAGAATTAGAAGGAACTCAACTGAAACCAACGTTCATTTGGTCAGACGATATCCAAAGACTGTGTGGATATCTCAGTTGCTACACCCACCAATGACCACTAAAAGGCTGTTATTTGCAACAGTA
Source organism: Leptoclinus maculatus (assembly GCA_032191485.1). Taxonomy (NCBI): domain Eukaryota; kingdom Metazoa; phylum Chordata; class Actinopteri; order Perciformes; family Stichaeidae; genus Leptoclinus; species Leptoclinus maculatus. The sequence continues at coordinate 13,225,034 of JAVDOI010000009.1, forward strand.
TGGTGGGCACACCAACATCCTCTTTAGCTCTCCGATGGCCATCACTGGAAGATCCAATTTCCTTATTTCTCAGAGGACAGCAATACTTCTCACCATTACCATTCCTTCGATTGTGTTGCACAACGACGTTAGAAATGAAATTGGGCCTTTAGAGAATTTAGACAAAGTCCTACAACATCAGTCCGTAGAATAATGAAGCCCATTACAAAGTCGGGACGGATAATCTTGGATCTTCCGATAACGCCAATGTGAAGAGCGGACTATAATAAGAAATGATCCCACCTCGAATCCATTCATCCACACCATCTCTCACTGCTGAAAGTCATGAGCAGACACTTTCTCTGTAGTGCAAAAAAGCAGATCGCTGCTCTCCATGTGACACCCTGTTTGATAAAACTATACACACTCACCAGCTTCAGCAAGACTTGACTGACAGTGATACACCTTTAAATCTTATCCATATACTTTTTGCTCCAGTTACTTTGTATATTTCATATCTCGTCATACATTTTAAACCCTCTTTTTCTCTACACAGAATATATTATTGTCTGATATGTAAAATATTTTCCACCCACACACTCTCCTGTTGGCATCCTTAGGATATGAACCGCTCCCTCCACTTTCATTGGGCCACATGCTGCAGTTTTAGCTGTCAAAAAGTGATATGAGCACACGAACTGGGGATTCCAGATCAGCGCCGTTACCTGGGTTTCTTTTGGCGTGTATGGGACTGACAATTAAAGGAACTGTTTGACATTTTGGGAACAACACTGAGAGGACTGACACCACTCTCGTGTCCGTCTGTTAAATACGAAGCTACTGCCAGGAGGCGGTTATCTTAGCTTAGCACAAAGACCGGAAACGAGGGGAAACAGCCTGGCTACGTCCAAAGGTTAAATCTTGAGCAATAATTAATGAACGTATCCTCATCCAACGGTTCGTATGATATCTTACGAAAAGTCATTCCTCATTTTTCCCACATTCTCCTACGAAATGTCCAGCATGTAACGAGCTAATTGTTTTAGCTCGTTACATGCATACTGTCTTTTCAATCTAAACTTCGGTCTCCACAGGAAACAAATAGGTTTGGGGAGAGATCGTGGTTTGGGTTAAAGTACCTACACGGTATTGGCGTTGCTAACGTACAGAAGTTACATGTCAAATAAATAACCGCTGACTTCTGGTTTTCACACGGGGCACCAACAGTGGGGGGAAAGTTCGGTCTTGTTGGACATGGACCCTGACCTCCTCGCTCTTGATACCACTTCCCCTGTCCTGGTTCCCGATTACGTGAACTACATTAAAATGAATTACATTACATACAAATTACAGTGCATTACTTTTTTTTACAAGCTGCTTCAGCCTCACTTGGTCTCGTATGCCCAATAGCTTACAATGCTAAGCTAATGTTAGCGAACCTAAGGTAGATATTGCATTGTATTTGCAGTTGTAATTGACATTAGACTATTATCCCTTTTTTCTACTTGTGCTAATGAAACTTTAGAATGTACCATTATACCACTAGTGGCTACAATGCAGTTACTCCAAGAACAGTGTACGTTTACGTGCTGGATTTTTTGTGATTTGACACAGAAAGTCACTGTGCGTGGCTACGCTACGCTAACTATCTCCTGGCTTCAGCTTCATATTTAACAGACAGACAGGAGAAAGGTCTCGATCTTCTCATGTAATTCTCAGCAGGGAAGCAAATGAATGTCCTGAAATGTCAAACTGTTCCTCTAACTCGCACGTAAACAATGATCATGCTCGGTTTGGAAGAACATTGTTCCCATCTTTGCTGAATGTTGAGAATCTCCAGGGAGGAATCAGGTCAGACATGGAGGTTGCATGTTCACCTCACAAAGATTACAACAAAAACAAAAACAACAACAGAAAGAAGAAAAAAAAATAGGAGAAGTAAATCCAAAATCATAGCAGCACATTTCCGTCTCTGAAACACTCGGGTGTCACAGTAGACCTGTAACAGACGACTAGTTGGCACAAAGGACGGTGTAGAAAGCTTGGCCTCTGTCGGTATCTCTACACTCCTATAGTTTCATATAGATATATAAAATATATTAAAAAATATCAAAATAAATTACAACATATAAATAATTTAAAAAAACAAAAAAAAGATTTGGCAACATCGAGTTTCTTCCTTCCTTGTCCTCTGGGTTATGGTGAACATGTTTAACATGAACTGTTGCATTAACTCGCTTGGCGTCACACATATTTAGTATGATAAAGTATGTTAAGTACAATAATGAATGCCATCTTGTGATATCCCTACAGTTTGATGGGTACATATTCCTACACTGCACCTCTCTCTCTTCTCATACTCACCACCTGTTTTCTTTTAAACACTTGGTCTACTGAGAGGTAAATGGATGGCTGATATATACGTTGTTTCTTTTTTGTGCGTTTCTTCCTAACGAGAGCTTAAAAAGGGAAAAGAGAGGATATTTAACTCTGAAGGAAGGAGAGTCGTATCAGGGTAGACAGAGCGTACAGTGTGTCAAGTGTCTGTCACTCGGTTTTTAGGGAGAGTCATTTTCTGTCTACCCAGGGTTCACTCCTCGTCACGGTCCCGTGGTAGATGTAGAGTAACCAACAAGAATCTTGCTGGTCCAGTGTCAGTCCTTTTTGTTTGGTTTGCGTGTCGTATCTTTGTGTTCGGAGGGTTTCTGGCGCAGTTACACGAGGGAACAAGGAGCGAGGCTTTACGTTACCTCTCGGTCGGGGGGAACACAGGACGGGACAGCGTGGGGGAACAAGGTGGAGGAGACGGTAACCGGAGCGGAGAGACAACATGAGTGGTGATGATCAGAAGGGGTCCAATCAATGCCGCTATGTGTGCATCAAGTTAAAAGGTAAACACTGGAAAAGAGGAGGAGGACTGGATTGGATGATACAGCCCCAGTTTACAGTAGCAGACCCGTCCTGAAGAGCGCCAGCGTCTCTTTAGCTCAAACAAATCCAATGAAACCCTCACACCCTCTTCTCCAGGTCTCAGTTGTCCAGCGCCTCGGCGCACACCATGCCGCCGTACAGCTGCTGTGGGTCCGGATGTGTCAGAGCCCGCTCCTCTGCCTCGCTGTCCGTGCTGCCCTCGCTGTCGAGGCGGGCAGACGGGTGACACGTGCCGGACAGGCTGGGGTAAAGGGCGTTTGGAGGCAGCGGGCTGGGGAGGAGGTCCTCGTCTGAGCTCAGATAGTCTCCCTCAGCGGAGGCGGGGCTGGCCAGACACAGATCCTGGTAGTTGGTACTTCCTCCTCCGCTGCTGACCCTGGAGCTGGGGGCCGCCTTCTGCCCTCGCAGCTGCCTGACCTGAATACAAAGAGGAAGGCTTTACGTTAAGTTTTGTCTTTACTTCAGTGGTATTTAAAAAGGCATTATTGTGTCTTTTTCTTGTCCATAAATAAAAAAAACAACAACAACGTGTTCGTTACCCGTCTGTGGCACTTAACCCATTTATTCCTTCGGAAGAAATAGTAGTAGCAAATGTTACTCAAACAGGAGTAAATTGTGTTTTTGTGGGGGATTATTATACACGGCGGATTAATACACAGTTGGTGCTTTAGTGAGTATTTCCAGCAGCAGGACGATGAGTGTGATCCATTCAAAGTAAACTACAGGACCCATGTTCACTGTCATGAACATGTCGTCAGACGCAACAGTGTGGCTCACTGTTTCTATAAGCTTTCGGACAACAATGGAGCTCTGTGGCACAGGGGAATAAGTTGTAACAGGCTTTTTATTTCCAATGTCATCGTAATAAATACATCAAGATATATTTAAATTGGAGTCAAAATCAAAAGTGTCAAATGGACGGGTGAGGCCTGGTTCAAAATATATTTCTTGCTTTATTATTTATTTCCAGCAAAACATGTAATGATGACGATGATAACCCGATAGTACGGCCGTATATCCATGCGGTGTGCAGATATTAAATGGTCTTTGTGTTTGTTATCTTTAAAGTACACTCCCTGCACCGAGATCTGTGTGTCAGCTCTCAGCTGACTTGCTAAACATCATTAGGGGAATCCTTGGGTAATAAAAGACTGCGGTTCAGTAGTCTATAAAATGTGTTAAATCTGTTAGATGAGTCCTTTGCAGGTGCGGGGACTTTTCATCAACAGGTTGTTGGGTGTGAAAAAGAAACCAAGTCAGTGAAACCCACTGACCTGACTCCTTCTTGCTATGTGAGGTTATGCAAACAGGGCAGAGGGGTCTTTACAGCTAAAGCTGATAAATGATAAATAAAAAGGGTGCGTTTGCTGGTTGCTGCTGTCCAGCTGTCAGATTGCAGTGGCTGTTCTTGCCTGACACAAGAGCTGCCGCCACAGTTTTATCTACTACTGCACGCCGTCTGCGTGTTAACCTTGCACACGTACCACAGTGACTCATGACAAATCTCAGAGGTTTTTTTCTTCCCCCCTATCATACACTCGGGCTGGCTGTAGGGCAGAGGGGAGGGGAAACCGGTGGTTAACCAATGGAAATGTTTTGACTGCTCGTCAAGCTACAGCAAAAGAACAAACACAAGTCCTTTTTCAAGCCAGTTTGTTTTTTGCAATATAAGCAGAGGTTAATTCATATCAGTGTCGTTTCATAAGGTGTGAAATCATCTGCATTATGTGAAATCTGTCATCGTGCATCATCACTGTGATTATGACTCAACCGTAAGATGATCTCTTTAGAGGACTTTACTGAGATTTCTCTAAAGGGTTCACTGCTTCCTCGGCTGTACTCACGCAAGTTTCGGTCTCATTTAGAAAACCGCTGCTTTGAAGGAAAAAAAAAAAAAAAAAAAAAAAAAGAGGTGGGGAGAGTAAAGGGCAGGGCAGTCTCACCACGCCCCCTCACTTACAAGTTTAAACACTTCCCTCCTAGTCACGCACTGCTAGTCAACTCGTGAAACTGTGGAAATCAGAAAAACTACAGTTGCCACAATGTTTTAACCCAACACAAAGTGGGTGAACTACAGTCTGCAACAGTCAAACATGTTGCGAAACCCCCCCCCCCCCAACCTTCTGAATGTCACGCACCGTTCACCGTGAACACAGTGATGAGAATACAGCAGTGGTCTCCTCTTTACAAGAAAGACATCGACACAACTGAGCGGGCGCGTTTGGGTGGAAGTGGTGTCTGTTGTGCGGCTGCATGTAGATGACAAGATTCTTCTGTGGTGGCAGGCAAGGCTGCATGTATCTACACACACTGTGTGTGTCTCATGTCTGCACGCCACTTGGAAGCAGAACTCACCAGTCAACAAAGATCATATCGTCAACATTATACTGCTGTAACCCTAATAAATCATAAGAACATCGAAGATGAAATATCAATAGTTTCTGGAAGCAAACAAGAAACATTTGCAGACTCTGAACTACATTTTAAATCATCCGTCACTGGGTCAGATTTCAGAATCGGCAAATGTTTTTTTTAGCACAAACACACTGGTTCCAGACCTGCGAATCTCTGCTAGCTGAAACATTCAAACAGCTTTTGTTGTGACTTTTAGCGGCTGCATCCGCTGGTTGGAGAAACAACCGACCAATCAGAACTTAGTAGGTGAGGTTAAGGCCGCTTTCACGAGCCAACATTTTGTCCGTTTTGATTGTACTCTGGTGCGGATCAATCAATCGGCTTCCAAGCGAACCCGAGTGCGTTCAGTTTCAGCTTCAGACGAGAAAGACCAAATTGCTCCTTTTGACGTAATATGTATCTTTCAAAAGCTTCACGTGGCACAATGTTTTGGCGTTATTCATTATGAAATGAAATCCAGCAAACGGTGCTGTTTGATGTGTGCGGCCAACCTCGTTCTTGAGCTCAGAGATCTGGTCCCGCAGCTCGTTTATGTACTGTCTGGAGTCTGAGTGGTTCAGCTGGCCCTGGATCAGCCCTTCCTCCTTCTGTAAAAACACATTTTACACACCGATGGTTAAAGTCACGGTTTCTTTATTGTTACAATGTCGTTGAATCGATCATCCGCATGCAGACTACGAGCACACATTTTAGGTATGTACAATCCTCGCAGGCACATAAACACACACACACACACACACACACACACACACACACACACACACACACATAAACACACACACACACCTGTATCTCAAGATCAGCAATCTTCTGCCTGAGTTCAGCCATGGCAGCCATACTGTCTGCTTCCCTCAGTCGCACCGTCATCACCTCCTCTTTGCTCTGCATGTATGAGGGGAGAGAGAAGACGCCATGTGGGTGACAACATGTTGGATTTCAGTGATGGATTTAACAGTGTCTCTCCCTCCGCCTACATCCTGCTCTGTCCTACATCTCTTACTTCAGGCCTTCATGATTGACCTTTTTTGAATATGACATATATCCCAGAATTTAAAGTCAGACTCATTTCTCTCTCATTTTTTCCTGAAACATTTTCTATTTCTGTTGAACAAAATCTATCTACTCGTCCCTTCTTCTTTCCGTCCCTCTCTGTCGTTCCCTCCCTCTTTATATGCTCTTCAAATGATTTTTCCCTGTTTTTTCTCATAACTGTATGTAAATATCTTTTATGATCCATTAAGCTGGACCAGGAATATTGTGCTCTCCCCATCCATTCTCTCCCCTGCAGCCAACTCCTTTTCTTTCTCTCTCTCCTCTCCATCCAGACCTTGCAGTCGGCCTCGGCCTGCTTCCTTTTCATCTCGTTGAGCTGGGACTGGAGAGCTTTGTTCTGATTGGCCAGCATCTGGAGCCGGTCCTGCAGGGCGGAGCGTTCCTGGTCGTTGCGACCAATCAGCTTGCTGTGGATCTGGTTCTGGAGTTAGGGAAGTCAAATGGAGGAGGGTGAGGAGGGCTCCAACAAAGTCTTGCTTTCATCATTAAAATTGTGGATTTTGTTCCTGATAAATTACAGTAATGAATCAATTGTGGAAAATGCCCACCAGAGCCTAAGGTCCCATCTTGGAATTGCTCGTTTTGTCGGACCAACAGTTAAAAACCCCAAAAATATAAATTAGAATTTACAGTGATACCATGAGATGATGGAACCAGCGAACGCTGTTAAAAGACGTACAATTAACTTGTTATCAAACCTATTGTTCTGTTACTTTTCTTATTTATTATGTGATTAATCATTTTAGCACTAGAGAGGAGAAAAAAACACCGCGGGGACGATCTACCTGCATCATTTTATAATCACTGTTGCTTGCAACAAATCAATCTGCATTGGCCTTTGCATCCACATATCTGTGCATGTAAGAAAAGGACTTACGGGGTTTGTGTGCCCTCTGGGACAGACTGACCTGGCTCTCCAGCTGCAGAGCTTTGAGTTTGACCTCTCGGAGCTCAGCCTGAGCCTGGGCTTCCCTCAGGCGGACCGTCATCAGTTTGTCCTGCAGCTCGTTCATGGCGTTCTTCTTCGGGGACTCCTTCCAGTGGCCGCCCCCGCTACCCGTGCTGCTGCCGCGGGACATGTGGTGCTGCAGAAAACACAGAGATTAGCACAGGTGTGTAGCTCTCCTGACACTGCACGCACACAGATTATGGACAAAACGACAGCAGTTTTGTGTGTGTGTGTGTGTGTGTTACCTGCCAGCGCTGGTTGAGCTCAGTGACGGCGTCCTGCATCTCTTTGAACGAGCGCAGCGTCTCCATCTCCCTCAGCTTCATCTGCTTCATCTCCTCCTGCAGAGCCGCCATGTTGTTCTCATCGGGCAGACACGTGCTTCTCTGGATTAGAAAACAATGTTTACAGTTTAAAAAGGACTCATTAGTCTACAGCCATACCAACGGCTCTGTGGCTCATTAGCATGCTAATGTTTGCTAATTAGCACTAAACAAAGTACACTTGAGGCCGATCGGAATGTCGTTAGTTGTGCAGGTATTTGGTCACGAACCAAAGTATTAAACAAATAAACATTTTGACCCAATGATGACGATAGATGAATTGTTAAGGGGTCAGTTTTTACAATTCATCCCGACGTGGGGACATGAAGGTCTGGATCCAATTTCATGGCAATCCATCCAAAAATGTACCAAAGTTTTTACTCAAAACCACAGATGACGACCTGTTGTAAAGTCAGGAGATTACCAAATTTCATATTCTGGGTATCGTAAATGTAGAAGCGAACAATGCCAGAGGCCTATCTCCTTTTTCTGTTTGTCAGCTTTACGTTACAGTAAAATCTTTATCAGGAGGAAGCAGAGCTGTTGTGTCTCAACACCTTGTGAAGTAAAACCGAAAGCTTGAAATGTCACATCGGCTGTTGTTTGGAGTAACTTTAACACTTGAGCGCCTTAATAAGTCGAGGTCGCAGGAAGATGATCTTTGACACGTTCGCAGCTGCACACGCCTGCTCGTCTCCGCTCATCTTTCACACACTGTTCTCTCTCTCTCACTCACACACACACACACACACACACACACACACACACACACACACACACACACACACACACACACACACACACACACACACACACACACACACACACACACACACACACACACACACACACACACACACACACACACACACACACACACACACACACACACACACACACACACACACACACACACACACACACGAAGATGAGTGTCGGTTAGGTCACCTTCTCCAGGTCCAGGACTTTGTCTTGCATTTCCTTCAGCGCTCCCAGCAGTTCGGCCTCGCGCAGCCTGGACTGCTCCAGCTCGGTCTGCAGATTGTTCACAAACTGCTCCGTGTACTGAAACAAACATCGCTGGTGTTACAAAAGCTACGTGATGTGACTTTTTATCAGAACTTTGTAAATGTCTGAATAGTAACCAAACTTCAGAATAGCGCATGAACTAAATTAAGTTGGTATGAAGCTTCCCCACTGTCTCAGAGTGATGTCAGCAAATAGAAAGCTACTGTACATTTTCATGTCACCACATCAAAGTTAAACTGCAAAGTTTGGGGTGTGAGAGCAGCCGAGAGAGTCAGAGAGGGCTGAGTGGAAAAACACTTTCCTACAAGGCAAAATACAAAAGCTTGAAATATGGCAAGTGCATAGCGTGCGTAAAAGACTCGATTTGTCATTTCGTGCCTTTCAGTCTTGGTTATCAAAGAGGACTGTGAGTGTCTGGAGGTGTGTGAACTCTGGTGGGTGATGAATGCCAGCAATCTGAGCTGGAATTAAATCACCCGTCACAATGACATCATCTACAGTGCTCGAGGTCTCATGTATAAAAAAACCTGCATGATGAATAAATTATAATAAAGTAAGATGTTCTTGATTCGCGATTCGCTTGCTCTTCCTTCAGTGTGAATGTGCCCAGCATTTTAAAGAACAAAGTCCAATGTTTTAATTTTTGTCACACAGGAGAGTGTAATTTGCTGACAAGAACGTGAGTTTTAACTGTTTATCATTTGTAAAGACTGCCGGTCAGGGTTTGTTTTTGTCTAGGTCAGCAAAGTGGTGGTTGGACCGGAGACTGTATATAATGACGTCAGCCATTGGTTTGTGGACTGGCGCTTTGAAGCCTTTTTTAGTACAAAAGAACGCTAAATAAGACAGTTTTAGGCAACCAAAATGTTTCAATTAACTTTAATGAAGTCAAAACACACTGTGAAAGGGTTAAAGTTGAAACACTGATAGCTCCCAGACCGGACAACGCCGTGGTAGCGATACGTCAATCAAGGTAGCCCCGCCCTAAAGCATACCCTGGTTGTATGAGATTGAAGTGCTGACTGAACTTATAGACCTTTTTTTGGATGTAAACATTCAACAATTTAAGTGACAGTGAGCACTACAACCTTTAAATCCAGCACAAAACGTGTCCTTACACTGACGAACTGCGTCGGTCTCAGGGCGGTGAGCTTTGCAGGGTTAGTTCATGATTAAATCACTCATTTCCTCCGAGCTTCATATGGAGACACCACTGCGAGTCTGTGAACAAAATGCCCCGTTGGTGTTGGGCTGCACTGTGCTGTCAAACTTGGGTGTGTTTGAAAGTGCCGCTGACGGAGCGGTTGTTTGACTAATGTGGAGGAAGCACAGAGTTTGTAAAATATAAGGCGATGAAAGCAGAATGTAGCTCAGCTTACACCATCAGTTACTATAGGAACAATTCTAACTAAACTCTAGTAGTGCTACGAGCAATGATTTTATTTGAGTTTTTTTATGTCCCCGTTTTGTTTGTCTCTGTGGATCTACAGGTGGTGATGATGCACCACCGTACAGAGCAGTGCCCTAAAACAATTGAAGGGAAGACGAAAAAGAATGCTGGCTGGTAAACAGGGTTGTTTTGTTTTGTTTAAAAACTGGTTTCAGACTGGTGAAAACCACCCTTAACAGAGCAAATAAGTCTCAAAAGGGCCGAAAGACTAATGTTTGTGGCTGGATATGCTGGAATGAGTTCTGCATTACATCACGGAAGGATCCGAATGCCCTGAGTGTTCGATTCCCCACTTCTTTTAGGCCCTAAAGATCGGGCGTTGGCACACCCTGATTGGCTGAGAGGAGAAATGCACCAAGCTGCTGTCAATTCTTAATTAGGAGTCGGTCCACACACCCTGCACAACAGGTGATCTGAATAACCCTCCAATCAACGCTTGTGTCGTTGGGAAAAGTATACTGACAGCAAGCACCAGTAACTTTCCATAATGAAAAAGTGGACAAACTAGCCAAACAAGCAATAAAGGAAAACAAAGTAGACATCAGTATCAAGTTATCCAAAGCAGAGGGAAAGGGCATCATCAGGAAAAATATTAACAAAGTATGGCAACAGCAATGGGACCAGGAGACTAGGGGGAGACATCTACATTCAATTCAGGGTAAAGTGAGCAGTGTAAGATACAGGGGAGGAAACAGGAGAGAAGAGGTCACAATATCAAGAGTAAGAATAGGGCACAGCAACCTACGCAGCACACTACACATGATAGGGAAGCATCCAACCGGTCTCTGTGAGCACTGCCAGGCACCAGAGACTGTACAACATGTCATCACCTCCTGTAGTAGACACAGCTCAGAAAGAAGGGTCATGATGAGAGAAATGCAGAGACTAGGGATGAGAGGAAGAGAGTTGGAAAATATAATAGAGTGGGGATCTGGTAGTCTGGGAAGAAGGTGCTTTACTCATTTTTTGAGAGAAACTGGTCTGATGGGGAAAATGTAGTAGTTGGGAACAAAGAAGTGACTGAAACCGGAAGATGGCAGTAATGCAACAAAAAAGGATGCAAGCTGCCGTTAAAAACCACAGAAGAAGAAGAAGAAGAAGTAACTTTCCATTTTTTGTATCATAGCTGCCATCTCTAGTTGCCTTCATGACACTAAAATATACATTTTCTATGACAATCCTCTTTTTTTTTATGTGAAAATGTTAGAATTTGTGGTTTGTGCAGTTTGAGTCCATGCTTTTAATCATCTTTATTTTCTCAGAATTTTTTCTCCTTCTGTAAATCACTTTGAAACTACTTCTACTAAAACCACTACAGATGATAATACATTTTATTCAGACACACAAAGACTCTTTACAAATTACTACGACGCAAACAAGTGAATGGTACTGTAAAGTAATGTGGTTCTATCATTTCTTTGCAAATGAAAATGTATTCAATCAATCATTTTACAAAGTTAATGTTGTAAATGAGTCAATCTGTGACAGTTGGTCCACTGCTGTGTGTCAGACCTGAACACGCTCAACCAGGTCTTATTTTGTGCTGGCTGGTGTTGCACACATTTAAACATTTTTCCGCAGTGGCTGCTCTGAATCTGATATAAGACTGACTATATGCTTTAAGGAGACGGCCAATGCTGCAGTGCCTTATACTTGCATTCTCTCTAGTGTCCATCAGGGGGCGACGCCTCAGGTTGTAGAGAAGTCTATCAGAAAATGACCCTACTTCTCACTTGATTTATTACCTCAGTGAACATTGTAGACATGAGTTTATGGTCTAAATCTCCAGTTTCAAGTCTTATTCAATACAGCATGATGTGCATTCAGTAAATTGGTCCCACTTAGAGTAAAATAGAAGATAAAGCAGTGTATGCTTTAGGGAGTGATTACCTTGTGATTGACAGGTCGCTACCACAGCTTTTTTCCGGTCTGAGAGTTGTCCATGTTTTTACAACCTCAACCCTTTCACAGAGTGTTTTAACTTCATGAAGGTTAATTGTAACATTTTTGGTCGCCTAAAAAATCTTATTTAGCATTCAGGTGTACTTAGCTCCAACCTCTGGTGTCACTTCTCTTTGCAATCCCGTACTCTAGGCTTCAAAACGGCAGTCCACAAACCAATAGGTGACATCATAGTGACTACCTCCACTTCTTGTAAAAAATCTTGCATAGGCAGACCTATGGGGGACCTATGTACACAAAGCAGGGCTGCTTTTGGAATCATTTAACTACCAGTTGACCTCATGAACCATCACCAAATAAAGAAATGATGATGAACTGCTTCCGCCTAGAGAGAAACTACATGAATCCCTTTGTTGGACATATGTGAGGGAAAATGACATTTCGCCTGCCGTCATAGTCTGTGTTGGAACCATCCTTTTCTGTTGCTCCCACAGTGTTTGTGCACAGACTGTGGGTTGGCGTTTACCTTCTGTTGCTGCAGCTCTCTGATGGTGTCCTGCGCTTTCTCCAGGCTCTCGCTGGCTGTGTTGCACTGCTGCCTCACCACCGCCAGCTCCCGCTTGATCACGTAGTTCTCCTCTGCTTCCTGCGCCCTCGTCACCTGACCCTGGAACAGCAGGCCAGAGGGTCGAGATCAGTTGTGGAGTTTAAACTCCGAAACGCAGACTGTATACCAATGTAGGGAAAAGGGTCATTCTGGGCATCTAGGGAACGTTATCACGCTGCATAGCAGATACAGTCCTAAAGGTTTGAGATTTGGGGAAATTTGCTTATTTGCCTTCCTGCAGAGAGCCGGCTGAGAAGATCGAGACCTCTCTCATAGCTGTCCATTAAATACAAAGCTACAGCTAGCAGCTGGTTAGCATCGCTTAGCATAACGACATAACGGGAAAACAGCTAGCCTGGCTTTGTACAAGGGTAAATAAAAAAATGTGCCAACAGCACCGCAACAGCCCACTAACAACATAAGACATCTCTTTTGTTTAAACCCACCGTAAAAAAACACAATGTGTCATTTGGACAGAGCCAAGCTAACCGTTTCTCCTTGTTTCCAGTCTTTATGCTAAGCTAACCTCCCCCTGATGGTAGCTTCATATTTAGTGTACAGACACAACAGACTACTTATCTAACTTTCGTCAAGAAAGCAAATAAGTGTATTTCCCAAAATGTCTAACTACGTAGGGTATTTCATTCACATTTTGATAAGGTGTATTTTAAATGAAAATGAGTAGCAATAATAGTAGTAATAGTTATAACCCTTTACATGCCACATGCAGGGATTATACAACCTCATTAGACCGTATTAGGATCTCCATCATGGATAAACATTACATGCATTCAGGGATTACAGGACCGTTAACAGATATTCAACAATATTCTTTCATGCACTTTTGGCAGGTAGATGTTAAGAGGAGGGAGAGAAGCAGTGCAGGAGAGCAGAAAGAGGAAGAGGAGGAGTAGGAGGAGGAGGAAGACGTGAGTAGGTCAGAGGACAGCGAGGTCAGTGGGAAAGTGGTTCGCAGTACTCTACCTGTATCAGCCTGTCTGCCAGAGCGGCACTCTCCTACAACGCAGCGACGGGGAGGAACAAGAGGGTGAAAAAATAAAGAGATGAAGAGAGAGTGAAAGACAGCGGGACACCAGGGAGGATAAACCACAACAAAGCCCGAGAGGAAGAGCAAGAAACGGAACCACAGGTGAGAGGAATTGTTCGAAACAGATTCAGAGAAGCGTGTGAAGAAAAAAGAGGCAGCAGTGAGATCACTCAGGAAACAAAAAGAAGTGTTTCAAGAGGAGAAGATTAAAAACTGCAGACACCCACACCCACACACACCCACACCCACACACACACACACACACACACACACACACACAACAAGCTCCTCAGAAGAAGAAAAAAGAAGAAAAAATGAGCTCACAAATAGAAACCCACAGCGTTATCTCGTGACAGTGTTAAACTAGATCTGATCAAAACGCCAAGAGTCCTGTGCTGAGCAATTTGTCTGTTTCGTGTCAATGCACAAACCTGAATTATTTTAGAATTAAAACCCATCTCTTACCTTCTCCAGAGTCTCAATCCTCTGCTTCAGCAGCCTATTTTCTGTGCGTAACCTCTGAGCAGAGAGCGAGGTGGGAGAGAGGTGCAGAACAGATATATTATATATATATGTGTATATCATATTATTTATGTTTTAAATCCTACTAAAAGCATTTGTAATATCCACATCATGCACACCCACACAGCTGAGTAGACACACACACACCTTGATCTCAATTTGTTCCTCCATTTCTTTGTTCTTGATTGTGGTATATTCTTTCTCAAGTCTGGTAAAAAAAAAAAATACACAAAAACAACAGAGGATTATGCAATGTTACCTCAACATTTAAATGTTTAGATTGGCGCTCCATTATAATTTGAATTGCTGAGCAAAAACCAATAGTTAGACTGAAGTACAAATCCTACTGGGCCTGTTCACAGTCTTACTAGTCGTTAGTTGAGTAACAAGCTCTCTTACTTCTTCATCCTCTTGGGGTTGTACTTGACCTGGTAGGCCCTGAGGATCAGCTTGTCTGTGCAGCTGTCAAACTGGTGGGGGATCACCTTCTGAAAATGCTGGCAGACCCGGAGGGAACCACACACAAGATTAGAGAGCGCGAGACAGAGATGCTCATTCATATTTCATGCAGAAGCAGGCAGGCACATTTTAGAGAAATGAAGGAGAGCGTCTGCCCTGCGTTGTGTCGAGCAATCGGCTGCTGCATTTTTGGAACTGCGATGGTTCTGATAAAATGAGGCTCACAGACAATAAGTTCATGTATTAATTTATTAGCACGATGAAGAAATTGAGTTCACGGATGAATTCATTTTTCAATCAAAAACTCTCAAATGATTTGCTGTTTTTCTTCGTGATATATGACGATAAAGTGAATGTTTCGGGTTTGGACTGTTGTATATGAATAAATATAAAGGCCTTGTGATTTTATCAACAAACCGTTTCAATTAATCAAGGGAATAATTGACATTATAAATGATGACAATAATAATTATAGCTAGTTGCAGCCCTATTTTATATTGAATTTGACCCCAAAATCAAGAGAGAAAAGAAATGAGAAACAAGCTTCTGACAGGTGAAACCTTTGTTTCTTAGATTTTCATCTGTTATCAGAAATCAGATAATATAAACACAAATCAAGATCGAATTCACCTATTTGGTGGGTTTTTTTTCAGAGTGCATCCAGATAATGAAAAACAAAGTTTGGTTTGTGCAACAACAAGCTTCACAAAGTGTAAAAACACGAGGCCAGTGTTTAATCTCATATAAAACCCTGATATATACAAGCATGTTACACAATCACCCACGGAACATTTCCTGGTTTCAGTTTCAGTTTTTTAATGAGTGTAACTGCTTGAAGCTTCTTTTTTTAAATCAGAGCTGATCTGTAGTTCAGGAAGCTTGCGTGCAAAAGGGACGTGGAGCCTCTGACTCGTGGCTGAATCCACACATGAAACTCATTTCTGCAATGAAGCTGCAGCTGCTTACCTGCGACATGCCCTCCATGTCCAGCTGAATGAGGTCAGTCTGGTTGTACTGCAGGATGGCCAGGCCCACGCGGAAGATAATCTCTAGGCCCTACAGACAGGTCACATATTTTTTGTTACGTGAGCTCAGTGGACTGAAAGGTACAGATTACAAAAAACGAATATACACACATCCCAATACTCAAAAATGTTTCCTACCTCATACATGAAGATGTCGAAGATGCGCGTGGCGACGGGCAGGGGGAGGAAGGTGAGGAAAAGGGTGAGGAACCAGGACGAGGCATACATGGATGTGTGGAAACTCTGGGATCGAAAATGGACGTTCAGCTCTGGAAGTTGCTCCTGAGGCGAAGAAAAGAGGATGATTTCATACCTCGAATGACATACAAAACGAAAGTGATGTGCTGAAGATAAAAAAACTAATGCTTTGCTGCCCCTCTGTGGAGGAAAGCTACGCTGCAAGCCTCGTGTTTGTGGATAGACTCTCCTGCTCCCTCTGTACCTGTAGCAGATACTCAAACTGGTAGATGCAGAGGCCCAGCTCGGCCATGCTGGGTTTGAACAGCTCCCTCAGACGGTACTCCTGCATCAGACGCACAAAAACACAAAACGCCTCCTCCTCGGGCATCTGGGAGGAGGGGAGACGGGTGAGTAAAGTTCCCTTAATTCAGCTACGAATTAGACATCACTTATGTCGAACAGTTTATTATACACCGACTCTTATATTTCACCTCTGGAGACAACTTTATTGCCTTGCAACTGTTTCCAAATCCCACAACGTAATCAACTGTTTGTGGTTGTAGCAATCAGAGAAATCTAGAGGGACTGATTACGGTGAACTTCAGACGTATTATACTGACCCTGGCAAAATATATTTTAAAGATGATATATTTGATCATTACCTGCATGAGCAGCAGACCAACGATGAATGCGCTGCCTTGGCAGTAGCCCACCTCTCGATCCACCAGAGAGTATGCCTGAAACAACACACACACACACACACACACACACATTACATTACATTTGCTATGCGATGTATTTATAGAAAGCAGCACAGATGACATCTGTAATCCAGACCGAGCATTCAGCTACGAAGAAGTCACCAGAGGTCCCTTCGTTTCCTGCCGAGCTGAGCCACCAGGAAACATGACAGGTGTGTAAACGGGGAACGAGCTTGTTTCCACGACTGCGAACAACAAATCTCCACATTTTATGTTTCCCAACAGATTTGGTCTCATGAATAAAATGACATTAGGAAGGAAACACTGGCAAGTGCAAAATGCTGATCACAGCTATTTGAATCTTTCCAGTTCACTGCATCTTTTTCTGAATGACTGCGGGAGGACATGTTTCAAAATGGCACGCTGATTTGATTACGGTTACTTTTGTCATGCTGATTGAACATCTTTAGGGTTTTGGACTGTTGGTTCTGACAAAACAAGCATCACCTCTAAACTTGTGATGGGCATGCCTTCCAAACGATTGAAGAAATAAAAGACAGCCAATAGAGTTTAGAAAAATAAACGTATTGATGAGTGAGTCTCGTTAGAATCTTCTCAAAGACATTGTTGGGGCATTATCTTTGCCTTTATTAGAAAGCAAACTGTCGCGAGTTGTCAGGAAATTTAAGAATGACAAAGGTCCCTGGCCTCATAACCAGTACATCAGTCAGCTACTTTATTTCAATCGTCACATACATCACATACATGAAATTCAATTTCTGCATTTAACAATGTGAGGCGCCCACGGAGCAACTCAGGGTTGGTCTGAGTCGCATAGTGTTGGAGATCTCGGCCGTAGAGATGTCTGCCTTCTCTCGAATATAATGGAACTATATAGCACTCGGCTTGTGGTGTTCAAAGTGCCAAAAAAACTCTTTCCAGAAATCATGACCCGGTTACTCAAGATAATCTACAGACCTTGGAGTGAGGCCGATACCTCCAAAACTAGGCGACTCTAGATTTATAAACAGCACTAAAAGGAAAAGGAACATCTTTGCGACCAGAACCAGAGGAGCAGATCAATACCTGATTTGGCACAAACGCATAATCTGAGCTGCAACCACCAAGTCACTCACAGCACGCCGAATTAAACTACCATTTAACAAACTGTAACCCCAGCTAAACACACATACAAGCAACAGAATATCAGGACTCAGAAGTCCAGACCCTTGAGGTGATGTGAGATGCCGCAGTGCTCACCTTCATGACGTTGAAGAGGACCTCCTGCCCCAGGCTGTCCTGGCCTTTGAAGAACTCATGCTCGGGGTAGGTGCGGGCGATGTCTCTGCGGATGAGCTTCTCGCACGGGGACGACATCTTCAGCAGCTCCGAGTACTGGTTCTTCACCGGCATGTCGGTGGCGTTGCCCAGCAGCTGCCAGACGATGGCCCGGAAATGGTGAGGGATGCCCTTCCTGATCAACTCCTGGAGGGCGCAGAGAGAGAGAGAGAGAGAGAGAGAGGAGAGAGAGGGGAGAGGAGAGAGAGAAAGAGACCTTGCTCTGTTATGTGGCGAGGGATGCAGGTTTCAGCATCTCTTGAAGAGCAAAGAGAATGCAGAATCAATTACGGGATTATAAATAGATGTATTTACAAGGATAATTGAGCATCATGTCATAATTACATCCACTAGCTGCATTATGAGGTATCACATCAATCCTTCACCTACTCATGTTTTTCCTCATAATCATCATTAAAGCCATCGCGAAATGGCCCACAGGA
The DNA here is from genome assembly GCA_032191485.1 of Leptoclinus maculatus. NCBI lineage: Eukaryota > Metazoa > Chordata > Actinopteri > Perciformes > Stichaeidae > Leptoclinus > Leptoclinus maculatus. Next base: position 13,243,388 of record JAVDOI010000009.1, read on the forward strand.
GGCGGGTCTATGAAGCGCCAGCGCCAGCACTACTCCTCCAAGACCCGTTTGAGAGGAGAACTTTGGCGGAGATTCTGCAGGCCAAAGAGCTGATCCCAGATCAGCCTGACCCCACAATCAGACAGCAGACTAGCGGGAAAGGGAAGCAGTACATGCAAAGCTTCTCTACTAGCTGTACACCAGACAGGTTTGGCTCGCTGGATGCAGTCATGCTCATAACTTATTTAGCTTTTTAAAACAACGAGGACAGATCCAGCACGGACAGTTAGGGAGTGAGGGATGAGGAGGTAAGGAAACATGAGAACACCAGGGCACACATGGAGAACTCTGTCAAGCTACATATTAGGCAAAGTAAACATCTGTTCTTCTACATAGTTGTCCTCAGTCTCATCTGCTGAACTTGGTCATGGAGGCATCAACATTTAATAGAGATGGTAAATTAACAGTGAAAACTCATCATTGCTTAATTTAACATCAGTATTCCTAATTACACTTCATGTTTACTTCTCCTGATCTTTACCTCCCTATAACAAGGTCCATAGGGACATCTCAATAAATAAACATGTTCTATTATATTATATTTTATTTTATATATATATATTTCTTCTGTATGTTCCAGTAAACAAGATGTGAAAATGAAACGAGGAGGCCGATAACCGTCTTATTTATGTTCTCTTTTTTAATTATGTTCAATGACTCAATCGTCAGAAAACCACCTAATCTTTATCTTTTCAAATATCCGGTCCCCACCTTCAGGAGTTTGTCCTTCTTGCGTCTCCACTCTTCCCACTCGTTGACGATGCGGCCCCACAGGATCCAGGTGTCCTCCTCCAGGTGAGACAGGTTGGAGGAGGCCGAGGAGCTGGACACCAGCGAGGAGCCGCTGTTGCGCCGCGAACCGCTCATCGACCGCATGGACTTGGAATCGGCCTCCAGCAGCCTGCATGGAGAGACAGTTTATGAAGACAGGAGGCACATGACTCCAGGCGGCGCGTTTGTCTTATACAAGCAGGTCCACACTGGAGAGTGACAGGGAAGCTGAGGCACGGCAGGCAGATGTGACATTGGGACGATCAGCAGAGTTTGTGCACAACCTTGCAGAGGCACCAGAAGCCTCGGGGCTTGTTACCTTAAACTACAGAGTCAGGCTGACACGTGAGGATATTTCACACACAGCTGGCTGGCTATTAGAATTATAAATTGACAACAAAAAAAAGCAACAAAAAAGCCTTTGCGCACAAGGTCAGACTAATGACTAAAGTTATTTTGGGGGGGGGGGGGGGATCAGTTGTCCTTTAACTCATCCCATTTTATCAATCTTTTATATCTTTCAACCTATCTCAACATTTTTAATAAACATGCTTACTTTATGGGCATAGAAATTCTAGAGTTGGATGTTGAACAAGCATAAACAACATAAACAAAAAAAGTAAATATGAGTATAGTCTTTTTTTAGTTTTTTAAATACTGAAGAACTTTTTTCGTTGTATTTCTCACGAATAAAAATAAGTCAAAGGAACAGTTTGGGGGGGAAGGAGCTCTTTTTTTTTGCGCTGAGATTAAGATGAGAAGGTCACACATGTCTGCACAATGAATATGAAGCTGCAGCCTTTTATCTTAGCCAGTGAGTCACTGCTTGTTTGTTTCTAGTCGTTATGCTAAGCTAAGCTAACCAGCTGCTGGCTCGAGCTTCATACGTCACGTACAGATATGAGAGTGGTATCGATCTGCTAATGGAACTCTCGGCAAGAAAGCAAATTAGCGTATTTTTTTTAAATTAACCTTGTATTACTTGGAGTCTGGGAGAGCAGGAAGCAGAGATAAAACACATGCTGGCTGGTGCACAGAGCTACCCTTTCTCTTTAGAAAGGGATTTACTGTCTTTTTGAGTCTAAACAAAACTAAATGTATTTTTGCGCAGTGATACAAACATGTGAACAGACATTTCCCCTGGAGAATCTGGTGCTGCTCGTTGTGTGGGATTAAACCTTATCTAACTCAGGGATTAAACCTCACCCTTCAATAGAAAAGTCCCTTTCTGAAACATGACTTTGGAACCAGGTGATTACATTACATTTCAATGATGGGCTTTCTAAGAGGCCATGTAGAAGCATCCAGGCTACGTGTATGATATCAGTACAAGGCTATCGCAATGATATGTACTGTATGACAAACACTGGATGAAATGGGATTGTTCTCAGGAAACAGACACTGATTACTGCTTTTCTTTATTTCTTCTTTTTGTTTTCGGGATCATGGCGCCTAAATCCCTGTCATGAACGGTCTGTGTATAAATGATCCGAGTGCTGTTCTTCTGTTTGTATGTAAAAAGTTACAAAAACAAAAAAAGATATGAAAAGTTAAAAACTGACAGTGTCCAGGCCTGCTTTAGAGATTTAAAACCAGAACCTTTTAAAGGGGACATAAATATGTACTTGATGGCTACAAACTCGATCTTGTGCTAAAAGACTGAAGCTAAAAAGTTAGCATCCTCACAGGCCTGGTTGTAGACTGCTTTGAATGGTGGGGCTGTAAGAAACGTTGGTTGGTCACCAATGACTAGTGTCGACATGAGTGTTCTTTAAGACTGTAAGCTATAATGCTAACAGTTTTTAGTTTTTATCTGAAGCTATCGCCTAACAAGTACAGTTAGGCTGTGTGCAGCAATCGGGGCCACACGGATATGGAGTAGCCAGCCGGTGTTAAAAAGTAACCGACTAGGAGGGTCTGTGGGCATGCAATGTTACACATGAGAAGACATGAGACACTACTTTAGCTAAAAAGAGCATATTAATCCATTCTTAGTGTTGTTTAGAAAGAAAAAGACACAACCCTTCAAACATGCAGAGAAAGCTTAATGGGCTTGCTGAATGGACAATGATTAATTGTTAGGAAGTCTAAACGTAACAAACAACTACTCCTTCAGTATTAACTGGTTGAACCTGCTACAATACATCGATAATAACTGTCTCAGAGGACAGCTACTGATCTCACCTGTTCTGCTCCTCCAGTTTGGCCAGCAGCTCCAGTTCATCGGGACTCAAGTTCTCCGAGTCTGCCGGGGAGGCTGCCGGCGCTGACAGCAGTGCATCGTGGGAAGATGAGTCTGGGCTGAGCACTGGGCTGCCCGTTGATGGGGGGTCTGGGTCCATGCCGGGAGGGGAAGAAGGGCACTCTAGCTGAGGGGGAGCCCCACTGGAGCCCTCTCTCTCTGGGCTGCCGCTGGGTATAGACATGGCGGTGACGATGGAGTGGGATGGGTGAAGCGGTGTGGGTGAGGTAAGAGGGTCTTCCAGTCTCACTGTTGGTCTCCCTCCTCAGTGAGCCTGGCTATCGCCTGATTGGCCACCTGGCTGGCCGTGGAGCCAATATGATCAGAGGTCTTCAAACCTGTCATGGATGCAGAGAAGGCACAGATAATTAAAGCGTGTCAAAACCTTGGGTTACACTGCGTGACATGTCCGGCCTTCGTAAGTTTTGTATCTTTTAAAATAAGAGCAACAAACAACACATTTTATGATGAGTATAGCAATAGTGTTTTGGGGATTGCCGCCCACCTCACAGGTAAACAAAATTAATCAAACTAATGACGCATCTTAGTTATCCACATGTGCAAAAATCCAAATCCTTTGCATTTTTTGTTTGTGCTCTCTAAGAAGTGAGACGTCATGTTTGGCTTGATGGACTGAATCGAGTTAACTGGCCACATTAGGATACCAACAATGCCCCTCCACACCCTGGCTTAAGTAACTGCTTTGAAGGAGTGGCCCTGAGTCACTATAATGACATCATCCTGACAGAGAGCATCCATCACTGTACACACACACACTCGGCTATCTGGGAGCTAGTTTTCTTCACACTAAGTTGGACGGAAACACTGTTGTTGATGTGAATAAACTGTTGTAGAGAAACTCGTAACTTCTGCGTTGCATTTCTCTCATCACTGTAAAAGGGAGTGCGAGTACGAACGTGTCAGCAGTGTTGCACTCATGTTGACTTTCAGAAGGTCTGAGCCGTGGTCACACCTCCTGAGCCATTAATGTGCATGTAGAGATAATAAATCAGATGAATAACTGAGGGAGATCAGAGAGATAAGGCAGGTATCTCAGAGCTTAGAAAGAGCTGAAGCCACACTCACACAGACAAAAAAGGTGCTAACTACAACCATATAGGACCTTTCCACCTCCTAAGGGTGCAAACAAGAATCCACACTAGGCGTTCTACCAAGAGTCTTTCATAAAAAGGCTTCTTCTTGGTTCTGGGTAGAACCTCAGCCCTTCAGGAAGAACCTGTTTGTAAATCTTACTTGTAAGAGTGCCGTTAGGGGAGCTTTTAATAGTTTCCCTTCTAATATAATCACCAAGAAACACGATCTTTCATCCAGTGGGAAGTGTGTGCAACCGTACTGGAAAACGGATTGCTTCCAGTGATAAAGTGCGTACAAGAGGAAGGCATTCGTATCTTGAGTGCAACATTTCACTTGCTAATGTTAGACAGCACATCTAGACCCCACACTTTGCTTTCCTCCCCCGCGGTCATCTTAACAAATACGTCCATGAGATAGACAGCTGAATATTAGAGGACAGTGTTAAGATCTCACACATCCAAGAGGTAAACAAACATCTCAGAGCTTTGCTGTTGTGCCGAACATGCCAGCAACACACACACACACACACACACACTCTGCTTCTTTGTCTGTCTATGCTGCAGCTAGCGATCAGAGATGCAGCTGAGGAGGGGTTGCCTTTGGTCAGTGGAGAAAATGAGTGAAAAGGCCAAGCTGCTGCTCTGTAATAGGGAGCAAAATGAGGAGCTACAGTCCGCTCCCCCAACTCTCCTTCCTCTGCATTATGGATGGCAGCTCTTTTACTAGGGGAGCCCAGTAGAAATGACTTTTGACCACACACACACACATGCGGTGCAGCTGACCAGCTAATAATAACTCGTATAGGCACTTGTGCAGAGGAGAGAAATCCCAGCCAGAAACCAGTAAGGTGCACTCAGACGAGTGCAGATCTCCGCCAGGTGTGTCTGCAACAACCACTGCTGTAGTGTGTGATCGAATGAATACAAACAACTATTGTCTGTTAGCCGTGGACAGACGCAGAGGTGCACACTCACTCGAGGATGTAAGCACGTGAGCGATCGCAGGATTCTCCTGGCGGAGATAATGACAAAAATACACAACATACACTAACAGCAGTGTGGTCATAGCTGGCAGATGCAGCAACAACAACAACAACAACAACACAGCTCATTGATCGACAAATGCCATATTGAATTAGAAAAATCAAGGCAACGGGGAATTGATTTTGTCCGTGTGATCAACCATGAAGGTCGAGAGAAACATACAGATGCAGGCAAGCAGAGCAGACAAATAGCCTGCAGGAGAGGAGAGGAGCATAATAACAGTCTGAACAGGGGAGAGACAAGGGCCACATTCATGCACAGACACCGGCCCAATCAAAAGAGCCATTAACAAGTCAATGAGACCAATCACATTTGTAAAAGGCCTCGGTCAAGAGGCAAATCTGAAATGACATCCTTTGTGGTGATAATGTGAACCCTACCCATCTCTATATTGCTTGTGAGAGCTTACAATGTTGTATCAATCAACGGTCAGACGGCTGATACTGTAATGGCTGATGATTAATCTCGCTAATCATAGCACTCGACTGCATCAATGCAGCCCATTTGAAGTCAAATCAAACCAGCTGTTACTGCCAAGCTGTGTAGCCCAATGTCAACAAACCATTCTCACTTTACCTCACAGCTTAACTTTAAAACCAAGAACATATTAGCCTCCTTCAAACCGGTGGTCCCTTTGTTTACGGAGCTGGTTGACGGTGGTACTACTTGGCCACAGCTTTGAGTTTATGACAATACATTTTGCCCACGGCCTTGCAGCGTTTGAACACTACCACGATGTATTGCAAAATAACAACAACAACAAAAAAAAGGAAATCTGCAAATGGTATTTTAAATTGATTGAAATCAACGACACGTTTGGTGCAAAAAAAGAGAAAGCTGAGATCTGTTGGAACAAGAATCTGGACCTGTTAAAAAAAAGGACGTCGTTAGATTGAAGATCAGCCCGTTAGTCATGACAGTACAAAAGAAGAGAGGCTTTTGCACCACAGAGTGCTTTGCAGCTGTGTCATTGTGGTCAGACCTCACTGTAAAAAGGTGTGAGTCATGCAGGACTACAGCAGAGTGGTACTGAAGTGGGAGTTTTTCCTCTCTCTCGCTCACACAGGCACACACACACACACACACAGGTTAATGGAAGGACATTGTGAAGGTCTCTGACAAAGCAAAACAAGCTAGATTTTCGGAGCTTAGCTGTTGCTCTCTGTATGACAGCAGGCTCCCTCTAATGACGTTGTGCACTTGGGAGAAACTGCAGAGGACTGTGACATAAAGGAGGGTCGTGGAGTCTTTCACTGCAATCCATTTAAATTGGTGTTTCTAAAGCATATTCGTGTGTGTGTGTGTGCGCTACATGAAAGGTTACTGTTTAGCATGGGCACTGACACGACTCCATGCTTGGTGTGGCCGGGTTTATATTGCTTAAGTTCCACCTCAGTGTGTGTGTGTGTGTGTGTGTGTGTGTGTGTGTGTGTGTTGCCATGCATGGGTGTGTATGAGTCCTGCAACTTAGAGTGTTCATGTTTAGTCCCTCCTTGACTGATATCACCATGCACAATTATTGTATTGTGTACATTCTATGCCTGAACGCATCCTCTCCGAGCTTGCACTGTCTACAGGAACAGACAGTGCCATTGTTTCCTCTTGTGACCCCCCCCCCCCCCCCAAACCCCCCAACAAGAACCCGTGTCATCCCCTCCATGTTTTGAACGTCGTATCCGTGCTTTGCATCCAAAACCCTCGAGCGCGATCTGTCTGATTTACAAAATACTTGCGAATGCGACGTTGAGTCGGCCTTGGGCAATTCAAATAAGAAGGCCCCCCCCCTCCCCATGATCTCTTCACAACACCCCCAACAGCAGCTCCATCCATATTTTCCCTTTTGCAAAAAATAAACAAACGGTAATATTACATGCTATCATCACAGACATGCTGAGCCGTCAATTATTTTACCAGAGGCCCAAAAAAAAATCCCCTGGAAAAACCCGAGCAGCATTTCAAGAAAGAAAAACTGAAAATCAGCTAGTTTCAACCTCGCTGATGTTCACCCCCTCCCCCCCTCTGTCTATGTGTCTGTGTGCGTGTTTGGCCCTCGGGGCCTTCCAGGCCTGACATTAAGGGCGACCTCTTTGTTAATCCGTGGCTGCTAACCTCGCTGTTGTTCCAGCTCATGATCTCATGTTTTGGTTACACGTGGACTGTTCATTTCCACGCTATTCATCTACTGGGCCCGCTGTCCTTGTGACTGCTGTTGGGCTCGACGCTGATCAAAGTGTCTCATTGTAAGGAGGGAGGGGGGGGTTGTGGTTCTTTTTCCAAAGTGATAGGTGTAACTGGAAACAGAAGGACTTGATTAGCTAAAACCAATGGGTGGAATTAGGTCCTTGCTGCACTGATGCAGACATATTGACAAGTTAAACACCCTCCACATACAGTGCACAAGGGCAATGGTGTGTTGAGTAGACACCGATCAATTTGTGTATGATCAAAGCAGGCTTTTAAATGACCGTACAGGATCTGCCTGACGGGGTGAAAAGCACCTAAGAACAACTCCACAAAATGACGTGTCGTTATCGGGAGTAGCCTACAATTTTGACATACTTGTACTTTACTTGAGTATTTCTATTTTACGGTACTTTATACTTCGAACTAACTGCGTTTCAGAGAGTATTATTGTAATTTTAGACATTTATTTCACAGCTATTGTTGTTGGTTCCATTTTTTAGATTAAGATTGTAAATATAAACATGTGACTTGTTTATAAAATAAGATGTTTGGTTATAAATCAAAAAGACACAACACTGTGTGAGTACAGTACATTTAAAATTAGCCTCACCTTGACCAAATACAACATTAAAGGGCCACTTACATATTAATGCAAAAATGATCCAAGAAATAGGAGTACTTTGTTACAAATAATGTTGTGTTTTTACTTTAAGGAGTATTTAGCATTCCACTGCTGTAACATTGTTGACTTCACGATGAATAGTTTAAGAAAAAAAAGGGTTGAAATCAATGCAGCCATTACCACACATGTCGTCGTTATTATTCTTCACTGTCAAATCCTGTACAGTCGGAGTGTTATGCTAGTAGCGATTAATGTAGCCTCGAGCTGCTAGCCTTAAACAGATGTGAGGAGCATCTACAGAGGTTAGCTCACTTCTTTCCAACTCCCCACACCCCCACGTTTATTACGACCCAACCAACGCTGACTCAAGTGACATCACTCGTGGCAAGTTATCAGACTCTGTGCAGCTCCCTATGGAGGCACAAATACTTTATACAACGTGTTCACATATATACAAGACCTTGAAGTATTGACTATTAAAAGTTCCACTTTAAGTCGAAATTTAGAATGCATGACTTTTACATGTATTGGGATATTTTTATACTGTGGTATTGGTACTTTCACCTCAAGGTCCCATATTGTTAAAAGTGAGGTTTTTATGTCTTTTTTATTATAAAGCAGGTCTAGGTGCTACATAAATACTGTTAAAGGGGCCGTCAGGATTTCCGTTTAGTTTAGGTATATTCAGACAGACAGTGTGAGAAAAACAAAGAGTTTTTTTGAACATTAAAGTTTGTAAACACGTTCTAGTAAAACCCAAAATGTATGAACCTGGAAATGAGCAGGATACGTCTCCTTTAAAGAAAATGACCACTGCTGCCTAATCTGACTGTGCGCTGATAGTTTATGTGGTTTATGTTCATGTCTCTGTGTACTGGAAATGTCTACCCATTAACCCATCAGCTTTCCATCAGCATCATTAGAGCAACGACGGCCTGTTCTCCAAACAGCCCCCGTGTACCCACTCATGTAATGGGTAACTCTCTAACACGTGTGCTGTGCAACAAATGTTTTCCTGGATTTGTTCATAAGTGTGACATTGAGCCTGAATGAGGAGGAGACACATTCAGGGCAATCGAAGCGACACCGATGACGAATGCTGCCCAGACTTGGTCCTCTAAATCTACTGACCACGTTCACTTTATACGACTAATGCTTTCCTGCTCCGAATTTAGTTAGTATCCCTCTCCAGATCATTCGGCTCCCCTGAGTGCCACTGTGAGAGGAAATTGTCTAGAAATAGCCATCCCCCACAACCCATCAATTACCTTCAAGTACAGGAGATTATTTTGCTCTATTCCACCACTGAATGGTCAGTGCATTATTTTATAACAAGAAAATGCACGATAAGACAGACTGCAACATCCACTAATCATGCACTAATCTCTAAACTGGATTACATGAGGTGGCCATGGAGGATAAACAGCTACAGACTGGGTGCTACTGCAGGCACATAGCCACCGCTTAATGTGATGCTGAATGACTGACATTAGTCTTCCTGCTGCATGCATTATATTATCTTTTAATTTCATACTTTCCCAGCAGCGCCGTCACGATCACTGATCAGTAGCTGAGCTGCTGTGTAATCACCCGTTCTGATTACAAACATCTGCCGTTTGCGTTAGAAATGGCGGCGAAAATTCACAAACTACATCTCAAAAATGAGATTAATTTGAATGGTTTGCTTGTTTTCTTGTATTTCATAACAACCTCAAGCCTCCTGGGGGAAATGAGAGAAACTAATCAAATTTCAAAAAAACACTCCAAAGCAGAGGCTCGTTGCCGGCCCATTGGCTGACGGGACACATCACGTTACAGGTCGATTGTGCAAACGGAGCATCATCTACAGCCCTGTTTGACAACAGAGGTTTCAAAATGCCTCCGTCTCTCATTCAGTAATACGTCAGTGTTGTTAATCATACTCCCACAGATTGAGCCTGCGGTAAATCATTCCCTCGTGTTCATTTTAAACAACATCTTGACTTCGCTGATGAAAGGCTCCGACCTTTTGTACAGAGAAGCAGCATGTTTGTACCCGACTACCTCCAGAATCACAGATATGTTGGTAACTATAGCCATGTGGATGTTAGTAATGCCAAATGCTTATGAAATATTTGTCCTCACTGTTTATTCATAGCCACTCGGCTTACCTAATGACAGTGGTGTAATTAGGGTTCAACGATTCTGAAAAAAATATCAAATTGCGATTATTATGACTGATATGGAGAATGCGATATGATTTTTTTTTACAATTTTTACATGATTGCTCTTATTTTCATTGAAAAACATTCAAATGATTGTTATGGTGTGATTGTAGCGGTGAGAACAAAAAAGGTGCTAAATTCGATATTCAGAGCCGAGGGATTGCCTCCACACAGCTCTCAACGTGGCGACGACTGAGCCGGCGGCTTGCAGCTAACGGTGCTAACAGCTTTAACAGTGCAGTCAACAGGGCTGAGAGTGTTTACCTGAGGGGGAACCGGAGGGTGGGTGCTACCTCTTATTATCTTTACATACCAAATATTTGTTTGCTGCTATATTATTACTCTGTATATCATATAGAGAACATTTAATTCTATAGAATATGATGTGTAGGCCTTGACATCTCTGCAGCACGACACTATTTAACATTTTGATTAATTGTGCAGCCCTAAGCTGAATGTCTACATTTACTCAAGTATTATACTGAAGTACAGTTTTGAAGTACTTGTGCTTGAATATATCTTTGTTTATGCCACTTTATACTTTTCCTATCACTACATTTCAGAGGGAATGATTGAACTTTTTACTCCGCTACACTACACTTTAGTGATAGTTTTAGTTACTTTTCAGATTACATATTTGATAATCGTATAAAATACAAAGTGTGAACCAATAATCCACAACCCTTTAGGCTTTGACTCCTAAATCAGTGTCTAGTTGGGATAACTTCACGTTTCAGATGTCTGTGAATTGTTAGCACCAAAGAGACATTCTTTTCACTGACAAAGAAAACATGAGCTATAATGAGCTAATCATAATCATTTTAACGTTTTTCAAAGAAAATGAGAATGATTAAAAAATGATCACTCCCTCTAATATCACAAATCCTATCACAATTGTAATATCAGTCATAATAATCCTGATTAGATATGTTTTACAAATGGCCTATATGCACGTCTGCCTCATTATTTGAACATAATTTGCACGAGGTTATAAATCCAACATGCAGCAGTCTGAAAATCAGATCACGATTCAGTCATTGTAAAAATATGCAGGGCTGCACAGATCCAGTTACAAAACTGCAGCCTACATGAACAAAAGGGTAGAAAGCAGAGCTGTGGAGGAGCTGCAGTCGTAGTGAGCTTGAACCACAGCAGCCAGGTCATCAAGCTGCTCCATGTTTCCATGTGTCAGCAAAGGAAATGAGGTGCAGTGCACACAGGCACCAGAACAGTCAACCAGCAAGCCAACCAGTTAGACAATCAGATCCAGGACAGATGATACTGAAGGCTTTAGAGCGACAACATTTTGTTTAAAAATCAACATTTAGTAAAACTTTACCACCTTTTGTGTGGATGGTGCGCTGTTATTTTATTGACCCTTTGTTAAGTCCCGCCCCCCGCTGCCACTCCGTCATGCTGTCAGAGCTACGTTACCATGGAGCCCACACTGTCACTAACTGCACTCAATGACTAAACATTATCTAATTTTTAGAAAAAGGAAAAGGCGACTTCAGAGAGAAGCAGACAGAAGGGTCAACAAAATGAGCCTGAAGAATATATATATATATATATAGCCGGATGTGAAACTGATTCAGCAGCTCAAACAGGTTTAAAAGATAAAGATAGAAGCTAAAGCTACAGATCACAGAGTAAAAGTGAACCACAACGTCACCTGGTGATCGAGACAGAAGACAATGGAATTAAGGAACAACACAGTTCCTCTTTATTCACTGTAATAATCATTAAAAAGCAAAAGCAGCATGTGTAAACATTCATTAAACCTTCAGTAGCTAGCGTAGCATGGAAGTGCTAACGCTAGTTAATGATGTGCTAACGTGCTCTGCTAACAGGTTTTTACATAAGAAATATAATGTTTTGGAAATGCATATCTCCTCCCCACCTCTCCGAGTAACCAGTATCATTACTACACAACGTTTAACCACGAAGAGCTAAAGTCAACAAGGCCAGCCTGAACATGAAGACAATCTGGTTGGAGCTGGCCGATGCTACGCTATGATTGGCCAGACTGCGTTCCAGGGCGGGACTTAGCAAAGGGTCAATTAGCAAAGGCCATGAATTCGGTTAATATAAGAAAAAATTTCCCAACTGTCCAACTCAGGTGCAAGGTATTTTAGAGCAGAAGCACATAAAAATGACAAAACTTCTCAGATTCCAGCTTCTCAGATGTGAATATTTGGTTGTTTTGTTTGTGTCCTGTGATAGTAACTTGAATATCTTTTTTGTTTTGGACTGTTGGTCGCACAAAACGAGACATCATTTAACATGAACTTGGTCTCTGGGACATTTAATACTGAAAATGATTGTTAGTTGTAGCCATATATTTTCTCCCCTAAACTTCAACTAAGTGACCTACATTGTTCCCAGACGTTACCACAGTCAAACAGCCACTAGAGAAAACATCATTAACCTCATAAACTAATAAGGTTTATATTTATATTTTGAGGAAACGTATCTCTTATGTGGAACATCTGAGGTCTTATCAGGGGCAAAACGAAGCCTGCTGAGTTACAACATGAGACTGAATCTTTTAACAAAAAAGATGCATACAAACGTGTAATAACAGTGATAATGACTGCCTACACAACTGCTGCTACAAATGCTAGTTTACCTTTTTGATTATTCATCTAAAAAGGCTTTTCTCGCTGGGTTAAGCCACTAGGGGAGTGAATGTTAGATCTCATTGTAAGCTTGTTAAAGAGACATAGCCTCACCCTTATTTGCACAACTTATCAAAAGGCAAATCTTGTTTTGAGCGTGAGGGAAATCCGTGAGTACATCCTTGCTACGACCCGCACACGCTGCTCCTGTACGTCCCTGTTCAACAACCAAACACGGTGGCAGATGATAGTAAACCTGGACGGCAGCAAGCGGACAAGCTGTACACAGGGAGACGGCTGCGAGATGATATCCCTCCTCCTGTTGGTGCTGGAGGCTACACACACACACAAATGTACAAACGACTGAGAAACTGTTGATCCTGACGACGCTATATCCAGAGCCTATTAGCTTACCGCTCCTCTCACACTAATGTGGCAGCAGCAGCAGTGAGTGCACAGGAAAAGGTTAGCTGGGATAAGCTGTGGTGTGATCGCCTGTCGTAGACATAGAATGCAATCTTTTGTGTGTGTGTGTGTGTGTGTGTGTGCGCGTGTGTGTGTGTGTGTGTGTGAGATCGTGGGATCAGTTAAAGAAGTTTCGAGGCTGCGGCACATGAAAACAAGGTCACCAGGATGTGAGAATCAGATACCTGTTTCCTTGACGATGAAATGTGTTAGGTGCTTTTTAGCATTTGGTGAGTGGATTTTAAACCTGAGAATAATCTCACTGCATCTCACACACACACGGATATGATGTACCCATTCATTACTCAGCGGTACGTTGCTTTAGTCATGGGGCAGTCAAGCCGTAATTACAAATCAACAGAGTAAGATAATTCATTCCTTGAATAGTTTACCCACTCCTAAAAAATAAAAGAGGGAAAGATAAGTGCCTGAGGGAGCTCTTCCATTTTGTTTAGTCAGCGGTATCCTTAACCTTTTATTATCACACCTCAAAACTATGTCAGTTGCCTACTTTTTCCACTTGGGAGGTAACAATGATGTGTGTCTGGCCCAGATTTAAACAGTCATAACGCAGTGGTTTCTCTCAGCACTTTAGAGACCTGCAGGTCTTTCGGCCAGACATTTAAAAGGGATTTACCTTTGGACCACTCTCTGGTCAGATGGATAAAGTAACAGCAGCTGGATTGAGGGTCAAAACAACCGAAATGTCACTTTTAGCAAAGGCGACCAACGAATTGGGCAGGTGGGGGCCCAGCGTCTGTGCATGGTGTTTTTTCCCAAAGACAGTGACATGTTGATTGAAACACACAGGTGGATACAACATGGTAGCAGCCCCCTCTGTCACCCATCCACTGTTCTTACAAAAGAAGAAGAAAAAAAAGCCTATTTATTAAAAGGTGACAGTGACTCCTACAACCCTTTGTCCCGGGGTTTCATCCCAGTGACTGGGGTTTCATTTGGACATGACAGCTCATTATCCCGGCCTGTTGTTGCTCGAGGATGCCTGGACGACAGGCCTACATGCTCTGCAGTCGACTCATGGCTCGGCTGGATCATCACATCTGTGGCCGAAATGACACATCAATCTTTGCGGCACCAAGTGTGCTTGCATTCCAACAACAATACGATTGTGTAACGTGCACGTTAGATACGAGGACACGAAATACACAATAAGTACGGTTTACAGGCTAATGAATTGGCCGCGTCTCCGATGGCATGCCGTACAGTGGAATTTTTCCCTGAGATAAATGGAGCAGACGGATGAAGCTGCTGTTGATGGGGCTTCAACAACCAACACCGATACTGCTTTGCTGTGTGGGCCTGTGTGGTTTTTTACGTTGATTTGATACACATTAATAAGCCAGTTGGCCCGTGAATAGGCTCCACGCGATAACATTGATATTACATTTAAAATAAATAAACACCTAAAATACACAAATACAACAGTGAATGCCTACCTGGGCTGCTTTTCCATAATCACAGCGGTGCGTTTTGTCGTCGCTCCCACATCAGTCCGTAGTAAATGTCAAACGTGTGTTATCAGCTAATTAAAACCTGTAATAGACCACCGAGGACAAATACAGAGAGACCGTCCAACGCAGTGCCATGGTCCTGCCGCCGCTCAACCGGGAGGCAGCGCCGCGTCGCACAGCTGGTCGCGAGCCTCGGCGCGCGGAGAGGCTCGCGTGTGTGAGTTGAATTAGAGGAGAAGAATATTTCTGGAGAGATTCGCAAAAATGACCATGACAGCCGTGCGATGTAGCGTGCGGTTCGACGGGGATTTCATATAAACGGCAGCATCAGTCATGACGAGTTAATCACACCGAGTGGCGTCCTGTGCCTTCAGATGGGCACGAGGCGGTGACGCACCAATCAGGTGGCAGAATGAGATATGATTGGCATGCCACGAACCAATGGCCTGTTCGGACGGCGAGATCCCTTTGGAAGGAGAACAAAAACAGCCAATCAGTGCAGATCTTTATTTGGCAGGAAGGCGGGACCTGCAGGTGTCATACAGCGGTGTTGGATTATCTGTGTATGGTATAAATAAACGATTAATTATGTGAGATTAACGGTTATATATAACAGTTTTAATATATCTCTGGCTCAGCACACGATTATACCACACCAACTAACTGTTGTCACAACTACAAGCGCCTGTATATGTAATTGCTATTTTCAGTGTTATGTCTTGAAAACAATATTTTTATTTTGCTAGATTTCAACAACAGCCACAATTAGAAGTAGTCTACCTGTTCTGTGTAAATTGACCTTGACCTAAGAGCGGCAGCAGGTAGGCTAGACTATCACAGCACAGTGATGAAGGAAGGGAGTAGGCCTACTGCCTCTAATCCTTTACTCAAGAAAATGTAGCTATACACTGTACAAACACATTGAAAATGTTACTAAAGTAAAACTATATTATCAGTGCTATTATCAGTGAAATCTTCTTTAAAAGTGTCAAAAGTGTATTATGTATTTCATTATTATACTGATTCATTAATGAAGGCTATACGTAGCATATTAACTAGTTCATTGTATATAAAGGGTCGTTAAATCTATATGTAAGTCCTAATTCGGAAAGTAACTATAGCTGTCCAATAATTTAGTGGAGTAAATAGAACAATGTTTCCCTCTTGGCATGGCAGAAAGCACGGCAGAAAGAAAGTGGGCAAAAATTGTAGATTGACAGAGAGATATCACTTAAGCAAACATAAATTATATAGTCAAAATGTATTAAAAATAATCATCATTTGTATGTCTTTTTTAGGAAGTAAGTCATTTGTAATTAACAAGATATAGCAATCAGCCTTACAATAAAGATATGTGTTTGGTTGTGAAATAGTACATTTGTACTGCAGATGTACATAAGAAGATCCCCATAGGTTCATCTGCTTGGCCCTGTATACAGTAGGAAATGTGAACTGTCTTCAGTAATAAAACCCTCTCTGAAGAGTTGCTTGTAAAACGCCTGTGTAATGACTGGTAACCCAAAACCTGTGTGAAAGAAAATGTGTTGCACAAAATGATGAATGCTTGTAAAATTCTGTCAGACTTAATATTGTTTGTACTTTGTGGCAAAGGGGAAGCGTATTGCATCAGTGTTCCAAGACACCTTAAGGTTTAATGCTCAGCCTGGACACGAATTTCAGATCTCCCTTTTTATTTCACTAGTGCAGTGCTTGTTGAAAAGATGCCTGTTCAGAATAGCCTGCTCGGCCTGCGGTGTTGCTCATACAAACAATTTCAAACTCAACAATGCGCTTCCATGGGTCCTGAGCAGTACACCTGCCATGCCATACAGTAGTTGCGTCACACACAAAAGTTGCTGCTACCGACGGTCAAGATCACCGGTGAAAAAGGCCTTTAGTCAGCTTCACGTGAAAAAATGTCAGACTTTACTGTTAGCCAAGATTGGCAACCTGGGCATGGGGCTTTTAGTTGGGGGCTCCATCTATAGATTAATATGATGTTTAGATAAGAAAAATGTTTAATTATGTTACTATTCTAACTCATTATACTGTAAAATAGCTTACAAATGCCCCCAAATATGCAACTCAACTGTTAGCTATACTACTTACTGTGTACTTCTACTGCAGAGGAAAACGTTGTAGTACATTTACCTGACAGATAAATTATGGTTACGTTTGCGATTCAGATTTGACTCACATAATATAACAATAAAAATATAATCTTGAACAGACGTTAACTTTACAATTCAGGTGACCTTGGCGGAACGTTCCCCAAACTGAAAATTGTTGCAATTAAGCAGTTCGTGGAACATTCTGCAAGGTTAGAAAAACATTTGAAACATTATTTTCTTAAAACATTCGTTAATGATAACTAAACTTTCATACATAACCTGAAGGGAACATTTTGCTGGGGATGTCCCAAACCTAAAATTGTTTCCTGGGAAGTTAAGTACATTAGTGATAATGCTTCTCTTCAACTCTTCACTTGAAGTACAATTTTGAATGCAGGACTTTTACTCTGCAGCATTAATAGTTTTACAATTTATGATTAATACTGTAGTTTTACTTTCGGAACATTTTTGACCATTGCCAATACCCACAATACCTAAACAGCTTCAGCAAGACATTGTTGAAGGACAATTAGCACTACTATATCTTCACTTTCCTAGCGGCAGCATAGATAGCATTTCTCTGATCCATTGTTTAAAAGAGGGAGGTTTATCTGATTTTCACGGAAGAAGAATGAGTCTTTGAGCCATCAATGTAGCACAAGCTATTTGTCTGAAATACAAAAAACTCTGGTGAAGAAATCCCATAGATGGCAATGTGTGAGGTGGGCATTTTGTTTTCCTGCACATTATTCATGAAAATGCTTCGAAAACTAGTTCCAGGATTGACACAACCAAAACATATAACTTTAGCTGTGGTACGGAGGCATCTTGAACATTCTGGGTTTATATTGGGTTACATTTTTCAAGTCTTTTGAGAAGTAGGCATTGTACTACCTTAAATTGAATAAGGCACTGTCTTATACTGAAGGAAGAAGTATGGATGCATTCAAGGCTGAGTTTTCAGAAAGCATTTTTTAATCCACTTCAGATTAGATCTCTAGACCGATGCTTTTTACCATAGGCAAGCCTTGAGGGATGTTCTCTGCCTTTGTATTGAGGCCCCATACAACAAAAGTGAAAATATTATGAAATACATTTAATGCCGTCTGTCAACTGGCTAAATATCTTTGCTTTATTGCCATCAAGTGGATTAAATGCGGCTCCTCAGGCTCTTGGACCATTGTGAGGAACAAATGCTGCAAATGCTTTATGGGGAATATCATTCAGATACTTATAAATTGACAATTTAAGAACTGAAATTATCACAATACTTTCATCCGAAATATATCATATCAAAAGACAAAAGGATCAAAACTCCCAGCATTGGCTGTACTGTATTATAAGAAGGGCAGGAATAGTTCAGTCACCATACACGACATAAATAATCTCCAGAAATATTAAGGCATAACAACAGTTCATTAAATGTTACAGCTCTGACCCTTATCCCATACTTCCGTGATTCTGACGAATCACAGCCTTGGAAACGTGCACGACGTTCTTTCTGAACAGGCGATGCTGTGTAGTGACAGATGCATTCAGGTGTTATGGCAAATATCGTAATCGCATTATAAAGTAATGGACCCGTACTATTTAGACAGTCGAATAACCGGGACATGGATATTTATGACCATGGTTCAGTTTACGCCGCGGAGACCCCAAAAGCCCTGCCATCATTTGATGATACATTTGTGTATTCAATATGAATAATTTTGTATATGTTTGTTTAAGTGGCACAGTTATATCTCAAGGCTTTGTCCCGCATCACATGATATATAAAATAAAAACAACAGCATCCTGATAATTTTTTTGTGCAATTCATTTCGTTGTTAATCTGTAGTTGTTGTCAGGCAAAACATCTGACGTTCCTTTTTATAGGCAGTGGTTCGGACCGGGTCAAGAGCGCAAGGGTTTTTCGAGGTGTACCTGAACGCACCATACATGTGTGCTCACTGTGCTGTGACGACTTGATAGCTCAGTAGTATCACGCACTTTGACATCGGCAGGACATAAGATATATCACAGCAAGGTAACGTTGCCGTTTTTTCATACTTTTCACATCAAACTTGACCGTATGTGTATATATTTAGTTGTTATTAACTGAGAAATGTTTTGAATACTTCGTAGCAATGGCTAAAGTTAGGATTTAGGGATTTGCTTTGGTAGCTAACACGCTAGCCACATTAACGTTAGCTTTGTTTTGAGTTTGTCAATTAGCTTTAGCTATCTATACTTGTTTTTCTGACCATTCGTCCACAATACAATAGTGATAACACCGTATTGATGATGCCATGTTAGATAGTAAGACAAGGTAGAGCGCAACGATGCTTTAATGTTGATTGATAGTAATTCGTGACTCGCGTTCAATTGTTAGCTGCTAGCTTGCTAACTAACTGGTTTGAATGAACAAGAAGGACGAGGAGCGCAGTATCGCATCGGTCGGCCATTGTTTTCAGTCGGCGTATTTGTAATGGTTAACGGGACACAACGTTTACATTTTAACTTCTTTTTTTTCCAAATAATTGATTATTTCAGTTTGATGTGAGCTACAACCTGCTAACGTTAGCCAAACGACCCTCCTGCTAACTTTGCTAAATTACGAGATAGCATATTAGGTTTCAGTTCATTTTAGCATCGAGCTAGTTTTAACATTTTTCTGTTAAATCTGTTTAACACCGGAAATTCCTCGAGTAGCTTATTTATAGTAAGCTGCCACACAATTGCGGACGTGAGTGATAACGATAATGAAGCATTACTAGATATTTATGATCATATGTATTACTAATAAATGTATAATATTAAATATTTAAATTGTTAAAGACCACCCAGGTTTTTTTCTCAAATTATCTTTCATATCAAGGAGGACTTTTCCACAGTCATTTTGTTTTTGGAAAAGCTGTGAGACACAGATTCACCGATTTACACGTTGTTCCTACAGATGGCAGAAACCGACGTTGATAATGAACTTTTGGACTACGAGGAGGACGAGGAGCCCCAAGGAGTCCCTGAGAGTGGGACCCCAGCAAACAAGAAGGAAGTGAAGGGCTCCTACGTTTCCATCCACAGCTCGGGCTTCAGAGACTTTCTCCTCAAACCAGAGCTGCTGCGGGCCATTGTCGACTGTGGTTTTGAGCATCCCTCAGAAGGTGAACAGCAGTTTTGGTCGTTTAATGCAAAAAAAAAACAACAATATGTAAATAATCCTTATTTTAAAGCAACAGCCGTATAATACAATGAGACCTACACCTCTTCATAAACTCCGTTTTTTTTAATGTCCTCCTGAAATTATCAATTAATCCCCAGATGCCCCAAAATATATCATCTTTAATTGCCATTTGTTTCATTTTCAGTCCAACATGAGTGTATTCCACAAGCCATCCTGGGCATGGACATCCTGTGTCAGGCCAAGTCTGGTATGGGAAAGACGGCAGTGTTTGTACTGGCCACCTTGCAACAGATAGAACCTGTGGATGGTCAGGTGAGTTGCTCATCATTGGTTTTTGCTTGCCTTATATGCTCAAGAGTCATAATGCCTCTCCTATAGTTTTGTACTAGGTGGTGTTTTCAATACTGTTTTGTAAACCATGCGTCCTCTCGATTACATTTTGTTTGCAGTCAGATGTTTGCTGTTGTCTAGATGGCAATACAAAAGCACAACATGCGCTACATAAGGACTTAACAGTTAATACGACTAATGTCCTCTTAATGTTCCCCGTATGCCAGGTGTCTGTCCTCGTAATGTGCCACACGCGAGAGTTGGCCTTCCAGATCAGCAAAGAGTACGAGCGCTTCTCCAAGTACATGCCCACTGTCAAGGTGTCTGTGTTCTTCGGCGGCCTGGCCATCAAGAAGGACGAGGAAGTCCTGAAGAAGAACTGCCCTCACATTGTCGTAGGAACTCCGGGACGCACCCTGGCCCTCATCCGCAACAAGACCCTCAACGTGAAGAACATCAAACACTTTGTGCTTGACGAGTGCGATAGGATGCTGGAGCAGCTGGGTGAGTAAGAGGTGTATTATAAAGTGTTTTATGGTGGATGTTAAAGAAACACGTAGCTTTGGTGGAGGACTGTGGTCGGTATGTGAGACAGTGGCGGCTACCAGTTGACTGGTATTGTTCTGTAAATTCATATCTTGCGTATAGTAGTGTAATCTCATCTAATATCTCATATGCTCACATCTTTTTTACTAGCTGTCGGTGTGCATTTAATGTTAAAATGGGTTGTGGGGGATATCATTTCACTCTGATCTAATAGGGAATGAAGTCATTCGGTTTATTTAAAAATAGACTTGAACATTTCTGCTATGTCCATGGTTAAAACCTTTCTATTTGTTTTACAACGAAGGCTCAAAATGCAATTAATGTCATTATTTCTTTCTCTCTCCGACAGACATGAGGCACGACGTCCAGGAGATCTTCAGGGTGACACCCCACGAGAAACAGGTTATGATGTTCAGTGCAACGCTAAGCAAAGACATCCGCCCCGTCTGTCGCAAGTTCATGCAGGATGTGAGTTATCCTTGAGATTTACTAATGATTCAAATACATTTCCAGGTTATTTAGTTTTTTAGCAAAGAGATAAACAGTGCTGCAAGCCTGAGATTGTCTTTTCCAATGCCATTTTGATCCCGTATTAAGCAATCTTTGTTGATGAAAACTGATGTATCAATTACTGTGGAGTTAGAGAAGTTATGCATGTGAACGGTAGGTTGTCGGTTCGATCCCTGGAAAGTAAAAGGGCAACAATTGCCTTTCCCTCTTTACCACGACTGAGGCGCCAGTAAAGCTGCTCAGTCTGAAATGTATCTGACGATGAAGTCTCCCATGAGAGTTAAAGGTTAAAATGGGTGTAGACACGTATTCACTGATGTTTTAACACACTAACGGTTAATTGATTAAATTGTTTTTAACCAGTTTTCTGTTATTCCCGTTATGTGTAATCAACGAATGAGATGGTTCGGGTAGTTCAGTGTTTGTTGCCACGCCCCTCTTTGCTTTGCCCACTTGTGGCTGTCGGTGTCATAAGTGGCCATATCTGAGGGGCAGAGTGATCCTCCTTGGCACATTTGGCTGGGTCAGGACAGTCTGTCCTCCTGGCTCTGCTGCTGTCCAGGAGAACAGGTTCAGTGAGCCACCGTGCGCAGTTCATTTGCTGGAACTTGTTGCAAGTTCAGAAAACAGCATGAAGTCGTAGACCTGTGTGTGTGTGTGACTAACGTTTGGCTCCACTCTCTTGCTGTGTAGCCCATGGAAGTGTTCGTGGATGACGAGACCAAGCTGACACTCCACGGCTTACAGCAGTATTACTGCAAGCTGAAGGACAGCGAGAAGAACCGGAAGCTTTTCGACCTGCTCGATGTCCTCGAGTTCAACCAGGTATAGTCGGCAGTTGTGTTTTGGTATTTTAAATCTTTATCACAGGGCTTAATTTTCGCTTGTCCTCCTACTCATCATTTTGAAGTTACGTGTTTCTTGTCCTCTAAAGGGAGATAGTTATGTTGAATTCGGCCATCTCATTGATGTCTTTGCCATTTCCAGCATAAATATGCAAGCCTTTTCTTTTGGTTCCTTCCTAGGTGGTGATCTTTGTTAAGTCGGTGCATCGCTGTGTGGCTCTGTCCCAGCTGCTGGTGGAGCAGAATTTCCCCGCCATCGCCATCCACAGGGGCATGGCGCAGGAGGAGCGGTAAGTGCCTTTTTAATTCTAGTCTTTCGTCACACTTTGAATTCTACAGTAGCTTTCTTGATTTCAATGTAATTTGTTTCTCGGCAAGTATCAAGTAACCGGTGAGAGATTTACAACCGTGTTTATGCGCTTAGTCTCACTTTGGAATATTATCTTATTTATTCCTGTTGTTGCTCACCCCCCCCCAGGTTATCCCGGTATCAGCAGTTCAAAGACTTCCAGCGTCGAATCCTGGTTGCGACCAACCTGTTTGGCCGAGGCATGGACATCGAGCGTGTCAACATCGTCTTCAACTACGACATGCCAGAGGATTCTGACACATACCTCCACAGAGTCAGTCCAGCTATATTGTTATTTTATGTTTTTTTTATCCCAGATCTGTGTATTTTACAATCACAAATCGCACACAGCAGAGCCCGTTTTGAGTCTGATCTTCTTTCTCTGTTCCTCAGGTGGCCCGTGCTGGCAGGTTTGGTACCAAAGGCCTGGCCGTCACCTTTGTGTCCGACGAGACCGACGCCAAGACCCTGAACGACGTCCAAGACCGCTTTGAGGTCAACGTAGCAGAGCTACCAGAGGAGATTGATATCTCCTCCTACAGTAAGTTCTGGTGTTACTCACAAGCGGTTCTTGCACCTGTCCAGTCCGTAACTAACCACACCGCTGGAGGCTAAAACTGTATGAAAGTGCATCACATATTTAAAATAAACATCAAAAACCTTCCTTTTTCTCTTTGCAGTTGAACAGTCCAGATGAGTCTGAAGCAACTTTGCAGTGAAGATCGTGCGTGACCCTTGATGTTGCTGTATTTTGGTGGAGGAAAGAAACCCCCTCAACATTTATTTTAAAGCCCCCCCCCCCCCCCTCCTACCTTATATGTTGGCACGTTCATGAAGATTAAAAAAAAAAAAACTTTTAATTTCTTTTATTTTTATCATGTCTTTGCAGGGTGCTTGTATTGTTTGCCTTGTTTAAACATTGATATATTGTTTTGGTTGCAGAATTAAACTTTTTATACCTTATTTAAGAGTGTTGATCTTTTTTGAACATTGATGTACATACAGTATTCTCTAAAATACAAACCGTTATAGTTCACCATTCTCACCAGCAGAGGGTGCCAGAGTCATAGTTTTAAGACAACCACTGTTTTACAACTTTGAAAATGCACAAGTTGAGCTAAAGTAAAAAAAAAACAACCTGGCAGGAAACATAGATGGATGGACCAATAAAAACATGGGACAACTACGCTGCAGCGTCTTAATCCACAGAAGTGTAAAATTGTGACAATAATACAAACTTGGATCAAAATAAAGAAAATATATTTACAGAAAATACTGTGATCCAAAATAAATTGTCTAGTACAGGTTAGTGTAAGACATTTCTCTGAGCTGCATTTAATGCACAAACAAGAAATCAATTGGCATTGGTCCAGTCCTTGCTGATCGTGTTCCTCAGTAACAGCAGAACAGTGTCGTCCATTGCTGTCATATCAATGGCAGCGTGTCAGCTTTTTAATAAGGGTCCACATTTTCTTTCCACATAAAGCTGCAAAATATGATTTTGCTTGTCGCCGAGTAGTCACAGTGCATTGTGGGATATGGAGTCATTCACCATCACAGTGTGTGTGTGTGTGTGTGTGTGTGAGGCTATTGTTGCAGGTGAAGTGATTGTGCACTGCCGTCATAGTTATCGTTCGTAAGTTTCAGTGCTGAACAAAGTGCTTTGTTGCTCTTGTAGTGTTTCTCCTCAGGCTGATCTGAGGGTCTCAAAAAAAAGAATCCAACACACCTGAACCAGCATTCAGTCCAATAGTGGAGGAAGTCCAGGGGCGCCTCATGGCTCTAATTTAGGGCCCATGTCTGTTTGAACAGGAGCGGGAAAGTGTACAATCCACTCCGGTCACACAATAATATCACAATTAAGAGGTTGCCTTTATGATTGAGAATACAACTGAGGCGTCCTGTGTTCTTCATTCATCGGGAGCCAGATGAGAAAAATGGCCCCTGGTCTTAAAGTGTCTTCATTCATCAAGAAAGTTGACCTCATCACATTGAAATTACACAAAAAGTCCTCCTCAGTACTAGTCTATGAACTGGTGCGTGTCTCCGTACATCCACTGCTGTGGGGGGAGGGCCACTTCGTTGAGGTGGCCGCAGTCGTCGCTGCATTTACACGACTGGATGAACATGGCCGACCTCTGGAAGTGCTCGCCGTCCGGGCAGACGAAGGTCACGGGTGCGGTGCGCGTGCGGCGGGGCGAGCAGCACCGTCCGTCCACACACACGCCGCAGTAGTTGGGCCGGTAGAGGCGGACGCTCGCGCAGTCTCCGTAGGACAGGTGGACGGGCTCTGCGGCTTTCTGGGTCGGGGAGCACTTCTTCCCTTTCTGTGGTTGGATGATAAAAGCAAAGCGATGCGTGTCATAGTCTGAATGATAATAATAAGTGTTGTTCCTTACTGGCTTCAGTAGCAAAAGTCACCATAACAAGTCATATGAAGATTTTCATAAAAAAAAAATCTAATAAACTTTGACTTTTATCTGCCCTGTCCTTTTACAGATTTAAGCAGCTTTGCACTCAAACTCATTAGTTTCACATTAAGGAGGACCAGACTTCAATTTGTCATGCCAAAACAGGGATTGCGAGAGGGATTCTTTTTAGATTTAAGCGATTCATTTTAAGATTAAACCCGTTATTTAACATTTGAGTGGCCTTTTCCGCTAAACATACTGACACATATGATCGTTCTTGGCACCAGAGCTCTTAGTGCGTGTCCAACATGGAGGATTAATATAGACACACCACGTCCCTGGACTCCGAGTACACAGACGGGGGCCTAGCTATGGACAGTTGCTTGGCAGGAATGCCGGGGGTGGGGGGACTATATTTAAAAAGGCGCTTGCTTGCCACCAAAACACCGCTGAGTAAATCAGCACTGCCCGGTTCCCACTGGATGCACAGCTTCCCCGAAAGTACCACTAAAATAATCTCCCTTCTTAAACTTGGGATAAACATGGCTTTAGCACTAAAAGGAGATTTACTCAACTTTTTCAGTCTTTGCGGCACAGATTGGACATTTTCAGCCTCTGCTCTTTAGAAGATGGAAACCAGGGAGCAGAGCGATAATGAGTGGGTATTATTCCCCCCCCCCCTGCGTAGTCTGACATGGATAGATAAGAGGAGAAATAATTCCTCATGGATGCGTGTTATCACAAGGCGTTTAGGTTTCACTGTGCGAGAGATAAGTTGTCGTGATAAGATGTTATCTCGGCAGCAGTGAGTGAATGCTCGACCTATGCTCTCCGTCTGTCTCCGCTTCGGTTCAAGTCAAGTTCAGCCTGCCTCACCTTGGCGGGGGCCGTTAGGCCGCGGCACGGCCGCACGGTGCAGATCCTGGTCTCTCTCTCCAGCTTGCACTGAGGGTTCTTGTTGGTGATGCGAGAGGAAACGCCCATCCCACAGCTGCTGGAGCACTGGGACCAGTCCGTGGTCTGGACCGGACACTTCATCTCCTTCAGATGGTTCCACACTGAGGAGACACGAAGGAGACACAAAGGAGGGTGGAAAAGAAATTGAAATCATCAATTAGGCCAGTGGTGCTCAACCTGGGGGGGGGGGGGGGGGGGGTGGCACCATCAAGGGGCTCACAAGATGAATCGGAGGGATCCGAGGGTTAAGCAGCAAAAAACACATTTTCTGCCAAACAAAACATTATTTTTTCTTTCAGATTTTTCTCTTTTTAGCCACGTTAGCAGTGTGAATCCTGATTGGTTCCTGGTGACTTAGTGATCCCTTTCATTTTACATTTGTCCAACCCTTTGGTTTATGTCATAGAGTGCTGCAGGAATGAGTTCTAAACCCCCGAAAACGAGTCAGCAATTTTGGACTTCCGATGAGGTTTTGAATGGGGCTTTGGTTAGATGCCTGGAATAAGCTCTCCGTTTCACACACGCTTAAGAGAACGCTTTGTTCTACGGTATAAAATACGTCTGTAAATATCCCACTCATGAAGCTTTTTTACGCGTCTTAAAAAAGGCAGTTGCTAGTACAGAACGTCCTCAGGCTGACTAGCATGTATACTCATGCTCATGCAACCGTCGTGTAGTTTGTTTATAGCCTAACGGTATCTTTTTCACTTCTGACGATTACATGCACCGTTCAGAAAATCATACATTTTTTATTTGTGAGGATTAGTTTGCTGAACAAAACGTGTAAATATCATAAACTTGTGTTTGACACTGAGTTTATTTTCTGCAATAATCCGAAATCCAATGGAAAAATCCCATTGGCGTTTTGTCGAGGGAACCAGTGTGACGCTAACTTTCAGGGTTGGCCTACAAAAACACGTCATCCCTGCAGCGCTCTACTAGCCTTCAGCATCAAAGCACCACAGTGCCCGAGTACAGTTTATATCTATCTATCTATCTACAGCCTCACAGAGAGCTAGACTCTTCTTTTTCTTCTCGTGAACGGTTGAATAATTGAATTACTCTTCAGTTAGACATGCAGCCTATGACAAAGGGGTGGACAGGAGATTATTTTAACTCAAGCCAAGAGATTTGGGAACCACTGAATGTTAGCGTAACCTGTTTTTATGCATCATTATTTTAAGAATATCAATACTGTTTTGTTAAATTGCAATTTCTGTGATATTCAGCACCCAATTTGAAACTTTGAACGAAACTTTAAACTAACGGGACACAAATGTGAGTGAAGCAGTGATGATAAACACTTAATATTCCCCTCTCCGTCTCCATTTCTCTCACCAGGCAGGTGTTTGAAGCCATGTTCACTCTCCCAGCCGCTGGACTTGACCTCTGCGAGCTCGTTGGCCAGCTCATTTTCAGGCTGGTGCTGACGTCTGGGCAGGTGGTGTTGCGGTGGAGGCGCCTGTGGTGAGAGATAAGATAAGATAAGACAGCGCTGGGGAGTCCATACATCGTTTATGTGTTGTTGTTTTACAGCGTTATCACCATGGCGCCCTGATTATCAAGGGATTTATTCAGGGCAATCGAAGGAGAGACACTTTACTCCTCTCTACCTCCTGCATGAATCTTTTGTTTATTGCTTAAATTCAAAATATTCTGTAGTTCAAGCTCCTCACTTGTGATGATTGATGCATTAGTAAAAAAAAGAAGAAAAAAAGTATATATACATTTGTAGAAATGAGTCACAGCATTTGATATTGCTAAAAGAAATTCCATATACAAGGTTCCTAATTTGTGCCATGTGTGTCAGTCATTCAACCAAAAGAGAGTCCCTAAACCATATTACATGGAAAAGCAAACCTGATGCTTAGGTGGGAGCCGCCACGTGCCCTTGTGGCAGTCCACGTGGAAGCAGCACTGCCCGGGGATCCTGACCAGCCGTGGGTAGGGGCAGGCTGGAGAGGCCGGGGGCAGCTTGTTGGTGCAGAGGGGAGCGCAGCCGACGGCGCCATCGATGCAGGTACACTGGTGTTTGCAGCCGGCACGGAAGCTCTCGCCGTTCTGGTAGATCCTGCCGTTGTACTCGCATGTGCGTCCCTCTGATTTTGCTGGAAAGACACATTTTACTTACTCATTTGTACTAAAAACTTTAATGACTCGAAGATTGCAGAATGACCACCCACCCACACACACACACACACACACACACACACACACAAAGTTTAGTTTCTTTGCACAAAGCAAAGGGCAACAGGGGACTCCTCCATGGGTTCGGTATCCCAGAGATGCATCTCAGTTTCTACAGGACATCCTTTAAAGTCTAAAAGGCCCCAATGACTTCCGGAGTATGTTAAGAAGAATTCACCATGTGCTCATATTTCAACAGCTGATGAGAAAAGATTCCCCTGACTTGACCGAATGAACACACACAATGATTTCACTTGGCAACAGAGGACCACTGAGATCCAAAGGCCAGTGGAAATAAGGACACAGGAAGTGTCAGACTCCTTGTTTCCAAAGTGTGAAAGAACCAGCTATTCATAGTTTGTGGGGCAGCACCGGCATGGTGCAGATGGAGAGTGTATTTTTATCTTTGAAACCCCCTGTCGCTGCCATAAAACCTCTACAACTCATTAAAATAACCCTCCCTGTCTTGTTCAAGTGCAAGGTTTCATGTTGCTTCATCACTGGGTTGTGATGGCTTTATGGAAAGGGGGGGGCAATTAATTCAGGTCCTTGACATCTTTTGTACATTGTTGCACAGGCATCACAGCCTTTATAGCGGAGCACATTCGCCATATCCACTTTAGATACAAGATTATTTTCGGAGTGATATTCCCTCCCTCCCAACATCCATTTTTCCCTCCTCCCTCACCTCGACAGATGCCCCAGGCCACGGTCACATCGTTGCCGTAATTACACTCCAGCCCTTTGTGGTGGTCGCAAGGCCTCACGGGGCTGCAGTCCTGGTTAAGCTGTGCAGCACACACCTTGCAGCACCCACATCCGTCCGGCACGGCGCTGACTCCCTGAGGGCAGACCAGGGGCTCGGTGGGGCAGTCACACACTGTTGGGCAGCTGGCAGTCACCTTGGAGGGGGGGGAGGGGGGGGGGGAGAAGAGAGATCACAAATAGGAAATCCATTGCATTGTTCAAACAACATCAGAGATCTACAATGCAACTTAAGGACAGAGCTTTTCTTGACACATTTAGAGAGGCCACACATTACTTGATTGGAGAATTTCTTCCAACATCAAAGTGTGAGGAGGAGCTGCTTCATTAATTTGTTTGATTTTCTGTATCATGGGCTTCCCAGGGTTTATGATCGATTTTTTTTTAAATTCTTCCACAGACAAAGCACTGCACTACGCCTTTACAGTAAGTCAAGTCACTGCTGGCCAGTCAGCCCCGGGTGTCTAGACAGCTCAGGGTTTGTACCCAGGTCCCCTGCTGACTCGTGGTTTGAGTCATCGCTCAGCACTAGAGCCAACTTGTTCCAGTTTGTGGGAATCAACATGTCACTGAGCTTTAAAAAAAAACACAAAAAAGGGAAACATGAGTAGGCATGCTGATCACTAGGATGAGGAACCTCAGAGGAACTGTATTGTTATGTAAGCAGTAATAACAGCAGTAATAACAGTGATAACCCCACCTAAACTCCTTTCTGCAAAACGTTGCATTGCAGCCACTGTTCAGGCTGACAGACATAAAGTAATCACAGTTAGTATGATGTTGTAGATGAAACACGTGTTAAAGCTTTTCTAACGACACACCAGGGGATGTTTGTGCTGTTCACACTCTGGAGATCAAAGTTGAATCACATTTATAGGACTATCCACAGCAGATTACACATTAAACTAATCTTTAAAAACACTTCCTGTAAGATCACTCACAGCTGCACGCGCGGCTTACCTGTGTGACGACTGCTGTTGTCAGTACAGTCAGGTAGATCAGAAATGCCATGATTAGCCTATGACGCGTTTAGGAAAAATACAAATAAAGATTAAAAAATATATATCTTCAAGCTACAATCCGAAGGACTGCTGCGAGTCTTAAGTAGGTTCACACTGAGTTTCAGTCTTTTATGGACCGTAGTCCTTGTTTTTCTACCGGGATGAGTGTCTAAAAGCTGATTTATACCCGCTGGTGAGCCTCAAAGAGACCCCGCCCTTCTCCTGCTTCCAGCCACTCAGCGCGCAGGCAGCGGCCCCGACATTCCAAACGGGCGTGGCTTCACCGCGAGGACAGCTCGCTGATTGGTGGGCGTGTTTTGGAATGAATGCAGCCATTCATAAAATTCGCAGGGCCGCTCTGTATTTATTTTATGAGTTAAAAATTAAAATGTAACAGCCGCTTTCAAGTCACACTCAGGCACATTCCAGCTTTTGTGGCCACCACTCTCCTAACACTAAGTAAATATATTCAGCTGGGCCAGACAGCATTGGTAACATGAATAGGACCTCCACCTCTAGGAAAAAAAAAGGAAGAAGAAGAAGGGGGGAGGAATTCCCTCTGTTTTTCCAGACCAATGTAGGTGCCAGAACAGAAAATTAAAGTGGAGTGTATTAAGCAAATAGTTAGATAATAGCAGCTGTCAGAGCGCGCGAACACACCCATCGTCGTGTGAGAAAATGTGTTTCCATAGATTTTAAAAAGGTACATTTTGATTGTTTTGCTGTTCATATTGAATTCAGGTGCACCCGTCTGTCTCTGACTATTATTTCTGACCACATGGTGCTGACACGGGAGTGATGAGGATATTATCACTTGGAAAGAATGGTGGATTATTGTTTTAAGGGCAGCTCATGTGAGGGTTGGCCTCCTCCTCCCCCTCCTCCTCCTCCACGCTGTCTTCCTTTTCAACCACAGGTTTTCAGCCACACCTGCCCTGACACAGAGACCTCCTTTGATGAGAGAAATGTGATAGGCAGAGGCTTGAAAGTTAGGTTCCTGCTATGAATGTCCATGCATAGTTCTGGCTTAGAAAATAGAAAAGCCAAACATCTCACATGGTCTCTGGCATGGGCTGTGGTGTAGGTGCTGGGAAATCTCTGTGCTGGGGAATTAGTTAAACCTCACCCTCATACAGGAGGTAATGATCAGTTTCAGGCTTAAAATAGGTGATTGATTCGGGTTCTTTTAACGTTTGGGTCAACCTGCGCATTACTGGCGGACCCAACCCAGATGAAACATGAAAATTACCTTCGAGCTCTTGAGTGCTTACAACACATTTGTAATGCAAATTTGGTTCTCTGTTTTCTTTTGTGTTTTTCACAACTTTTCTTATTTAAATAATGTCTTTGTATTATTCTCTGTTTTATTATGAAAATTGGAGCTTAGCACTCTACTGCACAATGTACGATTGTGTTTTTTGACAAATACATCTTTGAATGCCAATCATAAAATCAGATTTTTTAAATTCTAAATCCCCCCTCAGAGGTTTTCATGGCTTGTGCTACAGATGGACACACTTCTTCTTCTTCCATGTGACAAATGTCTGGTCCCTTTCCAAGCAATGGTCTCTCACCAAAGTCCTAATGCAGACGCTACAACATGAACTCTCAGGAGAGAGAGATGAATATCAGGTACAGACACAGTAAACATCCCCAGCTGGTCATCTTTCCTGTTCCTCCCCTCGACTAAATCTCTCTCCAGACTTTGGCAGGTTTGCAAAATGTATGATTCACTGAGCTGATTTTAGTCCTCACAAAAACAAAGAGCCTTTCAACCAGTGATGATTATTCCAAGATCGATGTCGTGGGAGTCTTCAACCTGCTAACATACAACCAAAAAAATTATACAAAACCGTTGCCGAGGTGTCAAAGTGGTGAAGGTAGCGCTTCTTCTTAAAGGAATAGTTCAACATTTTGGGAATGCTGATTTCTTGATTTCTTGTTGAGAGAAGATCCAGAGTTGTATCGAACTTCTCATTCAACTCTCATCAAGAAAGCGAATAAATGTAATGAAAAACAAGGTATCTTCTAATCATACGTAACCAGACTGAACTCCTCGTGAATTACACAACAAAGCCAGAAAAATGTTAGACTTACATTATTATAAATCTCTCTAACTGACCTGTGTTCAGCCATTATTTCCTTTTGTTGAATCTACTTCAGCTTTAAAACGAATCAAACTGGTAGTCCTCTTTTACAACCAACATTCATCTTTGTTCTGCAGCTACCTGTCCGACTAGTGTTTCACTGAACAACACATTAGAGGTTGTAGACTGAAGTCATGACTCAATTTAAAAAAGGAAAGCGCCTCAGGAAGCTGTCAGTCATCGCTCTAATGGTGTGACCAAGGAGACAAAGTCATGGCCCATCTATTTTAATCCTCCGGTGGTCATGGTACAGGGGGAGCTCTGAAAGTCCTGTGACCGCTTCTGTTTTCAACTTCTTCTCTGATGCCAAACGAGAGGAAATCAGAGATGTAAAATCAATCTTGTGTGAAGCAGGCCAGTCGTTTTTCAGACACGGAAATAATACACTGTTTGTAAGCACTGGTCTGTGAGAAGTTTTATGGTTTTATGGAAATTTTATGGTTATGTTTATTCTGTCTGTATTGTTTTAACAGTGTATCAAATCATAAAATATTTTACGCGGGCCAGTCTATCCTGGGATTCAAACCAGAGTCACAGTCGGGGCAAATGTACTCTTAATTCAATCAGGAAGTGTATCATAGTCTTGCCACAATGAAGTTCTTACAAGTAATCATAGTTTTCAGTGTTGGTAGACAGTTCCTTTACTTAAAGCAATGATAGATGGTAAGAGTTATACTGCTCTCTTACAGTATTGATGTCTGTTCAACATGAAGCTACAGCCGCAGCACTCGGTTAGCTTAGCTTAGCTCAAAGACAGCTAGCCTGCCTCTGAACAACTGTAACAAAATTCGGCTACAGACACGTCTAAAGCTCACTAATGGACATGTTTTTATCTCATTTGTTTACAAAAACAGAAGTGAAAAATGTTGCTGTTTCCCCTGTTTCAAGTCTTTGTGCTAAACTAAGCTAACTGCCTGCTAGCTATAGCAATCTGGGATCAGCTTATTTCCTATTCAAACTTGTGTCCCAATCAAACTATTTCTTTATGTAAAAGATACTTGAGTTAAAGTACATAAGTGGTAGCAGCAGAATGGACTAATAAAAGCACTAATCATGCAGAGTGGCCCCTTTCAGAGTGTTATATTACTGTATTTATTATAGTAGCCTATTGGAATATCATGAGCGATGCATGTGGTGGAAAATATTCCTATACCCACTTTGCGCGAGTCTTTTCAGTATTTATTCTCTGCGCAGAGAAGGTTCAATCATCACAACAGAATGCGTACAGTCTCAGTGAGGACGAAACCAAGAAAAAAGTGAACAAGCTTTCTTTATACAGAATGAGCAAAGGTGGGGGCCGATGGCCAATGTTACAGATATTTCAGTCTCAGACTTGGTCTCAGACTGATATAGGAACAACAATGAAAAACAAACAGCCAGCAACCAAAACAAGCGGCCCAAAGGCCTTGGTGGTGGAACATTCTCATACAACACAGTTAGTTATCTTTGTGAACAGGCAAGGGAGAACTCTTCTTCTGCACAACAGAGACACGGTGAAGTTCAACAAAGTTCAGAGCAAAATTACTGATGCATGAATACAATATACTGAGTAGAAATATATACTACGTAAAAAATTACCATTACATGCATCAATGTATAAGCAATTTAATGTTTGTTGACTTGGAGCTACTTTATATATACTGTTGCGTAGTTTGATCTAGAACTCTGCATAATAATTCACAAAATTATCAAATGCTTAATATGTAAAATCAACCGGTCCTGTCACCAAACTCGAATGCTTGGTCAGTGCCCCTCGGCGCCTGATACCGACCCACCGCTCTTTCAACTAACTCCAATTTAAACCTGAAGTAGACGCTCGGAGCAACTGACTTCATGTAAAGAGCGAGATAGTCCATACAGGGCTGGCGCTCATGCAAACACAGGACGTTCGTCCAGGAAACCCCTGTTCGTGTCCCGCGCAAAACAAAAAGTAAATGTTGACATTTTGTCACGCCAGTCGCTTGTCACATGACTCGTTAGTCAAACTAGTCGTTAGTCACGTGAGTCGTTATTCAGTCAAGTAAACGTCAGCCATTCTCTTCTCCTAAACCGTAGTTACTGGTTTTGTTGCCTAAACCTAAGCTTCCTGTGAAGGCGTAAATTCATTTTGAAAAAACACTATGCATGTAACAAGCGTACATTGCCACGTCTTCACTGCCACGTCTAAAACTGAAGCCCCTATAGCCTTAAACCCTGAACCTTCAGGGACTTAACTGAAGTCACGTGTTATAGGGTGGAGGGTTGAGTGTGAGAGGCTGTGCGGGCTTGAAATTGTGAAAATCACGATTATGAAATCACGTTGTATTTTATACTTTTTAGTCCTTGATTTGGCTCTTGCCTCACGAGATAAGAGGTCATTGTGAAACAATCTTAATATAGTCTCTGCTTGCATTGTTTTTATGTACCATCTTTAATCCTTAATGTTTCTGAGTAAATGTATTATGTCAGGCTGAACCACAGACTGTATAACACCCATGTGCCGTCCTCTTTGTTTACCTTTTTTGCTCTGGCTTGCATGCTTCTACTGCCAACCCTGTGTTTAACGTCACGTTGCTATGAATTGTGGGTAATTTTCTTGGGCGAAGTTTGCAGAAATGCGGATTTATGGAAAGTGTCCATGAAGGGCTTAAAGGCCCAATCCCAATGTCCCCCCTAAGGCCTTAAACCCCGAACCCTCAGGGACTTACTGACGTCACCTGGTAAGTGGTTGAGTGTGAGAGACTGTGAGGGCTTGAAATGGTGTAAATACAAAAGGAACGGCACTTTGCTGCAACATATCACGTTACCATCACCATGACGTTACCAAAGCCAAAAACTATTATGTACAATTGTGGGTATTTATTTAAAATTTTGACTTTCCTCATAAAATGAGAGGTCATTTCAAATAATCTTGTTTTTGTCAAAACAGCTTCAATGACAAAATGAAATGTTTGATGAATAAATCTTTGTATAATCTCTGCTTCCATTCTTCTGATTTCATGTGTTTTTATGTTCCATCTTTAATCCTTAATGTTTCTGAGTAAATGGAATTTGCCAGGCTGAACACACACGCCGTTCTCTTTGTTTACCTTTTTTTATTACGTCTCCATGCTTCCACTAGTAACCCTGTGACATTGCTATGAATTGTGGGTAATTCCCTAAGGCAAAGTCTGCAGACTTACGGAAAGTGTCCACGAAGGGCTAAAAATGTCTGCGAGAGAGCCCTCAAACACGCCACGATTTGACAGTGGGACAGGCCTAAACCCTCACGGATTTTGTGGATAACGCGCCTCACAGTCTGTGAGTCCGTAAGTGTGGAGATTTGGATCGGGCCACAGTTTGAAGCTTAGGGCCGCAGACCAAGCGTTGGTATTTGACGAGTTGGGAATGAGAATGTGTTGGTAAAAGCGTAATCTAACTTGTAACTTCTGCAGTCAAACAAATGTAGTCCAGCAAAAGGAACGATATTTTCTCAAAAGTACCTCAAAATTCCAGTTCAGTAATTTCCTAAATTAGTTATATTCCACGACTTATTGAATTAGGTGAACAGAGTGTGAATTGACCCCAGTACTCAGTCTGGGAGACAAAGTGATGTCAGGAGGGCGAATTGCGTGATATTGTGCTGTTTCTCTCACATGGGCCCGTCACCTGAGCGGTGCAACACGATACGTAACAACATCAAGGGACTCACAGCTTTACGAGAAAGGGCTGATGTAGGAAACGTCCAGAGGAAGTAACAGTGAAAATAAAAGTAGGCAAGGGGATGGTGAGAGAAAGAGAGAGAGAAGAAAGACCATAGAGAAAGACGCGAAGGCAGAGGGAGGGAGGGGGAGAAGTGTATAGAGGAGGGGGGGACAGGTGTTTTATGGTAAGAGAGTTTGTTTTTTCAAGGGGAGGAGTGAGCAAGTGCCCCGCTGCCTGGTCTGGTCCACCCTGATGGGGCTCTGGCAGTCTGGCAGTATGGCATTTCACATAAAAACAGACTGCTGGTATTTCAGCTCATACCGCCTCTAAGGTCACACGAACCAAATTACATGATACTAAGGTCGTATACTTTAAAATACACAAATACACACAGGGAGACGTAGAGAAATGCACGTTACGTAACGTAATTCTAATGCAATTATCCAAATGGGAGCATGAAATTGAGACGTGCGGAGAAAAGTCATGTCCTGAGAGAAAAGGGAGGAAGAAAGAGAGCAAGCGGTGGTGACAGGGTGATTAAACTGGTCTCTCTGCTGCCACAGTGGAAAAAGTTAAGCGCGTGGGAAGCTCGTTTATGAGTGTGTTTAAGGTGACAGAAAGGGGAATGGTGTGTGTGTGTGTGCGTGTGTTATTCTCTTACAAATCACAGAACAAAGAGTTTTGACTATACACGACAGAGACAGAAGAGTGTGGGAAGCCACGCTCCTCATATAATATCATAATGTGTAATGGGATATGTGCTAAATCTGGCACTGGCACATGGTTCTTGTGTTAATGAACTGTGCAGCTCGAACCCACAGAGCATCGTAAAGTTACGTAAGAGAGCAGGACTCAGCTTGCTGGAGAGAAGAGACAACTTGAATCTAACACCAACTGCTATGGAGCAACTTCTCCCCCTGGTGGAAGTCTCTGAAGAAAGTAACGGATTAAAGAAACAACATGAATGTGTCTAGGTTTCTATGGATTACATGTGTTCAGATGAAGATGAAAACCAGTTTTTGATCTGCTCTTTAATTCTGAGGTTGAACCTATGTTGTTCTTTAAGACACAAAGCAGTACTGCTTCCTTTACCCCTGTCATAACATCAATGGTCATCAACTTTTTTTTATTACATTTCTCTTTTTCAGTATTAACTTGTAATCTTTCCTCAAACCTCCACGAGATGGAGCCAAACACTACAATATAGAAACAAGTCTGGGCCTCCAGGGCAGGATTGGATCCAACACACTTAGCACAAAAGTACTGAGCTGTGAAGTCAACACTGGCAGTGGAAACACACAAAAGGCCAAAGCAGCGCCGTGAAACCTCGATGTTGATAACTCACCACCGCTCTGCTCGCCTTGTTCCACGGCTTTAGTGTCAGAGACGGGTGTTTAGACCAGCCGTGGGCAAACCATGCGCCACTGACAGTCAGCAAATGTTCACTTTTCAGCCACACCAGCTGATTTAACCAGGAAAAACTCACTGCTTCAGAGCTTGTGCCCATACATTTGGGAATATACAGTACCTGCACATGCAGTTTTCTGTGGACTGCCTAGATCAGAAAACTAGAGAGCGCTACCTTTGCAAAGGTGTGCCATAGTTTTCTCCCAAGCCTATCAGAGGAGACTGGATTCATTCAGGAGGCGGGCTTAAAGAGACAGGCGCTAAAACTGCTCGTTTTAGACAGAAGGTGAATACAGATATATTTAGACAGACTGTATGAGAAGAGTAATGTGTATTCTTTTAACATTAAAGCATGTAAACATGTAGAAACCTGAGAACGAGGATGATATAGCCCCTTTAAACTGAGCACACATTGGAAAAACTGCAGAATAGCATCCCAAAGCCCTTGTTGGGTTACAGGTCTACATGATCGTGGTCTTATCAGATGATTTTATGAGAAAACCCACTGTTGAATGTTTTGTTGCTGTGATCTTTCCTTCCTTCACTTGTTCACCCTAAATTCATCTCTTTTCACTCAACCTCTCTGAGTCCCTTTCCCTTGTGCCTCTCCCTCCCTATAGTTACCTCTCCTTTCTCCCTCTCTCTCTCTCGCCCTCCTCCAGACTGTGACAGCAGAGCGCAGCCGCCTTGGACCTGGTGTTTTATTCGGAGCACGCTCTTGTCTCCCATCACCATGGTCTCCTGATTAGACCCCCCCCCCCCCCGCACTTTCCTCCCCAAACCCTTAGCAGTCACCGCGGCTCACAGCAGCCGACTGACAGGGAAGGAAGAAGCTTTCCCCAGCCAGAGTAGCAGCGCTGCCTGAAGACTTGTAAGCCAAATATCCCGCTCGTCTGGGAGGTGGTGATTACACTTTGGCCAGCTGCTAGATCCTTCCTCCCACATGGGAGCACCGGGTTTGAAAAGCACAAATATGGAAGCTTGTTACACATAAGCTGCTGTAAGGGCAGATGTATAGTGGGTGTCAGGATTATAGCCCTTGGTACTTAATAAAAAGTTACATGAAAATCCATATTGAAGAACAAATGATTTCATGATGGCTGGAGACATACGCTGGCCTGCTGGCAGCCGTGCTGCTCAAGCTGTTACAGGATTGTTGCGTAGCCCCTCAGCTACCTTGAAGCTATGATTAGCCATTCATGTACCTGCCTCAAGTGTTCAGCATGTAATGCATACAGGCAGGGTGTTTGGAGTATGGCGTAACAAGAGCAGCAGATCCTTTGGTGGTGTATGTCCTCATGTGAATTTAGACCACGTGCCTTATAGCTATCTTTCAGCTTAGATACAGCCTCACAGAGTAGCTACCATAAACTGTTTACAGTGTACACTGTATTCTTTTTTATTATATTTTGCAAGTTGCACCATCTTGGAATGACGATATCGTTCGTCGATTTCAAATTGAATGACAATGAAGATTAATTGAATTGCATTGTCCATTTTCTTTTCCTTTCTCCTGAGTCCCCTCCTCCCTCTGCATCGGTCCCCAGCTATGCATCACATCCTCCCTCGCTATACGTCCCTCCTTTTCCCCTTCCTCATCCATCACTTCCTATCCACCTAATCCTCACATGCACGCATCTTTTTCTCCCCATACCCATGGAGATGGGTATGGCGACAGGCTGACAGCAATTGCAATCCTTCCATCAATAGCGGCAGACTGCCACAGATGTCTCAGTCTGCAACATTTACAGATAACCCACATCTCTCTCTGCCCCCCCCCCCCACCATCCTTCATTTCCCTATCCTATATGTTTCCTCTTCCTCTGCTTGCTTCAACCCAGACGGAATGAGGGTCTTATGAAGATAAATGACGCCTCTCTGCTTCCTTAGCCTACTCCCATCTGCTTCTTTCGCAGCTGCGGTGGGGAATTCCCCTGAATTCTCCCATTCCTCTGATTGTCTTGTCTGACAGGTTCACAACATATTTTTTTTTTTGTCTACAAGGAACAGTGGAAAAAAGACCTGGTCGGCTGGAGAAGCAGAAGACATTAGGCATCCATTATAGCGATTCAGAAGCTTGAGGCTCATCAGATTTCAATTACGGAGGAAGTGAAGTGAAAATTTGAAGGGGTAATTTGATAATCAAGGTTATTGAATATTTTTCTGGCACTTCACTTCTGATACGACTTCAGTTCAAACACACAACATGTTACTCTTTGATATTAGATTGGGCACTTAAAGGAATAGTTTGGCATTTTGGGTAATACTCTCTAATATGTGGGACAGCTGTATGAGAAGACTACCACTCTCATATCTGTACGGTAACTATTAGGCTACAACAAGCAGCAGTTTAGCTTAGCTTAGCACAACACTGGAAATGGGTTGATGACACTGTTGGGGTTTTTGCATCGTTAGCTGCGAGCGGCCGGCTCAGCTATCGCCATGTTGAGAGCTGTGAGGAGGCACCAGATAGGCTTATGTTCTAAATTTCGTATTGAGAAACTTTAAGTTTACTCAACATGTACCTAAGTCAGTAAGTAAACACATAAGCGATCACACTAATATCTCTGCTCGTACACCATATGAACATAACTAGAATATAAAAATGGGGTGGTGTACATCAATTGAAACAACTGCGATGGAGTTGGTGAAAAAGCAAAGACTCTGGGAAAAAGACCGAAAAAGCACACACAGGGGCGGACACACACGTTATTTTCCACACAGGTCTGTGCTCTCCAAGTGCCCTTCTAGTTATTATTATAATTATTGCTAATAACATTAACAAAAACTCAGTTCAATTCAAGTGACTGAGAAAGTCATGAAAGTGCGACAGTGAGCCAGCATGAACAACACCAGGACCATAAAACTAAAACAGCTAAATGAAATCCATCAAAGTTTATTTACATCTGTGCTTCTCCTACGAGTAAAATTGTATACTGTGAAAAAGGCCAACTGTATTATGTATGCGGCGATCT
The DNA here is from genome assembly GCA_032191485.1 of Leptoclinus maculatus. NCBI lineage: Eukaryota > Metazoa > Chordata > Actinopteri > Perciformes > Stichaeidae > Leptoclinus > Leptoclinus maculatus. Next base: position 13,283,510 of record JAVDOI010000009.1, read on the forward strand.
CAAAAAATTTGTATTTCTGGTTCTGTCTGTCTCTAAGGAATCTTGCATATTTACAAACTGAGCTATCCAAGACCATGCCGTATTTGTGAGTTCAGTTTCCTGATGAATCTGATACTTGAGTGAAGGAATAAGACAAAAAAAGCCATGTTGTTACTTCAATTCCCCTTTCCACATATTGAGCAGTGAACCATGAATAAATCAAAGATTGAGCAAACTCCTCACAAGTCTGCAGTCTGAGCACTTGTGTGCATGGGAGGATACGTAGGCGAATATATGAGACAGATAGGGAATGTTTAATTTAAAATGAAGACAGAAAACAGCCTCAGAGGAAAACTATTCCACTCACTCAGGCACCTTGAGCTACTTGCAGAGGCAGCAACCCTGTAGCCCAAAGATGTATCAAGGGCGCTGTGCAGCCATCCTTTCGCTCATCAAAAAGGGATAATACATTCAGAGTCCCCACATTTTAGAATGAGGCAATATCTCATGGATAGTTTCTGCTACAGCCAGCATGTGTCAGGCTGTGATGATCCAGCAGTCACTGCAGTGTGATCACTGATCATTAGGTTTAACTGGCTTTCAGTGCACCGCGGATAGAGATAGATGCAAAGATAAAGTGGGTTTAACAGTAGGTTCTGCTAAGTGAGCACCCTTTCTTTGTCTTTCTTATGATAATCAGTGAGCAAAACACACACAGCTTTTTTTGTCCAAGTGCTGAGCAAGGAGAATTATTCCTTTGCTTGAGTCCAAATGGGCTCCTCATCAGCTAACTTATTGAGTGTGTCTCTGTAATAGCAGGTTTAGATCCAAACACAGATGAATAGATGAGGAGGCAGCAGGGAGAGTTTTAACGATTTAATGAAAACAGATGACAGGCGGGTAACAGAAGTTAATCCAACATAAACTAGGCATACTGATCACTGGAAACAAAACAAAACGCTAGGAGCAATGGCAGTGACACTAAATACTAGGAATGAAGGAGGATAACAGGAAACCAAAACTCCATTCAGCAACGAAAAAGCAACAGAGATAAAACGAACTGAGCGAGGATGAATTGTGACCGACTAATGGAGAAGTGGGAACAGGTGAGCAGGAGGTCTGTTGACTGCAGGACTAACGAGGGACAGGTGAAACTAATCAGGGAAAACACACACGGCAGAAAGTGAAGTGATTTAAAACGAGAGGAGAGCAGAGGAACAAAATGAAACCGGCAACAGACTACAAGCTAAATCCCAGGACCGTGTGGGATGTGTACTGTTCCTCTGTTTTTAGGCCTGGACGACATATGTCAATTTCAAATAATTCGAATGGAATTAGTGCATCCACCTGAGGAGGTGAAATAAATCTGCGCAAATATTCAGCGTTGACTTCAACTTTGGTGAACTTTGAAACACAAATTTGCGTCATTGAAACGTTTGCAAGCTGTCTTAACCGTGCTGACCTATAATAAAAGGATAAAGAGAGCCATGAGTACAAAATAGAGGAAGCTATCCTAGCCTATTAGCTGTGTAGCATCCTTTTTTTATAACCTGTCTGATGCACTCCTATTTTATTTCTGTTGTGTGAACTTATTGTCCCGTTAGCCACCAGGCTAAGCTAAGGGGATAATGAGTATGCAACCGAACCTTGGAACCTTTGTTGGTCCGGAGAGCTTTATTTTCCTCTTCAATTACTTTGTATTGAACAAAATGGAATGCAATGGTGGACAAAATGCCAGGGAGAAGTAAAGTAGAGAGGAGCTCTATTGTGACTCATGGCCAACTAGCAAGTTAACGGTTAGCTCGCCAGCTACAGCAGTTCATCAACCGGCCCTGCGAGTAGTCACTATCCCACCAAGCATATACGTCCTCACCTGTTTCACATGGATGCAGGAATGTCACTTTGTGGTGCGACAGCCGCCATCGACTATTTATTATTACTATAATGACACAGTCAGCTTGATACCTCTGTACCCGGTGAAGAGCCAATTGGGCTCGAAATGTAAGCATTCATATTCTACAGTGTTGGGAGACCTTGGGAAGCAGAAATATTTTTTGAGATACACTTACAGGTTCAATGGAAGCTTCAGGTCTTGCACCAGCTGTTAGTTTCAAAGTGAAAACCTGCAGATGAGAGGAACAGGAGGGGAAGGGGTGGGAATGAAGGCTAAGCCGACCGCATTGGCAAATGGTACCGCTCAATGGGGACATTGAGACGTGCTGTATTATTTTCCTTTTACTGAAATTGAAACATGGTACGAATCAGGACATTTGTGAATAGATTCCTTTGATGTGAAGAGCTGATGCCTAAAAGTAGTTCATGAAGTGATATGTTTGTAGCAAAGTGTTTGATGAATACTTTTGTGCCTTTAGCAAAAAAAAAACGAAAGATGCTTTGAGGAAGAGTGTGTGTGTGTTTGATCAATAGGATGACAATGGGCTGAAAAGCGCATTTTCTGTTAATAGTTTAACACCATGAAATGTCTGAGAGGTGAGTTTGATACAGCATTTTTGAACTTGCAAAGAAAAAGAACCAGCGCTGCACTGTTTGATCCCTATGTCAAGGCCTCTTTGGCCTGAAGAGGGACGCAACACTCCGGGCAGCTCTTTTCTTTCTTTTGCTCCATGAAGCGTAGATCTGTAGGGGGTGGACCAGAGGTGAATGCAAACACAAACTAATAGCCGGGTGTTGACACAGAGAAGAAGAGCTGTGTGAGAAGGGATTTCTGCCTGGCAGTCAGTTTTTCTGTTGTGAATTTCAGACATGTAAAATCAGATGTTCATCTGATTTCAATCAATGTAGATACTGCAGCACAGGGTTGCCTGACAAATGTAATCTTTATTTTGATGTTACCTTTTCTGTAATTTGCTGACCTAAACTAGCCATTTCTTCCATTGAAATGAGCCCTGATAACAATGAATCCTTAAAGGAGACATACTATGCTTACTTTCAGGTTCATACTTCAGGTTCATATTTTCATATATTATTATATTATTATCATATTATTATCGTATTTTGGGTTTCTACTTGAAAATATTGACATACTTTAATGTTCAAAAACACTTTATATTTCTCATACTGTCTGAATAAACCTGTATTCATTCACATTACTGATCGCATGGGAACGTTTACAATTACTGAAGGCAGCCTCTCTAATCAGTAAATCGTAAAAGAAAAAAGTCATACATCAATAATTAAAAATGTTGATGTTCTCATTAGCTAACAGCCATTTGGGATGAAGGTGTACTTGGGCTTAAATGGTGTTCTTGTTGGATCCTGCTGAACAAAGAAACGAGAGGCTGCTTGACTGGGGTCGTTTTTATTGATTAAAAATTGCAAAAGGAAGTTTTATGAAGTTCGACGAACTTCAAAAAGAAAGTAAATTATGCTAGTTTATAATGTATTTAGGTGGTATTTGATTATATTTTTCCCCCTATTTTTGTCTGTATGTTATTTTTCTTCTTTTCTTCTTTATTTTACTTGGGTGAACTACTTTAGGAACACTGGTGGACAAAAGCATTCTTGTCAACAACATAAAGCGCTGGCAAAGCAGTCGATGGTCATGGCGAGCTGTTGTGCAAAAAAGAGTGCTCGACGCACACTCTATAGAAGGTTAATGAGTATACTAACATACTAAATGTTTCACAATGTGTTTTTTTTATGTTAACCCAAAGTTAAAAAACATTTAACAAATCAAAAGATCCTCGAACCAAAAAGTTTGATATTTTTTTGAACTAATTAATCGTTTCAAATTAGTATGGAAAGTTTAAAAAACAACAAACAGGACTTTCAACCAGGAGTTTGAGACCGGTGTCCGTGTCCCGAAGTGTTGGTGTGTAAAGTTGTTTACATATTAATTAGTTTAAGTATTTATTTTAAGCCTTAGCAAGTGTTTTTGTTTGAATTGACGTTGCCCATGTTTTGATTATGAATGTAGTGGAGCGTCACAGTTTGAAGTGAATTCAAGGGTCGTGACCAAGCGTCGGTATGTGACGAGTTGAGATGAGGACATGTTGCAAGGAAACATTTGAAAAGTGAGCCTAATTGAACCTTTTGTATTTTATTAAATGTGTAAAAAAAAATAAAAGCCTCCTTGAATATAACGTAATTACACATGGGCTCAAATTGACCAAATTTGAAACTATGCGCACTAATTAAACAATCTTTAGTGCATGGTCTAAAGTGCATGATGCAATTGTATTTAGGGCGTGTCCAACTCCAGTTTTGCTAGTTAAAGGGCACACAATCTGGGTGCAAAGTAAGACGCAAGGAGCAAAGGGGTTATATTTAGTCTATTAATTAATCATAGGTGTGTTTTGAGCACAACATGAACTAAACCAAGTTTAGTGGTTCAAGGTGCATCTGCTCCGGGTGCATTGCTTTTCATTCATTTGACAGGGACAGTGCACAGCCTCTTAGCTGTACCACAGTTAGCTATAAATTAATTTACATCTCTGGACCCTTGGCAGGAAAATTTAAGAGGCAGATTTGGCTAATTGGAGAAGCGAGAGGTTTCCTGCAGCAAACATTTTGTTTTTGAAAGGCTAAACGCCGATAACTATAGATTGACGCTGGATATTTTGTTAGATAAAAATGTTGAGGTTACATCTACCTTTTTTCAATAGATTTGACAACAACTGAAATCTAATAATATCTGCATATATATATATAAACATCGAACAAAAAGTTCGGAAATTTGTGTTTGGTAGATTATTTCTCTGTTGTAACAATGCTTCCTGGCATTTTATTCATTATTTATTCATTGAACAAACAGTCACACTCTAGCACGAACAGGACGCCCAAGCTGATCCCACAAGTGGGTTGAGGTCAGGACTGTTGGCAGGCCATTCCATTCTCTGCCAACAGTCCTGACCTCAACCCCATTGAACACTTGTGGGATCAGCTTGGGCGTGCTGTTCGTGCTAGAGTGACCAACACAACCACGTTGGCTGACTTGCGACAAATCCTGCTTGAGGAGTGGAATGCCATCCCACAGCAGTGTGAGCAGGCTGGTGACCAGCATGAGGAGGAGGAGCCAGGCTGTTGTGGCTGTGTATGGTTCTTCCACACGCTAATGAGGCTCCTGACTGTTTGTTCAATGAATAAATTGTAAAATTGCCAATATGTCTTGTTTCTTCCTTGTTACTGATAGACTTCAATCATCCAATCCACCAAACTAGAGTCAATAGCAACAGCAGAATAAGCTGTTTGGCATTGGCAGAGAAGATTTGGCACATTTTTCATGGGCGCAACCCACATGCTCAGCTGTGCTGCTCATCCCACAAATGCGTGTTCCTTACAAATGGGGCACCGTTGAAAAGGGAACTAAACAGGCTTTCCAACGGTATAAGATTTATTGCCAAGAAGCATTGTTACAACAGAGAAATAATCTACCAAACACAAATTTCCGAACTTTTTGTTCAATGTTTATATATGTATACAAACTTTTTTTTTGGCTCAAGATAGAAATGCGCCTGGCTACACCTCATTTTATTACCAATACGCATGGATGGGCAACAAATTAATTTGATAGTCACATAATGTGGGTGTTGAAAATGACAACTGTCGCTCTGAAGTTAGCAATGACAGTTAAGGTGCACTGTGCGTTGCTTTGCGCCAGGTGTAAGATAGGCCAACAGATACTGATTATAGTGATTGTAGATTACTTTTTATTTTTCCGTTCACTGAGTATATAGTGTTTCTGCCCCTTTTATCCAAGCAGTAAGTGAAGTAATGAAAAGGCCCAAAAACTAAAGAAAACAAAAAATGTATATGGTCTATTTTTTCATAGTACTGTATATTTCACATTAGTAATCTTTCATGTTTGTGTTAACTTATTTGGTCAGTGCAGGATTCATAGTAAAATATATAAGAAGGACCTTTGTTGTGTTTCGTAATTTGTACTAACAATATATTATTATTTATTATATTATTTATTTATTTAATTTTCTGCATTCTGTGACACTGGTCTGATGTCACTTGACGGAACACCTGATGTCACATGCATTCTGTGGAACTGTTGTGACCTCACTGGATGGAACAGCCTTATGTGAATAACTAGCAGACTAGTTCAACTCAGATCAGAGATCAGAGCGACAGAGAAACCGAGAGTAACACAAGTGATAACTACTTACTTATCCTTTTCTAAAACAATTTCATTTGAACATAACTTGTTCACCATGTCCTGCAAACCGAAGCAGGAGCGTGAGACCCCTCACTCTCCAGCCTCCGGGAAAGTTCAAGGTAAGTGTGGCATCCTGGGAAAAAGGTGGGATGGGCACCAACTCTAAATTGGTAACTCAAGTTATAACCTGGAGTCCGTTTTCTGTGATTGAGGGCAATGGTTTCCAATCTAAAGAGCAGTGTCTTGATTGCACCCCTTGCTCAAGCTTGCATAGGTCTGTTAAATGTGAGCAGTGTTTTGTGATTTTACTTCTCATATAGTTTGAGGTAAAAACATTTTAGGTAAACTAACTAGACAAAAATGACCAATGTAGTGCCTTGTGAGTTGAGATATTTAATACAATTGCTGATTAAACTTTATGCTGTCAACAAATAAGTGATCCACTCCCCTTTTATTTTAGACAATGACTCCAAAACCAGAAAACCCAGCTTCAACATGGTGGAGTATGTCATGGAGACAAGGAGCAAGAGGAAGGCCAGCACTGATGGAGGGTCCTCCAACAAAAAACGGAGGGGTGATGGAGTTATCTACATTAGTTCCACCAGCAGTGTTGAATTGGAGGTCGTCAGTGTGAAGGGGGGCAAGCGGAAAGCTGACGCTGACCAAGAGAGCCCCAACAAAAAGTTTAGGAGGAGCAGTGTTATCTACATCAGTAGCAGTGCTATGTTTGAGGGTTTCAGTGCAGGGCAGAACACTGACCTCACCTCCTCCCCAGACTTGAGCCAGAGAAGCAGCAAATCATCTTCTTCATCAGAGGATGAAATGTATGACTTGTCCTACTCTGTGAAGTCTAGCAAGGGTAAGCTGATAGTGTGAGAGAAAGTTAGCTTCCACCTGATTCACGGTTGAAAGAACAGTCCGACATTTTGAGGAATGCGCTCGTTCGCCTCGTTGTCGAGGGTTAGAGGACATTGATATCACTCTTGTGTCTGTACTGTAAATATGAAGCTACAGCCAGCAGCCAGTTAGCTTAGCTTAGCACAACAACTAAAAACAATGACAAAACTGCAATTCAAACAAATAAAAAGTCTGCAACACAATCGCAAATACAAAATTGACACTTTGGTTTGTGTATGTGTTTAATCAGTGAGCTTTAGAGTGCTGGCAGGTCTGTACTAAGTTAAGCTAATGACCACAGGCGGTAGCTGCATCTTTAGCACAAAGACACGAGCGGTATATATCTTCTCATCGAAATCTCGGCAAGACAGCGGATAAGCGCATTGTACAATCAACAAGTTGACGCTCAAAATTATAGTTATACAAATACACGTCTTCTCTCTGTGTTTATGTGCAGCTGACTTTGAAACCAAGTATAAGGAGCTTCATCAGATCGGCAAAGGGGGTTTTGGAGCCGTAATGGCCGGCTACCGGTTAAAAGACTTAAAACCAGTAAGTTTCACATAAATATTCTCCATCTCTCTCGCACACACACGCAATTTATATTCCACTGCATCCTTAGAAAGTGCCAAGTGAAATGCTTGTTTCTGTCTTTCAGGTGGCCATCAAGCATATTCCAAATGAAAAGGTCCACTACCATGAAGTGGTAAGTGATTACATGTGGTATCCTAACATTCACTGTAGAAATAAACACGGTCATCTGAAACATGTTTCGCTCTTAGTGCTATTGGTCTGACCATGCAAAGCTATTCATGGAGATTTCTTCCTCATTTACTAACAGCAGTATGTTTAAAAAAAAAAATGTATTTTCTGCATTTCCTTCAGGTCCAGAATGAAACGGTGCATCAGGTCATTGACGAAGTCGCCCTCATGGTGAAATTATCAGGTGGAGCTGAATCACCCGGCAGGTCTACAGCCGTCTCCCTGCTTGACTGCTATGATCTGGAGGACGACCTCATCCTGGTTATGGAAAGACCACTCCCCTCCATGGATCTTTACAATTACTGCAAGACCAAAGGAGGCCACCTGCAGGAAGATGAGGCTAAGGTACTGAAAAGTTCCAGCTTGTTTCATGTGGTATACAACCCACAGCTGAAATGGTTAATTTGTTGTCACGACCTAGTCATTTATTAGAATATAAGTGCCATAATTTACATTGTCTGGCCATCATAGCAGCTAAAACACATGACGAAATAGATGTATCACTACAGAGTGTATTTTGTTACGTGGGACTCACCAAGCATGAAAAAATGAACTGATCCTCTGGTACCAATACATCCTTATGTTTTGAGCTGTTTTGAATTCATCTCCAGAAAGAGACATATTTATTTTGTTCCACAAGCGTTTAATCACATTGTACTCGTGGTTAAAAGACCGAAGCATATTTATTCAAGCAATTGCTTTAAAGGAATAATAAGACATTTAAAAAAACAAAACACAAAAAAATATTCCCTTTCTTGCAGAGAGTTAGATGTGAAGATTGATACCGCTCGTCATATTTCTCTGTTCATTATGAACGTTTAGCTTACATTACTGTGAAGACTGGAAATAGTGTGAATCCAAAAGTAACAAAGTCTGCCAACCAGGACCTCTAAAGGTCACTTATTAGCTCATATCTTGATTGTTTAATCCATATAAAAACTGTGTGTAAAAATAACTTATAATTTAAAGCGTGGAATATATACTGTACAGAACTATTTCTTAGCTGGCTTTAGTTGCATATTCAGCATACATACTGTACATAGTAGTCAATACGTCACCAAGCTTCTGGCACCACCTAGTTCAGAAGAACAAGTGGATGAATTTTCACTTTCTCTCTATTTTCTTTTAATCACAGATCATCTTGAGACAGATGGTGGATGCTTCCATCGAAATGCATAACAAAGGAGTATTTCACCGAGACATCAAGCTCCAAAACATCCTCATTGAAACTGGAGGCAATGTCCCGCGCGTCCGAGTGATTGATTTCGGCTGTGGTTGCTTAGTGAAGAAGGGATACTATTATCGCTTTTCTGGTATGATATCTGGTTTCTGGTCATAATACTGAAACAAGGCTTCTTCTGCCCCTCTTCTCTCTATGTCTTTCTTTCTCCATTTCTGATTATCTCTGACTGTCTCCCTCCTTCTTAGTGTCTAATGTTGTGTATTTCAGGTACCTTTTCAAAAGCACCTCCAGAATGGTTCACGGTCGCAAAATACAAGGCCAGTCCCACAACAGTGTGGCAGCTGGGGGTACTGTTGTATGACCTGCTGGATGATGATGGAACTGAGTTCAACACAAAAAATGTGCTTCATCAGAAGGTTAAAATCAACTCTAATCTGTCCACAGGTAAGACACACACACACACACACACACACACACACACACACACACACACACACACACACACACACACACACACACACACACACACACACACACACACACACACACACACACACACACACACACACACACACACACACACACACACACACACACACACACACACACACACACACACACACACACACACACACACACACACACACACACACACACACACAGTGTTAATTAAAATAACAAATAATATTTTTATCACTGTTCTAATTCTAATCACCTCCACTGTATTGTGGTAAAGGCAGACATCTCACAAAGTGGCCGATACCACTAGAGATAAGTGAGAAAATATCTTATTTTAGACAGAGAAAAACAAGGCAGGACACTTCTGTGAATTAGTGTGTTTTGTGTTACTTTTTCCACCGATTTCAAAAATTACAACAGTCTCAAATATATATATATTTTTTTTCAATGGATCACTAAACTGCCACTTAAACCCCTGATTTCCTGCTCTCTCTCTCCCTCTTACTTTCCAGACTGCAAAGACTTCTTGCAGTTGTGTCTGATCCAAGACCCTGAATGGCGTGCCACCTTACAGCAGCTCCAGTTCCATTCCTGGCTCTTAATGCATTAATCTTTGAGAGAGAGGCTGGTTCTGTGGCTCCTGCTTTCTTCCTGGACAAGAAAGTATCTGATGATGGACTACCAGATGAATGGGAACCAGATACGGAGAGACCAACACAACATCTGCACCAAAACAAAAATATTAAAAGGAGATATAAAATGCTCATATTTATACTTGTATTTTTGGTGTCTACTGGAACATGTTTACATGGTTTAATGTTAAAAAAAACATAATCTTTCTCATATTGTCTGCCTCAGTATATCTGTGTTCACCTGTCTGAAACGCTCTGTATAAAGGCCTGTCTCTTTAAGCCCCCCCCCTACCGAAAAATAAGGCTTCTAACCCCTCCTTATGGTCAATGTTGGTATGATGTGATTCCACATCCATGGTCACTAAAAATGATGATATAATGTTCTTTATGTCATATTCAATACACGTGTGCTATCTTTAATAAGAGAGGGCAGGTCTGGTCTGACACAAATGGCTTTATGCAAAAATCAACTAATTTGGAAGCTGGTTCTGTAACTGACTCCTTTCCACTGATTTATTGGTCTTGCTGGTGGGTTCTCTTAAGGTCTTATTCATTTTGGTAAACATGTAAAAAGAAGGTATTCTTGGGCTCTTACACAATAACAAAATCATGTTCCTTTTGCTAAATCCACACTTCATTCTTCGCCAGTAAGAGCATTTCAGTAAGTTCAGTCTTAATTCGTTCAATTCAGCCCTGCTCCTCATCCCATCATCGGATCTTCACCAACTCCCTTTTATCACCACCACCAGTGTCTAGACTCCAAGGGGAATATTACTGATCCAACCACGGCATCACTACCTCCTTTTAATAAAGTACGTCACGATGGAGTCCAATCTTCACGATTCATCTCATCATACATGTGTAATAAAATATTCACTCTAAATGAAGTCTCTGATTGAAATGAATTACATTCCCTAAAATGTGAACAAAGCAGTTGTACATGCCGGTATGCTCCCATGAATTTCACAAAATTGCTTTGTCTTAATTTGTTGTTTTTTCATGTTTATTACTGGAGCACTAATGGCATATGGCAGAAAACATTCATCAACATCGCTGATGGCTCCATCATGCATCCCAGATCAAGCTGCACTTGACGGGCCGACCTCAGGACAAGAGCGCATGACTCCGGCTGGACGAGAGGAGCTGAATGTGTTTACATCAATGATGCTCGGTGCTCAAACGTAGTCAAAGTTCATGGACAACGTTTTCCTGATGTCATATCGGCCATATTATCTGTCAAGAGAATCGTTTTTGCTGCTGCTGTTTACATTCCTTATGATGCATATTATAATAATGCACTACTGTTTTTGTTTTGATTTGTTTGTCATGCTTTTCTTGTCATGCAAATGGAAGCTATTTCCGAAGCTAAAAGTTTAGTTCTGTGTCTTGTCAAGTTGATAACTACAGTTTACAGTTTTCCCAGAGTGCAGTATACAGCCAGAGCTTTGGTTTCATTTCACATCTGTATTATTATTATACACTGAACAGCTTCAATGGAGCAGTTGGGGGTTAATGCTGCAGATGAAGACCTACATTATCATCATTTAATTTGCATGCCTTCTGTGTTATAATCCCTATAATCTCTACTGTTTTGTATACGCGTTTGCATGAGAGTGTGCTATACAAATAAACTTGACCTGGAACTTACTGACGGAGAGGCAAGCAATGTGGTTTCACGTTATCCAGTCTGAGTATCAATCCCGTTTGAGTCGGCTTTGGTTGAGTCCGTGTGGAGAGCAAAAGAGATGGAATGCAATGTTGTTTTGTCTTCCTGCGATTTGGTTGAACCTTGTACCTTTTGCACATTGGGATTGTGGACATTTGTGAGCTACTTTACACAAAAAACCCAGTGATGTATCTTTATCTTGTTATGAACGATTAATAGACTCTTTGTCCATAGCAGGAGCTCAGTCACTACACAAAAAAAAAACCAAAACTGAGCTGGCAGAGCAAATGTGCTGCTGAGACTAACAGAAGGCTCCCCTGAATATGCTGTTAGTGGTTTTCATCAACAGAGGTGTTGACACTTGACCCGTACACAGTCCAACTCTTCTGGAGCTAGAAACTAGGAGATCAGTGGTTGCCATGGATGCATACAACTCCCACGCAACTGACACACATATTAGAGGTTATATGTGCCCTAATGCAAACACATATATTGCAGTGTGTTGAACGGCAATGGCATGTTGTTTTCTGTTTTCATCAGGTAATATTCACCTTAATTGAGTGATGGGTCACATGTTAGAAAGGATTTTAGTCATCGCTACACAGGGTGCTAAAGGGTAATTCTTCCATCAACAAACTGGAGCAAACACTTATTTTATTTTCAATAAGAGGTGCATTACTTCCTGCAATTTCAGAGAACCGTGGCTGTTTCTGACACAGAGAGATATTTCAGTCAGACAATGTGATGAATTTACAAAATCATCAGATGAAATTTAGATTAGATTTACAAAGAAAAGTGAGATATAGCATAAGAACTTTAATCAATCATGATTCCTCTTTGCTGTAAACTTCCCCAGATATATTCCCTTAGATCCCCAAGTGTATAAAGGTTTTAATTATTTTAAAGGAGAAATTAATGTTTCTTTAATGGAGCAGCTGCTCTTTTGGTATTATCAGCTGACTGTATGTGCAGTCATCGTAAGTCCATTCATTGTCGTGACTGAGCTCATATTTGTTGTGGTTTTTGCTTACCATGCGGTCAGTTGAATACGCTTGTTCAAGTGTTATGAGTGTCTTGGGGTGAATTAGTTTTGAAGCATATTCACCAAAATTGTAACTATTAGAGGGTGGGTTTAAGAAATGTCAACATAACTGTCATCACACACACATGATCATTTCCCTGTAATATCGGCTTCATGGGAAACTCAACATGTATAGCTGAAGTTCAGTCAGGAAGACTCGTAATCATTTCATTCATTCATTTATTCATATTTTCTCTCTCTTGCCTCAATCAGTTGACTATGGCCGTTCACTCCCCACAATCTTCCTGAGCAAATAATATCTTAATTGTCAAACTTGTTCTTCTCTCTGCTGCTGTCAGTTGTCATTTCAGTGGAAAAATCGATGCGACCCTCCTTCACCACCAGGTGAATGGGGTACCAGGAAAAAATGTTGCCATTGTACGATGATTTGAGCTGACGGTGATGAAGGTCTAATTGATGGCAGGTGAGGAGATGAGCCCAGGTGCTCAAGCCACACACAAACACACACACACACACACACATACACACACACACACCTACACACACACCTACACCCCTATCACACTAGCTAGCTAGGTAATTTAGCCATGCTCCACCCACAAATGTAACGTTATCTTACTCGATGTGTTTTATCGGGCGGAAAGAGAAAGAACCAAGACCCGTTGTTTGTGTGAGTAGATCCTGGTACAAAGCACACAGCCATTGTGGCTTCAGAGAGACGTCAATTACATGACCTTTGGGTGTGTCGTCTTTTTTTCCCACTCAATCCTAATTAAACGACGAAAGATTAGATATGCTGGACTTGATTTTTGGTTTCTGCTTCCACATTTGGAAACAGCTGGGTCGCTTGTTTCCTGGCAGACCCCCGAGTACCGACATTATCCTCTTGTAAAGTCGTCAAGTGTTAGTAGCTGCCTGGATTGCATGCTACGTAAAGCCTCTCCATTCAAGTGAATGACCTACAGTTCTTTTTCGTACTCCAAATCCTGCGCAAACTCCAGTGTGCAATCTGGCGTCCATAAGCACAAGCATCCATAAAAATCACACACTAGACATACAACTGTTTTACTACGGTGCCAAAACTATACTACATGTTATATATTTTTAAAAAGGTTTCCATCTCAATCCCTCCACCAAAGAACACTGAAGGATGAACAATGAAGGAGCACTACATCACAACTTTAAAAATTCCAATCTCTTACTTTCTTCGTCTCTTTCTCGCTCCAGTGTAAATACAGTCATATTCAATGTGGTTTTAACCATTGTAGATCTCATTCCCTGGTCATAATGTGCACATAATTAACAATAAATGCAATACCTTTTTATACCATAAACCAATTATCTTTTCTTCCTGTAAAACAAAATATGAAGAGTGCTTAGGTTAGGTAGTACCAACAACCACTAATTTCATGACCATCCATCAATCATTCTGCAACTTTTAGAAGTTTGCCTTCAGGGCTTTCTGTCAGAAATCTCCTTAGTTACAGGCAGCAAACCTACTTGGTCAGGTTTAGGAAAATATCATGTTTGGGGTTAAAATATAACCTTTCTGCGTTTACCACAGCACAGTCCTTTGTAGCTTTGTCTTGTGCTAAATTCTCAGCCCACCCATTTTTAAGTGGTCCAATCAAATGTGAAGAATTTGATCTAAATCCGTCTTGTAGCTGTTTCACTGGGGAACACCTTACTGTACAGACGCTAAAGACGCTCTAACTTCCGTTTCACTGGGACTTTAATATTAATTTTCACAAACACAGCACACTGCAGTTGATTATTTTTTAAAGACGATGTCCAGAGTTCAGTACATATGTGAGATGAGTCAAGTGAAAACATCAAACATCGGGCCAAGTTACAGTCAGCTCATCATTAAAGTTTCTAAATGATAAATAACGTGTTTTTTTTGATTTAGGAGGATGTTGAATTTACACACAAGTTTTGTTAATTGTCAAAAATCCAGTGTTTGCCTAAAAATAAGGTTTACACTGGCGTTTTGTGTAATAACATCTGAGAAAGGTATTGAGTCAGTTATTAGAGAAAAAATAAAGAAATTAGTCAACAATCTTAGCATGCTGGAAAGATCAAAGGTTGAACAAGTGAACATCTCAACTGTCACTGTTATTCCAAAACAACATGCCTTTATGTAGTAGTAGTCCTAGTAGTTATCAGGGTCTTCAAAGAGGATACATGGTGGTTCAAGCAAAAAAAGGATAACAATGTCACAGCAAAAAAAAAGCACAATATTATGAGAGTTTAGATTTGATTTTACGTGATAATCTAGTGTAATATATTATTTCTTTCCTCTGCATTTAGGTTACATTGTAACTCTTGCAGTTCCTTTCTTGTAATAAAAGTCAGTACGAGCAACAGATGTCATCCCATTTTAATTTACCAGATATATTATAAGCAGATGAAGTTGAGTTTGTCCTGGCAGTCACAGTTCTCCCACAGCCCATCTTCGCTTAAAGCTCCACAGCGGTTCCGTATTGGACACTGGTGGTCCTGAACGCCTCCCTTGGGCCAGGCCTCATACTCCAGAGGGTCACCGTTCACCCACAGCCAGCGGTCCAGGTAACGCAGGCCGATCCACATCCGCTCAGTGGTGTGGTTTTTCTGGTACTCTGTCAATGCCATGAGGTTGTCTGTCTCAGAGAGCAGGCTGCTGAGGTCAGTGTGGTGCTCTCTGCAGTGCTCCAGAGCCTCCTCCCAGGACTTCTCCTCTACTACCACGGTAAGTTGGATGCAGTAAAAATGCATGGATTTTAAATCATCATCATCATTCCATTTTCCATTAGACCTGACCTGTCCATTGTACTCATTGTCATTGTAGTAATCTGGTTGTCCGCCGCCCCAGTTTTGGTATGTAATATGTCCGCCTCCTGACCACATCCAGGCAGTAATGTTGTTGGGATCACGATAGAGACCGATCCATCCTGTGGGATCCGTTTCACTTGACACCGATAGGAGCCTTTCTAGGTCACTCTGGCTCTCAACAAAGGACAGATCAGTGTGATTGCGTCTACAGTAAGTCTGAGCGTCATACCAGTTTTTATCCTCATTAACATGAATGTGTGTTCCCACGTACCCCTCAACAGCTGTACAAAGAAAAAGTAAGGCGATGGTTCTCTCCATGGTCGTTGGTCTGTAGCTCAAGATGAGATCGTATTCTTTGGCTGTGTCCTCTCTGCAGTGGTATCATTTAAGTGTCAGGGTTGTTCCATAAACGACTTTGCATGACTTTGTTTAACAAGCAAAATATCTTCATGGTAGACTTAACACACCTGGAGACTGTCACAAACACATAAGCAATACTAGCTAGCTAGTGAAACCAGGGTTTTTTCCATTGGTGCTCCACAGTTGTTGCCACTGGAATGAGCGGTATCATGTTTCGTGTTTCATTGATTGCTTGTGAAAGGAAGACCTTATGACAAAAAGAACAGATGTTAGAGATTACAATTGCAGTTTTCACTGCAGCCATTTGTTTGACGTCACCTTCTTTCCTCACCACCACTTCACATTTGCTTTTATCTGAAACACATTACAGTATTTTATGTGAATCAAATTGCTGCTTCAGGCTAAGTTAACACAAAACGAAAACAGGTTAAAACAAAAATCTAACATTATTATACATGAAATGAAAACCAGAAGTTGGTGCTGTACAAGACTCATGATTAATATTTCATGGTATGTTGTCTCCAACATAAGTGCCGCCTGGTGATATGCTGCTGTTGGTTTTATGAACTTAGTGCTCCACTGCTGAGACTTCTGCAGCATTCCCAATACAATAGAGGTCAACAAAATGTCACTCGGTCTTCTTAAAGCATTGAAAAATTAAGATAATTCTCTAGGTTCCTCATACTAGCGACCCCTTTCACATATAAGTAGTCACGCATACAGTTATCATGCTACACTGGACACTGTTTCAGCACTCTTCGTTCATGCTTTGTGGACCAGCTTTGGGTGCTTGTTGACATATGTCGGTATATAATGGTAATACCCCGTTTATTCGTGCCAGACTAAGGGTCAGGGACACTCCTGTAGCTTCAGTCAGCACACAGACAGATACCACATCAGTGTGTGGGCGTGTGTCATTGGATTAGTGTCAGCGTTTTGTATCAATTCCCACACTCTCATATGCACAAACAAAAGAACTCATACTGACATGATTGAGGCCATTCAGTCAACCTAGTGCCATCTCCACAAAACGAACACAAGTGGCTCTACAGAGCTCGCCTCTCTGCACTCACGGCTGTGATATTCGGAGATGTGAGCAGTTGTGCCCTGATGTAATTTGATTCACGCCTGCTCCAGCCGAAGGACGGATCATCCGTTTGGAAATGGTACGCAAGAGATCAGATCTCTCACTGTTTTCTTTACATGAATAACTGCATTATAAGTGTTGTTGTTAATAAGAAAGTAAAGCTCTATTTAGACAGCACTTTTAGAACACAGAGTTAGACCCACCAAAGGAACAAGATGATCAGAAATGTAACTGGGGGGAAAGGTCATGCAAACCCTCACATGCAATTAACAGGATCTCATAATTTATCCTGAATTTTACAGGAAGCCAATGGAGGGATGCAAGAACAGGGGTAACGAGGGCCCGACAGCTAATTCTAGTTAACCCTCCTGTTATGTTGCGGGTCAAATTGACCTGTTTGAAAATCTATAAAAATCTTTTAAAGGACTTTTTCTGTATGAAACTTCTTCAGCTTGCCTTATTAGTGTAATCAACGTAAAAAAAATGGTTCATATCATGTATTTGCAACCCCCCCCCCCCTCCCTTCGCCCACAATTAGCAGGAGAGTGGAGAAACATACAAAATGGTTGCTTGGGAGTCCTACCAACATTACACTGTGCAGATACATACAACACAGCAGCTTACTGCAGGACAACATGAGCAACAGAAACAAAAGGATGACAGCCCTGGAGGCTCCGGAGCACATCCTTGATTACGACAGTGAAATAGAGGAGGATGTGTCTGAAGATGAAGACCATCTTGAGGTCAATTCAGATTATAATGGTGCCGATTATGAACCATCAGATGAGGAAACTGATATACCTGTTCCTCCAAGCGAGACATTCGTGTCAACATTTTTTGAAATACAGTGGTCATCCAAACCCAATACACGTCAGCCAAGACTGTCTGCCGAAAATATGATAAAGACAGTAACAAAATGTATTTGCACAAAGCACACACAGATACACAGACAAACGCACACAAACACACACACCTCGCTCATTGTGCTCGTCTCTGTTCCTTTTTGTAAATGTCTGTTTCTTAACACTATAAGTAAACATAAGTAAAGTTTACTTTCAACACAAATCCTTCTGACTCATTTGGCTTGATTTTGAGTGAGCGGGTCACTATGACCCTGAACAGCAGAGGTGTCTCATCTCTATTTATCTACATCACCCCATGAAAAAAATTAAGCTTCAAAATATAAAACAAATTTAGAAGAAAAATACCTGTTATGGTAGACTAATGCAATTTATATCTAGGTTTTTCCAATGTACCTAAAAAATTGTTTGAACATGTATTGTTCATGAAAACGAGTGAGTTATCCTAATTGAACTCTGATCTATGGAGGGGTGAATAAGGATTTGTTGGTTTCTGACAACTTTTGGATGATTAAACATGCACCGGGTCACATTGACCCGGGAACACCATTGCTGTACCTGAGAAACGAACATAACAGGAGGGTTAATAACCTGGCAGCTGCATTTTCACTCAGCTGTAAGCGATTTAGATCACCTTGACATGAGACACGATTAGAGGGAATTACAATGATCTAGACGGGATAAAATGAAAGTAAGCATTAATTGTTCAATTGCTATATTTATTAGCTGGAGAAAACAGGACTGGACTGGAGTTCATTAGCAAGATGTTTGGTGGCATAATTGATATTTGAGTGAAATGGACCAATAAACTGTCTGACAGCATTGGCAATTGTTTCGTTCATTTTTGTGTGGCTTGTTGAATTAAAAACATAGTCCCCACTTTGGTTTTGGCCTCTTGAGTTGATTGATTTAAATCATTCGTCACCATTCAGGTGGAAACAGTTTAATTAAATGATGGTCATAAAGGTCATCATACATCACAACATAATTCCTACACACTGCCCTATAAAAACCTTTTGAACTGCCTTTATACTGTCTCTAAGTTTAACCCATTAGTTTTAAGTCCCCATCGACACCGGTGTCATAAATATACGGCGCAGTGTGAAGAAACCACTGCTTAAGGCCTCACAGTCTCAGCCTATTAATATGACAAGTAAATCACATGGGTACTATAAGCAGCTCAGAGGCCCATGCTCTCCTCCAGATTTACAAGTGAGCCCTGCCTTGGACAAGAAATTGACATTCTGCTGCTAAACGGAAAATAATTATAAATAATGTCTCATGTTTAGGAGTCAGCGGGAGTCAAAAAAAAAAAAAGACATGACAATCTGCACTGTAAGATGGAATAGTTGAGATGTGACAGATAGTAGAAGCGAAGGAACACAAAACGCATCATGGATGTTAAACTGAAGACTGACGCATGGCAGCAGTGTTACAGCACGTCTGCTGTTAAATCATTGCTGTCGGTGTAATACAGATAAATGCATTCCTTACATTTATTATTCAGCTCTATAGCTTCACATATGCGAAAAGTGGAAGTTTCTTTTATTCTGGCCAAACCAATTTACAGGAAGTCACACAACACATTGTTGCCATTGACTACCCTTTGCTTCCATCTGCCATTGTTTCATAAAACTAGAGCCCCAGAGGTCAAACGGGACGAGAGCGTGTTTGTATAAATGAGACGCCCGGAGGTCATGGATCTGAAGGTTGACTCACGAGTCTTCCTCGTCTCCCATTACTGAGCACTTTAACAATGGTTTAATTATGCTAATTGGGCTTAATAGATGAAATAGTAATTGCGTGGGACATATTTCTGTCTCCTGTTTGGACCAGGAGTTTCGTTTCTGCTCGTAGTGAAAAGGTCAGTGAGTGAAATGAACCCACCCCCCCCCCCCCAACACACATACACACGTGTGGGTCAGAAAAGATAATAACCGTGAGGTAGGTGAGTGTGTTCATTATGTTTATTCATGAGTATGTGTGTGTTTAAAGAGTGAGGGGGTCTGACTGCTCTCTGGCCCCTGGGCCAACTGCATTATTCAGAATAGAGATAAGAGACTCCACACTCTGGACTCCTTCTGCTGCTTAATGTCAGCATGGTTATACAGTAAACCCACACACACACACACACACACCCTCTACAGAGGCCATCTGATAGCCCACTGTATAACCTTCAAAGGCAAAACATTGCATGAAGGACAGAAGAACCAGCAGGGATTCAGTCTCTGGATGCTTTCCTCTTACAGTAGAGCGTATTGCTAATCCTGCAGCCAGTGTTTAGCCGCACAAAGTACTTTAGAAAACAGCCAAAGTTAGAAAGCGTGCAGTAACTGGTGATATAATAACTTACGCAAATGACAGACAAGTAAATAAAAAACAACAAAATAATGTGCTGTACTGAGCTGCTCTACAGTTAGTTGGCAATTAGTCTTTTTATGTTAGTATATTTACTGATAATGCAATAACTCTTCAGAAACTTTGTTTAATCAACGTTACTACATCATCTTGTCACATATGTGTATTATTAAAACCCTTTTTAAATAACATTCTCGGTGTAGTTGTTATATTGTGACAGTTTATTACGTTAACTGCGGTTTTAAAGCCACTTAGAGGCCAGTAATTAGTTACGGTAAGCTAGAGAGCTGTAATGGGAGTTATATGTACACAGCGTTTGTGATATAAAAAAAACGTGTATATGACCATTGTGTTCATTTTTTCCCCATTCCATGCTTTATTTTGGACATATTTGTGGTACGTCGTCTCTGTGGTTCAGCTCGGATGCAGAGTTGATTCAGCATTTATCAAAAAGGCAGATCTCTTAATAGATTTTTTCCTTTTTGAACATCGGGGATTAGAAAAGATAGACTAGAGGAGACACAATTTTGTGAGATTTACTTGTGATTCTGTATATTATGATGTCAAATCCACTATTAAAAATAAATAAATCACTGCCCATGTTGCTACGAACATAAACAACATCTTTTGGTGTTCCACTCTCTGGTAGGCTAACGTTGTTAGGCATCGACCCAAGGCCACGCCGTTACTCTCGCCAGGGTCATAATGTGTGTAATTGCAGGTCTGGTGGAAGGTCAAATTACTTTTCTGTCCCAAGGAAAGGCTGCGTTGAGGGCAGATAAGTCTCGGCCAATTAACAGGAAACTACACACACACACACAAACAAACAAACAAAAGGCCAAAGCTGTGTAAGCAGCCCTGATAAGAGCCATTAGCCCCAATCAAAGCAACTGATTGGCCTCCGTCTGAGGCCACAGAGTCTATATGTAAGGCCATGTCCACACTACTACGTTTCCATTTGAAAACGCATACGTTTTGCTACGTTTACACTGAGCGTCCACACTACGCCGGAGTTTGAGCACCGAAATAAGTTTGGAAACGCTCCCGAGGAAGGATACGTTTGAAAACTCCGGAGTTGCCTTGTCGTGGCTTTGAGGAGGACAAACACAACACGGAGGACTTTGCTTTTCTTATTAATGCTTATTTTGTTCTGCACAACTATTGTTTAGTCCACACACAAACTATAAAAGAACAAAACAGCGATTGCTCTCCAGTACGACAGAGACTTCAGCTACCATCAGAGCTACGAGTGAGAACAGACAACAACAAAACTGAGAGGAAACGAGTGAGAGACGTGTGTTGACCACATTTATTGACCCATAATCTAGTTAACTTTTATGTATAAGTTTAATTTTATAGTAAATTTGATGTGAGAGAGAGAGCGAGAGACTACTTTATTACTTTTTCTTTTTTTTTAACTAAGCAACCAATCTACTTCCTGTTTACACCGGCACCCACCCGCATGCCCAGTGTACGTGAAGAGTCACGTGATATTCGTTTTCAGGCGTGCTAGTCCGGACAGAGATCATTTTGAAAACGTCAGCCACCGTAGTTCTCCCACAGCAGTGGCTCTCAAAAAACATGAGGACAAAGTGGGCAAATTTTTACTTTTTATTAAAATTGAAATAACATCAAAAACATAAACATTTTGACGTGCAAATAAAAAAAACTTCCAGTTGAACTTTATCAAACCACTTCTTTTATTGCCTTGACTGGGGTGTGATGTTTCTAGATGTCTTCATCATTTGTTAGGTCTGATACTGTCAGCTGCCAGAGTTTAAAGACAATACACCGATCCCTCCTCATCTTCCACCACATTCACTGTGAACCCAAGAGCAAGACAGGGTTCATCATCGGTGTTACGTGCGGTGTCATTTTCTCTCTCTCTCTCTCTCTCTCTCTCTCTCTCTCTCCCCAGTCTCCATTCAGGTTCCACCATTTTTCCCTGTCTAGCAGCTGCAGCGTGTGAGCGTACGCGGCTGGGCTCAATCGCCGGTTAGAACCATGGTGGTTAAGAGGCCGGGAGATTCAGACAGACGGCCCCGGTGGGCCAAGTAGCAGCGTACAAAGCCGTGTGTGTCGGCGTGGTGATCTCCTCTGCTCAAGCCGTGTGTGCTAGTGTTGATAGTCTGACCCATTAGAGTGTTTCATATTGGGGTGTTTTGAGTTAAACTTACTACTGCTGTGAATTAGTAGTTTTCAGTTGTTGCCTTTGTGAGCATTCTCCGTTTATCGTTAATGAATCATTTTTGTTCATGCATCCGTTGCCCATGACTCTTTTTCCCTGGGTTACTTACTCTGTTACTCCCCTCATCCTACCTTAATCGGGGAACGTAACAATAGGGCTGTACCTAATGTCATTTTCTCATATGAGGCTTTGATTTGGGTTTTTGAATGAAGCTTCGAATGTCGGTCGTCATATTTTATGACATTATCACCCTTAAATTTTTTGTGTTGTTGTGGTTATATAAATGTACCGTTGAGTGGTGAAGTAAAGAGAAACTTCTTTGAAAGCAGTGAAAATGTCGTTTTTGAAATAGTAGACAACAACAAATATGACTTTAAGCAGAATATTTTGTGAGGTAAAAAGATTTAGTCAATTTTGGAAATACCTACCTTTTTCTAAATAAATGTAGATTTTTGGACTGAGATAATTACAGAGACGAGGAGCGCTCTGTCGCTTGCTGTGTGTGCGCGTTTGTAATAATAATTTGATTGTCAACGTTATCAATCTTTGAACCATTCTGTACTGCTTCGTCATATTCTCGTTTGAGAGACATCAGCTGAGCACGTTGTCTTGTTCGTCTGTTTTTCTTTTCGTCCCCGTCATAATATCTGTCCATTCAGTAAACCCGCAGTAGATATCTGTCTGAATGAACACCAGTGCTGTTGTGATAACCAATGTCTTTACTATTTCAAAGTGAAAGAGATTTCCGACGTCAAAACCTCAGTTTTGCGTCACACTCTCCCACCGGTTACTCACGCCCCACCCGTCTTGACATACGGAGAACGCACTGAAGAACACGTCTTCTGTTTTACCAACGTATGAGCTACTTACGAGGGGCTGACAACCTTGCCATACCCTCTGCAAAACACAAGCTTCAGGCCCTGCACTCTTTCATATGAAACAGGTGATTAACTTGAACACGGCGTGACTTCCCAATGACAGAGAGCATGTTAAAGGCAGCAGGCTCAAAGCCCGTCTTTCTCTCTCAGCTAATGTGTTCAGTCTCACAGAAATTATTGATGGTGACATGATTAATGTACATGTAAGCCCTACATGCATACATTATATTATATATATATATGACTAATGCAGGTCTCATCTAAGTACTACTTCCCCCTGGCTCTTGAGACATGATTAATCACACTTTCAGGGAGTGTGGGTAATTACCTTTGAAAATATTAATTTGCAAGGTCACAGGGTGATCGCTATGTACTAAAAGCATTAAAAGGTAATATATACAGTCCAATGAGGATAGCCATCAGATGTATAATAAGCTACATAAGGTTATATGGAGTGTAGAAATCAGAGATGTAGCAGAAGACCATCCCCACACA
Source organism: Leptoclinus maculatus (assembly GCA_032191485.1). Lineage (NCBI taxonomy): Eukaryota > Metazoa > Chordata > Actinopteri > Perciformes > Stichaeidae > Leptoclinus > Leptoclinus maculatus. Next base: position 13,307,291 of record JAVDOI010000009.1, read on the forward strand.
GAAACATCTTGAGACGGGAAAACTGGAAAAGAAATCTCTTTTGACTGTTCTTTGTCTCTGAACTGAAGTGACACGAAGAGATTACGTACGTGAGAATGTGTGAGTGATCTAAAAACATAAAAAATAAATTCACATTGTCACAAACAATCTTTTTATCTTCTAGCGATCATCCCGCGCTTCAGCTCGTCCACTCAACGTAGTAGCATCAGAAGAGAATTCAAGCTGCATTTGCACCGAGTTAAAGTAAAACATTGGCTCATGATATCTTGAAGCTTAAAAACAACAAAACATAAAACACATCCTCTGGGAGGCTGTGACATTATCTGATTGGTGGGGACACTGTAAAGACAGAGCAGGAATCTATGGTTTTCGTCCACCATGCACCTGCTCATGCACACACACACACACACACACACACACACACACACACACACACACACACACACACACACACACACACACACACACACACACACACACACACACACACACACACACACACACACACACACACACACACACACACACACACACACACACACACACACACACACACACACACACACACACACACACACACACACACACACACACACAGCGTCCCTTGCTAGTTGCGAAAGCCCTGCTGAGTTTGAAGGATGAGTGCAGTTTTCCCTCAAGAAAGCTTTGTTGCTTCTCCACCACCTGCGCCCCACAGTCCTGCGGAGCCTTGGCAGAGACAGATCGCCCGCCCAGATGTGTCATGATCTGTGTTATATACACAATACCGGCAGGCAACAGATTGTTTGTTTTTCGTAATGTGCATGTTGCCCGAGGCTTGAGGCTGTAGCTTGTATGTTCACCTTAGGGCCAAATTAAAGCTGGCTTACATTTAGGTTTAATATATCATGTAAATGCATATGGGCATTTTCATGGGAGCCTTGACATTTGTATTCTTTCCAAATCGATGACTTTTGTCATATTTACTTACGTTTGTGAGAAGAAGAAAAAAATAATCTATAGAAACACTTTCTGACCCATCAATGAGGCTGCGAGGCTGATTATACACCGGAAATCACAAAGGCAAAGCTGAATGAAACGTGGAGAAACAATTTTGCCTTGGAATACAGAGCTGGCCGGCTATTATTTAATCACCACATGAAAACAATGCCTTTCTTCTTATCGTTTACTCGATAAGCTCCACGACTTGCTTTTATGTTGGTAATTAAATAACAGCCGGCCAGCTTCATCTTCAGGCCGTCTGGCCCCTTCTGTAGACATATACACAAGTACAAAACCTCCACTCACATGTATGGTTTCCTTTGTGTTGACTTTAAATTGAACAGTTTAGTAAAAAAACAAACAATATGAATGGAGCCTACGAGGAGCTTTGACCGACAGATATCAACAATGCACTATGATGAATAGCTTAAAACTAAATATATTGCCATATATACTACAATAAAGCACCTTAATTAATGCAGCTACTACTATTATGAACTCCATGTAAAAATATGACAATTTATTCCCTCAAAGTTTTTACTTATTTTCACAGTAAGCCTCCCCCAAAAGGAGAAGAGTGACTGTTGTCATAGTGACACAAACATAATGCAGTCTTGATTCTTCTGGAGCATCAGAGCAGCTATGTGAGGAAGTTTAAAGTGAAGAAACAGAACAATCAATAATGCATTTAAACCTGATAAGAAATGTTCCATTTGTTTCAAATCAGCGAATAGCACAGAAAATGCAAAAAAAGAGCAAAAGATTTGCAAACAACCAGGGATTTGCATGTGAGGTTGGCCTCTAAACGATGAGATCAGCACCTTCGCTGTGTCGTTATTTAACTCTGTCACCTCTTTTAATACTCCCAGAACGTCTCGAGTATAACAAGACAGACCAGCCTTGCCCTTAGCGTCCCGTTCAGACGACTGAAAAACAGGTTCCCTCTGATTGAACTCCTCCTTCTGGGGCAGAGGCTCGAAACAAACTAGTTCCAAGAGCCTGCCGAGAGTCGCCCGCCGCAGTAATCGCTCAAATGGCGATAATGTTATAACGGCATAACGGTTCCTCAAGGGCAGTCACTGTGCTGCTCTCGTCTGAGCGCAGGAGAAAGCGACTGGAAAGTTTTCATTTAAAATCGCCTCCATGAGCTGCTCCAGCTGCCGAATGTGCTGATGAAACGGGCCAAATCAGATGCCAAACGACAACAACCAACTTGTTTTTAAGACATCTTAGCCATCCTTGCACTGGCATAGCCCAACACATTTTAACACCGTTGCAAACAGCTATTATTGGCTCCATTTTTGATGTGCTATCCAGTAGCCAACAGACACACATAAACACAGTTACAGACTGTTCTGTGGTTTTTCCACTGCGCTCCTCTATTCTGTCCTGCTCTGACAGCCCTGCTTCTGCTAATCACACACTTAGACACACACACACACACACACACAAGGGCCCAGGAAGGGGAGTAATGACGCCGGCTAAATGTTTTCACCCTGGCTCTTCATCATGTCGCCATGGCGACCTTGGCTGAAGGTCAGTCTGCTGGAGGACGACTCAGGCTGAACAGAAGGCGGTGCAAAAAGCAGCATGAAGTGACAGATGATGTGTGTGTGTGTGTGTGTGTAAAGAAGAGATAAAGTGTCCTCACCACAGTCAGCTTGTCTATTTTGTGCGTTTTAAAGGCAGAGAAAAAAAAGGGAAATTATGGGATGAGACACAAACAAAAAAGTGTAATGAAAAAGCTCAGAGAGGATAAATGAAGAGGAAGTTAGAGAAATTGAAACAGCGTTGGCTGATGAAAAACTAAAACGACAAGACCAGGAGAAGAGATATGAAGCCGTGGTGTGCGTGTGTGTGTGTGTGTGTGTGTGTATGAGGAAGTGGGCAGGTAATAGAGGGTGAGAGTATCCATTAGGCATTTAAATGACTCCATGCTGCTCTAACTTTTCACAAACAAACCAATCTTGCTTCAGCTCAGCCAGAAACAACAAGGCTGAAGGAGTTACAGGAGATGAGATACTGCACATATATTTTGTACTATTTATACTTTATTTAAGTTTTGCAGGTGTTTAAGCACCCGTGTTATCCAATAAAGGAAAGCTATATAGCAGCTGCATTGTACATTCAGTGCACGCAAACACACATCCTCCTGCTTTACTAAGACTTTTATAGGTTATATTTATTGTGTTGTTTGCTTGACATGTTTTAATGGGGGATGAGACTCAGGCCTTTGACAATGTCTCTACTCATGTTTATGACCTTTATAGCACTAATGTGGAGAAATAAACTTCTTTTGCCTCCAGCTTCTACCTATAAACAAACGCATCCAAAATATAAATTCTGCAATATAACTAACAAATTGTGAAGTAATGTGCGTGTATTTTCAGCTCCAGGCTCGTAAACGGCTACTTGTATCTCGTTTCAGTGTTTGTACAATTAGCCCATGCCAAAATGATTCACTGACTCCCTTTCAAATGATGTTGGCGTCCTGCTTTTTCTACGCTTGCAGAATTTTCGCTCTAGAAATAATAATAATAAATAAGACGTTATTGTTATGTATAATGTAACAGCCTAGTTTTATCTTCAGGACATATACATACCTGCAAACTCATAAGGGGTGAAAAAGGTGACAAGCCCGAAACCCTGTCGAGGGGGTGGGGGGCATGAATTTTCATTGTGTACTCTGAGAATAACATTAAGTGATAAGACCATATTTACTTTAAGCAAAAGAATAATTTATTATTCAGTTATTTATCACTATTTCAGCTCGAGTTGAACAGCTGGCTAGTTAGTTTTTTTTAAATCAATATTATTATTATTATTATTAACAACCTTTATTTAGACAAAATCCATTTAGAACGAGGTCTCATTTTCAAAAGTTTTAGTCAAAAAAAAACAAAGATAACAAGAGTAGCGAGAACCATCGCCTGCAAATAAAGTGATTAGTTTTCATTGAACCCTGTTACTGTATAGCTTAATATTACCTTCTACTGTTACTGTATGTCTTCATATTAACTTCTACTGTTACTGTATGTCTTCATATTAACTTCTACTGTTACTGTATGTCTTCATATTAACTTCTACTGTTACTGTATGTCTTCATATTAACTTCTACTGTTACTGTATGTCTTCATATTAACTTCTACTGTTACTGTATGTCTTCATATTAACTTCTACTGTTACTGTATGTCTTCATATTAACTTCTACTGTTACTGTGTCTTCATATTAACTTCTACTGTTACTGTATGTCTTCATATTAACTTCTACTGTTACTGTGTGTCTTCATATTAACTTCTACTGTTACTGTATGTCTTCATATTAACTTCTACTGTTACTGTGTGTCTTCATATTAACTTCTACTGTTACTGTGTGTCTTCATATTAACTTCTACTGTTACTGTATGTCTTCATATTAACTTCTACTGTTACTGTGTGTCTTCATATTAACTTCTACTGTTACTGTATGTCTTCATATTAACTTCTACTGTTACTGTATGTCTTCATATTAACTTCTACTGTTACTGTGTGTCTTCATATTAACTTCTACTGTTACTGTATGTCTTCATATTAACTTCCACTGTTACTGTATGTCTTCATATTAACTTCCACTGTTACTGTACAGCTGTTAGAATAGTGGCCTATCTTCTATTTGCAATTAATATGCATTCAATCTAGTTATATTATTTAAATTAAAATGATAATCTACTCTGGCTGTGGTCATTACAGTGAACAGTGTGTACAGTGTGATGAGAGAGCACGTGAGCCCTTGTTGCTGTACTTTATCTCCTTGGAGCAGAGGCTGCATTCAGCAGACCTGCCTCATCAATGTATTTAAAACACTGACAGCAGGAAGCTGTACTCACGTCTGTCTAGACCTCCACCTTTATCCAGGCCCAGCTCCACTCACAGCTCAGCCCTGAAGCTCTTTGACCTCATCATCTCATCAGTATCTGGGCCTTTCATTCTACTTTGAGTTAAAAACAGCAACCAGATCCGCCGGTGTTCTGGTTTAATGTTAACGAGTGGCCGCATGAACTGAACCGGAACACGGGGGGGGGGGGGCTTCATGTTTCATCACGTTAGTTTTTTTCCTCCTAATTCGCGATAATGACGAACGTTAAAAGTCGACAGAGTTCCGCATGCAGTGGACGTTAACTTAACCAGCAAGTCTGAACGGTAACGGAACATAACAGAACTTAAACTGTTGCAGGTATGCATACAAGTTTCCTTCGTGTTTCTCGATCTTCGACCCAAAGAAAAACTTTGTTCCTCAGTATTCAGAGGGCTTAACACCTTTCACCAAACACCAATAAAGCCTGTTTCAGCCCCAAGTCTATAAATTTCCCCTGATAGCCTCTGTCTCTCTCTAAGCCAATATTTGTCCATCACTTTAAAGTTTCTCTTCTTTTCCCCACTTTTCTGTTTTGTATCCAGGGTATTTTAGTTTCTATAGGGATTACATCTATGTATATATATATATATATATATATATATATATATATGGTGGTACAGTATGCTTGAGCTGCAGTCTAGATTGGGAAAAGGTTATTAAAGGGAATTGCAGAACAGAAGGTAGCTGGAGTATTTATTGTGGCTGGGACAGGTCATAGAGAGCCCTCGCTGGAAAGACTGGGACAAGTTTCATAGTGGAATAAACTGTAATGACTTTATCCTCGAAGGGGTGAGAAGGTGTTTTTTTATGTGCAGACATATACTGTATACCCAACCACATAATATGCACTGTACCGTAAAACAGGACACACAACCTTGGGTGCCATTTATCAAAAAAACTACTCAAGGCACTTTTTAGATTGTCAACTAAGTTAAATATATTAGCACTACAGAAAGTAAACATATAAACAGTATAAAATGAAGTCCATATTGGACGGTTCTGCACGAAGACGGCAACCTCCGGGTCAGAAAAGTGAAACCAATGTGGGAGTGTCGTAAACTTCTTTTGTAATAGCCACCGGGTTGCAAAAAGAGGTCTGATTGTATAGAAGACTATGAGAAAATGACCCTACTTCTCACTTGATTTATTACCTCAGTAAACATTGTAAACGTGAGTTTATGGTCTCAATCGCTAGTTTCAAGTCTTCTTCAATGCAGCATGATGTTCATTCAGTAAATGATGGTCCCATTTAGAGTAAAACAGACCATAAAGCAGGGAATGCTTTAGGGCGGGGCTACCTTGTGATTGACAGGACACTACCACAGTGTTGTCCTTGTTCTTGTCTTAGAACTTTAGCCCTTTCACAATATGTTTTCACTTTATTAAAACGTATTGTTACCTTTTTGGTCGCCTAAAATGTCTCAGCGTTTGGTTGTATTCAGCTCCACCCTCTTATGTCACTTCAGGTTGCAAAAAAACAAGATGGCGACGGCTATAATGGCAAACTTGAGGCTTTAAAACGGCAAACCAATGGGTGACGTCACTGCGTTCAAATTTGGCCAGTACAATCGTAAGCCCTTTGCAATGAAGCACCTTCCGCCATAAAACAGGAAGTTGTTGTAACTTCAGCATACTTTGTAGAATCTATTCTAAATTGACATGCTAGACTCATAGCACCGCCCTCTTTCATAACCCATGAACTATTGTGGGATGCCTCATTGCAAACAGCAGAGCATATGCCTGGCTGCTTCGACCGCCGTCCTCCCAGTACCATCGATGTAAGCGACGGTGAGAGGGTCCAATCATCGCTGCTTGAAGCTTTAATTTTTTTATTATAACCACAATCTTTACATTACCCAAACTAAGTGTCTTAGCTACCTTAACCATAGTTTATCTTCCATAACCATAATGTTTTCCTAACCTCAACGTATCTATATTACAGTATCAATGTTCTTGTCTGACTATTGGGTTAAGTATTCAATGAAGTGTAATATCTTCAGTTTTAACATTTTTGTCTTTGTTTAACAGTGTACTGATGGAAGGTGGCAGGAAACATGCAACAAAGGACTCCAAGAATCAAACCAATAGAAATAAGAATATTCCAACAACAGGAAGAACAGGCATCCATGCTAAATTTATATTTTCATGTCACTCCCCATTGTGCCTTTGCTCAGCATACTGTAACTTCAGATGACATGTTGCCGTCGGCCCATCTGACCCCTGTTGTCCATGAATTATAGCACGACACATCTCTTACCTCTGTTGGCTAAGCTGCCAGTGAGGGGACAAATGTGTCATCCAGCCTGCAAAACACACTGTTAGTTCTACTTAAAATCATACTGGCTGCACCGTGAATTTGAAGTCAAACAATGACAGCCTAATCCACAGTAGAGCTGACATTGACTGCGTATAAATAAGGACAAATGGGTTGTCTGGGCCGCAGCAATAGATAAAGCCAAAAAGACACTGAAGTCTTCTTAATTTTGTCTTGGGTACGTCGTGAAATACTTTGTACAGCTGGATAAATCTGGGGTTTTCTTATTAAGTAAAACAAAGTTGACACAGAAACATGAGGCACACATCCCTGAATGCCTGAGCACACATACATAGCCAAAAAATAACAATAACACTAATCTGAGGGTGAGGTGAGATACTTTTCTTCAAGAAAAAGTAGTTTGATAATTTTACTGAAAAGGCTTGCGTGACATCTTGTCAGTCACAATTGCATCACTCTTTTTAAGCAACGATGGGACTAACGGGCACACACCCAGAGGCCCATTGTCTCATAATCCGCCCAAATCTCTTATGAACAGGAGTACCCTCCTGTTGAGGAACTGGCCCTCAGAGACAAGGAGGGTCGCCCCTTAATTGAAGGAGTGGAAGTGGGTGTCTCTTCAGACCCTGGTGGTGGCAGCTCCCAACAGGCCACATTTGTACTACTGGGTTGCTAATGAAGCTCAATTATATAATATACCAACTATGGTGAGGAGTAAGTAGCATGTGTTTACTGACTCTACAGTTGATGGGGAAACATTGGTGTTGCTGCCACCAATCACTTCCACACTGTCTCACACAGAGGGAACCTGTTTTCAATGGTAACGAGCCTTGGGGGGTACACTTTAGTTTTTTGGTATACTCATTTTATGCTGTTTTTTATTTGCCCAAAACGGTAGAGTGTGGACACTTGGCTGTAATTGTAATGTTTATCTTAAATGACTTTCTAATGGTGGTGGTCTGCACATGGGACTAATGACTTCTTCAAGTGCTCTCTATCCTAAAATGAATGCTGATTTTGCAATAAAAGGGAAATGTTCCCCACCCTGAGCCTGTGGTCTCCACGTCTAGGCAAAGAAGATCACAAGTGGTAATGACCCTAATTTAAAGTAGTCGTAATCAACGTGACATGTGCACCTTTCTTCAAGTGAGTCTTGCCCAGTAACTTTGTTGTTAAAGCAACTCATATTATATTTTCTTTGTTCAGGTTTGGAGCAGACAATGTGAGGTCCCTGTTCAAAAGGACCCTTGAATTCCATTAAATAATAATAAAAAAACAACTTAATAAAAAAAAGCCAAACTAGAGGTGAAGGAATACAAAAAAAAGGTTATTCAGTAACAATTCATATCCAGGCATGGGAAACAATCAACAAATGTATTAACCTTTTTCTCAGGAACGGGAGAACAAAAGATAGGAGATAAAGACTTGGTAATAAAAAGAAAAAAGGCCTATTCTTTGTGTTTTGAAGTAAAGAATTACATTGTTATGGCCTCTCTTTACAGTCCTGTCAGTAGGATGGTCGAGGGCGATGGGTCCCACAACATCAGGGGGTTGTTGGTGTACACAAGGGGCCGTCTCCTTCCTGATGGCTGCAGTGTTGTGGAGCAAAACAAATGCCGTAATGATGCGGCAACTCGGTCTGGGGCCACTCCGAGCCCACGCAGGAAGGGGAAGCTTGGCATTTCTATCTATCAGCACGATATCATGTGAGAATTGCGGGATCGAATATCACATGAAAAATACATCTTGTCAGCCTTCAAGTAATTGGTTTATGTCCAGCCAGCCAAAATTTAAAAAAAAATTGTCAGGAAAAGCCAATGGGATTTGCAGGTCTCTGGACACTCTTTCCCTCCTAAGAGACCCTCTCACGATCTGAGCACAGAACTCCACAGGATCTTCTTCAAATGATGCCATTCTCCAAGAGAATCAATTGGTCAGTAGGCGGTGCTTTTATAGGCGTTGATCTTTTAATCTCAAACATAACCAGGTAAGGTGTGCCTCATAAATTACCATGGCGATGTACCCTGGTAAGAAGTGAACCACCGACGTAGGCCTGAAAACCCAGGGTTAGACCCAACCCGATCTCATGGGAATCCATATAAAAGCACAACATTTTAGGGACATTTCGCTTTTGATGACGTGTTTTTTTTTCATTTAACACCACTTCATCACTTGAAAGTCCTGCGTTCGTTTGTCCCATCCACTTCTCCTCCCACCGACCATAACTTTTCTCTTGCTTTTTTACTTCGTCACTTGCTCTGAATGTAGCAGTCACGCGAATGCGTTTACATTGCAGTCAGTATCGACTACATGGCTTAAAATGACCATTGTTATTGGACGCTAAATGACTTACTAGGCTAGTTAAACTTGTTACCTTGCTGACCCCTAATCCTGCTTCTCAGTACAGGGGTCTACACTTTTCTAGTTTACCTTTTCAGGGAATGTTTCTGATACTACAATGTTTTCAGTTGTCAAAAAGCATTAAACCACAATGTTAGTTTGTCAGAGGGGTTTTAAAGTATTCTTGGTTCCATTTTTTATGCTGTTAGTTGCTTTTGTGAATATAAAAATTCTTCAGACATCAGATCAACAAGCTGTTCAGTAATGTTGGTTTAGTAATGTTACAGCACACAATTTAATGAAATCCCCATGTTTCACCTTAACATTTCTCAAGGATGACAAAAAACAAGCAAATCATATGACCCCCGCAAAATTGTGAAAGCGTGTTCCAAGTTTGAGAAATTGACATATACAGGGTGTGTGTGGAGATGTATATATTAATTTGCATATACAGGGTGTGTGTGGAGATGTATATATGAATTTGCATGTGTGTGTTCAAAGATGACAGAAAGTAAAGGTGTGTTGCTCTCTCTGAAGTCTACAGCGTGTGTGAATGAGATCAGGGTATCTGGGTATGTTACTGACTTAATCAGCTGCGTCCGGCAGAGAGCCTCGCTGCTTCACACTGAACATCAGAGGCGGTTGCTGTGGCGATCTGTCACCATGGGGACACATTTCTGCTCTGGGGTTCTGTAATAAAATGAATCTCTACCTCCGCCCTCTTCTCCCCTCTTTGCTTTCTTTCTCTGGAGTTCTGTAATGAAATGGTTCTCTCTCTTCAGGATATGGGTCAGTCCGCCTCCATTCCCCCCCTACATCTCTATACAACCTGGCTGAGATGGACTGCTCCATCACTGTCACAAGGTGCCCAGATTGGGTGCCAACGCCACAAATAAACACATTTCACTGCCTTAATGCTTTTTACGGCTTTTCTAGATGGATGTGTGGTTAGATGTGTCTGCAGGTGTGTGCGTGTATATTCATACTCTAAATATACTATGTATCAGACTATAGCTCCAGGTAATTTAGCCCCCATCTTTTCCCTGATGCACACAGACCTACTCAAACAAATATGACCTTCAACTTACTGCATTGAAGATCTGTCAAAGTATGAATGGAAAAGCAAGTCTCAACTTCTTAAACCCAAGCTCACATCAGAAATAACCATGCCATTCATATTATTCTTAGAGCACAACCATGACAAGGTATTCTGTAATTTGAGGTTGATATAATAATGTTAACTGAACTAAGATGACGTCACAATGAAAAGATGCCATCTTAACAATACTAAAAAAAATGCATCTTCAAATATCAACTGTACACATAACATGTTTAAAGCTATAAACTACATGATATGACTGTACTGTGTTGAAACCTCAATGCTGCGGTTGATATTGACATTTCCAACCAAATTTGTAAAAATCTGCATTTCATGATTGAAAATGGCCAATTCTGAGATAAAGTCAACCGTTTGGGACTAATCTACATCATGGAATGAAAGAATTTTAACGTCCTCTAATCACACCTCCTCACCTTTCCCCACAGCGCCTATCATTTTTACTTTTTCAGTAACCACTGTGTAGCATGACAATCATAAGGCAATACAAACCCGTTAAGGTAACCTTGTAAAAAGGTGTTCTTTAATATTCACTTCAGCTGGTTACAAAATGCTAAAAGTCACCCTCTATTTGAAAAGAGCAAAGAAGTAGTGATGTGTCCTTCGTGTCGAGGCTTCGAAGCTTCTGTCGAGTAATTCAGGAAGATCTTTACGAGGCGCGTATCGAGGCTTGTGTTGATGACGATGTGGTGACGTTCGAAGCCTCGCGAGCCAGCCGTACCACGTGACTGATTCAGGAAATGGTTCACGGGTCTGGCGTGCGATTCGAAATATAAGGGCAGCGAAACGCAATGAATCCCCCCCCCCCTTACATTTTGTGTACTTCGGACTTTATTGCGTGTTTGTTTGCAAACTATTCAAGCTTCTTTTTTCTGCGATGGAACCAGCAAGAAAGAGCCTCTTTGTTGTTATTTTTTAAATAAAAATGAATAAAATGTTTTACGTGTTACATGTTGTCCCTAGTAACATGAGGACAGTCACAGAACAAAAAACACAAGCACATTCTGCCGTGGCTCAGTGGGTAGAGAGGGTTATCCGGTAACTGCAAGGTCGGCGGTTCGATCCTTGGCTGCTGGTCCTGTGCCGAAGTGAACCTGAGCGAGACACTGGCCAAATCCCAATGTCCCCCCTAAACCCTAAGCCCTGAACCCTCAAGGACTTAATTGACGTCACCTGGTAAGTGGTTGAGTGTGAGAGATGGTGGAAATAGGAATGGAACAGCACATTGCTGCAACATATCACGTTACCATGAAAACGACAAAAAATGTGATGTATAATTGTGTGTATTTATTTTATACTTTGTACTCCCTGATTTGACCGTCTTCCAGGCTCTTTCCTCACAAGATGAGGTCATTTTATATAATCTATATACTTGTTTTTGACAAAATCAAATATTTGATGAATAAATAAATATCTTCGGATTTCATGTTTATTTTTTGTTATTTAACCCTTAATGTTTCTGAGTAAATGTAATACTTCAGGCTGAACACACGTGATCCGTCCTCTTTGTTTACCTTTTTTTTTACATCTCCATGCATCCACTGGTAACCCTGTGTTTAACGTCACATTGCAATGATTTGTGGGTAATTCCCTTAGGCTAAGTCAGCATACCATGCTGACTTATGGAAAGGGTTCATAAAGGGCTCAACATGTCTGCAAGAGAGCCCTCAAACACTTGACGATTTTACAGTGAGACATCCCTAAACCCTCACGGACTTCGTGGGAGCGCGCCTCAAAGTCCGTGAGTCCGTAAGGGGGAACATTGGGATTTGGCCACTGAACCCCTAACTGCTCCCTGGGCGCTTCTCAGCCATGGGTTGGGATGGGTTAAATGCACAAGTCAAATTTCCTAACTTTAACTATTTTTTTTTAAACTTCTCACATCACAACCCTCTCCGCAATTTGTTTCCACTTTCCCTTTTGACCCCGCCATTGTATCATAAAGACAGACACCATATTAATAAGTTCATAAGTTATGTATTGGTATCACAAACATCATTCATTCATTTATTCAATTCAATGCTTCACACACCAAAGCCATGGTGTCATTTTAATCAATCTGCTGTTTTACATTTATTGTCCACTTGATGGCGCAGTAGAGCAAATGAAGTACCAGGACGCTTCGGCCCATGAGTGAAGCAATTGGATGGAAAGCTTCAATGCTTCATAAAGCTTCATCTCGCCATCACTAGTGATGTTATAAGATCTCTTATTTTTCTTTAACATTAGTATCGGTGACATTCGAGTGAGTTGAAACCCAATACTTACATTTAAAAGTGAAGCCTGCCGCTTCTCCAGCTCCCGCATCACTCGCCGCCATGTTGGTTCAAATAAAATCTTAATCGGCACGCAATGCATCTCGGGATATGCTGGGCCGCGAAACCGGAAGATAGCAGTAATGCAACAAAAAGGATGCAAGCTGCCGTTAAACACCACAGAAGAAGAAGAAGTAGTAGTAGTAGTAGTAGTAGTAGTAGTAGTAGTAGTAGTAGTAGTAGTAGCAGCAGCAGTAGCAGTAGCAGTAGCAGTAGTTAAACACCACACAGTAGGTGGAGGTAATGCACCTTTCCCTGGATGCCATCTGCCAAAAAACTTAAAACAAGAAGAAGAAGAAGAAGTTAAACACCACAGAAGAAGAAGAAGCAGCAGCAGCAGTAGAAGAAGAAGAAGAAGAAGAAGAAGAAGAAGAAGAAGAAGCAGTAGCAGCAGTAGTAGTAGAAGAAGAAGAAGAAGAAGCAGTAGTAGAAGAAGAAGAAGAAGAAGAAGAAGCAGTAGTAGAAGAAGAAGAAGAAGCAGTAGTAGAATAAGAAGAAGAAGAAGAAGAAGAAGAAGAAGAAGAAGCAGTAGTAGAAGAAGAAGAAGAAGAAGCAGTAGTAGAAGAAGAAGAAGCAGTAGAAGAAGAAGAAGAACCAGTAGAAGAAGAAGAAGCAGTAGTAGAAGAAGAAGAAGAAGAAGAAGAAGCAGCAGCAGTAGCAGCAGAAGAAGAAGCAGAATAAGATCGGCATTACGCACGGGGACGCATAACGCACAGCAGCAGCTTGTTTTAGCGTCGTGTGTGTAACTTTTTCACTACTTTGTTTGAATTTGTTTTGAGAAAGATGTCGAAACAAGAACCAGAGAAACATGTCACTCCGGAGGAAGTCCTGAACACGGTGAAGGACGCAGGGACCCTCGTGTGTCCTCATGATTCATCGTCAGATGAAGAGGACCTGCTGCATCAGGACAACACACAAGACACCAGTGACTCAGATTACTGTCGATCATCGGAAAGGTATGATCGTCTCATACATGTTATATTTATTGATTTATTGGTGTCGAATTGTCTATCCATCTAGAGCTAGCAGCTTTCTCGGGGCTGTGTGTGTGTGTGTGTCCGTGTCTTCGTGTGTGTGTCTGTGTCTGTGTCTTTGTGTGCGTGTGTGTGTGTCTTTGTCTCTGTGTGTGTGTGTGTCTTTGTCTGTGTGTGTGCGTGTGTTCCTCAGCACAGTGTGTTATTTTTACCATGTTTATTGCTTTTATGTTTACATGTATTACAATTTCAGAACCGGACTGAATGCATATATTTATTTTTCTTCCACATTCTGGTTTACAGTGATGAGGATTACGAGCCCCCCCATGCCAGTGTCCCAGGACCTTCAGGTGCCTCACAGCCAACACGTCGAAGAGCAGCTCAACAATCGGCTCCGGGACCTTCACACCCCCAGTCGGGCCCAGCAGCATCTCCTCCCCCGACGGCTCTACACACCCAGTCGTTAACGCCTCCCCCGGGCCCAGCAGCACCTCCTCCCCCGACCACTCAGCGGAAGAGAGGGCGCTCCTCTCTGGGAGCTTCTGCTCCAGCTACCAGGCGTGGAAAGAGTAGGTTGGCTTCTACAGAGAGTGAGGAGGAGGACAGGTGGCATGACAGAGAGGAGGAGTGCATCAAACCTGACCCTCTCAGGTTCGAGCCGGCCAGGACCCCAGGACCCACATTCGACACCACCATACCATGGTCTCCCATCAGCCTCTTCCAGCTTTTCTTTTCAGTATCTGTTGTCCGAAAAATCATTGACAACACGAATGCCAACGCTGCCAAAAGAAAGAAAGCTGGGATGAAGTTCAGCTGGGAAGTGCTCACGATGGAGGACTTTTACATATTCCTCTCCATCATCATGTTCACTGGCCTTGTGAAGGTCCACAACAGGTCTGACTACTGGAGGAAGATATGGCCGTACAACTTCCAGTTCCCCGGTGACAGCATGACACGGGACCGCTTTGAGGCCATTCTGTTGTCACTTCACCTCAGCGACCCAGAAGAGGACGAGGAGAACGACAACAAAAGGAACACTGCTGAGTATGACCGCCTGTTCAAGATCAAGCCGCTCTACACAGACATGGTGACCGCCTGCAAAGCACATTTCCAGCCGCGTCAGAATGTGTCCATTGACGAGCGGATGGTCAAAAGCAAAGCCCGCATCAGCATAAAGCAGCACATGAAGAACAAGCCCACAAAGTGGGGTTACAAACTGTTTGTGCTGGCTGATTCATCGATAGGCTACACCTGGAACTTCTTTGTCTACACAGGTAGAAGTGAGTCCAACACAGGCCACGGTCTGAGTTACTCAGCAGTGATGGACCTTTTGCCGTTTCCTCTCCTCGGTAAAGGCTACTTGTTGTACACAGACGATTTCTACACAAGCCCTGCTCTCTTCACTGAGCTGTCCAAAAAGAGCATTGGCTGTTGTGGGACCATCAGGAAACATGTAACTGGCTTCCCTCAGGCCCAGACCAACAACCTGCCCAAAAACGCTGAGAGGGGGGACATGCGTTGGATCCGGAATGGCAAACTCCTCTTCGTGAAGTGGATGGACTGGAGAGAGGTAGCGATGTGCTCCACAGTGCATCAGGCCTACAGTGGACAGACCGTGGAGAGAAAGCTGAAGGAGGCTGGGTTGTGGCAGAACAAGTCCATACCAGTTCCGGACAGCATCGTGGACTACAATCGTAGCATCGGGGGTGTGGATTTGTCCGATGCACTGATCGGATATTACAGCGTCCGCCACAAGACGATGAAGTGGTACAAGACTTTTTTTTACCACTTTATGGACATCGCTGTAGTGAACAGTTACCTCTTGCACAAGGAGCTGTTCAGGTTGAGGCAGGACCCCACCCAGACAAAGCCCTTCACCCACAAGACCTTCAGGGAGCAGTTGGCCAAGGAGATGCTGGAGTTTGCCAAAGGCTCAGCAGCCACCGCACCCCCACCCCCCTCCACCACCTGCCTGCCCAGGTTTTTTGACAGTGTGGACGAAACAAGGGCCAGAAGAAAGTACTGCAAGAGGTGCCATGATGCTGGACAACCAAGGGTGAGGACAGCCACTTATTGCACGGGGTGTGATGTTCCTCTCTGCCACACTGCAAAAAAAGAATGCTTCTATCTGTGGCACACTGAACGATAACTTGGACCCCACCCAGACGAAGCCCTTCATACAGCCTGCCCTCTGCCATGGACCTGCTGACGCCCCATTGTTATGGGGAATTGTGTAAATAGTGTTTGGTTTGACGTGTGTTTTTACAGTTTGCAGTTTACAGTTTTTTACAAAATTAAATCTGTTCCATTTGGATTCAACATTCACACAA
Source organism: Leptoclinus maculatus (assembly GCA_032191485.1). NCBI lineage: Eukaryota > Metazoa > Chordata > Actinopteri > Perciformes > Stichaeidae > Leptoclinus > Leptoclinus maculatus. Next base: position 13,323,518 of record JAVDOI010000009.1, read on the forward strand.
ACATCATTCATTCATTTATTCAATTCAATGCTTCACACACCAAAGCCATGGTGTCATTTTAATCACTCGGCTGTTTTACATTTATTGTCCACTTGATGGCGCAGTAGAGCAAATGAAGCACCATGACGCTTCGGCCCATGAGTGAAGCAATTGGATGGAATGCTTCATAAAGCTTCATCTCGCCATCACTACAAATAAGTCTCAAAAGGTCCTAAAGACTAGACTCTGTGGATGGATATGCTAGAATGAGCTCTGCATTACATCAAGGGAGGATCAGAATGCCCTGCATGTTTAATTCCCCACTTCTTTTAGGCCCTAAAGATCGGGAGTGGCACACTTTGATTGGCTGAGAGGAGAAATGCACCACGCTGCTGTCAATTCTTAATTAGGAGTCGGTCCACACACCCTGCACAACAGGTGATCTGAATAACCCTCCAATCAACTCAGGGGAATTGTGTTGTTCAGCTAAAGTGAATTGGATTGGAATGACGGACTGTTTCAAGAGGGTACGACTTTATTGTATCCCCAGAGAAGAAATTCAAATTTTACAATTTTTATTTAATTTAATACATTTAAAATATCATATGAAGCCAATTCATATTCAAAAGCCATACCATTCCCTGGTATCAGTGAGATTGAACATTTGCATTTTCACAAATCTATTGCAGATTACAATGTAAATAGCAGTTTTGTGTAAATAAACATGACCTTGTGACATGAATTCGAATCAATGATTTGCATCTCAAACAGAAATAGGTAGCTGTCAATTGATATTGAAGTTGACATTTATTTTTGGTCCGCCAATCAATAGTGGAGACAACAAGGCAAGAAAGGACATAACTAAAATGCCAGAGTTAACAATACAACATAAGATTTCTGCAGTCCAAAATGTAGGCTGAAGGTAAATGTAGCGTTCAGTTTTTCTGCTCCACATATCTGGAACAAAGTCCCAGAAAGCTGCAGGTCTGCTGAGACCCTCGGCTCATTTACATTAAGATTGAAGACTTTTCTGTTTGCTGCTGCCTTTAATTGAACCAGATTCAAGGATATTAATCAATTTCCTGCATTTCACTACTGTATTTTATTTCTTACACTGCTTTTTAGTGTTTCATTGAATGTTCTTGTTTTTAAATCTCCTTTTCTTTTGCCTTATGCTTTGATGCTTTTAATGGTTTTATGTGAAGCACTTTGAATTGCCTTGTTGTTGAAATGTGCTATACAAATAAACTTGCCTTGCCTTTTTATGCACCTTTTTACAATACAAGGCATTTGAAATGAAAAACTAGATTTTTAAGCTAGAAATGTGCATCCAGTAGAGTTGAGATCTCTGCCAGGTATGTCTAGATAGGGCTGTAGTATCAGTCCACTGTGCCAAATTGTTGCACAACAAAATGCGAGTACTGGTCCCTATATGCTACACATAGAAAAAACAAACTAGTTTTGTATGATGGCGTCCGGAGGTCGAGTTGACGAGTCTAAATGAGTTCAAATGGGCTCACTCATACAACCTCAACACCAATGATTCATAAAGTATTATGTATAATGAAGGACTTTATTTACATCTAATAGTACCTACAACTACTACATCCAATACCACTCGTACTATTTCTAAATATACTGGATAATAATACACACAATAATACAATGCAATAATGCACTGTACTATATAGGACTCTATTTGTAAGCACTTCCTATTTTTATGAAGTACTCCTAAAGAACTAGTACTCATATAATGTTCAAATACCAAAGTAAAACAAAACAAAGACAATGATATGAAGTAATTGCCTGTTTTTGTAATTGAAGCCCCCTGGCACACCTCAACCCATTTTTCTAAGTAAGTGACCCCAGTAAACGCCTCTGTTAAACATCAAACTCTGGCTCTGACCTCTCCGCAGCACCTTAATTGCAGGTCAACAGGGTTTTTGACTGGACAAATTACAAGTCAACCCCTATTTGCTTGATTAGTTCCTCTTACATGGGCAGAGTGCCACTTGGCTCTCAGACGGTCCCGCTGCCACAATCCAAGTGATTACAGGAAATGGAGTTTGGGAGATGAAGTCACTCTTGAACAAATAGCGTTTATATCAGCAAACTGAGATGAGATCACAAAACGTGGAGCTGTTTATCTTTATCCATTATGACACAGTTTAGATTTAGTTTATAATTGAAATCCCAACACAAGTACTACTGTATGTCTGAAAAGTGGCTGTGAAATGGTTCTGAATCAGCGGAAATGCCGTAAAATATAAAATATACTGTCAGACACTATCTGTGACCCTGTTAATAAATGCCTGAAGGCCATAACTAGAATAGCTCTTCATAGTTCTTCATAGTTCTTCAGCTCATAGGAGACACCTTTTTGGTTCCTGATACAACGTTTTATAAGGGTTCAACCTGGAACCCTTTCAGAGGATTTTGCCTAGAACTAGCTGTGAATGATTTCACTTAAAACCCTCTTCTTAGGGTGCCAACAAGAACCCTATCAAGAACCCTCTAATATTCCAAGGGTTTCATCTAGAACCCACCCTTGGGGTTAAAGTCACAGTTTTGGGGGGTGGAGATTTAGTGGACTACCCATTTAAGTTTAAATTAGTTTTATAACAATATACTTCAGTTCATCTGAAACATTGGCTTTAGTTCATCAGGTTAGCTTGGGGCCATTGGAACCATGTCCAACAAGGCTGATGTGGTTCAGCGCAAAACAAAGTTTTTGGGGGTGTGGCTGGGAGGGTCTTTCAACACCCATGTTTCAACAACCCTTGAAGAACTCATTCTTTCAAAAAGGGTTTTTAATGGAACCCTTTGGGGTTGATCACACCGAGACATGTCGCTGCAGGCGCGGCCGCTTTAAAAACGCCTTGGCAAAGCAGGTCAGGCAAAATGGCGTGGTGCGCCTGTGGAGCGGGAGTGCTCGTGCACTCGATCATATGTGATTAAAGGACAAAAAGAGCCGTATGTGGAAAATGAGCATGCTTGATCTCTCCCTCGCTCCCTGTAGCCTACATGAAACTATCGATCAAAAACGTGCTATAAAAACCGTGTCATAGGAAAACAATGGTTTTGCCGACGACGCGTCTAGGTGTGATCGAGACCTTAGTCTTACAAAGAACTCTCTCTTCAAAAAAAGGTTCTTCAGAAACAAACGGTTTCTCAGCCTTTTAGGAGAAGAACATTTTTGAAACCCCTATTTCTAAGAGTGTAAATGTTGCTGTACACCAGTTATGTATTGAGGCTTTTAAAACTCTCCACTCTCACACAGTTGTGTTCAGTATTCTGCAGCCACTTTGGGAGTTTACTGAAGTCCCCAACCTCGTTTTACCTCAAAATATTATAAAGGTAAGAGTTATCTTGCCTTAACAGGTGCTACGAAGCTAACAGGAGAGTAACAGAGCTGTCAGTCATGCAGTCTGTACTGTTGTGGTTTTTTCTATGTCGCAGATCGTTGATATCTAAAAAATATCTTAATACTTATTTGCTTTCTGACTTGTGGTGAGATACGACAGGATTCTCACTAACCAGGAAACTCAGTAACGAACACCCATAAAATACTTGTTGATTGTTGAAGTTTCTTCAGTTCACGCAGGTTTATTTGTATCACACAGAATCCAGAATCCAACTCTGGAGGGAAAAGCTTGAGAATGACCCTCCTCCAACTGTCATGGAAATACCCCCCACTGAAAACCTTCCCCCTGGCCCAGAAGCACCATGGGCTCAATGGAAAACATTAAACCGCCTCAGAACAAGAACGGGACGATCAAAAGCTGCTCTGGTCAGATGGGGCTACAAGGCTGGCCCAACCACCTGTGAATGTGGAGAAGCAGACCATACTATGGAGCACTGCCTTGTCTGCCCTCTACTACCCAACCCTTGCAACTCAAAAGACCTTGCAGTGTTCAATAAAAATGCAAAGGACTGTGTAAAGAAATGGGAAAATGTCATATAACCATCACGCTTCAGTGAAACGAAAAGAAGATCACACAGAATACAAGCAAACCGAGTTGTCCGGACTCAACTAACACGAACACAGAATTGTACCTTACTTTATACTTCGCCACCCCCCATTCATGATGATCCCCCCTTCTCCCTACTCATCATCTCTACATTCTTACAAACAATCATTTCGTTCATCATGCCTTCAGTAGGGAGTTGTCGGGTCATACTCTTGGGGCCAAGTGGTAAGGCAGGGCCTATGAGAAATACAGTTGGTCTATTAATGAATCACCATCATCGGTGACACATGTCAGAGGAGTCCAGTGGTCCCTTCCATCATACCTCTGACTTAGGGTGAGTTGGGCCTATGCCACATTTCAATGTGCTAATTTGATTGGCTTCTCTGCCACTCTCCGGTGTGTTAATTTGATTGTGGTTTGGGATTTTCCCCCCGCTCGGTTTTCAGGCTTTTCTGCCTCTCATCAAACTAATGATCCTGTCAACTTTTTGGCTGACTCTTGCCAAGCCTAACCAAGGGTCATAGTGGTCTTTAGATGTGGTGGTCCAAGTCAAGTGCTCGCACCCCGAGGGCATCCTGTTCCAGAGGCCCTCTCTGCCACGCGCCATATTATTAGACCGTCTTGAATACAGCTTTTGATTCCTGTGACTGCTCATTGGCTGTGACTATATGACCAATCAGGGGCCTGAACTGACCTGTGCTGACCGCACCCAGCCTGATCTGACCCGAGCTCAGTCTGACCAGAGTTTGACACTCACAGCCTGAACTGCGCTTGACCTGAGTTTAATGCAAAAAGAGTATAAAAGTAAGATTATAAAAATAACAGAGCCCGTATAAAATGTAGGATTATAAAAATAAACGTATAATATAAACTCAGAACCAAAAGAATATAGTTGGAATATAGTTGGAAACACACATTCTCCAGGTAGTTGAATACACACATATTATATTCCTGAAGCACAAAATATAGTGGCAAACGCATACATTTTTCCTCCCACTGTACACACCGAAACAGCCCTGAGAAAAAAATCTAAATCGACCGAAATAGCTCCAAACAGCTGAGAGGATGCAACATTTTGCAGGTACTTCAACTTGTGAAGTTATTCCTGTAGGCTGATTGTTGATGATGTTATAATAGCATCTTGTAATTTAGAAAAATGTAAAGTTCCCAGGACGAGTGTGTCCTAGTGTTTCTTTTGTGTCTCCTGGTTCTCCAGAAATATAAGCGCAAGTGTGTGACATTTGTGACGGGAACGATTCGTCTGACTGTGGGGATGTGCCTGAATGCATCAAACAGGTTGGAGATACAGTATCCATTTTTGGTGTTGGTTTTCATGAATAATTTTTACAAAAATGGGACAGACAGGAAGCAGAAAGAAAAAGGAGAGGCAGGAGTAAATAAATTATCAATGGGTATGAAAGGTGAGCTATGATTTGTTTTTGTGTCGTCAGAAGCATACAGCCTCTTGGCTATTTGTTGTAAAATATATGTTTGTATATGTTTGCATATGCTTCAACTCTCATCCATGTTCTATGCAACGTTCATGTCATGCAACCTGTTTTGGAGCATTGGGTGTTGTACAGTATGCATTGAATTTCAATGAAGATATCTTGTGTAACTGTATTTACTACTTTATCTTATGTCTATTTTTTTTCTTTTTTCTTTTTTCTGTTCCTCAAGGGTTCCTCAGTCTGGCTGAACTAGGCTTGCCTTGAGTTTTGGTGTTTTTTGTTTCTGTAATCGGGGTGCATTGAGCCCCTTTGTTGTGTTCAGTGAACTCCTCTTCTTTATCAAGGAAGATAACTCATCAAGATGACAAAACCAAAGGTTGAAGAAAGTGCAGGACTTTGATCAAGTGAGTCCAAGAAAGAGTGAGAACAATGGCAAACTAAAACATAGTGATCATAGTGTTCAACTACTTTTTATTATTCCCTTTCTTTATGTTGTTCTCATCTTGTAAAGGCACTGCGCTTGCCAAAAAAAATACAATTTACAATACAAATACAATTTGAACTGCTGTCCTAAAAATGTAATGGAGTCCAACTTAACAACCTTGCAATATATGTAATAAAACTGTGTATGGTAATTTGAGGCTACATATTATCAGTGGCGGGCCGTGCATTTTATACCTGGGCCTTCACTGCTGTCCTGCAGCTGAAATACCACCTTATAACCTCATGATGGCGCCACAGCTACGGTTATTATTCGTTTCTAGGGCTGTATCAATATACGTATTAAACCGTTCGGTACGAGGCTTACAAACCGAACAATACGTTTGACTAATATTAGTGCATTTGGAAAATGCAGAAGCTTAAATTGTAGGAAATATAATGTTTTCTGCGCTCACTAGGAGACAAACGGTCTGTGTGACCTCTGAACCGGAACAAAAAAAAACAAAAACAAAAAACAGCTGATGCTCCGCAAGTGTTCTGGGTGGCTACGCTAACTAGCTTAACGGGAAAACAACAGCAGCAACATGCATTCTGCTACACACTCAAGGGCCATTCAGATATTAGATGTAAAAAAACGAACCAGTTACTTACCAAATGCTTATCACATCCTCCTTTCTTTGTTGACAAAGAGTTAAACCCAACTCACAAATCCGTTTCTCCTCCTCTTTCAACCATTGAGTTTAAAAAAAACAAAGCTAGGTAAAAAAAATAATCTACACCAAGCACAATGCAAAAAATTTCATAATTTCTTCCATATCTTTCAATTTGAACTCTCACTACTCAGACTAAGCCTCTGCTTAAGTTTCGTTTCACGATAGTCACGTGCTCGCCCACTGACCAATCACAGCACACGCTGCACCCCACTGCAGAGTCAAAGAATACGCCCAACATGTCAAACTAAAGATCTGATTGGTTGAACACTATGACAATCAACAATATCGTCCCCATTCACTTAAACTGCACATGGATTCACTTGTGAGTCTGCAGGCCTCGGGCCTCTCTTCTTACCTAGAGACACAGAGGTGAAATCTGATTGGATAAAAGCTCTACTTAAAACAAGCTGCACTGGAAGCAGAGCAACTGAGGAAGACAGTAGCTGTGCAATGAGAAAATAAGATAATGGGAACAATATTTTTATAAATTACAATACATGTAGTGTATTTAAGAAAAATTATAAAATTATAAAATAGCTATAACTTTGTGATTCTGTTTAGGCCAGCAGAGAAGGCTTTGCAGGCCCTGACGGCCCACCACTGCATTTTATGGCATTGTTGCATTGACACTCACCACAAACACCATTTGAAATAATACAGTACCAATACATAATGTACAGCCTCAAACTGTGCCACAGCATCAACACACAAACAGCTAAAGTAGAGCTCTAAACAAAACAGAATATTTTAATAAAGCAGTATTGCTGCTGTGCTGCATTGTATTACATCATACAGGTAATTCTCTGCTTACTCAGTGTATAAGCAGGGAGACGGTGTAATCACTCCTCTAAAAGGCCAAACCTTGGTGCTAAATGCACACTCTCTACATTCTCTAACACCCGGTCAACGCGTTACTCCTTTGGCCGGCTAATGATATCACAACAGAAAGGGGACGAGTAAATGAGAGAGGAAAGCCAGCCGCTTCCGCTCCGACAGGAAAGTCTATTTTTAACACGGCGACCTGCTCCCAGTGGTTGCCAAGACAACCACTGAGCCATTGTTTAATCACATTAATGGAGACAAATTTATACATGGTCCTGTAGAGACACAGTCACGAATGACATCCAATCCTATAAAGAGGGGGAACTTGTCATACATTCCAACAAAATATGGCCACGGAATTTTATTTGTCTCAAATGTTTCCATTTCTTCTCCTTCATTTGTGCTCAGTATGAAAATCTGCCGGTAAGCAGTGGAAAGTCCATGTTAGCATTTGATTTGTCATGATATTGCACCTTTAAGTAGCTTTTGTTTATCTTAAGCGATCGGACTTTAGATCTAATCTGAACGTATGTGGGTCTCTGTGAGCGAATTGTCTCCTGATTGAGCTGTACTGAATTAGTCCTGAGAGCCACAGAAACGTGGTGAAAGCTTTAAGCTCCATGAAGGCAGTTGCAGCCCTGCTGTGTAATCTGGTTCGGGTTACTGCACGGCAGTGTTTCTCAGCTGGAGACAGGCACCTTGGATGGATCAACACTGGAGGAGTATCAGCATGTTGCATAGATCAGTATTGAATTTCTTTTGTCAGATTTTCCTCTTGGTTCATTTATCTTCTAAACTAACCAAACGGTGCATTAAGTCAGTGCCATCAGTGATTTGAACACAGCTTTCACTTCATTTATAATCAGGTGATGAATCTAAGCTCAGGTATCCCACAATGTATTATAGCTGATTTGCATCATCTCATATGAAATAAAAATAGCCCCGGCTGATGTCTGAAGACATGATTACATTTTTATGAAAAATAATGTTAACCATCAGGGAGGCTCTTCATTATAGAGCAAAGGGTCTACCACGAAGTTCCTGGATCGAACCTGAATACGTTTCACAAATAATAACAACAGTGAAGAGCTCCTACTGCCCAGGAAAGAAAGGAATTTAAATGTCACAGTGGTGGTGGGAAGAAACCGGAGCACTCAGAGGAAACCCAGGCAACAATGTTAACCACCACACCATTGTGCTGACTTATATATGTATAACTTATTTGATCTTCAAGCCAATAATAAAATATATAAGTAAGAAAATAGATGTTAAGTTTTCACTAGTATGAATAGATGCAAGCTTTTACCAGACTATGTGTAATAATCTGAATTGGAAACATAATTCAACTTAGTTGAAAGAAAAAGTAGCCTAAATCAGAATTGGAACCTCTGCAGACCTGACAATCCGTTGCAGTCCATTTCTGTCCTGTTTAGTGGCCGATCCAAACCACACAGTGATAGAAGAGCAGAGAACAGACTGGATGATGGCTGAGTAAAACAGGATCAGCAGCTCCTGAGGCAGGTTGAACTTCCTGAGCTGGCGCAAGAAGTACAACCTCTGCTGGGCCTTTTTCCTGATGGTGTTGATGTTGGGGGCCCACTTCAGGTCCTGGGAGATTGTGGATCCCAGAAACCTGAAGGTCTCCACAGCAGACACCGTGCTGTTGAGTATGGTGAGGGGGGGGGGGGGGGGGGGGGGGGGCAGTGTTGGGGGGCTCCTCCTGAAGTCCACTGTCATCTCCACAGTTTTGAGCCTGTTTAGCTCCAGGTTGTTCTGACCACACCAGAGGACCAGCTGTTCAACCTCCCGTCTGTACGCAGACTCATCACCGTCCCTGATGAGGCCGATGACCGTTGTGTCGTCTGCGAACTTCAGGAGTTTAACAGTTAGGTCCTCTGAGGTGCAGTCGTTGGTGTAGAGGGAGAAGAGCAGTGGGGAGAGCACACATCCCTGGGGGGCGCCAGTGCTGATAGTCCGGGTACTGGATGTGATTTTTCCCAGCCTCACCTGCTGCGTCCTGTCAGTCAGGAAGTTTGTGATCCACTGACAGGTGGAGGCTGGGAGAGTTTGGGTTGGAGTATTGCTGGGATGATGGTGTTGAACGCTGCGCTGAAGTCCACGAACGGAACCCTTGCATATGTCTCTGGGGAGTCGAGGTGTTGCAGCATGTGGTGCAGTCCCAAGTTAACTGCATCATCCACCGACCTGTTTGCCCAGTAGGCAAACTGCAGGGGTCTCCTGTAGTTCGTGAGTACTTGCAGGCCTCTCCACACTGACGAGGGGTCGTTGACTGAAAACTTTTTCTCCAGCTTTTCAGTGTAGCTCCTCTTAGCTATCCTGATCTCCCTCGTCAGTGTGTTTCTGGCCTGGTTGTACAGGATCCTGTCCCCACTTCTGTAGGCCTCCTCCTTAGCCCGACGAAGCTGCCTGAGTCTTGCAGTGAACCAGGGTTTATTGTTGTTGTTTGTGCAGAAGGTTTTAGTCGTGTTACGACCTGGCTCAAAGGCTGCAACATGAGGGAGACAAGACGAGTTTAAAAGTAATAAATAGACATTTATTTAAGGAACCAGTAACTAAACTAAACAAACAAACCAACGAATTAATCAAATGAATCGGCTGCCGAGAGGAGGGTAGGCACACCGCCATGTTCAGGTGGTGCATCTTTATAGCTGCCACTTCCAGCAGGCTCAGGTGGGGCTCGTTTAGCTGCCGATCAACATCCTGAAAGACAGAGTAGGCAGCAAACAGGACACAGACCCCTAGTGGATGGGAGGGGTCGTCACAGTCGGCACACACATGTCCTCACAAAAACTGATGTATGATGTCACAGTGTCAGTGAGCCCATCCAGGTCTGTAGCAGCAGCCTCAAAAACACTCCAATCAGTGCAGGCTGATCTGTATAAATTACCTGTATACAATCTTTACCTATCAACCAATTCAATAAAAGTAGCCCAACTGGGGAGAATAGAGTGCATTAACTAACATAATACAAAGTACTTCAGAATTATGCAGCAAAGATTATTTTTGTGATGGACAATCTTGTGTCTCCTAACTCATCACTCTAGAGAGAAACAAGTGGAGGCAAGAGAGGAGAGATGAACCGATAGACAGACAGAAAGAGAGAGAGACAGTTTATGAGCCACACTGTGGGTGGTGATATTGACTGGTGTTTAATTACCCTTGAATAGGCTATTGATCAGCCTGTTATGAAGCATTGTGTATTTCTGTAAAGCACACTGCACACACACACACACAGACAAACATGCACAGGCACAAACACACAGAGTTCACAATAGGCTGTCCGTCAACGTACGGATTGATTGGCAAACGTTTTGTCTCTCCCTCTATCTCTCCGACACTCACACATGCGCCTGCACGCATACACACAGTCAAACTGGTGTACAAGATTCCTCCCACGCCCTTCCTTTCTATCTCAAACACACACACACACACACACACACACACACACAATACCTTCAGTCTCTCTCATCTGCACCCTCCCATCACAATGCTATCTCTGCTCATTATGTCTCCTTTGTGTCCTTGCCCTACTGCCGAGAGTGATGGGGCCGGAGCGCCCATTGTTCCAGACCCTGTCTATCAAACCGCAGTGCCGGCTTATCAAAATGAACATTACCATGACACTGAACCCGCTGGCATCTCAGACGCGAAAAAGAAAAAAAAGAAAAAGAAAAGAGAAAATACCAAAGGTGAGCTGAGCAAAGACCACAATGCAGCTTCACGTAATGGTGTCTTGACATTTCCAGAGCGACAGGTATTAGAAGGCTAATAGCTGTCTTCTGTGAACGTATATGTGTGTGTGTTTGTGTACATGTATTTTTTGTTTTTTACTTGTGTATGCTTGTGTGCACGCAGAAAAGATTGCATACATATATGTATATATAGCTGTTTTGACGAAGTGTCCTGCTTGAATTTACAGTTAGATGGAACAGTAAGATAACAGTAAGAAGTCACTGGCCAAAACAAAGACTCTAATTTCAATGATACAGGAGAGCACAATTTAACATATGCTGAACCCCAAAACAGCATTTGTCAAAACAAACTTTGGATTTCTCCATTTCCATCCAGACGTTTCTATGCACATTTTCAATTTGTGCAGCTGAATGGAAATGACAAAAATTCAGAAAAAAAATCGAAATATTTAAAAAAAGTTTTTTCTATGCTTGGCCGAGGTGGAAAAGTTAGTGTGCGATAAAAGCAAAATGGGAAGCTTTTGTAAACGGCATATATGCTGTGCGAGAACGGAAAGCTTAACATACATATTTATAGCAACTCACTGTTATCCCGAACTAGTTGACTTGAAAATTGCGCGGAAATCCATTGCCTCAAACCATTTAAGTTTTTACACATGGAGGAACTAAACAGGTCAAGTTGTGTTCACATAGAACCTTAAATGGATGCAGGAGACATATTTAAATAACTATTTTAAGTTCAGCATATATAAACAAATCACTAATATATCATTATTTATTGCTACTTAAGATCATTAGTTTATTTAAGTAATGTCTTTACTTTTAATAAAATTAATTATACTATTTAATTTTGAGATTTAATGCATTGTTTCAAGAAAATTGTATAGAAGGATAGAAATTCAACAATACATTTTAATGTTTTATTTTTTCAAAACATTGCATTGTAACTGTTAAAACTGAAATAAATGTCAACTTGTCGAGAATGCAGCATTACACAGTAACTGTGCCTTCAAATTCTCAATTTCAACTTGATAAGGACAGAGGAACTGGGTTAAACATATCGAAACAACTGAACACAAATATGCAGTCCTGAGCATACACTGTAAAACACAAGTAGTGGAACATTCCTACTCCTCATTCAACATAAACTTCTAACATAATTCAAAATAAATACCGTAGTAGTTAAACAAAGAGTCTTTGGTGACAAAAGGGGATTAAAACCACGAAGGCTTGGTTTGGAGGGGCTATTAATATCCACGAGCTAGCAGACCCCACGGTTGAGGTGTCTCTGCATATAAGACCTAAACATTATGTACACATATGTACACTACAGAACTACAATCCTGATAACAATACACTAGCACTGAAATGTAAATATTTGCCCTCAAACAGGTAGGAAAAAGAGGCACAGCGAAAACATTGTTAAATGGCAGCACCTTACATATTTTGAGTGTGTGTGTGTGTGTGTGTGTGTGTGGCCTCTCCTTTGAGACCACCTCATATATACGGACCTATATTCACCCCTGGCTGCAGCTGCATGGTGAGCAATGGAAAAATCTAACGCAGACATGGCAGTAGACTTTACATACATTATTTACATTGCAAGCTGGTTCTTCAAGGTTTGTAACCTTGGTTTTAGTTCACTGTGGCCCAACGTGAGAAGTACCTGCTGGATGAACTGGAATGTGAGCTTCATAGACTTGGGGTAGTTCAGATGCAGTGCGTATGCAAGTCCAAACAGAAGCCACATAGCTTTTGGCAGGTCTTGAATGTTGTCCATCACAACTTCTCCTTCAACGATGATCTTCAACGAGACTGGACTGAGATGTAGGGAAGATGAGCACACAGCACCTTCTTTCTCAACGAGGAGGATCCCAATCTCAATGTTGGGGAATGAGTCATCATCATCTGAGTCCTTAACAAATAATAACAATGTAAAAACACAATTATGACATTTTTCATTAAATAACTATCAATAATGTTAAGCAATGTAGCCTAGTTACAGGAGAATCAGACGCATGAGGGAAGGTGTGAACTTTATTCTATAAAACTATGCTCACAGGGTTCATCAAATAATGGTGACAGTTCTAAATGATGCTGTGATGGTCCTTCTAGATACTCTTTCAGACAGTAAGAGTTACTTACAAAGGCTGGTTTGTAGAAGTCTGTGGGACTGTCACCAAGGATTACAGGAAGCCCTCTCAGCACCAGTGTCCGAATATCAGTTGGCTCTGTAGTCTTTTGGGGAAAAACACAAGTTACAAAGCTAGAATGACAAGAAATTAATGGTCTATAAGAAAGCTGAACCAACCAAAGACAATTTTTATTGTAACTACTACAGTAGCACTTTCTGTGTCATGTCATTACATCGGCTGTGAAAAACAATGCAAATGAATAATGGACATGTACCAACCTTGGTCTGTTGAGAAAGCTGTGCCAACAGCTGCCCAACGTTCCCTCTTTTAGATCGAAATATGCTAGTGCTGGAAAAACACCCATAAATGTCCTTGCTGGATTTGAAATGTTCATTCTTTAGTTCATTAATTAGCTCTTCACTACTAGAATCCTCACTGTCCTCTAAATCAGTGGTATCATTTGGAGGTACATGTTCTTCTTGGGCCATTTCACGAGTTCCACTACCAGAGACTATTTCTGTCTTGAACATCCTCCAATTGTCTGTTCTGTGCCGCTTACTTATATGTGCATTAAATGTTGAGTACACATTAGTATACAAGTTACATCCTTTATATGGACAGTGGACTCTGTGATGAACTTTTAAATTTGAACTGCGCAGGTGAGTGAAAAACTGCATCAGTGCAGGGTGCAGACAAATCACATCAGTGACAGTGAAAGGTTACTTGTGCAGTTTCACACAGTTGTGCATCCTGAGCTTTCTGGTGAATTTTTGACAAGTGGACCTTAATAAGGGCATTAATGGAGTTAAATGTGCACAAACATTCTTGGTGTAAACAAGGAAACGGTACAGTTCTACTGTAGCTCCCATGTTTTAACCTGTAATGTTTTAACAGGTAACCCCCTTTCCCAGTTATGAACTCACACTATTTACACTTCCACTGCATCTTCACAAGAACCTGTAAACACAAGAAGAAGAAAACTATTAGCTCAACTTTCAGTTCAACAACCCAGTTCCAGTAACTCCACTGCAAAACGTTACCCAGCCTCTGCTAATAACCAACTAATGACCTCGTGCCTTGAGAAGCTAGCTAAGTTACTGCTATAAATGCAATAAATAACTCCTGTGCAACCTAACCAAACACCATTTTGAAAAGCTAACGTAACGTTATCTTATCGTCAGCTAGCTTAAAACACAGCACATGCAAACACACGTGTTAAAGTTATAAACTGGACCCCACAGAAAATCGTCAGCATGTTAACACTCAGCTAACTTTAGCGTTTAGCTTACTTGTTGAAATAAATGCTCCCAGAGTGATATCTAACGTTACAGTTAATATGGTGAGAGTTATACACTCACCATTCCACTTGGTGTAAAGTTGTTTCCGAAATCCCGCAGCTCCGTCAAAGTCAGGTTACGCGGTCGGACGCAGGAAGAGCGGACTCTTTTGGACTCGTCACTGCGCTGCACACGGCACTAATGCTTAATCGAGTGAAATTAAAAGCCCCCCCCCCCCTTACAGAAACATAACATACTAAGTTATCTCTGCTGATTTAGTAATGACACAGTTGTTTTACAAAACATGAAAGTAGAAGTAAGGGCTTGGTGAACTGTCAGTTGAGGATCATCATGACATAGAGTGTTGCAAAGGATGATGCACAGTATGTCACATTGGTTCCCTTGACAAAAGAACTGTGGGAATTTTTCATTGGATTTGGATTCTTGCAGAAAATAAACCCTTTGGCAAACACAATGTTATGGTATGTACAGAAACGTTGTGTTGAGCAAAACAATTTGAAGTAAAAGGCTAACGTTTATTTAGCCACTTGATAGAAACCGCCTTCTTTTTGAAACAAATAAAAGATCCAAAATTCACAAGGGGGGTATCTACTGACATATTTTATATCTTACAACAAAACTTTAAAATCTCTCAGGCTTGTGGTAACCTCAGAGTCTATTTCAGGCATCTAATCAAAAACCCATTTAAAACCCATTGACTTTGAGACGAGGAAACCGGAAGTGCAAAAATAATAACTATACTTTTCAGGTTTTAGGACTCATTCCTTCTCCACTCTATAAGGTCGGAGCTGGTTTTAAAAACATGGCTGTGAAATGAAACGAGAGCTGACAAGTTTGCATCAGCTGATGAAAGAAGAGAAACATGTACTGTACAGTGTACAGTACATGTGTGTTCACTTATCACTATATGAGTCAGTCTAAACAACTGACAGTGTGCGTGTGTTTGTATGTGTGTGTTGTTGAGTGACTCACTGTTTTAAAATATTCATTGGTCTATTCCCCTCTATGCAAATTTGGTCCCCAGCACCATATATATTTTCCATCTCTCCTCCGTTTATACAAACTAACACACACACACACACACACACACACCGCAGCCATGGTCACCCTATTGAGGATTCAAAGTCGCTTCCATCCAGCCTTGGACAGGATGGTGTGATTATGCTTTGCTCCGTCTCTGGCTTGACATCCTCTCTCTCTCTCTCTGTGTCTGACTCCCATCTGTCTGTCTATCTTCTCTGTGCCGCTTCATTGTTAATCAGTCCCATTTAGTCACAGCACTCGCCAAAAGACCTCTGGCTCTCCATACGCAGCCTGTGAGGATTGGATGAAGGGACCAGAGCAGACATGACTGAAATGGTGCGTGTATGTAATGAGACGCATACGGACATAAAGGATGACACAACCACTTGCAAATTGTCTCCACACACAATGCACAATAGCACAGGTGGTGCCCAGCATGTTCAATCCTGTTTTGGCAAAAAAAAACATATCACATTTATACCTGTTTATGGTTTTGAGCCTAATACTTTTATTTAATGACTTTTGACCTATCATTCTAGTTCCTATAACCAGGTGCATGTGTGTACATTTCAACTACCTTACTTTACTATATTTAGTTGTTTACTTCAAAGGCATCTGTCAATCTTTACTTTAAAGTTTCTTGCATAATTTGATTTATTCAATTTCCACACTGTGCAAGATTTCATGGCCAGCTCTGATCCCAAAATTAAGACATCCAAAGTCATATGCAAAGACACGCTTGGCAGACGTGCAAAAATATATGGAGGCAGAGGTGCATAAAGATAAGCTGATACACACAGATGCACAAGAACCCAGAGACATACACACATACGGATGGACACCCACAAAAGTGCATGCCTACGTGTCAGCACAAATACTGTGTACGTACAGAGCGGCACAGGGGTACAAAGGCTCACACAAGGGCATGGCATAATAATCCTCTTAAGTCTCTCCCCGCTGCCTTGAGCTTTGTTCGGCATCCTCCACAGTCTATGGCCACCACACACATACACACTGTCTGCAAGGCAGAACGATCACAGTGCAGGTCACACTCTCAAAATTTCAGGCTTTGTGGGCGGATGATAGTGCAATTATGCACCCCAGCTTGTTGGTCAAAGTCACCAGATACATATATTTCCATATTCATGCCTGTTATTTTCAGTTTAAAAGGTCATCTGCTCTGCAGCTATTTGCATAAACAGAGTAGTACAGGGAGGTGAGCCTTCGATGAGTCACAGGAGCCCGTGCCAGCGATGCTTCAAAAGCCTTAGGTTTTAGTTTAGTCTTTTGTTTTGTGTTGCTGTTTCTATGCCAGCATAGCTATGTTCTTAAGTAGCAAATTCTTAAACAGTCAAATCTCAATTGTTGCTAATGATGGTGTGAAAAAAACAACATTATTCTCTGAGGCTATACTGTTTTTGAACAATGATTTAAAAATTGGAGAGTTAACAAATCAGATAACATTAGGAAAATCTTTGATAAGGGTTCCACAAATTGCATTGATAGAGGTGCTACATTTGATTGAGGTAATACTTCCACCCTGCTCTCAACATGGCGACGGCTGAGCCAGCGGCTAGCAGCTAATGATGCAAACAATGGCAACAGTGCTGACAGAGCTAACAGTATTAACTTGCAGGGTGGGCGCTACGCTTCCACGACGACGGTGTGGGTCGGGACAGCGTTATTGGCTGTAACCACCATATGAGCACAGTGCAGAGAGAAAAATGTACTTGTCGAATCTCTCTGATGGATAAACTGTATAATTGTCACACTGTTTCTAAATTACTACAATTATATCTTGTTTTTTTGTTCAACTTCATTTACTTATTGGCTGAAATGCATAAACATATTTGGGAAATGGTAATATCAGGCTCTACTTATGGCATGTTGTTAAAACCTAGTATTCTAGTATTTAAGAGCAGTGGTGCTACGTTTAATTCAGTTGTGATCTCAGATATGCCCTGACTGGAAAATGTATGAATAAGTGGATTTGTATGTAAGTTTGAAATCTGGAGGCCACAAACGTTCAAGGGCCACCCAGTAAATGAAAGAAGCTCAAGGAGGGAGATGGATAGAGTAAGAGAGTATACAAATGAAAGAAGCATCCTGCAGAGATCTCTGCAATGCCAGAGGGCACTCAGGACCACATTTTTGTTGAGCTGGCCTTTTCTCCTGCCTGCCTCAAATGAGATCTGCAGAATCCTTCGCATACCCACTCATACAGCAACAAGCAAGCCTAAGATAGAGGAAGCTGTGCCTTACATTGAAAGGCATAGCTTCAATGTAAGGCATACTCATTTTTCTCATATTCTATTTTAGAATATCTTTTCTTGTAAGCTCTTGAAAGTATGCGCCAAGATTGAAACTTCCCCAACGGCTGATTTGATGATGTCAAGGATTAAACTGGAGTAAAAGATAAAAAATTAAATAAACTGTTTTAATCATCCATCAAGAGACTGTTTAGTTTGGATCAAGCAGTCAAGAATCAATGACCCTTAATAGTATTGGCATATTTTTTGCATTCAACTAAACTAAATATTTCACTGCAATAATTAAAATCAAAATTTAATTTAATAACAACCTAAAAGCTTGCTCTCAAACCTGTAAAGCTCCTCCATTAGACAAACTGGACTGATGCAACACAACACAACTTTAAGGAGCAGATTTGCTTTAATTATGAGGTCCATCAACATTATCACCCAACCTCATATCCACTCCCAGTGCTGTTTGTGTTGCTCGTGTCCAAATTGTTACACAGCCAGCAGTGGAAACTACTAACTGCATGATGTTCTCACGGCCAGGTTCAAAATCCACACCCCATTTAATCACTATAGTCATTATCCAAACTGAAGACTCATCCGGCCGGCCCAAAACTCCAGTCTGCGCTCCATTAGGCGAGAAATGCCAGCAGCTCCAGATGGCCATTGCCCGGCTCAGCCACCATGTGGCCAGCTTGGACTCATTGAGACAGAGTGAATCATTTCGCCATCCCTCTCTGCATCCATGCATGGCAAACACAAACACACACACCCTTCATACACACACACATATGAGAACACAAACACTGTGATGAAGACAAATGGCAGATTGCTTCAGGGTCACCTTTGTTTAGGAACACAAGTCCTGCCAGTGGCAGCGAGGCCACTTTATATGCCACTGAACAATGCTTCAACATGTTTGGTGATATGACGTTATACGCTGACGATGTGAATGTGTCTACCGTCTGAGATTTTACCACAACTAAACCATGGTATCTATCCCTTTAATATCTCCTTGCATGGCAGCTGGACTCTTCCGGGGTCACGAGATGACGGTAGAGACGACAAAGAGAGGCTACTGTCTGCTCAAAACAACAATGGCGGCTCCTGAAGATGTTAGCGGAGATGCTGCAACAGCATCAGTTATATCAGAATAGGAGAGTATTACTTTACTGAAAGACGAGCAAAGAACTACACTGAAGGCTCTTGTGGATGGAAAAGATCTTTCCGCTGTTGTTTGATTGACAGATGGTTCATCCAATGACCTGCCAAGTATATTTTGAAAGTGCCTTCCCCTTTCCAAACAGTTTCCAATGCCAGATTCTCAGATGGTTCTGTGTAACAAACCATCTGGCTGGTCAGGTTAGGGAATAGCCACCTTAAACACATTGCAAAGGCCCATGCTTAAAAGTATGAAACTTTTTAACTTATAAATCAAGTCCTCCAAATTAAACGACAAAATATGTAATTTGTCCATCCCTAGAACGACACATAACAGAGCTTTCTGATCTGACGCATCTGTTGGCAGAACAACAAAATCAGTTTTGGGATGTGATAACGCTATGGTTAAGTTTTAGTTACGTTCAGGCACAAAAACAACATTGTGTTCAGGGAAAGAGCATGGTTTGAGTACTTTGTTAACGCTTGGAAAACGTCGTATATATAAAACTGTATATATTGAGCGTTACTCACGGCAGTTTACTTGCGGCAGTTTACTCGCGGGACCATTTGTGTTTTTTCGCGTCATTCGCTTCATTTGCTTCATTCGCACTAGACGCGCCGGAGAGGGGGAGTGGCTTATCTCCATGGAAGCTGTTATCAACTAAGCCATTTATTTCCGCCATCAACCATGGAAGAAATAATCTCTATTTCTGCTTATCACTTGTTATGGAAGTCCCACATATCCCGGGAAACTAAACGCCGTCTTGTCTGGGTTTATAATGTCATCCTGAGGAGCTCCGTGGATTTCATCGAGGTGTTTTCACTGTGTCTAGAAAGCCACATGTCGGCTGTTTACTACAGCTGTATGAACCCAAAATAAACAGATTTTGCTGTGATTTAATTGCAATAAATGGACAAAAAGGTTTGCCAAATTAACTACATAATGATGCAGATTTGTAAAAAGTCTGAATTCATGTTTTGTAAGTTCTCTCTGCAAGATGACAAGCAAATAACTTTTAAAATACTTGTTTTCTGAATGGAGCTCGGATCGATCGGGGCTAGGCTTTGCTAACATAGTAGCAGCTCCATCAACACTCAACATATCGTCATATATGCGTAAATACGTCAGCGTCTTTTTCATTGTTTGTACCATATGGTTTATACACATACATTTAACTAGCTAGGGCCCCGCCTCAGCGGCGGTCTTGTCTCGGCGTTGGGGAATGGTTGGTGGAGATTTAGCCTGGATGAAGCGGTTTGGGGAAAGGCTAGGTTGAGGGTCCACTGCGGCTCCCGGGCCTTGCAGACCCCCTGTGTCCATATGGGACGGGAAGATGGTGACTATGAGGGAAGATAACCCTAAAGTAAAATGGTTTTAACAGAGGGAGGGAGGGTGGGATGCGGAAGCGTGAGCGTGAGCAAGCCGAGGTTTAGTGTGGGTGGATCTATATAGGAATGTGGCCGGAAGTGGGGGAGTGGCTGAGGTGTGGCCCTGCTCCTGAAATTCAGCTAATGTTTTTAGCTTCCAATTATACACAGCTTCGTCCGGTCTCTACTAATATGAGGTTTAGTAGAACTCTGGGTGCCCACCTACGGCTACAATATTTTTTTCTGATTCAACAATGGCAGGACGTCAGTGATGACAGGATGGGAATGTCAATGCTGATAGGCTTTTGCGGCACAGCGCCACGCGAATGAGGCAAATTCACGTATAGTTTGCATTATTCTCACCGCACCATTCGTGCCGCGTTTGGTGAGAACACATCATAAGACTGTGGATGTTCGAGTAGTTGCAGATTATTTAACTTGAAACTACCTATATATTTTCATATCTCGGTGACTTGTCCGCTGCGACTCGCTTGATGTAGAACCATCAGTCTTTTAACAACCCTGTTTACCCGCATTGAACCCATGTGGTGTGAAACACACAAGGACTGAGTTGGAGGCTTCATGAGCAATGATATGAATTACAAAGTGGTCACATGCAGGGAGGATGATGAGCTGTGTCAAGAATGTGGGCACTCTTGAATTATTACTGTGAATGTAATGTCTACTCATTTCCATTGTATTAGCCTATATTTAAACAGAAGTCAGTGGACAGAGTGGATAGACAGGGAGAAGGAACAGAGTTGATGTATACTCATATGAGGTATTTTCTTTGGTTCACTGAGCAAAAACAATACTTCAACCACTGCCATTTCAAAAGAAAACACTGTATTTGCCAGTCTGATCACCATACAATTGCACAGCGTAAAGCCAAATTGAAACAACCAAACCGAAGCACAAAAGAACACCAGAGATAAACTTTATTCCCTCTAGATGCTCACTATGTTCCAGCAGTCAACCACATGAGCTGGTTCACATTGCTAGACGTTGGATTTGATCACAAGGGGATTCGTTTATGCTCTCTGTGTCTTTGTGTGTGTGTGTGTGTGTGTGTGTGTGTGTGTGTGTGTGTGTGTGTGTGTGTGTGTGTGTGTGTGTGTGTGTGTGTGTGTGTGTGTGAGTGTGAGTGAGTGTGTGCATAGGCATGGATCTGATGCTGTGCGATTGCCTGGGTCTAATGTGCAGCAGGCTCTTGGGGAACGTCAGCCCTCATGTCAACACACACTTTGGAAGAAAACTGCAGTGGCAGTGAAGCGTTCAACTTTTCTCTATTTTGTTGTCCTTTTAAAAAAAAAAAAATCTTCTTTCACTTTTTGTTTTCCCAACTCAAGTCAGGGCGACTGTGACTCAGCAGTTAGAGGGGGTCGTCCACTAATGGGAAAATCATGGTTGAAAAATCGGTGGTTCGGTCCCCTGTCAAAGTGTCCTTGGGCAAGACACTGAACCCGAAGGCTGTGCCATCTGTGTGTATATGATAAGAATCTGATGATGCAGGTGACAGTCTCTGCCATCAGTGTATGAATGTGTGTGTGAATGTGTGAATGTTGACATGTAGTGCAAAGAGCTTTTGAGTTATCTCTATAAATGCAAGTTCATTTACCATTCATGCCAACTCGTCACATATTGACGTTTTGTCAGACCCTCTTGGGTTCACTTTCTAGCTCAGTGCACGGCAACAAAACCACTTTAGGTTTAGGAAAACATTATGGTTGGGCTTCAAGTAAGTACGGGAGTAAAACATAAACAATGTAACTAAGAATAACTCAACAACACTATGAGACAGGACACTGTTCTTGACAGCGTATCCTCACGGCTCGTATGATATCTTACGAAAAGTTACACATTTTTCGTGCGTTTTCCTACGACAGCCAGAAACACGTGTCAATGTCTGCTTCTTACATGCACAAGGTCTTTCCAAAATACACTTAAATTAACACTACTCACTTAGGTTAAGGAATAGGTCAGGACATACTTAGTTTGGTTTAGGCAACAAAACTATAGTTTATATTGAATATCCATGGAAGGGCCGTAACTACATTATGCATGTTTAACATTGACTTTTCGTTTTGCATGGGGAACGAACAGCAGCCTCCTGGCTTAAAGATCGCTGGTTGTTGGCCGCCACATAGGGAATGGCAACAAGCTCGAACACACACACACATACACAAACACACACACACACACACACACACACACACACACACACACACACACACACACACACACACACAAACACACACACGCACACAGGCCTAATGAATAATGGCTGAAGTTAGGGGCCGTAGAGGGTTATTAATTTACAAGGCACTTCCTCTGCTTTCATTCCCCTGTAGGTGCATCAGTCTCACACTGAATGAATCCCAAGAGAGACAGAATGGTAGAGATGGAGAATTTAATATACTTAATATATTATATGGTGCTTATGAGTCAAATTAAGAACTTGGCACTGCTCTGACAATCTTCTTCAATTTCTCTCAATGTACAAAGAGCCCAGAAAATAATGTAGGCAGGATCCAAAATCACTGTGTACAGTCCAATGTGTGCACCTGCATTGGTGTTGTTGATTAATGTTGCATTCAGTTAGTATGGATTTCATTACTGAGTCTGCTTAATGGCAGATGATCATGAAGACATTTTAGTTTTGCAGATCAATATTTCTCAGCTATAGCATACAGGTAAAAACAGCCAGCTTCATGAAGAGGACCTGCTATGAAGATATAAATGGCTCATTCTATTGGAAATGAATCTACTTCTCACTTGATTCATTACCTCAGTAAATTGCTAGTTTCAAGTCTTTTTCAATACAGTATGATGTTCATTTAGTAAATGATGGTCCCATTTAGAGTAAAATAGGCCATAAAGCAGGGTATGCTTTAGGGCGGGGCTACCTTGTGATTGACAGGTCTCTACCACGGCGATGTCCGGTCTGGGAGTTGTCCTTGTTTTCTTCTTACAACTTTAACCCTTTCACAGTGTGTTTTCAATTCATGAAAGTTAATTGTTACATTTTTGGTCGCCTAAAAATGTCTTATTCAGTGTTCTGTTGCACTTAACTCCACCCTGTCACCCTGTGTCAAAAAAAGAAAAAGATGGCCACGGCCAATGCTGAACTAGAGGTTTCAAAACTGTAGTTTACAAAGCAAAGAGTGACGTCGTGGTGACTAAATCCACTTCTTATAGTCTATGATTAATAAAGCAAAGCAGAAAAAAACAGAAAAGAAAACAGCTGACAGTTTGATTGGCAGGTAAACTCCGGGAAGTACAAAAGCACGGCAGCAGTTAGAACTCCGCACCAAGATAACTGTGGATAAACAAAGGATTTAAAGGATTACTTGAGTAAATGATGCAGCACGGTTTGCATAGAGGACAGGGAACAAAGAGCTTGTTAGCAGAGAGGGGAGCACAGGGGTCATATCTTCCACATCTATTACAGAGTTACATGAAAGTATTGAAGGATGATCTGAGCCAGTAGAGGAGAAAACAATCTCTGCTTCTCCGCTGAAGACAAAAATAAAGACAAATAAAATTGTCAGGGCACTAATACTGACCTCCACATGATTTGGATCACTGTGCTCTTTAATATGTTGCTGGACCAATAATGAGACACCTCAATATGAATGTTTCTGTCAGTGGAGGCCATATGTTCCCTTCCTTTTGGTCCCATTGTTTTTTCAAGTAGATGCAATGCTGGTAAACTGCCTCTACTCATTTGCTTTCCTTGTCTCTAACTCTGCCAGTTGAACATTATTTGCCACAAACACACACACACACACACACACACACACACACACACACACACACACACACACACACACACACACACACACACACACACACACACACACACACACACACACACACACACACACACACACACACACACACACACACACACACACACACACACACACACACACACACACACACACACACACACACACACACACACACACACACACACACACACACACACTTTTCCCTCCACTGCCTGCTGTGCCAATGTGTTGCTGTTCTAATTAAAGGCGAATTTCCATTGGGGCATGGCGGCTGAGGTCATAAAATCATCTGAGTGACAATAGAAGTCAGACGGTATTGTAGCTCCCTCAGCATGCCATCAGAAATTGCACCGCCGTCGCCCACAGAAACACCTACGCTTATTAATACAATTCCCTTGACTGAGATGGAGCGGGGTATATTTTGTGTCTGCATGGGTGTTTTTCTTTTGTTTGTTTGGGTGGATATGTAATTATGTGTGTGCTTCAAGGGTTGCTGCTCGCATTAACATGCCTTTCTATTAGAGCAAGATGTAACACATCTGTAACAGCTGCATAGGAACTAACAACAATATCTTTTCATAATACAGCCTCTGTAAACCGTCAGAAGAAATATCTACTAGGTTGTAGCATGAACACGAGTACATGCTGATCACAATTAAGAGGGACAAGAAATGACTCCATGGGGACGGAGATGATCTCCCCACTGAACGAGAAAGTGGAACATCTGATCCTTCAGTAAAACACTCCAATTTAAAAGCCCTCCACGGTGAATTTGTGTGTAAGTGAGTTTAATGTGGCATTTAGTGAGTTGTTTTTTTTGGTCAAATACATGCCTCTGATCATCCCTAAGAGTCAGTGACAAGCATCCCCTCCCTATTAATTTCAGATGCTGTGGATTTACCCTCTTTACTTAAAGATTAATCACACATAGACGAGTCCAAGCAGCAAAGACTGTAATGTGACATCACCCATTGGTTAGTGGACAGCTGTTTTGAAGCCTCAAGTTTGGCATTTTGCCCGTCGCCATCTTGGTTTTTGTCCATCGCCATCTTGTTTTTAAGCAACTAGAAGTGACACGTGAGGGTGGAGCTAAGTACAACTGAACACTGGATAAGATCAGACAACACCGTGGTAGTGACCAGTCAATCACAAGGTAGCCCCGCCCTAAAGCATACCCTGCTTTATGGTCTATTTTACTAATAATGGGACCATAATTTACTAAACACCATGCTGTATTGAAGAAGACTTTAAAGTAGCGATTGAGACCATAAACTCATCTTTATAATGTTTACTGAGGGTCATTTTCTCATAGACTTCTATACAACCAGCCCTCTGATGGCCATTAGAAATAAAGAAGAGTTTAAGACACTCCCATATTGGCTTCACTTATCAGTTTGCCACCTGCACATGAGCACTAATATATATAAAGTCCCTTCCATTTCATTTGGACACTCTATTGGGAATCAAACACGTCAACACTGATATCACATGCGACATGTACACGAGTACAAAGAGATCGAGTTACCCGATGTTTCCATACATTATTGAGTTGTTTCCAGATGTTGTACTGTGCTGCTTGTTATGGAGAATTAAGCAACAAAGGGCTTCACAACAGTCTTGCTTTACAGATCAAAATAACAGGGCTCTCTGTCTGTCCTTGTCTCTTTCTGCCCATCTGTCTGACTATAGCTTCTAAATGAATCCTTCTAAGACCCCTTTTGTTCGGGGCCTGGCTGCTCCACAGTTTATGGTGTGGGATCGTACTCATTCATAGCACTCCGGCTGTGCGTCGGCCAAACTGGGACGCTTTTCAGCAGAGCTGCTCAGAGAGATTAATCTGGTGGGGAGAAAAGGAGAAAAAAAAGGGAGAGGAGAATAGCTAAGTGCTAGAGAAGTGAAGTGTCCCTCCAAGGACCCGCGCTGTGCACCTGTCTGCATCCTGAAGTGATTTATTTTGTCGAGGGATGATAATACAATTTTAATATAGGGCAGAAAGACTCTGTGGTAGCATTTGACAACTCCTTGCTGAAAACATAGAGATAGTAGAGAGAAGACAACTGTATACAGAGATAGCTACCTTTGTATGGCTAAATAGTATTTTAGATATGAAGCATTTACTTTGAATCCCTAAAGGTGCTCTGAGGAGTTTTTTCAATGAATGCATTTTCTTCCTCGTGAACCGTTTTCAATTTTACAATTAATTGAACATGGTTTACATCTTTGTTAACGAGCGAGTAGTCTTCTTCTTCACTGCCTTAGTCGGCCTGCTGCTCCATTTCTTTGTGCGTTACTGCCAGCAATTGTCAATCAGTGGAACAGCATGCTTGAGTGCGTTCATGTGTGATCTTTTGGGCGTGCGTGATAACGGGGACCCACTTGCAAAGACATTGCTACGTAGAGTGACGAATGGTCAAATACTCCACGGGGTACCATTAAGGTGCCTGGACATGATAAGTGCCAAAGTCCTTCAGTTCTGGTTCATCTTCTGGAGTCTACATTAGCCCGCCTGCTGTAAATAGTTCTTAACAGTACCTCATCATATGCAGCAACTTGGTCTCCTATAAACTACGTTCCCATACAAAGACATTACGTTTTGTTTTTGATGTATCACAAATACGTTTCTGAACATAGTTCGCAGAAGTCCATGTGGGGAGGAGGTCAGAGTGGATGAGAGAGCTGAAGAAACAAGACTTTCACCCAACAGACCACTGTTTGTGTCCAGTTTGAAACCAAAATTCCAAGCTGGCTTATTTCAATTCACCCCGTAACATGAAAATCGTAACAAACATACTTATTTTAAGCCAAACCATTATGTTTTAGGGGCCGTTCACATGTCGAGTCTAAAAACCTGTGGAAAAACGCCGGCCATGCTGTCATTCAATGTTTTAGTCAAGTTGCTTAGGGAGTTGGACCTCCCCAGTCTTTAATTTTCACGGTTAACAGTTTGTTGTTTGTCTAATTATTATTTATTTTTCTTGATTTTTTCTTGTCTTGGTATCGCCTTGGTGTCATGTTTATGTTGCTCAGAAATGTGGACGACCAGTCTTTATTTGAAGTGGTCCTAAAATACATAAATAACACAAAAAGTGATTTTCTTATTTTGTTTTGTCTCAGTTTACAGCTAAAACGTTGTTAAAAACTGTGACCGTAATCCAAAATCTGAAGCGTAATTGAGAATGTAGTTTAGTTGTATGGGAACGTTATTTTGTATGAGACAGGGTTGAGTGGAGGACTTCACAGCATGCTACCTCCTTGATGCCTGCCATTGTGCAGGCACAGCCCTGAAATAAGTTGTGTTTTCAGGGCAAAGGAAAAATAAAAGGCTTCCCTTCACTAAGATGTCCTTGTGTTGACACTGGGCCACCTCGATTCAACATCAAAGCATCCCGCTAAGACACTCACAAAGTGCCCTTCCAGCTCTGAGTCAGCGTTGGTTATGTTCGCTGTGTTTAAGTACTGTGGTGCTTGTGCAAATCATGTAAAAAAAACTCTCTGCACATATCTATGCACGTACACCTGCATAATGTAAATATTGGTGCAATGTGTGCAGACTCTCTGACACACAAATAGACAAGCTGATACAATGTTCAACTCTCTGGGAAAAAAAGGCGTTTCAATAAAGTACAGCAGTTCAGAGGACAAACTGGTGAATGTTAAAATAAAAAATAAATAAAAGAACACCCACAGCATCAAGATAGTGATGCGGAAAGGTAGAGCAGTGACCCAGTTCCAGTGTATATCTTAGTTTGCATCAGTTTTCATACACTAGAAGGCTTAGAAAGTGTTCTGCAGATGTAGTTAGAGCGTCTACAGTTTACTTCAACCTCCAAGGTCACGCAGACCTTAAATGGACGAGAGCAGAAGGAGCGGAGGAGAGAGCGTATTCTGGGCTCAAGTGATTTTTCACACTTCTGTGACTTTTGTCCTTCCTGTCATCAGGCTTCACAGTTAAAAAGCTTTTCGCAGCTTGATACAAAGTACAGTGTGTGAGTGTGTGTGTGTGTGTGTGTGTGTGTGTGTGTCAGTGTCAGACAGAGAGAGAGAGAGAGAAGAAAATTAGAGGTATGTTCAGATCTCCTGGCTGTACAGATCTCTATGTATCCATAGACAGCCAAAACACAAGTATTACATGATGCTGAACACCTCACGCACTCCGCACCAGCACTCAACCCATCACGTCTGCACCGACACGCGCAAAGTCTCCCTCGTTCTCCGCTTACTCCCCCTCGATCAAGCAGCAGCCATCTATCAGTCTGATTGTCTTGGTGATTTGCTCTAAGTGGACTTTCAGCCTCTGTAACATCTGTGTTTACCTCGCTCACTGAAAGCGGACGGATCGGCCTCTCTCTGCCTGAACTGAAAGGTCTCCTCAAAGGAGAAACATCTCTACAGAGCACACAACTCACGGGTCAGATGAAGCTGCAGGGTGAGACTGTGGAGAGATTACACGACTGAAGCAAAGTTCACAGGGCTTTAGTCAGCTTTTTATAGGCCTGTACTTAAGTACTTAAAACCAGCCCCTTTCTAGATGCAACATTAAAATGATAATACATTAATGCATCACTTATTACATTCCAGTAATATGATGATTCTAAAATGGGCCTTACTGCATAATAAGTACATTTACTTTTGGTACTCTGAGTGTATTTCCTAATCTTACTTCCATACGTTTGCAGGACTTCTACTTGTAACAGAGTATTTTAAAACTTTAGTATAGCTACTTTTGTTTAAGTAAAAGATCTAAATACTTCTTTCACCACTGATCGGATCGGTATACCAATATCATCACTGTTACAAAAGCAGGTGATGAACTTTGTGGAATATCAAGACACTCCTGATTCCACTCATTAGAATATCCAGCTGATCGCTAATGGCAGACAGAGCTCTCTGTGAGTGGGTAATATTTTATTTATTTATATATATATATATATAAATATATATATGTGAGCAAAAGCCTCTGAAGTCATAAGAGCAAGAGACAAAGCAGCATTGTTACGTAGTGATGTAGGCTATTATATCTTTATCAGCTCTGCTCTGCTTATCTTGTCATCTTGGCTTTTTCTTATCACTGTGACTGTGACAGTATCAGTCTGTCATTAGTGTGACAATGATACTTTTTGTGTGTTTGTATCAACTATAGGTCACCAGGAATGAAATCTCTGCCAGAAAATGGTGTAATAGAGGTTCAGACAGCGTTTTTTTTTATCATCAACGATCATTATCTGGTATTCCTTTAAGTGGAGAGTTTGGCAACAACTACTGTTGTTCTTATCTGATTCCTCACTTCATGACCTTCTTCCTTAAACAAAGGCAGTGAACTCTCTCTTATTTGAATAGCAGTAAAAGGTTAAATCTCTTAATTAATGTGATACAGTGACATACACGCATGCAATTTATCTTATCTATAATGCGGTTATATTTATAGTATGGGTTTTAATCTAAACATTTGATTTAAGATGGATATTTTGCCACCAGCAGTTATTTTTTGTTGGGTGTTCTGTTGCTAGTAGCGACCACTATTAGATTTGCCAACTTAGTTTTTCTGTTACTGCTAATCCAACCATTACCAGCTATCTGAAGCTAATGTTTCAAGCAACTGTTAATTTGCTTTTGGGCTAACTGTTTGATGTTAATTGCACTCTGGTTGTAACTGGTGATACTGAATTTCTCACTGGCACTGGAGATGTAAATGTAGAATGACTCAATTTGTGAATCCAGTTTACTTGTTAATTTTTACAACACTACCATTTAAGGTATTGTGTTTTATCCAATGCTGTTTTCACTGGAAAGATCATTTGTTGTCTTCCAGTCATGCTTTTTCTTCTTTATACCCTTTTTAACTTTCAAAATATGGCAGCTCTTCACCCCATTTGTTAATATGGTAATATTGATTGGTGCGGCTTTAAATATCAAGACTGAGCCAGTTAATTCCATGTTTTATCCCCGAGGATTGTCGCCTGTTTCAAGCAGTGCATGCAGCAACACACAAACCCAAAACCACCAGGTCCCCACGACCCTGGACCTTTGCATCGTCATTGAACCAAGCATCGCCTTTGTTCCCCTTCCTATATTCCTAAGAAGTCCTCGTACTGTATAAGTGCCATTCCACATCCTGTGTGCCAAAATCTTTTTAGTTGCTCTCTTTGGATGAATGTCATCTTGTGAGGGCAGCATCGTGCAGTTAAGCCTGGAGGCCTGTAACGTAGCTGTTAGCTGCACCGTGCCGCCGTGCCGCTGTGCCACAGGGAGCTTATTTGAAGTGCCAGGTGGTTGCCTGGATCTCAATAACTGTTCTGTCTCCACAGCTGCTAGAGCAGTAAATAAAACCTTTGCTGTAGCTGCTGGCCAACATGATCACCTTGCCCGGAGCAGCAGAGGAGAGACAGCTGCCAGAGAAATTCACCACTATTACCCATGTTATTTGCAGTCATTGAGCCGCCATCGCGTGTTCCCCGTCGGTGCCAACTCGGAATTGGTAGAGCACAAATTTGGTGATGGCCAAATACATAATGGTTAACCACCCACATCTTATTTCCTCACACAAGCTAAGAGGAGAGGTGGAGGGTGGAGAAGGCAACAGGTGTTGCACTGCTTTCTCAGCGTGTCTGCTTACAGCTGAACACTACCACATGCTGTGCTGTTGAGGTTGTGACAGGATTTCTTCCTGACGTGGCAATTTAAGCCAACGTCAATGTGTCAGAGGAGGACTGTGTTGATGTGTTTGTTGACGCACATGCAGACAAGTTGAATTATTATCTCAACCCCCTACCTGGACCTTGCTAGACTCTTAATGCTGTGAATAGAGGCTGTACGACTTTCTCATGGGCTTAACATAAAAAAAGCTGCATTCTTATTGGACATATTATACTGGCCCTAGTTTGAGTTTTCCAATTCCTGTACTGTATTCATGTTATTACTACACATTCACTTTTGCAAATGAGATTTCCACACCTATGGCTCCCTTTGCATCCCAAGTCATCTTTCTATCGGCCCAGAGCTGGAGCAAGCCACCATTTCTTGGTTGAAGTGTTGTGCAGAACAGTGAGGGAGCCGCTCTCATGAGGAGCAGTTGTGCTTTATGAGCCATATCCTGAATAAATCAAAGGTGCCTTTTGTGTACTAAACCTACTATAATATACAGAGCAGAGGTTTTCCAAGTCTGACACTGTGGGTAAGCCCTCAGAGAAAATTAAGCACACTGTGCCCCCTCCAACACAGGAATTCAGAGCATATCTACTGCCTCCACACGACTCTCAACATGGCGATAGCTGAGCTAGCGGCTCAAAGCTAACAGTGCAAACTATGACAACAGCGCTGACAGGGCTATAAATGTAGCTAATGCCGCCAGCGTTATAACCTGTAATCGCCGTATGAAAGCAGTGCAGAGCAGCGGCCTTGAGTTAGCCAGTGGGGCACGCTCACATGCACTAAAAGCACGCACCGCTGGCCCGGCTATGTCAACAAAGCAAGGATGAGCTGGGATAAGAACACACACAGAGGGAGAGCAACTTCATTTTCTCTATTTCTTTACATTTCAAATAGTTATTTGCTGCCTCTTGGCGATTGGTTGCCCCGTCGCTCAGAGGTCCCTGCAGCCGATCGACCCGGTCGCGGCTGTTTTGTGTCCTTGCCCCACAGTGGTGGAATGAACTCAACACTGATGTCAGGACAGCAGAGTCGCTGCCCATCTTTCGGCACAGGCTGAAAACTCACCTCTTCAAGAAGTACTACCCTGAGCCTTCCACTCAGCACTTATTGTATTCGTATTAGTTTGTTGCACTTATTGTATTCATATTAGTTTGTTGCACTTATTGTATTCGTTTGTTTCTGCACTGTACTTTGGCTCTGGTTTATGCTCTTAGATGCTTGTTTAATAAAAAAGGAGATGCACTTATGACTTCTGGTGACTAGTAGTTCTCTGGAATACCTATGTTGAATACACTTATTGTAAGTCGCTTTGGATAAAAGCGTCTGCTAAATGACTGTAATGTAGTGTAATGCTATATCAATGCTCTAAATATTATAAAGAGGACCTGTATAGAGTAAGAAGAGTCTTTTTACTTGATTACAAAGCAGATTTATGGACATTTATTTCATGAAATGATACCCTCAAAATGTGTAAACCACACTGAATCTCAAATATGTGTATCATGTTTGTACGTTTAGATTTGACTGAATTATGTCTCGGAGAAGAAGTAGCCTAAGCTTAATTGATGGTCAACCTGCTAACTGGCCAAACCAAGATAACTTCCTTTTGTTTTTAGAACAATGGCATGCACCTGTGCCTTTCACCTCACTCGGCATCTTTGTTAATCAGTCAGAGAGTTTGTTTCTTCTCGTTGAGGAATTGAAAATGTTAATCAGGGGACATAATCCTTCTGCAGGAGAAGCATGTCAATCAAGGTAAGGAAATACTGTTACAAAATTGACAAAGAATCAACAAAGTGAATTACACACTCAAAGCAACAGCAACAAAAGAGAAGAAAACTTAACCTCAAAGCTGTGAGATCTTGTCTCGGTGTATGTCCAGGGGGAGAGACAGTCCTTAGGCAAATGAGAAAACGAGGAGATGGTGCAGAGCATGTCAAAGACTGCTTAGTCAACTTCAGCAGAGAGAAAATACACATTGGGATTACAGCCACCACTGAGAAAAGATCAACCAGGTGCATATGAAGAGAATTTCCATTTTTCTTTTGTGGTGTCAGCTCTGCAGAATTCAGATGAGCTCCTATCTCTGTCTGAGAAACCGCCGGGGACCACAAAGGACTGGGAGCGAAGCGTAGTGAATGTAAAGGACAATGTGACCGAAAATGAATTGTCTCGGCTGGTTGGATTTATCTCTTAGAAAGGGACGACATTCCAATATTGATGTAACACCAAACCCAAATTCTGCAAACAGAAGACAACTTCCTCTTCATCTTGTGTTCTAAAAATGTTGTCATGGTGGAAACCAGCTCTGCAAATTTGAACTGAATGTCTCATAATCATTTTGTATGCAATTAACTTCATGTGAACAACAAGATGGAAAATGGGTTCTTTTGTTCCCTCAATAAAGCCTGTCAGGCAGCTGCCTACAAGGCTGTCAATCTTTTTCTAACAACAGGTGATAAGGAAACTGCACCACATTAAATACCCCAGAAAACATATTTTTATTTCCATAATAACATGAATATTGATGCATGTGCCACATCATGTCTACTGAAAGTTCCCTCACTACTCCATGTCAAGGTTGAAAACCATGACATGGCCTGAAGGCAGACACACTTTAGGGCTCTGTTCCAGTGTTCCAGCAGTGGTATTATGATCAGAAGATTTAGCATTGATGAGCACTTTTACTTTGAGAACAGTGCAATGGGGAAAGTATTGAGGAAACCCAGCAAGGAGTCCAGGAGTTAAGAAACAAAGCTGAGTGTGTCCTTCAGTTTGTTGTGCCCTGTGGCGTCTGTCAGCTTTACGGGCCAAAGCTGACCTTGTACATCCTACCCAGGGCCATTTAACAGACGTATGTGAGGAATCTGACAGTGGAAGGTCTTCTCACACACATGGTAGCGGAGCTTTTACAGGGTCAAAGCCATTCATTGAGATGGAGGCTTTCCCTGCTCTGAGAGAGGATCGGGGCTGGCCATGGAATATTTGGGACACAAACAGCAGGATTTGGTTTTAAAGTTTGCCTGCTCATTGTGACGTGTTGCCAATTCACATTGCACTGAACCAATTTGTATATTGTAAATATTAATTTAAGCACACAAATAAGAACGTAGAGAATAAAGTTAGACCTATTAGCGAAAACGCTATATCTACATATACTACAGTAAATACAATATTTGTATTTGTAAATACAATATCACCCCCGAACAACAGGGCACTTAGCTTGATCTGGTTTGATGCATATTTTAGTGTTACGTTCAGCCGGAGACCTCTGGTTCTGAGAAGTGAAGCCAATGCGGAAATGTCTTAAACTTGTATTCTTTCTAATGGCCATCAGGGGGCGACTCTCCTGGTTTCAAAAAGAAGTCTGATTTTATAGACGTCCAGGAGAAAATGACCAAACTTCTGACGATGATTTATTACCTCTGAGTTAACATTAGTTTATGGTCTCAATCGCTAGTTTCAAGTCTTCTTCAATACAGCATGATGTTTATTTAGTAAATTATAGTCCCATTTAGAGTAAAATAGACCATAAAGCAGGGTACGCTTTAGGGCGGGGCTACCTTGTGATTGACAGATTGCTACCACTACCAGATCAGTATACGGCATCTCTACGTCACTCCTCTGCAGCCCAAATATGGTCACTTCTATTCACTGGTTGCAAAAAACCAAGATGGCGCAGCCAAAACGCAGAACTTGAGACTTCAAAACACTAGTCCACAAACCAATGGGGGACGTCACGATGACTTCATCCACTTCTTATATACAGTCCATGGTTATTTTGTAAAGGGCTGAATTTCACCTGTCTTCATGTGTAAGATATCAGAATATAAAAAGAATATGACACAACCAAAAACATTTGATGCACAAGGAAACCATATAGTGAAGCACAGACGATTGTGGAATGTCTGATATCATGATCAAATGAGAAAGAAATAAGCACTGTTGAAATGAAATGTTGCTATGTCAAACTATGTTCAAGCAAACTCAGTTAAGCTCAACTGATTAATATTCAGAATTTTTGTTGAGCAACTGCTTATATCGCTTAATGTGAGAGGATGACACAGAGCACAGGGTTAACAAGAAGCATCTGCCTGGAAATGGAATCACAGCCTTCTCTATGTCCCTGATTGATATCCTTTATCCCAAATCGACACAGTGATCAAAGTCTGCTGAGCCCACAGATTGAACCTTGAGAAGAGAGTAAGGGAGTGAAGGATTGTGTGCAGCAGAACAGAGACACAAGATACCACAAAGAGTTTTCCTGCCCTCACAGCAACTCACCCTCACAACCCACAAACCCTTTATAACCCCTTTTGAGATGTGGAATAAACACTGTACAGAGAGTGAAAGCGAGAGTGTGCTGACAAAGGTGGGAGCAAATAATGAGTGATGTTGACGCAAAGGATCTGAACCTGCAGGTCCAGTTGTTGTTAGGTCTGACTGTAGCTCTGTGACTGTTTCTCACACTCACTGTTACAGTTACATCAATAAAACTGTGAGGAATCTGTACTTTTCAGGTAAATTGTTTGTTGCACTGTGGGGTTCAGACTACCATCTGGGGTTTATTCACGCATTAATAATAGACAGAAGAACAGCAAAAAACATTTCCACATTCTGTCAATATACAAAGACAGTTCATCGTGAGAACAAGCTAGTGGTTTATGGTTCATGGGAATGATGAGATGAAGGGTAACATGCACTCATTTCTTGTTTTCTGTTTGTGGATTTTGCGTTGGTTATAACTGGAGATATCATTTAGTTTTCTCCAGCACGGTCTCACTCCCAGGTGTCAAATCAAAAGTTGAGTTTTTTTTACTGACGAGGTTCTGTGCTACGTCACTGAGTCACACGATGTTCCGTCCGTAGCTTAAGTTTGGTTATAAGCGTAACTTACTTTAATCAAAACCATGATGTATTTTTCTAACCCACGTAACCCACCAAGTGGTTTTGCTGCCTAAACCTGACTGCCAACGTTTCACAACATAAACCACCTGTTACAACATTAAACACAACCGTTTGACCGTTTGGTTTTCTCACTTTCCTGTATAATTTAAAGTTCAATTAAAAAATTCATGATTCAAATTTATGTTTATGTTATCGTGAATAAATGCAAATGTAAGTTTACAGTTGGCAAACAAAAAGTTATTATACAGTCATAATTTTACTATAGTAATGATAATAATATTATAGAAAAGTTCTTCTTAATCTACGTGTAATACACATACAATTTGCAGGTACATACAGCAGAAAGTGAAACATAAGATGATGAAGTATGATTTCAGCTTCTGTGACGTTGCATTATTCTCCACCATCTGCGTTGTTTGCTAATGGCCACATTGTACACGTTTACATTCAGTGTTGACGTTTTTCACTGGCACTTTTTAATGAAGAAAATGCTAATTCAGAGCAACCAGCTGTCCTGCTTTGTACGGAGGGAGAGGATCCACAAGGAATATACTGTACAAATAAATGGCCGGAGGCTTTAATACTTAAACTAGCTAATTAAACAGTTACTATCACTGACTATCATTATTGTTTGTATCAATTGCAACAACTCTGTGCCTGAAGCACTTATGAGGCAGGGTCACCTCAAAATAATGTAAGATGTTAACTTTGAAAAAAATGTTGTGATTAGCTCGGGGGCCAACTTTTAGACTTTAAAAAGCAACTTTAATCAATAAAAATGTGCAGCACTGGGTTTAAAAAGATGTGCTTCTTAAATACAAACACTGGCTGTAGTTACGAGAATAGTTTATAACCTGGTTGGGTCAACACACGGGGATACATTGGATTATTTTTCAGTGCATTTCAAAACAACACGTGAGTGTTTTGCTGATCTAGCACACCCTTTGGTAGGATGAAGGCACAATGGCAGTACTTTAAAAAAAGGTTTTGGCAACTAAAACTGAGAGCTTTAAGAAGTAATCAAAGATGTTGTGAAATATTAGTTAGATGAGGAGATTGATACCACACTCTTATCATGTCTGAAGTGCATTAAGAGCAGAGCTGGAGCCGAGCGTCAATTAGCTTAGCATAAAGAATAAATGAGCTAGCCTAGCTCTCTCTAAATAAGTGTACCAACACTTTTAAAGTTCACTGCATAGCGCATTGTATCAGAAGCCAAAATGTAAAAAAATGACATACACATATTTACACACATATATACATTGTATATATATCAGTGGTGGGCCGTCAGGGCCAGCTAAGCCTTCTCTGCTGGACAAAACAGAATCACAAAGTTATAGCTATTTTATAATTTAATAATTTTTCACAAATACACTACATGTATTATCATTTTTTTTCCCCATTAGCTTATTTTCCTCATTGCACAGCTCCTGTCTTCCTCTGTTGCTCTGCTTCCAGCCTGCAGCGCTGCTTCCAGCACAGCTTGTTTTAAGTAGAGCTTTTATCCAATCAGATTCAGCCCCTATGTCTCTATGTATCTAGAGAGCCTTTGCAGTTTAAGTAAATGGGGACGATATTGTTGATTGTCATAGTCTTCAACCAATCAGATCTTTAGTTTGACATGTTGGGCGTATTCTTTGATGTGCCAGTGGCACCGAGGTAGCCTCCTAAGTATACGTCAGCATTAACATGCGCCGTGATTGGTCAGTGGGCCAGCCATTTTATGGCTAGGAATGTGTTTAATTTTAACTGAGCGTCTTGGTGTTTGGAGCTACGCTACGCTAACCTGAGGATGCCATAGCACGGCAGGACACTACGGTGCTTTTGAAAACTTTTGGAGAAACCCGAGTGGATCTACAGATCAACGAACACGTTCTCAGGGAAACGGAGCTCCACAACCGCGGTCCGCCCGCGGCTGGGCGCCCCGGCGGAGGTGGGATCCCGGTCCCGCTGCGAACCGGCCGCTGCAGACCGGCGAAATACAACTGGGGAGGCTCGACTATGTGTATATATACACACATATACTGTATATATATATATATACACACACACACACATATACTATATATACACACACACACATATATATATATATGATAACCCCTCACACCCACATTCAGAATAGGTACATTCTTATCATTTCTGTTTTCGTTCGGATTAAACAACTTCACTACAACGTGTTAATTAGTGAGCTTTAGAAGTGCTGGGAGACATACTTTTAAACTTTAGACAGAGCCAGGCTAGCTGTTTCCTCTTCCAGTCTTCATGCATATTTTAAACTTGATCTTGAAGCTAATTGACTCTTGGCTCTAGTGCCAAACGCAACACAGACATGAAAATTATATGAATCCTCTCATCTAACTCTAAAGCAAATAAATACACGGCATTTTATTAATGCCAATAGGAACTATTCTAGCGATTTGTTTGTTCAGTTTCAATTATACTGGCTTGCTTACAGTAATCTCAGGAGTTATCTCCGTTTGCAACTTTAGTTTTTAACCATCTGCTGTTTTTCATAAAAGCAGCTTGAGAACAGAAAAGCCAAACAAGATCTTACTGGTGTTTAATGTCAGCCGGGAGAGCGATCGACTCTCGGGGGAAAACTATTAGTTTTAAAAATACTTTAATATATCACATAAAGTGTGAGTTTTAACAGAGCCCAAAGTCAAAGTCCCCGAATTATCCCATCAGAGTGTTTTTTTTATTATTATTCTCCAGCATATACTTAAAAGGCCCTCGAGACTATAATACTGTACGGTAAGTAAATCTATTTGGCTATCATTCATATTGGTTTGCTGCATCCCTTGTGGCAGTTTGTTGCCTCCAAGCAATCTCCTCTTATCCATCTGTACTGTCACGCAGAGCTGTATAGCTGGGCTATTTGTGACGCATCCAGTCAACACTATCTTCAACGTTTACATAACCATGTTTTGATTTTGTAAGTTGAATTTAGATTGTACGCGGCGGGTTGATATGTACATTATTTCTGTTATACAGACCATGGCAAACCAAGGCTACTATAAGTATTTCATGTTGTGTTTCCAGTCTGACTTCATATACCCTCAACATATTCCTCCATTATTATGTCCATGTTGCCTCTGGCTGATCAAAGCGCCTTTCTGCTGTAGAGGAGTCCCCAGCGTGTACTCATGAATAATACCACACACACACACACACACACACACACACACACACACACACACACACACACACACACACACACACACACACACACACACACACACACACACAACCTCTGATTCATAACAATCCCAGCTAATAAAAGCCACGTCTATTTTTTGAGCAGCACACATGAAAACAATGTCTTGCTGCAGTGTTTTATAAGTCACTACTCAAATTAACATTCTTTTGACTTTGCATGTAACATGTCAGATGACAAAAACATGATTTTAAGACAGCTACAGCTGTTAGCCTTTGAGGTGTGTATTGGAAGCGATTGTAAAACTGTGTGAACAGTATTGAACAACAAAATTCAATGATATTGATTACAAATCAGAAAACGATGGATTAGGTTACTTAAACCAAGGGCGGGTTACTGTAAAAACAACATATCCTAAAGTAACAAAGAAACTGGATTAACAAAAGTATAGACAAGCTGTGAAATTATGGGGAAACCTTTGCTGCACTGTGGAAGGAACACGGAGGGAAGGAGGTTACATTATTAATTTGCACATACCACCCACACTGCAACAATACAAAGCTGGCTTAAATCAACAAAGTTTCCCTTTAATTACATTGTGCTTCATGCCAGGAAAAAACAAAAGAAGCGCCGCTACCCTAGGAGGCACAGCATTGTAATCGATCTACGAAGCAAACACACATAGAGTAAAGTGTAAAAACTAATAAGTAATGCCAACAGTCATTTTATGGAGCCTGAGGTGGCCATAGAGAGACTCTTACATTTTCTTGTCGCCTACCTGCTGTTTGTTACCTGCCTGCATTTTGACTCTCAGCTCGAAAGCCATTTTTACAATAAATCATTGAAAGCATTTTGCTGCCCCGTCTAATGTCGACGTTTGGTTCCAGTATATCAACAACGTGGCACCTTCAACACTGTTAACAAATGATTCGTCAGCATTGCTGGGAAACCCATGAAAAGCTAACTCTATATTCCTACTCTGATTTGAGCAGTTAATGGAGCTGCACTGCTTCTGTTTATCCGTGACTGACACAACTGAAGCTTTTAACTTTGATATTAATCTGGGCAGCCAAACCGCCGTCGTCTCTTGTCATTGTAACCTCTTAGTCGGGACTGTGCCTACATGCAGTGAGGGCAGAAGAGTTAGCTTAAAGATGGGCAATTATCATTAAAGACCACATGACCTCATTTTCCTTTCAAAAAGAATGAATAAATAAAGTTTGTAAGACGCAACGACCCAGTCTGCAGACATCCACACAGACCTGATGAGAGGTGCAATCAGGCACATTAAGTGAAAACATCTGGGTGGGTGCGCCTCAGCTCCGTCTGAGAGGTCTCATCAGAATCAGAGAATTAAAATCACCCGTGTAGATATACATCTTGCATTAGCGGGGCCTTTAATATGTATCGACTGAAATATTCAGGGCAGTGATAAAGCACAAGGGACAAACTCTGTACCACAATAACCAGCAGAAAAAGCTAATCCGCATTGCCGGTGAAATGTGTCTCTGAGCTCCATGGTGCTTAGAGTGCTAATACACCGGGCAGTTTTAGGATGAAATAGACACAAGTTTTTTACGCTTAAGCGAACAGAGCTGCCATTAACAGGATACAAAAATGAGACTCTTGGTAGAAAGAAATGCAAATGTTTCCTGTTCCTGATTGGGTTGTGCTGTCCTCATTAATGCGGCGTGTCGTTGCCTGTAGACTGTATTTTTAAGAAAGAAAACTTAACGAGAGGCAACATAGACGGACGACGGTGGAATCGCAGATCTGAACAGGGTCATCTCTTAGAAAACATGCGTGTGTTTAAAGAAAAGAAAATGTACTTTGATTTAAAATCCAAGATGAAAGTGTAAATGCGGCGTATCAGGCGGGAAACATGAATGAAAGGCTGACATCATACAGTTTGATCAGCACAACTCAACATAAGGTCTTTGTTTACAGGGGAATATTTTGGGTCACACTTCAGTTTTCTAATTTTCACATGATGGCTCGCTGTGGGTCGCTGTCTGGCTTGCTGGCTTCTTTGTTATCTGATGTGGTCAGCGTGTGAAGTGACAGGCGTTCAAGGTTGATTCAGACATCAGACAGGAAGCCTTGGACGAATGTTAAAAGACGCACTCACTCCCATCCTTTTCAAAGGGGCCCTCTTCATCTCCTCGGCCCCCCCGCTGAGCACCCTCACTGGGGGAGAGGGAGGCGCGGGGCCAGCCCCTCTACTGGCTCTTTCGCCATCTTTCATCATGCTTCCTGTCTGTTGTTTTCTGTCATTTCTTTTGGTTTTAAAGCAATTGTTCCCCTGCTTTAAACCAAGACAAGAGGAAAGAGACAATTAGCAAAGGATTCTCATCCCTTTTTTCTCATTTTGTGTTGTGTCAAATGGCTACAATGATGCATTAGAAACATTAGCAGCATGTAGCAGTACAAGGAAAAGCTTTGTACTGTTGCTCCTTCAATGCAGTGGAAGTGGGCTTCACAACACATTGATATGTAGTCACTGAAATGACGTCGACAAATGCAGTGTATGTAACTTTGACATTGAATCTCGGCCCAATCTTGGGCCCTGTGGGAACACGTGTGAACAAAGTGATTGTTTCCCCGTTTCATTTCTACCAAACACGGATGGCAGAAATTGTCTTGAACTTCAACGGCACATTGTGGTTTTAAAGGAAAATTTGAACCAAGCTCAAAAAGTCAAATCAAATTGTTAGTTTTGAAACTTTTTTGGTGTTTGTGCCTTTTGTAGAACCCCACATTAAAGTTTCACTTGAGCCAGCATTTCATTTACCATTTTATCACCGCATGTACTGAACCTCATTGTGCCATGATGAGTGTTGCAACACATCTTTTTGAAACAGGCCTCTCTCGTTTTTTTCTCCCTCTCTCTCTCAGTCTCTCTCTCTCTCCCTCATTACAACAGATCCTTTTCAGCCACGAAAGAACTTGAAGGGAACGATGGAGGACAGTTGAAGAGAGGAGCGTAGAAAATAGGAGCATAGGTGAGGAGGAAACGTGGTTAGAGAGGAGAGGGTGGATAAGAGAACAAAGATGGAATAAATGCATGCAAATAAGTGCACATGCACGCCCACACACACTGCTCCTAAGGTGTTATCTGCACAGGTTATTGTTACACTCTGCTTTGAGCCACACACAGCCTGGCTTCTCATTTAATACTGAAGGAAATAAATAAATAAAGAGGCTGGAGAAAGAGGAGAGGGGGAGGGGGGGGGGTTCGCTCACCTGGGGCATCTCTCATTGATTTGCGTCCCTTATTGAGCGTCTCTTTTATTTACACGTAACTTTATTTATTCAGGCTCACGTCGGTGCTCAAGAGGAGTCTGCCAATTACCTATGCATTATTGACGAGGATGCTGTCGACCTCTTGTGGGTTCCATCTCCACCTCTCCTCTGTCCTTCTATTTCCCTCGTTTCCTCGCCTCCCTTTACATCTTCTTTCCCTTTGTCCCCCACCCCTCTTTCCTCTTCTAATTGCCTCATACCTCATCACCTCCTCCATCCTTCCTCTTCCCTTTTCTTTTTTTCTCCCCATCTATCTCCCATTCCCCCTGGAGGTATTTTACTCCAAACGAAGATGAATCACACCTCCGTCTTACCTGATTTGGAGATTCATACACACTTACATTACACATTTAGTTCTTCCTATTGTTCTCAATTGATATTATATACAACACACACTATCACGATGGTCTCCTTAGTTTGAACCCTGCTAATCTTCAGTGCTGGCACATACTGGGAGGTTTCTTTCCAGTGAAAGAGAGAGAGAGACTAAGAAAGCAACACATCTGAGGCAAACAGGAAATGGGCTCCAACTCCACCTTGATGTGAAAAGCCCAGAGGAGATCTGACCACATGACTGAAGGCTCTGGATGCATCCTCCTCCTCCTCCTCCTCTTCCACTTCAAAAGGAAGTCGGCTTCATTAAAGAGCTGCGCCAGGAAACGTGAGGAAGCAGCCAAAAGAGATGAGCGTTTGTCTTTACGTCCGCAGGTTGAGCTCACACTTAGAAACGCACCAAAAAGCCTCTGCTTACTTCCAGAGCCCGACACAGCGGGGTCATACGCGATTATGCGTTGCACATGTAAACGAAAAACACTCACAAATGTACACACAAGCACTCATATCGGCTGAACCCAGTGCTCCGAGGTAAAGACAACGGGAAGTAAGGCAATTAGAGCAACAATGCACAACAAATAAACCAAGTGAACGTTGGCAAAACTGTCGAGCCAATGTTTTTTGTGGGCAAATTGGACCACTGAGAGCCCTTAGAGAAATTACACATTAAACACAAATACAAGATTGTGTGCGTCCACGCGTGCAGGCTACCGTGGCCGTGTTTGTCGGTCTTCAGCCGAAGGAACGGCAGGTTCTGACAAACACGTTTCCCGTGAGTTATACATTCATCATCTGCATTGTGGCTCAGTAATTATTAGTGTACGTCCATCTGTTCCTCTACTGATTAATTATTGTTTGAACAGCATACATACTATGCTAATCCAATTAAATACCAAGATGGCATGTTACGGCACGGCACTACTCAACTCGATCTCTATTGTTTTTCAGTAGCATCTCAGTCGAGGCTCCGAGGCGAGCTGAGCCGATTCGAAAAGATGGACTTAAAACACTGCAGACCAACTGACGAAGTGCAGACGTTCCTGTGTATCCCACCTCCACTGAGGGAGTAGACCATCTAGTTGAAGATCATATAGAGAAACGGACCTGGTACTAAAAGTGATTTGAGTCCAGGCGGCAACCAAGTGAATGCGCTACTTACGCATTATTTCTACTGGCCATCAGGGGGCGACTCCTCTGGTCTGACTGTATAGTAGTCTATGAGAAAATCACTATATTCCTCACTTGATTTATTACCTCAGTAAACGTTGTGAACATGAGTTTA
This sequence comes from Leptoclinus maculatus, assembly GCA_032191485.1. Lineage (NCBI taxonomy): Eukaryota > Metazoa > Chordata > Actinopteri > Perciformes > Stichaeidae > Leptoclinus > Leptoclinus maculatus. The sequence continues at coordinate 13,367,279 of JAVDOI010000009.1, forward strand.
TGGTCTCAATTGCATAGTTTGAAGTCTTCTTCAATTCAGCATGACTGGTCTAAAATCAGTTTTCTGTTTGATGGGCTTTCTAAGGGACAGGAATAATTAACGAGCAGAACAATGATCAGAATTGTTGCCGATTAATTATCTGTGAATTGACTGATAGATTAATTGACTAATCGTTCCAGCTCTACACACATGTACACACTCTGGCTGTTAAGAGGCTTCCAAATAAAAACCACTAGTTTTGATATGTCCAAATCGACAGGTGAGTCCTCGCAGCGTTAGCCTGCGCTGCTCTTTCCTGCCAACCCATCTTCACTAAAACCAAATTGTAAAATCAGATGTATTGATGATGAATCATGTCTGTCAGTTTGCATGTACGCTCCTCTGAGTAATTGTTTACTGAGAGTCTTCGTCACGCATGAACCTCCTTTAAACAGGAGGCAGATGAGCTGTTTTCACTGAAGGAGGCTTGATTAGGCGTCTCCTTCAGTGATCAGCTATTTTCTGTGGAACTGTTTCCCACTGCAGTGGACTGAGCAGTAGATATTACCATGACGTTCTTAAGGTTTTTAAGTCTTGACGGCACAATAATAATTGTCTTTTTCTTTTTGCAACGTTTTTCAAAGACATATGGACCAAATAAAGCGTCTGGCACTGACATTTAAATCCACTTATGACATGTTGTCTGTGCTCTATTTGTGTCTTTTGCTTTACTGGTTTGGTTTATATATTTCTGTCTGGATGGAGCATTGACTCAAAATAAATCGTGGCCTGAAGGCATTTCGAGGACCGTTTAGGCTCAAGCTGTGCGGCGTAACTTCCCAAACGGCACACACACCACACACAGTCTCTGTCATTCGGAAGAAAGTCAAGAGGTGTTGTGATGGGGGGCTGCAACAAAAACAGGAAATATCCAGCTGTTGGAAAAATGTCCCATGTGGTATGAAAGTCACCTTGAGAGCAGATAGACAGACATGGACACTACCGGAAGACTGAGACCATAAACCTAGTCTCCTATGGATTACAGTCATATTTAGCTAATTTGCATCAGTAATTTAATTCCATTGCAAAGCAGGAAGTAGCGTGAGATTCATATTGTGCAGTTAAAAGTAAAGGTGTGCAGGTCAGAGAGGTACCCAGAAAGCATTTAACTTCTTCAGTGCAGGCCTGTGTTCAAGTGCTGTGTCGTACTGAAAGCAAACATTTTTATGTAAGTTTATGTGAGAGTGGTAACAATGGTCATCTCATCTACCTCAGCGTAGTTCTCAAAATTTGCCATAAGGTGATACGAGAGGAATAAACGGTATTGTGTTCCCCTCAAAATGTATAGCTAATGCAACATGTTCTCAGCTTGTAATCCAAATGAATGAATGAATTATGATGCGACATCATCACACATTATGCCCATTGATTTGATATCGGAGCCTTTCTATTGGCTGCAGCCTGCTCTTATGTGCCGGGTTCATGGGGAGAAAGAAGTGATTTTCTGCACAGGGCCTAAGTGCTTTTTTAAGATCATTGTAAATATTTCAATCAAGAAGATGGATGAATTGCGGAGATGAAAATGATTCACTGCAATTTGAATTGCCTCTGGTGTTAAATTGAAATTACAGTGCGCTGGTGAAAAGGGTGACTTTTTCCCCCCTGTGCTGGTGCAGGTCAATGAGGATTTGATGAATCGACTTTGGCATTCACATTTGTGATTTATTATTCATTTAATTCTTTATACACTGGGATCCAGACCAAGAGCTGCTCTGTTTTTCTAACTAAAACAAACACACACATACACACACTAATAGTTAATAGTTAATCAAAGAGCTGTGCATTGATTATACGGATGGCCTTTATTACTGTTGTGGTTAATCCGATCCGGCTCCAAATGAATAAAATCAAAACAAAAGAGGTACAGTCAGTAGAGTGAAGATCTACTGTACTGAATAACCGTGCCTCTGGCCGCAAAGCAGCGGCTGAGGGTAGAGAATGTTTGCTTCATCAGCAGCCCCTACCAGCCGGTAGTGAGGAGTAGTGAGTTAGAGTCAGCAGGCAATGGCAGTATACAACTGGCAATAAAAGGTATTTTGCCAAAATGTGAATCACCATGAGAAGTCTTTGAGCATGCAACCATAACTGGCCACCCAAAAAAATTTGACAGTTTGCTGCAGAAGAATGCGAGACCAGCCGCGGACAGACACGGAGGTGCACACCCACCCACTCACCCACTCACTCACTGAAGGCATGATTTTCCTGGCAAAGATAATTAGCCGACAAAGTTTAAAAAGAATAAAAGTTTTCTCTTTGCACAGGGAAGAATACAGCGTAGCTGGAGGTCTTTGGAACATGTGGTGAAAAGGAGGACAGAGATGTCAAAGATTTGGGACACCTTGACATAGAGCCATTAATTAGGACTGACCTGGACAAAGGACGTCTGGTCTCTGCAGCCCCAGTGAATGTCTCAGGGAAACTCTAGTCTGTGCGAAAATGGTGTGGAGGGATTAAAGCTAACATGCCTGAGATGCTACCAGGTGTTTGTCCTCTGGAATATCGGGATCACACTCTTTTATGATCTAAACAGCGTGCTGGGGGTAAGTCCAATATTCACACTCTTTTAGCTGTGTTCTTGGTGCCAACAGTTTCTTTAAACCTGCCTTCATAGCTTTACAAGTGATTCCATATGTTTCCCAGAATGCCGATGGACAGCCTCCAGAGTATAAAAAAATGTAGTTAAAGTAAACGCATATTGTTGCCTATCAGGAAAATACCAGACGTTAATCTGAAATCTGATTCCCCACCCTGTCACAGCTTCGACCTGTGCTGGCTGTCTCCACCGTGTGAGAAAAACGTTTCTCCCTCCAGTTGGATTGATGGAAATGCAGATGAATGTGAATGGAGGATTGTAACAGATGGCTGTAGGAGCAAGAACAGAAGAAGCACAAGACAGGAAGGGCCCGAGTGAAGACCAGACACAACATAAAACCTCAACACTTTGATCTGTTCGGAGTTTTTTATTTTCATTTCATTTTTTTCCATAATAAAGCCCAAAGGACTCTTTAAAAGACTCTTTAAATAAGCTCTAAAGGCTTATTTATTGAAAAATAATCTTGCACTCTTTATTTTTGTACTCTATCCTCCTCCTCCTTCTTTCTTTTTTTGCGACAAGAGATGATTGCATTGACCGATGCCGCCTCAGACTTTTGGTTCAGTCTGATAAATTACTCTGTCCATCATTGGAGGACGAGAGTAAAAGCGAGGGAGATAACCTGGTTGTCCATCATCCTTTGTCCAAGTGCAGAGAGGAGATTGGATATTGACCCGAGGTTGCCTTCTCCAAGCCAACGTATTTGAAGACTCTGTCATGGAATGACACACTAGTCCCAATACTGAGTTTTTCTGCAGTCACAAGCCTCTTCAAGTACATACTTTCCAACTTAAACACCTAATTTTTGGTGAGACGCAGCTCCAAAAGATGAAATGTCGTGTATTATATCACCAGTAAACCTCTTGTATTAACTCTGATCCTGTAGTCGAAGGTTCGTTGCCGTTGGTAAGCCAGCCTCTTCCTCTGGTTGTAGTGACACCTGCTCATCATTGGAGCCCTGTTCTACCAAGTCTTACTGCTTTTTTTTAACTCCAGCAAGTTACAGTACACAGCTGTTATAACAACCAAAGTCCTCACTTACAACCTGGCAGCTATTCCAGCCTGCTTTTAGCTCTTCAAATCCATGCATGCCTGTTCCTCATTATCCTACATTTACTGTTTTTCGGGGGTGGGGGTGGAGCTGCCTCTCTGCACCATCATCATTTGTCACAGCTCTACACCCGTTCTACTACGGGTGCCTTCCGGTGTCCCTCCCCCTCAAAAACCCTCCCGCCAATCGGAATCTAATTCTTTTGTGTCTGTCCTTCACCTGTCCCGTCATTATAGACAGTCTCTGCACAGCGCCACCTGGCCGCGTCGGAAGTCCCTGCACGGGCAAAGGCGTCTGTATTTGGGGGAGTATCCTGCACAGCTGAAGAGGAGGGGTTCCCGCTGGAGGCTGCACTCCCGCCGCACCACCGAGAAGGCTGGGAGGATGTGGTTGATCTCGGAGTCTACCACCTCGCACTGCACCTCCAACCTGAGGGGTGAAACAAAGGAGGTCTGCATACACCCTAAAATAACTGTTCACCGGATTTAAGTTCTGCCGTGTTCTTAAAAGAATAACTTATAAGAAGTAATAAAAGCTATTTCTTATTTGAGACAAGTAACAGGAAAGTGGAATTGGCGTAACCTCAAAACACATGGAAGGGGAGACGGGAAACAAGAGAAATTTCTTCGCTTTCATCACTTCTTCAGATGCCGATTTAAAAAGAGAACGACGAAATTTTGTGGAAAAGTGACATGGAAGTTGGATAAAACTGCGAGGCAAGTATGAGGCGTCAGTGTGAGGAAGATAACTTCTGTCAGAGAACAGACTTGAGCTTTGAGGAGGAGTAACAGAAGAGAAACAAACGGAGAGCGGCACTATAGACCGAGAAGTAAACACAAAAGACTCTTGGAGGATGAAAAGAGCAAAGAATAAGAGCCGGAGCTGAAAGCAGTCAGTGGAGTTTTTTTTTTTTGAAGGAGAGACTCAAACACCAGCAGGCTTTCAGTCTCAGAGCTCCGGAAACTTAAGTTTCTGGTTCAGCTGCCTGGAGCTGGTCCAGTAAACTAAATAAGTACCTGGTGAGATCCGGCCCCCACCATGAATTTGTGTGGATGAATTGTAACCACCAGGAGTCTTTTAGATACAGAGCTGTCAATATTTCTTGAGGGGATTTCAATTTTTTTGCTAAAAGATGAAAAAAATATCAGAAATTGCTTGTTTGTTTCCAATTCCTATTTATATCCCATGTAGACATGACTGACAGTGTTTTGATGACATAAGATGTTCTTCAGGAAAAGCTGAGAGAGTGAATACACCAGACACAGGAGTCCAAAGACTGCAACTGAGGACTTGTCACTATGTCGAAAAGTGTGTACGGATGCAGCTTTCGGCCCTGTGGGGTCCACATAACTCAGATGGACTTTGGGCTGACTTACCCGCGCAGGGCCTCCTTGTTGTTGATGAAGCGGAAGTGAGCGGGCTCACAGATGAAACCATCCGACTGGCACGCCTCCACGCAGGACTGGCCCTCTTGAGATACGAGCAGCCTGAGGGAGCTGAGAGGAGGCCAGGCGGGGGGCGCCGTCACATTGGACGCCCAGCCAAGGGCTGTGGAATTGGACAGGGGCACAAACAGGGGTCCTGTAATCCTGCTGCCACCAGCAGACACCTGTCTGGAGAGGTTGGCTGGAATGAAGGGAGCCTCGAGGGCACAGAAGTCCTGGAGGGGAAAGATATAGTAACCTTCATTTTGGGCAATCATGTTATTTTGTTTATAGGCAGAATGGTGAGGCAGCTCAGAAGAAAGCAAGTTAAAGGAATGGTACACATTTTTTGTTCACATTGAACAGTTTTTTGCTGCTTTAAACATTCCTCTTGTCCATATTGGCATGATGCAAGTGATGGGAGACAAATCCACAGTAATTATTTTGTGCAAAGCTGCATTCCAAAGTTTACATGAAGCTAATAAACGTAAGTTAGTCAAAATGAGTGGGGATCCTCCCTCTGCCACGGTTTAGCAAGGAAACAGTAAGGGAACAAAAGAGCCAGACAGACTCTTCTGAAACATCATATTAGCTACAGCTTACTTTTGTATTTTTGCACCCATCGCATTAGAAATATCTTCCGGCGGGGATCTCTTTACAGCCAGTATGAACAGGAGGAACCATCACAGCAAGTAGAAACTGTTTCGATGTATACGGACACCGAATTATTGTGTTAAGAGACTTGAAAAATACGTGACTCTATCCTTTAACAGTAAAGGTCTTGTCAGACAGCGAGCAGTTACTGGTGTGTTTGTCGCCCAGTGATTTCTTCTGGCTGTGACGAATACTACCAACATCCTGTATCATATGCTGCAGGACCCTGTAATCGTAGTAGAGCAGGTTGTATCTTAAAATGTAGGGAATAACATTTAATTAACATAGCAAGTTAAGATAACTGATATCATACAATGTGTACTGGCCCAAACCGGATGACCAAAGATCGAAGCTGATGTTACTCCAACACAACTTCTAATATGTTTGTTCACTGCTGGGGTTGGGGGCGTAAGCTAGACATAACTCAGAAGACTCAGATAACAGTAATGCTTTCCTTTTTCTTTGTTTGGTTTCTGGGGTTGCCAAGATCACACAACAAGCTGTGGTGGCAATTTAATCAATCAATTGATATGGCAGCGAGTGGCAATTCATTCATTGTGCTGCTGCTACTTGAACGTCAGAGGCACAGCTGACACCGTGTCTCCATTGGAAACAACGACGGGTGCTGAAGCTACTACGACATGGAAAAGCACAGCAAGGAAAGTTGATTTATATGGCGCCTTTAAACAATTCAAAGAGTTGTACAGTACTGAATTTTACACAGGAGTGAATAATTAAAAAACAAGAAAGTGTGAGGCAAACTAATTGAAACCAGCCTTAGCTGCTACAGCATGCTAGTGCATAATTATTACTAATGCATATTTGCATAAGTAATAAGGTTTATGGTCAACCTTGATTAATCAGTTTCTCCTGATCCTCTTTCAACAGTATAAAGGCTACAGTAGCGGTTTCTGTATCCAAACCAGCTGCCAGTCAAGAGCAGACGAAGGTTGTTGAGAGACACCTCTGCAGTTTGTCTGACATCTAGGGTGGGATTATAAATACAAATAAAAATCGTTTCTTTTATCCCAGTCCTCCATCATGCTCATGCCCACACTTCTGCTCTTTCTCCTTACTCATCCCTCCTCATTAGTGTCAGGAGACCTTCTGCTTTAGAGGTGAAGGGCAGATATGTGGTATGTAATGAGAGTTAGCATGTAGATTAATCACAAGTCTACATACGTGGAGTACAGAGATAATGACACACACACACACACTGTGAAGCAGACATACACAATGTTCTGGGTGTTGAATGCACACACTGATGAAATATTGAGCAGAGTGGGGAGTTTGAGAGCTGGTGAAAAAAAGTGTATGTATGAGAGAGAGAGAGAGAATAGCGTGTAAAAGAGAGGATCTCTGCATGTGTGTGTGTGTGTGTGTGTGTTTTTTTCAGCGCTCTTTGTACATTTGTCTCGACGTGGACTGAACCTCACCTGATTCTGTATGTAGGCATGTACTCTCTCCAGCATCCCCTCACAGGTGTACTCATAAGGCAGATATGGCTCAACCTGAAAATGACAAAGAAACACAGTCCGCACCCCATTAATATTTCCATAATTTGCTCATCGCAAAATGTACTTTTTGTTGCTGTCAATTCCTTGTTCACAATAATTGCAATAAGTTGTCTCTCCTCTTTGTTCATTTCAGCAGGTGGATGTTTCTATTGTCAGATTTCTGCGAGGGCTGCTTGGGAACTCATTAGGCATAATTTGCATACCAATAGATCATCCCCTGCTGTGATGTCCTGGCTGTATAACTAAAAGAATACTTTTGATTGTCCTAATTAGTGATGAGCTGTAAATAAATTATAATAAAAAAATAATATATATATATATATATATATATACATATTCTTTTGTGTGTTCTCGCTAATACCAGTTCACGCTAACAAACTGACACAGATGCTGGACGAATGTAAAATAGCTCCAACGGCAGTGCTTGGATTGATACAAATTCAATTAGCTGATGTAATAGAAGTGCTTTATATTGTTGATATCCTAATTAGAAATCAGCCACACTCCATAAAAATATCAATGAAAGCTCCATGATTGACTTAAAGGAAGTTGTTACAAACGGAGAGACTTTTCTCCACGTTTAAACGCTACCAGCGGAGATCGAAGCGACTTGTCTTTATGCCTCAGTAAATGATACACGACTCACCAAATTGCATTTCCAATCTAAAATCTAAGCAGTCATGATGTTCAACCATGTGTGAAATCAGACTTGGCCCATTTCAAGAGAAAACTACTGAGATGATATGATGCAATTTTAAAAAGAAGTTCCGCACACTGCAAATCTGATCAAAGCCTCATGTTAATTTACTTTGTAAGCCGGAGCAGAAAGTAAACATAACGTAAAACTCTAACAATCTACTGTAACAGACTTCCTTCTTTTCTTTCTGTCACAATTTACTTAAAGGCAAGGTGACTTAGAGCATGTTCTCATTTACAGCAGCAGAAAGAAGAAGAATTTTACATCAGCATAGAACAAAGAAGTTGCAGTTTCCTCAAAACCAAAACTTTTTACACGTCGTTTTCATCTTCTATCACAGACAGTATCAGTTTAATCAACTAAAGCATGAAATATTGAAACCAAAATTTGGCCAAAGATTGTGCAAAGGTCTTCAACCGGATGGAGGGAGAAAGACTGAAGGTCGGAAAAGGAGGAACACATAAAGGAAAGGGAATAATGAAACCACGGACGACAGGGAAAGAAAAAACACAATGAATGAGATGAAGAAAGGATTTATTGGAACATGAGAACTTGTCAGCGAGCCAGAGATTGCTTTGTCCTGCATGACTGAACATGAGCCTCTGCCCCACACACACACACACACACACACACACACACACACACACACACACACACACACACACACACACACACACACACACACACACACACACACACACACACACACACACACACACACACACACACACACACACAGCGTGGCTGTTTGAGTGTGTGTCTTGAAGTCAACAGCTGTAATGCTTGTTGGGTAAGGCTCTGTGTGCTGATATGCCTGATTTGTGGAACTTCAGTGTCTCTCCAAATGTGGTTATAAATGCAAGGAGAATACTATTATTTGTCTGTGTGTGTGTGTGTGTGTGTGTGTGTGTGTGTGTGTGTGTGTTTGCTGGGGCATCGTGCCTCCAGTGAAGGGTGAAGGGGTCCATCAGCTCTCTCTCAGTGGTCTGACAGTGCAAACGGAGACGGAGCAGTCAGCCAAGGCTGCTGAGCTGTATCTTGTCTGACAACACAGATGAGATGCAAGCATGCACACATTACCTTTCCTCTCATCTCCATGCACACTTCCTCTAATCTGCTAAAGGCACAAACTAGCACAGAGCCTTTTAACAGATCATGGAGACAGTGGTCTTCATACTGCAGATGATCCCTTCAGTGCCCTTCGTGCAGTTTAAAATTGATGCTTTGTTGGAGCATTACTGAGGATTTTTCAAACGACAATATGAAACTAGAAAGGTGTACTCTGTAGAGTGCAGATCTCAGCCAGGTATGACTGCAACAACCACATCTGTAATGTTTGATTGAACGAACACAACCCAAAATCGTCTAACCACCCGTCTAGACCCAGCGTATCAGACATGTTTTTTTACTCGCACGTCTCACACAACAGATATGCTCTCATTTTAATTCATGCAGATGTCTGCGCCGGCTCTGGTGCGGGTGTGCGTCTCAACTCTGTTTCTTAGGCGGAACTGCGACTTGAAGTGTTTTAGTTAGGCTTCGAAATCAATTTTTTAGACAATACGCAAGGTTGATGCCCAATAAAAAGGCACAGAATAACTGTGTCTCGAGACCTCGAAAGGTCTATGAGTGTGCAACTGGCCATCCAAAATATTGTGCAGTTTGCTGCAGAAGAATGCGAGATTAGCCGTGGACCGACACAGAGGTCACACACACACACACACACACAAATCTTAACTCTTCTAAACATACTTAGTTTGAAATATGACAGGTTCATACTTTGTGTGTCTTTCATTTTAATGAGAGCAGAAAGCTTTCAAGACCATTCAGACGTTTAGTCGATCTGGGTCTCAGACTCCCTCTCAATCTCTCTGTTTCTCTGTCTGTAAGCTCATCTCTCTCTCTCTCTCTCTCTATTCTTTTCCCATTTTCTCCCCCTTTGTCGTGCTTTCCAGAAAGATTTAATCTCCCTGGTTGACTCCCTAATTAACCTCTCTCCCACACTTGGCAGTCCCTACCATCCTCACATTCTCTTTCAGCCCACATGTCCTGCGTGATAAAGTTCAGCTCTCTGCAGTATTAGACTGCTACCTACACACTGGCACAGTTTGGAAAGCGTCACGGTGGCAAAGCTACAGTTCCGTTTGTCAAGTTTAATAAAACGCCTACAGCGCCGACAAGAGGTCCAGTACTTTATTGTAACTTCATCACAGCTCACTGATGGTAAAGGCAAACGAGGACTAGAACACAGAACAAGGACATCTACAAATCTAACCTCACTGAGTAAAATAATAGAGTGGTTTTGTTATCTGATGTTGCAAAATTGTATTTTATAGTTTTTTTTGCTTGTTTCTTGCCGAATTGCTTCACATCAGAGAACTGACTGATACAATCCCAGCTAGCCGCCAGTATTAATATTCAAATCGATCAGGAGGATTTCATGAGGTGTCAGCGCAGACCACCTCTTCACATCTATGATGCAGATTTGACTTCAGGAGAAGCTGAATGGATAGAAAAGGCATTTCACTTTCAATTTAAAGTCATTGCCTGACCGCTTCGCTGCCAATCAGAGCCAATTGAAAGCTCCGCCACACAACCTACACGTCTCATTTTCTATCCTTACAGAAAACAGCGGGTTAAGAAGAGTACCTTGGTCCTCATGATTTCCCTGATGGCAGAGTCAAACTCCAGGGAGTTGTTGTAGTCCACCGTCATGACGTGAGGTTTGCCGATGTACTGCTCTGCATACGGGTGCTGGGAGGACACCTACAGGAAACACATACAGTAAGAGCTCTGCGTGTCTAAAATGATCGTCTTAACAGGGTAATTGAGGGAAGTTGGATCATCTTGCGTATTCTTAACTTTTCCTGTTTTTGGGGTATTTAATGGTTTTAAATGCCAGTCTCATTTGACAAATAGAAATATCTTATGTGTTTGATACATTCAGAGCAAAGCAAGCTAGCATATCAACTATGTGTACCTTTTTTTTTATGATATCCTTCTCAGGGCTATAAAGAATGCAATGGGCCGGAAAGAAATATTGCAAGAATCCCTCCAAAGTGTTTTCATTAATAGCAACATAGATTGAGTTGTAGCAGGAACACCATGTTCCAGCCTCTTAACAGGCGCTAACATGTGCTGTCCGCACCTACAGTATGTGCCAGTTCTTTTTAAAGATCTACTGATGAATAAAGTTACTTGGCTGGCAATGGAAACAGCAGTGGCCAAAAATATTCTCATCAGTGACGAATGGTGGGGGAGTAATGAACATAATGAGCTTACCTCTCTAGATGTGGGCTTGCCCCTGAAAAACTCATGATTGAGTGAGCTGTGAGGCGGGTGGAACTTGGGCTGCAGGAAGATGCAGCCGTTGGCTATTGCTTCCAGAGGGGCAGGGCCTTCGTAGGGGAACCCAAAGCCAATGAAGAGCTAGAAGAACAATCAGGGATGTTATTTTGTAATTATGATAATTAGATCAGTATCGTAAGGTGGTATTGAGTGTGTATGTCATAATCAGTTTCTGGATAAACGTGAGCGTACTGTTAAAGACAGAACTAATGCTGCAGATGAAGAGTCCGTGTTCACTCTCTGACACCAGCAGTGAGAATATAAGTATGTAGGGAATATTTTCCTCGCTTTCTTGCCTTGGCCTTGCGCAGCAGTTGCTGCAGCTCATGCTGAGGCAGCAGGCCGTGGTTCTTCACGAAGGCCGGGACCTCCGGAGGTCTCTGGGTCTCATAGTACACTGTGCCGTGGACCTCCATGTACCTGTGGAGAATCTGCAGGAAACCATCCTTACCCTGCTGGAGGAGGAGGGGAAAAAGATGGGTTGATGAGATTGAGGGCGGAGGGTCAAGAGAGGAAGGCGTATGGAAAAGGAGTGTGTCAGAAAAGAACAGCAGATAGAGGCATATGATTAAAGAATATGTGTCCAAGTACAGTGTGCTGTGTTTGTTACGTCTCTGATGTTTGTGTGAGCTGTCTGTGTGCGTAGCTGTCAGACTTTGTTTGTACAGTACATCCATCTTTGTCTAAAAAGACTGCATGCCTGTGAATACTTCTTTAAAACAAAACAAAATCATCTTTCACCTTTTAAATATGAACACAACTTCAACACCAAAAACGCTTTATTTTCCTCCCTTTTCACTTGGAAAACAACAGATCTGGGGAAATCTCAGCAGGTTAAACCACACCCGCCAAACTCATCATTTAGTTGTTCTTATTGACATTTTTTCTGTTTCTTATTCTGTGTCTGTCAGACGTGAACAAATACTACATGATTTCCCGCGCTGCGCGTTGAGACGGCGATCAAATCTCTTTTCCGTGCCGCAAAATGCTCTGACAACCAACATAATCCTAAAGAAAACATTGGCCTAACTGTGTGTGATAGGATGTGGCTTACTCACATTTTTAGGCATGTTTGTATTTAGATGTCCTTGTTCCATCTACTGAGTGTGTGTGTGTCTTTGTGTGACAGTCCAACCAGAAAACAATTCCTACTGATATAGACTTCAAAGAGAGAGAACAGCTGCAGGCTGTGAATGATAAACACTCACATAAATGAAAAATACTTCTGTCTTATCCCGGAACCACTCTTTACTACTGCAACTACTCCCCTGTTTTCTCACTGGTATTCGTTTTAAAGACACCTTTGGACAGAGTGGATACACATTGGATGGTTGGAGCCTGCTTACCTAGTGAGAGTCTTCCCTGCACATGCTTGACCCTGAATATCTGAATAACATTTGTGAAATCGACAGGCTATTTAATTCAATTCAATTCATTTTTGTATAGCCCAAAATCACAAATTAGCCTCAGAGGGCTTTACAATATGTACACATTTTGTTTACTGAAAGAAAAAAAAGAAAATGTCATTGAACTCAGTGCAGGGTTCAGCAGATAGGTATCTCCTTTGCAAAATCATTGTGCTAGCTTGTTTGGGTGTGAGAGGTGCAATACAAGCATTACTTTCTCTTACTCATAGCTCTGCATTCATCTCTACTTATTATTTGTAGAAAGTCAAGGTTGAGCATGATGATTGGAAGAGCAAAAACCAACCAGCTAATCAGTTAACAAACAAAACTGAATCATGTAAATGGAGCGTGACCCTGGGCCAGAGTATTGACTCGGCTGCCTGGTGTTGAGGAGCTTACTGTATCCCTGTACTCTGGTGTGCCCCCCCCTCCCCGCAGCCCTAATTGGAGGCTGTAGCGATCGATAGCTTCCCCTGTGAGGATTTTCTCAGCCAATTAGGAGATTAGTTCAAGCGGTAAGTGCAGCAGACAACATTAATTAGCAGAAGGAAAAAACCGGGTGTGGAGGAGTGCAGATTCCATAACCTGCACTTCTCTATCTCTCTCCGTGTGTGTCCAAGCTAACTCTCTCGACTTGCATTGGATTAGGTCTAATAAGTACGTTCTGCTGTGCTGGTTTTAATCCCTCACCTCATTTATTGAAATGTAGTAAAATTAACATGTTGAGTTATTTTTGCACGAAAGGGAACGATGATAAAAAGGAAGCTTTTATACCCCTTCTCTGTTCGTAGACATGATGAAGTATTTTTGTTGGCGGAACGTAGGTGGAGGTGGAATAATTATCTGAGCACGTTTACGATATGCTGGCTAGCAAGTTTAGTTGGCTTGTTTTTTATAATGGCTAAAGAAAATACGAGTTTATCATTCACTGTCCACCAGCCCACAGTTGGGCTCATTATTTGTAACGTTAAACCAGTGTAGCATGAAAGCAGGGTGGAATTAGCAAGGTAGCTAGCTAGGTAGCCAGACGCTAAATTAGTCAAATTGTATTAATTTAATGCTTCATCCACACGCTCTTGTCTCAGTGTAGGAAAGCACATGGTTCACGCCAGATAAGTGACAACTTTGTTTGAAACATTTTCAGTAACCGGTGTTGCATGAAAGCATGGTGGAACTAGCAAGCTAGATAACTAGCCATCCAATAAGTTGTCTTGCTAATTCCAACATGCTTCCATCCTACACTGGTTACAGAGAATAAGTCCCGGTGTGGGCCATCTCTCAATCTCTATAATGATTTAGCCTGCTGAGGTGCAGCAGCCGTGATGGCGGACGAGGTTAGTGGAAGGCTAAGCTAAACTATTTGCAGCATTTTCTCTCCATCTCCGAAACATTTTGCAGATATTGTAGCTCCCTAGAGCCTCGGATCAGAATTTACCATCTCAAATGTATGCAATATTGATTCTAGCACCCAGCACCACAGCAAGATGACATTTTGGATGTGTAACTTTAGCCTACTACTCTGAAGGTGATTTGTGTTTGCCTCCAGTCTTTCCTTTGTTTGGCCTCCAGTTGAAACCGTGATGTAATCATGACGTCAGCTGTAAACGGGTCTGTTTGATGAGCCTCACCCTCCTTACTGTTGATACACCTGTCAAGCTTTCCTCTCTCGCATGTCAAGTATGTTGTTTACAAAGAACTGTCCACACAATATTCGTGTGAATTCAGGAAACAATGGGTCCTTGATTTCAGACAGAGGTAGACAAAATCAAGCTTCTCATTTGCAGTCGGCGAAACACAAAATGCTGATATAATAGCGATGAATAAGGTGGGAGCCACTTGAGAAGACCAACACCATCATTAGTGCTGCGGTGGTATGTTCAACAGTATGTTCTCAGTTAGAATAAATTAGAAATTGTCTGAACTGACCAGTCCTTATGCCTTCTGACAAGTGAAGGGGATGAAAAGATATGCATGTGTGTAGGCTGGGAGATGGCTTTAAGAGTAATATGTGGTGAAAGTAGCAGATTCTTACCTGAAGCTAGTGAGCATCCAGCCAGATTCACCACAAAAGAAAGAAAGAGATAAGAAAATGAAATCAGACATGTATTTACATTTAGAATAGAACAATGGGGAGAACAAATAAGAGAGAGCAGAGTAAATTAATCATTAATGTACATGTTGTGCCTTTTCATCAAGCTTTTGTAGATTAAGTTATTGTACTTTTATAACCCCCCCCCCCCCCCCCCCCCCATCTCGCTTCTGTGCTCGTTTCTTTCACAAGCCACAGCTATAAAGACATCCAGAGAATTGAAAAGTCACACTGTGGAAAGTGCTGCAAATAACATCTTTTATCATAATTTTCATAATGGAGGCACAACTGTGCCGCTCTACAATATGCAGAGAAACAAGCAGGCATCTTTTGAGAGGAAAATTGCCTGTAAATTAAAGCTGTACAATTGTATGTATTGAGCCGCATGAAGCTGAGCTGTAATGGTGCAAAGCAACGGGGGTGTGCAAAATGCTGTCATTGTATTTTTCACTGCAATATATTGTGGGGGGTATTATGTGTGTGTGTGTGTGTGTGTGTGTGTGTGTGTGTTTCTACGTTGAAAGAGACTGCCGTTTGAGGATTCAGATTTTTTTTTTAACACAGAGCCCTTTCCATGTATGTGTGTATTTGTGAGATGTTGCAGAACGTGTGCATGGCTGTACTTGTATATGATTATATATGCATAAATAAAATGTCATGGTTGCCTACATATATGTACAGTGTGCGTTTTTGTGTTTAATTGCTATATATATATATATATATATATATATATATATATATATATATATATAGTATACTTTGTGGCCCTCCAGGAAATTCCTTTACTTTGTCCGTGGAAACATTGAAAAGTGATTTGTTGCCTGTACCTTCCACATGCTGGCCTCTTTCCCGTACACCACAGCCATGTTGTTGACTTTGTTCTGCTGGATGCTCCTCTTCTCCGTCTCATTCAGCTCCTCCGAAACGAAGCCCATGAATGAGTTGTCTGGCGTGTGTGCTGAATATGTGTGTGTGTGTGTGTGTGTGTGTGTGTGTGTGTGTGTGTGTGTGTGTGTGCGCGTGTGAGAGAGAGTAGTAAGGTGAGGCAGGGTAGTAGTGAAGCGAGAGCGAGAACAAAACAGAAAGAGAGAAATAAAGTTTCGTTGTTAGAGAGAGACAGTGAAGAAAGACAGAAAAACAGCACAACATCCTTGTTTGCTTCAGTTCACTGGCGAAGTCGGTGTGACTGTCGACCCTCTAAGTATTATTAGTGATTGTCATAAAGCCAGCTGCTGTTGGCTGTGATGTGAGGCTGCGATGGCTGCGATGGTTTTGGCAGTACTCAGGTGTACTGAAATGGTTTTTAAAGTACTGACTTTAACTTTACATAATCAAAACCAAGTACATGAAACATGAATTTACAGCTTTTAATCGCATCCTCACAGTCAATGCAAATTTAAATTTTTTGCCGTGTGCATTTTTCTTAAAATGAATGAAAGTAATAAATTATGGCTCCTGCTGCTCTCTCAGGTAGTGCGTATGGAGCCATTTTTTTAAGGCTGAGTCAGCCGTAATAGCTTAGGACAGTGTGAAACGTCGATGTCTGCATTGGGCCACGTATTGACGTTATGATGATTCTGCTGTGCCACAACTACAGCTGAAAGAGCGCGACAATGTCGAGCAGTGAATGTGAGAGCGGGACAGAGTTACGTTGTCAGTGTTTCAGTCGGGAGCAGTGAGGAAACAGACAACAATGAGGGCTTTGAAAACAGCAGATCAGACATATTGTGTAGCATGGATCAGAAAGAGGAAAGCAGACGTGATGAAAAACAGATACAGCTTGAAGCTACGGTGTTGCTGAAAATAGCTGCATTAGACACATTTATCCAAATTAATGTGAACAAGCAGCCAGACCTGTCAAAAAAAGTGAAAACACTGTCAAAGCTGGTGACAGATCTGTGTGTGTGTGTGTGTGTGTGTGTTGTGTGACAGTTTTAACTTTCATGTTTTGTTGAGTTATTAAGTTCAAATGCTTCGGTTTTATAGAAAAGATAGGTATGACAGCATATTAAGGCAATTTTTGGTAAAAAAAAAGAAAAGAAAGTATTACGGAGTCGGGGGGTTATATTTCAAGAAGGAACTTGGAATTTGCAAGATTGATTGAAAAGAATCTCACAATTTTTCGAGAAACAAACTCATATATTCTCTGAGATTATGAAGCCACATATTTGGGAGAAAAAACTCAAAACAATTGTGCTTTTTGAATGGGTCAAGGAACCACATGGCTTCACTTTGGAAGGTTGGATCAACCTCATCATACCACAAATGCCACACAGCACTAATGTGAGCCGCCAAATGCAAAATATGTTAATTATATTTGTGTTAATTGATGTTTATAAAAGAACACTACTTTAGGCACAACCAAATTTACAACTTTAATCTTTTTCAGAATATTTACACCCTCCCCCGGCTTATTTATTTATTTGTTTGACCTCGAAAAGCCCTAATATACCATTGTAGGTGTGAGATATGATATGAAAGTTTAAAAAAAAAATGTGTGAATCAATATTAGCAATACTGTAACACAACCATTACTATCCTGACAGTATATGTCGTGTACTACAGAAGATGAAACACTAATGAAATCAATTTGTTCACGAGGTTTTGTTCTTACGGAACATGGTCATGTACTGCCTGGCGTTGAGGTTCCAGTAGCCCCAGTTGGTCCGGTAGCCGTGCAGCGTTGCGTACTCCTCATGATTGTAAGCTGGCTCCGTCCCGAACGTGTCAATCACTCGAATATGACATCTGTAAAGACACAGCACAACCACTTAGAAACACAATGTTCCTATTGTCTCCCATGTACACAAAACATCAGGAAAATAGTTTCTTTCATGTGTGTAATCATATGTAATTACAGCTATGTTAAACAGTGTTGTCTTGTATCCAACACTTTATACATCATTATCATGTATAATTGATGACAAACTAAGAAGCGATATAAGAAATAAGCAAAATAATAAAACAATAAGCGCTTAAATGCCCTTTTATTTGTTTTTAAGTACATTATTCTACCCTGAAACTTAGAACCAGGTCTGACACTTAACACAAAGTGGGGACCGGTTAAAATGTCCTCACTCTGAGGTCTAAAACTCAAATTGGTCCTCACAAAGAGAGCTGGACAAGTACAACACACACACACACACACACACACACACACACACACACACACACACACACACACACACACACACACACACACACACACACACACACACACACACACATTCACACAAAGCTTGATGCCCTTGTCTGTACCAGTGAGTGTCTTCAATCTGGCCAGTCTGTTAGCTCAGGGGGATTAACAGGAGCTAAAGGTGGCAGAGTCCACTTTCTCAGCTCTGAGACTCTTTCTTGGCAGATAACTGTGTGTGTGTGTGTGTGTGTGTGTGTGTGTGTGTGTGTGTGTGTTTAGGTAAGTGTGAAAGACAGAGATAGTGACATTCATCATTAAAAAAAGTCGCTTCACTGTTTCCCTGCACACCACTGGCCCTGCAGTTGTACACGAGGTATCTATTTTCACATGCTAACATTCTTATATATTTAGATATCTTGAATAAGTGGCGTACTGTAGACACTTTTCCTCAACCTTGCGTGTCTTCTTGTATTTTAGTGCGCAATTTCCGATCTTTGCTTTAGCTACTAATTAGAAACATGAAGTTGCAATTACCTCCTTCCTTAAATAATGTCTTGTTATCCTGTTTTATGGTCTGTTGATGCTGCCCACAGTATATCATGTATTATTACATTCTTGTATTCCTGGCTTCACTAGAAAACCGGGATAAGATGTCATATTCTCGACATCAAAGGTACTTATTCTCTTGAACAAGCAATGTCATCTTACAAGATCAAAATTTCTTCCTCACTTTCAACGTTCATAATTTCAAAGACCAACATTTAGTTTTGCATTTGCAGGGATCTGCTGCCCAGGCATACACTTGGGTGATTCTTTATATATTGTATTGTGTAAAAATATTGCTCTCCAGTCTTGATAGAGAGAAGGTGACACAACAAATCTTGTTTGACACTTCCAAGATATTTCTGTCGATGACTGCAGCATCCAAGAGGCAAACCAATAAATTGACAGTGATTTATGTCGGAAAGGAGCTTATAAACATGTTCTTATCAGTAACAGAGTCAAAAAAAGGCACTTATCTGCTCAGCCTTGTTTTGAGGCATTAAGGATGAGATTCTGCGGAAATGGTTGTGTCTAGTTTGAAAGGATCACAGAAAGCTGACGATGAATTTTTAACAATAACCTCCAACCTGCGCTATCAAATATTGTCAGTTCTGAAATGGAGCAAAATTTTCTGTCCACAGAAAAGAGGTCCCCAAAGGGAGGGAAAACAAAAAGGAGTGGAAGAAGAGGGGATAAGCGGAGGAGTAGCTGAGCTGCATATCTATCGGGAGATCAGAGTGTGGGGCTAATCTGGTTTAAACGGCTGCTCAGCAAGGCTGAACAGTCCTCCGGGGTGAAGGGGATATGGCAGGGTGGTGTGTTGGCACCCGCAGTTGAGCTTCAGCTCTAACTTCAGGGGAGTAAGACAAAACCAAGATTTGACTGAAACCCCCCCACCAGATACTTTAATTTCAAGCAGTTTTATTCATTCCGCTCTACCTTGCCCAATGAGCAATTAGCCTTTCCAATCAGCGTTCCTTTTTTTAGACAACCATGCTCGTCAGCAGACCATTCATTAAACCCACATAGCCCACATCTGTACGGCGCACCTAACGCAGAGGGTAGTGTGAGCTGCAAAGTTTTTGGTGCCAGTTTACTGCTGTCAATCCAGAAGCCTCCGTCTCTGTCTCGCTCTTTATTTCCATCTCTGTGTCCCTCTCTCTCTCTTGTTTGCCTCACTGTTGAAGGAAAAGCAGTTGCAGCCTCGAGAAACGGCATGATAAAGCTGAGACAGACTATTTATACTTAAAAAATGTCACTGTTATGTCTAATGTTTTCTTTTACTGAAGTTTCAAATGTCTGTTGATTTTATTTGGTTATTGTGCAATATAATAAAGATAAAGAAAGAAATCCTCAAACTTGACCATATGTCCGTTGAATGTAGTAACATTGTATGTGCTACAATGTGCGATTACATACAGCGTCATCTAATAACATACTACTATGTGGTAATAAATGCCCTGTCGACATAGACATGTCAAGTGTTCTTTAATTCAAAGCTAATCTGTAGTTGCAAAAGCTGCAATAGTTTGTTAAATGGTAAATGGTACTCTAAGGGCACTTTCAAAAGCCATGGTCTGTTTGAGTGGTCGGAATCAAAGAGAAAATTATACTTTTGGTTTGTTTATATTTTGAGAGCTGCCACTTCTATGCAGGGATTTGCACACAAACATTGCCATTTGTTTTTTTTACTTTGGCTCGGCACTGATCTTTTGTCTGCTCAATTCCCCTCTCCTCCTGTTTATCTTGAATAACTATAAATGCGAGGGAATATAGATATTAATTATGTCAGATGAGCTGTTGAAGTGTTGTCCAGAGTCCTAAAGGTTGTGCCCCTGATTGATAGACTACAGTATATGCTCTATTATTGTATGTGTTGAGAAATGTGTGAAGTTGACCTTTGACTAAGGAAATGAAATCACTTATTTTTTTATTTCAAGTGTACGGAAGTAGAGAACGGCCGTGCAAGCAATTGTTATCTCAAGGTTAATTTTAGATTAAAAAAATTTAAATAACTTCGTCAACTCAAGATAACAATATAAATCAACTGCTTTCATTATGCAAACACAAGGTTGTTTCCTCTTTATACTTATTCTGTTTATCAGAGATAAGGAGTACCATGCCAGCATCAATAGATGACTGTGGTCAAGCCAATATTAGGTTATAACACTGATATCAATCACAGTAACTGCTTGGTGTTATTACTATCATAACTATTATAACAGCACTTTCATCATTGTCTGTTTTTCATGGCTCTGCTTCGGAGACCGCCGTGGCCGGGGGCATTTTGTTTTCAGGTTGTCCGTCTGGATGTCCGTCCCATTCTCGTGAGCGTGATATCTCTGGATTGCCTTTGTGGGTCACTGTGACTTCACAAAAGACATTTTTGACTTGAATTGATATGCTAATTATGTCAATTGCACATTGACAACTTGACTGGTTGGCGAAGGCATACGCCCACAAGGTGGTAATTCTATTTTCCGTATTTATTATGTTAAGATCTGTACGTCACCCTGTTTTTCTTTTGTCTGTATGTGTGTGTGTGTGTTTTATTTGTTTCTATCATTGTTAAAACATTTGGATTGTTGGTGAAGCACCAGAAAATTATTGTTGCATGGGGCAGCAAACAGGACCCCCAAGACATCTGTAACTGTTTAGTGGAGAATCTCACCTTAAAGAAATACTCTTAATGAGTTAAAGTGAGGTTGAGCGAGATGACCATTTGCCATAATCACAACAAACAGCCACCTCGTCTTGAGTCTTACAGATTTTTTTCTTTCTTTCAGGCCTTCCCTTGGATATCTTCTCTGATCATCCTTTATCAGAGCAGTAAATTCAACCTGCTGAGGTAATCAATATGCTCGTCCTATTATCAGATGAGTGGGTGTGATTTAAGACTATCTTCTATCGGTTTTCAGCATCTTTTACGTGCAGCGATACACCCTCGGCTGCACGCAATCACACAAACACAACAACACACCGAAAACAGGACAGCATCGTGTTGTCCGGGCATAATAAATGATTCTGGATGTCGAGCGGGGGACGTAAAACAAAAGTAATTAAAGGGAGCTGAAGGGCCCCGAAGCTCAGAGCACTTGATTAATAATGCCTTTCAGCCCATAGGGCTCAACAAGAGAGAGAGACACGGAGAGAAAGAGAGGGAGAGACAGAGAGGGAGAGAAAGAGAGGGAGAGACGGAGAGAGGCAAATTAGTATGTCATTTACCTGTCCTAAACCTCTGGGGATAAGTGGAATTATTGGGTTAAGATAAATGGATGAAGAGGTTAGGCATGAATGCCTGATAAGTATATACCAGAGAGGGGAAATTAAAAAAGGGAGTGTATTTTTCTTGCTTTACAGTAGATCAATACAAATGATTGGTCTATGTTACACGTCATACAGCCGACTGTAAATTTGAGGGAATTCTCTGAAGCTTCTAAAGCGTCAATAAATCTGCACCTGACCAAAGAATCCAATATCCCGGGTGGGCATCCTTCTTCATATAATTGAAATCAGCAAAGATAGATGTTCCTCGTTCGAATCCGTATCGCCGCAAACATTCAGATAATTCCCTCGGCGTGAGCTTTCTGTGCGAACAAAAGAGCGTCTCTCACAAACGTGTCATGTTCTGTTAGGGAAAGCAGAAATCAAGACTCCGCGCCGTAATGGACGGAGTGGGAGGACTGCTGACCTCAGCAAGCAATTAGGTGCAGACTGTTGGCTGACTGGCATCCCTGTCGGGGGGGATTGTGGGAGTGCGTGTGTGTGTGTGTGTGTGTCTGTGAGAGACAAATCACGAGAAAGACAGAGACAGCAAAACAGGTTGTGTGCTGGGAGAAATAGCTCCCCAGCCCACCCGTAATGCTTTTTCTCTCTCTCATAATTGGATTTTAAAAATACATAAGTGGAGCGGCCCTTTATATGTGGTGCCAGGTCGACCCTAGACACCTTCCACTCCTGTTTTTTTTGTGCTATCTCTTTTTCCCTGTTCTCTCTTTTGTCCTTTGTTGCCGTCTCTCCACACACTTTCACTGTTTTATCTCTTCTCTTTCATTTGGCCCCCTACTCACACAGGCCCTCTTCCCCTTTTATCTTTCACTGTTGTTTCTTTACGCTGGTGGCAAGAACAAGGGGAAGCAAAATGTCAATTGCTGCCACCACATACAGTGAGGTAGACAGAGATGCCAATTTATTGGACAGGGAGAGATGTAAGGGGGGACAGAGGGTGGTGGCTGCAAGCTGTTTTTAAGGGGCTGGAGAGGACAAGGCTCAAGCTGGACTTTCAATCTTGTCTATTATGTTCTGAGGAAACAACATGGAAGACCTCTGAAGATAACACAAGCTTGTATTGCTGTGCTCTGCAGGGTTGTGCAGCTGATGTTATTATAATAATAACATTTTTACTGTTTTGTTGCTGCGGTCTCATGACTGTCATGGCCTAGTTTCCAAGTTGTTCCATCTTTATAGCAATGCCAAAAGCCATTAAGCACATTTTGGCAACAGAACAACAAAAAACAACAACCTCTCAGCCGGTTTCTTTTAAAAGTCTCACTAATCTTTCTCCTTTCTCACGAGGCAGATGTCTCCTGCTTTTCTTCCTGTCTCTTCTTCTCTTTGTGTTTAATCGCCACCCTGCTGCTGACAGTGAGCCTCTGAGTGCACTAAAACAATAGCAATGATAAGCTGCGGAAACAGGGTTTGATTGGAAATCGGTCGACGCTCCAACTCGCGTGTCCCAACGTGCATGCATGTTGAGTTGTCAATTTCCCATATGCATCCAATCTCATACTACTTGTGATATTGATATTATTCTTGCTGTGAAGAGTAATGGTGCCTGACAGGTGGTACAGTGCCAGTTTGTGTGTGTTTGTGTGTGTGTGTGTGCATTGTGAAGCTGTTCCATTAAATCACAACAGACAAAATGATTGTGCATGTTGTTGTCTTTAACTGTATGTATAAGTGTGTGTGTGTGTGTGTGTGTGTGTGTGTGTGTGTGTGTGTGTGTGTTTGTCTGACAGAAAAAGTGTGTGAATTTAACAAGCTGAATGAATTACAATCAGACATCTGGACAGAGACATGTGAGGCTTATTACCGGCAATAATGAATCCATAAAAGCAACCATTAAATCTACCCGCCTGCCTGGAAAATTGCTGAGGCTCACAAACGCACCTACATACAGTGAATAAACATATATATATATATACATCCACACAAGCACAATGCACACCCACTAACTTGTGTTTCTTGAGCGAGAGCCCCATGTGCTGCTTCATCTGCTGCATGCCGTGGTAGTCGGTGTAGATGAGGTCAAAGGGCAGCGGGCCGGTCAGCGGGCAACTACCTCTGCCTGGGGGCACCCCGAGGAACCTGCAGCACACACACACATAAAGAAAACGCAGAGTTTAGACAAGCAGGGAAACATGAGGAGAGAGAAGGTTCACTCTGAAAATAGTGTGAGCAAAAAAATAGTGTGAGCAAAAAGACTGTACTGCAAGCATTCATTATTGACTTGGACGAAAACATTCCAGTTTTGTTTCAGAAAGGAAGGGAAAAGAGAAGGTGAACATGCAGTACAGCATTGTCTGCTGGCAGTTTATTTTTCTCATTAACAAACTTGTTTCTGTTCTTAATAGTTTACCCCTTTTCTGGAGTATTTTTATGTAGTAAAAAACCGACCAGTGGAACATTTATTTTGGTGTTATTCATTAATGTATTATAAAAATGTGTATTACACCTTTATTATCGTGCAAGATTACGTTTTTCTACTCCGTGTTCACATAATGCTGGAAGTCAATGTCTACCAGTCCATTATTCCATCACTGGTCATTTGTCAGCCCGGACTCTAATAATAGAGAGTCGAGTCACAGACAGTAGCTAATTAACAGGAGTGGAAGCTTACAGTCCACATTGTCATTAATAACTGCCGCTGGCCAGTAATCAGGTAACGGCCAATCTCACACCAATTACATTTAGATGTGCCGACAGTGTTAGAGATCTTTATTATAATAGAGACCCGAGATGTGATACTGTAAGGGTTTTCTCTAAAGTTTGTAAAGTAGGGATATGTTGTCATACTACTGCATTTTTTATGGACGGTAATAACCTTTTAATAAGCCTGTTCTCTCTTTCTGTTGCTCTGGCAACTATCACCTTTTGCTGCTTTGTAAAATATGTAGTGGGTTAGTGTTCAACTCGCTTACCGTCGTACTGTAGTAGTAATAGATGCACTTATGACTTCTGGTGACTCTTGAATACCTATGTTGAATACACTTATTGTAAGTCGCTTTGGATAAAAGCGTCTGCTAAATGACTGTAATGTAATGTAATGTAATTTAAAGCTGACCACATGGTTAATTGGCTTTGCTGGCTCCAAGTTTGATGCTTATTACATACGTTTAATAACAAGTCAACATCTCTAATTCTGTTTAATGTGTTTAGACATGCTCGCCTATAGAAGTATGGATGGACTGACATGGCATATACGTAGCTGAATAAACAAAGAGCGCCAACTCCAGCAAAATCCTTTTTGATTGACAGCTGATCTCTGAGAAGTGCCCGCACCACAGCAGTGAGGTCTTCGGGCAGAAATATGGGCAGTACGTTTTTTGAAAGAATCGCACCAGAAGTAAACATTTTTACAACGCATGCCCCTTGAAGAAATCAAAGCCCTTAAGCCTGGAGCTGTTAAGCTCAACCTGCTGAGCGACACAAGTGAGAGAAACAGACTGTATAGATGGCTGCATGGGGCCAGAGTTGGAGCACAGCATGAAGAGGAATTCAAACCAAGATGAACTGTAGTGGTCGCGCTTGAGGTAAGTCTTTGCATTGTGTGCCAAACTGATTTAAGACCACCAGCAGCATGGCCTTCAAAAAAATCGGAGTGACTGCGTGACAAAGTAACCTAACAAGGCGATGTGAAATAATCAAATGCCAATGTTTATCTTCCCTTGCTCTGGGAAAGGGTTACTCATATCAACGAATAAAAAAATCTAATTCCCTGGAGTGAAGGGGAAAAAAAAGGGGTTTTGACTGGAAGTTGAATTAAAAGTGTGTTTGTGGATCAGATGGTATCGTATGGGTTCTGCTGAGTTCAATCAAAGTCAAGCCAGGGCGCGCTGGGGAGGCCTTTGGCAAAATATCATTCAAACAAACAGGATGAAAAGAGCTGAATGCGTAATGACTTGGCTGAATTGAACGTTACAGGAGCAACATCAGCAACAACAACAGATGGTAAATGGATGGAGGGACAGAGAGAGAGAGAGAGAGAGAGAGAGAGAGAGAGAGAGAGAGAGAGAGAGAGAGAGAGAGAGAGAGAGAGAGAGAGAGAGAGAACAGAGTGTAACTGATGTGTTGAGGTAGTGTGTGTGTCTGTCAGGTGCTTATCTGTATAAGCGCTTGTGTGTGTATACCTGCTGTGTTGGCACACACACACACACACACTCACACACACCAGTATAAAACAAAGTAGAGAAGAGATGTTATTTAAGTGCGTGATGTACTGTGTCCAGTTTCCCATCCTTGTTTGACTCAGTTTCAAGTTATTGATCGACTAAGGGCCTCTCTGTTACCGTGCCGACAGACCCGCTATTGGATATCTGACCTGTGAGTGGTCTAGCTCTTACTTAGCTCTTATTTCTGTGACAGATGAGGCCAAAGGCTAATGGAGACCGTAATGCAAATCGTACCCCCGATGAGTTTCATCCTGTTATGCTAGTTTCACGTTGGAGATTCTTTTGGCTGCACTGCTCGTCCATAGGGTCATTTGATAGTGTAGCGCAGTAGCACTTACATGAGCTCTGCTGGCAGCTGCTAAACACCGCAAGACAGCAGTGAAAACACAAAGATAACTTGATGGAGTGAGTGAAGTGAAAGATGTGGTACTACTGTAACAACTGCAGTGTAATGGGTAGGGGGTGTTTTTGTCTGGTGTACTAAGATGAATGATGACGTAGAAATAGGACTAAATCATCCTAACTCAAGGTCCACTTACTAGCTTTTTCCGGAGATTTGAACTCCGTGTCTTTGTCTTCACACTGACGACTGTGGGCTGTGGTTGAAAACTAGGAAGTGTTTTTTGTCAGGCAGTAGCAGTAGTAAGCTTATGAATGTAATGGTTATCCAGGTACATTTCGTTCTGTATATATACAGTATATATATATGTGTGTGTGTGTGTGTGTGTGTGTGTATTTCGATATAATTGAATGCACCGGGAAGTTTAGACTATTGTTGAAATTTGTACAGAGGAAAACCTAAGGCACAACTAAAATGATCTAGGTGCATTGAACATCAAACTGTGAAGACTTGATTAAAGAGTACAACTTGACAAAAATAATCTAAAAATGCAAGACTAAAATTCGACTAAATTGTTGAAACTTTTCATTGTGTAAAGCGTAAAAAAATATATTTTACAATGTACGGCGTTATCGGCTGTAAGTGCCGTATTGAAAGCAGTGCAGAGTGAGCTATAGACAGTGCGTCACGCTCACATGCACGCGGCCGGCCCCGACTATGTCGTCAAACTATTACATGCAACTATTGTCTTCAAAAAATACTCACATGTCCATTTACACATTGAAACATTGTAATTGATCCTCCTGTCCACACTGACTGTGAAGAGATCCCATCCAAATGTGATCACAACTTAAGTGATACGGGACAAAATCCACGGCCCTCGTTGTTGAAAAATATTCACGAAAAGTTTCCCCAAGTCCACGTCCCTTACATTTCACCCCTCAGTGGCTTATAAAATCACATCTGTAATGTTGCCTGCATCAGAGCGTTTTAGAGGCTACCCGCTATTTGCGGTTTGAAGCCCTGTGACACATTATGGAATAGCATGATGGGATTTCAAGTGTGCACTCTGCCTGGAGCGTGGTGCCCCTCATTAGTCTAGTATTTCCATTAGCGATACAATGTCTGCCTCCATCCTTATAGATAATAGAGAACCCTTATAGTTAGAGAGGCATATTCAAAGAGTTCATTCAATGAGAACCAATCATGTTTCAGAAATGACAGGCAACAGCAAGCTTTTTATTAGAATATGTGCCTTAGGTCCTAAAGCCTGACTCTTTACGTCAAGAATGAGGGAAGTTACACTGATGTATAAAGCTTCTTATAAAGCTTTGGACAAAACACTGGGCTTGCTTCCTTGGCACAATCACTTCTACTAAAATATATATGTGCTAAACTGTTCTCTTAAAAATTAAAGCACAAGGTCAAAGATGATCTCTCTCTCTCTCTGTTGTGGAGAGTATGAGAGGAAGAAAAAGGTTTTGGGGGGAGGGAGACAATGAAGTATGTATGTCTTTGGATGAGGCCTGTGAGTGTTGGAGTGAATATGTTCTCAACAATGGTTTTACAATGAGCAAACACTTCCTGTGTCCAGATTGTAATACCCTTTATCCTCCCAGATTGCATATTCCCCCCCCCCATAAAAGAACACCTTGAATCACATTTGCCCATCCCCTTTGCGAGTTCCTCTCTCCTCCCCTCCTGTAAAAACCTCATGACTTTGGACTGGAAGGGCTGAACACACTGAAGCTTTCAAAATGAGGAAGATAAAAATGTGGACGTGATTTATCTTTTACTGTAACATAAGGTATTTAATGAAAACGGTTTGGTTTCATGCTTTTACAGAAATGTGTTCACTCTGATGTTTTTTGCTTCTGCAGTCTTGAACATTTTCTTTATACATTTTACATCTTGCAAATTGGAGGTATTGAATCAAAAGTAATAAAAACAATGAGCTTAAACAGGGTGATAATGTCATTCTAACTGAATGAGCTCTGCATCATCTAAATCATATTCTGTCTTCAATAAATATTCTTCAAACAAACAGAAAAGAAGCTTTGCTTTAGGGATGTGGAGTCAAGGTGACGATCTGTGCTTTTGTTGATGTCAATGCGTCGACATATTAGGACTATTGACAATGTTACACTTACTGTCAGTTTATCGATGCCCCGAGACACAAAAGATAATCACAAGACAGGGTGAGATTATTTGCTTGGAGTTGGCTTTGACATTTCAGTAACAGGCTCATTTAATGGTCATACTATATTAAATAAAAATGTATCCAAATCCACTACCTGTATCACACACCCAATCAAGTACAAAAACACTCAGTGGTCCATTGAAAGCAGAAACTGGAATAGTTTCCGCCAACAGAAATTGTTATAAATTCTTGAGTTATGGCCACATATGTGTTTTTTCAAATACTTATCAGTTCACCGTTGAGTGCAAGTGGAGGTTTGTGTGAAATCTGGGAAAAATTTGCTAAAGGCGTTCCTGAGATATCGCACTCAGGGGAATGGATTGTACGTGAGGTCACAGCAACGTTGACTTTTGACGTCCAAAATCGAATTACTTTATCGTTGAGTCCAAGAGGACTTTTGTGCCAAATTTTAAGAAATTCCTTCCAGGCGTTCCTGAGATATCACGTTCACGAGAATGGACTGGACGGACAAACAGAATAAGGTAATGCCTCCAGCCACGACTGTCGCCGGTGCAGAGGCATAAAAAGCTGCAATTCATAATGATCCCGACACCATCTCTGGTTATTCATTGCAAGCAATAACATAATATGCACAATTCATTTTCATTACGCAGTGCTGCGGCTCAGCCAGGCCTTTTGTTTGCCTGCAGATGTCTATCAGTCACTCCGTGTGTCGGTCTGTCTGCCATAACAGAGAGGACGGGAACAGTGAGTCCAGTGAGAAAAGGCTTGGATAATTCCAATAATGCTAGCCGGGATTCAAAAGAATAAACAAAAGAAAACCAGAAAGATACACAGGAAAAAAAAAGAAAGAAAAACACAGACTGTACCAACAGCTGAGAAAACAGCAGCATGGCAGGATACATTCATTTTCCATCAGCAGTGCGTTTCTCTCGTTCTTCTCAGCTGTTCAACCATAGCATATCGGCCAAGAGTGAAAACGAGTTGTTTACTCTTGAAATAGTCAAACTTTTCCTCGTTCTTTTGTTAAGGAACGCTAAAGGACAATTTATCTGATTAAACGATATTGAATACCTGACCTGCAGCCATTAAATTCACCCTTTGATAGAGGTTGGTATAGTATTAACTCCTCTACAGGACATTTCAATGGCAAGCAACTCAATTTGGATGCTCTCTTTGGCCCCATCGCATTACGTGACGGACCCGGAAGTTGTAATTCCACGTTTTAGCCTAAATGTGTTGTTCACAATGTAGCATTATCATGGATTGGCGACAATAAAGCATTAATGCCTTTCTCCCAATCGAAATATTGGCTGATAGCGATTGTCAGTAAACCTCTATTTCACACCACGATGGTCTGAAGGTGTAATCATCGGTTCACATGCAGGCCAAACATGTGGGGATTTGCATGGATCATGAATCAGTTGCAGTCCGTAACAACACTACTTTCATCAGTGGGTCAATTGTCATTCGGTTATAGATGGGGCCTTTACAGACATTTATTTAATGAAAATCTTTGAGATTCTTCACCTGAAAATGAAGAACATTTTCAAAGTGATCATCATATGTTCATATTCAGCCTTCCAAAGCCGTGGTTTTATACTCGGTTAATGCTTACAATTAAGTATGATGTCAAAACTAGAGTTGCAGTTCGGCAGGGTTCGATGCAGGTACATTTGCATTACTGTCACTGTTGGATGCCAGTGGTGGAATAACCTAACCTACAAGTAAGTACAGTAACTTAAGTACTGTGCTTAAAGCCTCTGAGCAGCCACACAGGTGTTTAGTTATTCAGGCTAATTAGACCTCTGCTCAGACTGAAGGTGGGCCGGAGCTTTGATGGGAATTTATGAGGTCACAAATCGTCATGTACCAATAAGAATGATAAAAGTGTAATTAGTTACGGCCTAAAAGGTTTAACAAAGCTAGCAGGAGACTGAGGAAGTCTATACACGTCCACACAGTACTGAGCAGAGGTCTCATCAGCCAGATTAACTGGAAACACATGTTTACGTGTTCAGAGGCAAATTCAAGGTACTTTACTTGAGTATTTCCATTTTTTGCAACTATATACTTTCTAATCCACTACATTTGACTGACAGCTATAGTTACTAGTTACTTTATAGATTTAAACATTTTATACCCTTCCTGTAAAGTGAAAGCCATGTATCTTCTTCTGATTATGATTTATTTTAACTGAAGAAGTAAAAAGAAAAAAGACGTTTTTCTTTATGTGTTGAGAAAATTCTCCCGCTTCTTAAACAAAATTAGCTATTTAAAAAAACAACAACAACCTCTTGGCTCAGCTGGAAAATGCATTGCTAAAAGCAGGGCTGTCTGAGCGCATGAAAAGTTGACTTTTTAGAGATACGTGGGTCTCACAAACTACCCAAAAGTAGAAATAAATAGTTAAAACCATAAACAACAACACTAAAATGCAGAATAAATGCAGCGGTAATATTACTCCAAAAGCATCACAAATAACAGTACAACACGGACAGGGAGCATGATTCATGTACTTTGATACTTATTTTGATACTTAAAGTAAATTTTGCGAATAATACTTCCATACTTTTACTGTAGTAAGGTTCTTGATTGCAAGACTTTTATTTTCATAGTGTGGTATTAGTACTTATACCTAAGTAATCGATCTGAATGCTCCCACCACTGTTTGCTGCATCTGTTGCCTACATACTCAGATGCTGGCACAACTTAGCAATAGTTTGCAAATGTATGTATTTAAAATGTCTTATTGAAAGACTGAATGTTGGGTAAACCAAATACAAAGTCAGTCAACTAATCACAGCATTTAACCCAATAAAAAAAAATCAGGATATATAATTCAAATCCAGTTGGATTGTGGTTCAACTTTTTAGACACGTAGAAGAGAGTCATACAGCATAAACATTGTACGTATCAACACCTTGCTGTAAATGTACTGTATGAAGGCTGACAAGCAGAAAATACCCTACAGAGTTTCAAAAAATACATATACACACACACACACACACACACACACACACACACACACACACACACACACACACACACACACACACACACACACACACACACACACACACACACACACACACACACACACACACACACACACACACACACACAGGATGGCAGGCATCCCAGACACAATTCGAGTGCCATGCAGGGCCACACAGGAGTCCAATTACCTAAGGTTCTCGTGTCTCCTGGCTGGCAACGAGTCAACAAGCGCTCAGAATGAACACACACACACACACACAGACATTTCATTGCCATGGAGTATGAGAATACATGGATGAGGGTAGGCAGGGGAGCAGCGTACCAATTCACAAATTAAAAGAATATTTTATTTACAAAACATATTTCTTCAAAAACGTTGAACTCTTTGCTTATGTACTATGTGAACAACCAACAGAATCTCGGTGAAATGCTGTGTATGCATGTGTTTGCAATTGTTCTTTGTGTGAGTGTGTGTTACTGGTCATGTTTTCCTGTTCATGCTACTATATAGCTATTCCATTCAATACCAAATGGCTGTATTGATCTCCTACGGAGCAATTTAGCAGGGTGTTATTAGACGCACAAAAGCACAATATGAGCAATAACACACAGTGTATTGCTTGTGGAGAGCTAATTTCTGTCATTTTGCCCATAGGTCTATTACTGTATGTGTGTGTGTGTGTGTGTGTGTGTGTGTGTGTGTGTCTTTGTTAAGTGAAGCAGAAATACAGATATTTAATGCTTTCTCAGTCCAGATCTCTGGTCTATACCCATTATATCATGTAATGCATAGGTCTACGCCTCTCTGCCCATTCCTGTGTGTGTGTGTGTGTGTGTGTGTGTGTGTAAGAACAGATGATCCATACTGGCTGGAGGGATGCATGCAACTGACTGTGTGCATATATATGTGTGAGCAGAGTTTGTGAGTGCAAATGCATTTCCACAGAATTCAAGTGTGTGTTAGTCTGCATGACACAGGAGTTGAAGGGCATTCCAATCAGTGCTGTCAGCTAACGTCATCCCCACTGTCCTGGCTGACAGAGGGCGAGACGGGGTCAACGATAAAAAGAGGATGGAAGCAGCTGGGACTGTGACGAGCTCTGCACTCGTGTTGTCTGCCACAATAGCCGGTCTAAATATCTCGATATCGATACTGAGACGATACAAAGGCCAAAACCTCAAACATCAGCAAAAGTTATTTAATAATATATATCTTTTTGTTCATTAAAAATGTTTAAATGTATTCATTAAAAAAGATTTACATGGTATACAGTAATCTGATGTCCCCGATACGTGAGTTTATGTGATGTGTATTTGAAAATGAATCTTGTAGTTGCACATTAAACGTTGAAAAAGGGCTTTTTTTTTGGTAAAAACAGCACTCTCACTCAGCCATTAGTAGCAGTTTAGGCGGAGAGTGATACTGTTGAAGGGGAGACAGCGAGAGGCTTCGAAAAGAAAAACCTACAAAACAAATAAATTCAGATGAAGTTCTGTGAGAAGTTGATAAGGAAGACTCCACAGTAAATGTAAAAAGCGCTGTGTTGTGTAGAAGTGGTGTTTGCGAAAGAATGTTAGTCTCGCCACCAGACTGCTTCTCCTTTCTGTCTCTTTCACGCGACTGAGAAACATGGTAAACTAATAATTCCAATCCATGTCAAAACAATGTAATTCACGGTACTAATAAAATGGGGTATCATACCTTTTTTTAAACAAATTATCCTAGGATATATACCTTTATAGTCTTTGTATTTATCCTACCATAAAATAAAGACATGACAAAACCAGATCCAGATTTTGTTGTGGCCGTCACTTTATATTTACTATTTTGAGCTTTGTACTGAGTTGAGTCAATGCACATTTTCCTATTATCCTATTATCAACTAAATTGTTGATGATAGAAATTGAGGACGGGCAGATTGTGATGAAAATGTTTTGATGTGTAAAGCTAAGCAATCTATTTTGATGACATCTTCGTTTTTACACTTTTCTCATTCAAGCAAGTCAAAGCTAATTAAAACAATCCCCTGAACTTGACATGACATCTAAATTGTTTGCAATTTCAGAACCAAAACAACAATTTGGATGGCGCATTTTCCACTTCATAAATTGTCTTAACTTTTTTGTTTTGATGTCTTAGCTGAATGATTAATCTACACAAGTATTATTACATTCAAACTCATTCTGCAAGGAAAGAAAACAAATACAGAAAAAAAATATGGCAATCACTTAGTGGTCAAGCCAAGTGACACTTTACAATAGTAAACATGTAAAGGTTAGAGAATTGCACATATAGAACTTGATTGTTTTGCAGATTTTAGCACAAAACTGAGGGAAAAAATTTGCACATGTTTACGAGCCTAGTTGACTGTAGACAATTTCAAAGAGGAGCCACGCAAAAATAAAATAGTGAAACCCTAAAAAACCTTAGTTCTAAATGTCATGGAAATGTTGCCTTGGTGTTGCATAAGGTAACATCAAAAAGTTACTGCCTGAAGAATTGGTTAAAAAGTTTATCACTGTGACATGATGACAAAATTGCGCAACACCTCTTATTTTGCGGAAGCTGTAGGCAGCAAATTATACCACCACTTTAGGGAGACAAGTCTACTTTACATGTCACCTCAGTGATGTGTGTGTGTGTGTGTGTGTGTGTGTGTGTGTGTGTGTGTGTGGTAGCATAGATAACTTGAATATCCAAAATATCCTGGCTGAAAAAGTAAACGCTGTTGTAAATCAACATGTTCTTAATTCTCAGTGCAATCAAATGATTGACTCAAACATCGATGTATCATCAGTTTCCAAATCAGCCTCTGATTACACCCAGGGGATGCATGTTGGCAAAGTTTTTCCTCACTTGACACACTCACACACACACACACACACACACACACACGCACATACCATTCAACACAATCTTTTACACACAAACACACACATGCAGACCAAAACACACACACACACACATATATGGCAGTGCTATAAGAAGCTGACAGGCCTCAGTTATCAGCCAAGGCAGGGTGCACTAGATAAGGGAGCCGCAAGGCATCATAAACACCAATACGAGAGAGAGAGAGAGAGAGAGAGAGAGGGGGAGAGGGAGAGGGAGAGAGAGTGTGCAGCAGAGGGAGAAAAGAATCAGAGATGAAAGAAGGAAGAGGAAAAAATTCAACACTCCTGTCAGAGATAATAAAATTCTCAGATGAAAAGCTCCAGTGGAGAGTGGGAGAAGAATTAGAGACACAGGGGGGAGAGAGACAGAGAGAGAGAGAGAGAAAGAGGGGGGAGTAAGGTGTAAGGTGTAAGGAGAAATGACAAGTCAGTTGCAAGGGACGGGTTGTCAGAGATAGACAGAGAGACAGAGAGAGAGACAGAGACAGAGAGTGAGAGAGAGAGAGAGGAAACACTGTAAAGGATTGAGCGAGAGAAGATCAGAAAAATGGTGAAGAGGAAGGAAGATAGAGCAAGAAAGGAAAAAGAGACAAGGTGATGTTAGACAGAACGATTAAGAAGTTGAAACTGGTAAAATAGGGGGATAACAATATCCAATAGAGAGGAAGTGTGTGTGTGTGTGTGTGTGTATAGGTGTGTGTGTGTATGTGTGTCTGTGTGAGAGAGAAAGAGAGAGAGAAGCAGCTGTACAATGATAATAAGAAAGGAAAATACACCTCTATTAACCTCCAAGCTCTGACTTTGGTCTCTGGATGAAATGTGAATTTACATAAATGTGGACCTTTGTTTGTGGTCATTTTGAGAAAAACAATAATGGAATAGAAAATATACTTTTAAGATCATAGAATATTACTGCAATTGTGCCTATTGTTTTAGTTTTTTTTTTTTTTTTACAAAACTTCCAAATACTGCAGTGAAACTGTCTTTCACAGCCCCAACTGTCCCATTCTTTTACCTTGTTTACCATACAGACTTATTTGTTTCTTTCAAAAATAACCCCACCTCTATAACTTCCAAGCTCTGATTTTGGTCTCTGGATGTAATGTGAATTTACATACACACGCATACAAGCACACACACACACACACACACACACACACACACACACACACACACACACACACACACACACACACACACACACACACACACACACACACACACACACACACACACACACACACACACACTACATATGCACCCTTTGCTAATAAAGCCGGCTCCTGCTTTGTCTCCCAAGGCGCCAGGCAGTCCGCCCTTTTCCCTTCGTCAGCAACTTTTGATCTAATCCCACTAAATCAAGAAGAATAAGAGTCGGCATTGGTTGTGACGGAAGAAGTCGAGGGAATTGAAAACGCGCGCACACACACACACAACCACTCCAGCGGATGCACACGTAAGACCACACAGCTCACAGCTCACAGACACACAGACACACAGACACACACACACACACACACACACACACACACACACACACACACACACACACACACACACACACACACACACACACACACACACACACACACACACACACACACACACACATATGAAAATGCATATGGTGGGATACGGATGTGTAAATAGATACTTTGGCGCATTATGCTCTCACACATGGTGCAGATCAGATAAATCCTCTTTGCAACCTGCCACCGGCACTCGGGAAGGAACGAAACAGAAGAAGAGTGCCAGTCAAATGATACAGTAGGCAGATGCCTTTCACTCAGGAGTGGAGCGAATGCACACATATGGATGAATGTGTCGGAACAAACACTCACAAATCACCCAAAGTCAAGTGGACGTGTGGATGCAAGCGCCGTCACACATCCCACCACACACACTCACACACTCACACACACACACAGAGTATTCAAGTGAACTCATTAGCACTACCCCGCTGACACGGCAGAGCGCCAACTGACAACTCATTTTCAGTGATGCGTGTTGTAGGCCATTGAC
The DNA here is from genome assembly GCA_032191485.1 of Leptoclinus maculatus. Lineage (NCBI taxonomy): Eukaryota > Metazoa > Chordata > Actinopteri > Perciformes > Stichaeidae > Leptoclinus > Leptoclinus maculatus. The sequence goes on from JAVDOI010000009.1 coordinate 13,403,642, forward strand.
CGTCTGAAGCATCACTCAGCTGCCTGAATTGAGCTCGAAGGTCACACCTCAAATTAGACTTTCAAACCCACGCTGGCGTTAGAGCAAAGAGTTTTTCAGTGGCAGTCAAACGACAGGGAATAAACCCAGCTCTCATCTACAGCGTGCCTCAATAACACGCAGGAAAAGTCTGCAGCTTTGTTTTCGTCAGTAACTATCATGGCTTGACAAGCATTAATTAGCAAGTTGCTTGTTCAAACGTAGAGCTGATATGACTGGAGAAGCCACGCAAAAGTATCAAAAGTGTTAAATCTGATGGGGCGTTAAGAGACGGCGGCGCAGAGTTTGCTTCCCGTTTTTTTATTCACAGCCAATGTTGGTTTCTTTTACCCGGTCCACCACTTTGGTCTAAAATATCTCAACAACCGTTGAGAAAAAGTGGAGGAATGTGGTTTCTGTGGGGACATGTATGTTATGGACTCTCTTACGTCTGCTCACATCCCTCCATCAGCCAAATGGAGCAGAAACACAATGTCGGTTTGTCGGTGAAGGAGCTGTAAAGATGTTGACACTGTCTGCATCCACAAAAAGAACTGCCAGTGTGTTTTATAACTGCATTTGAGTTCAGTATTACCTAGAATGTGCTGCCAAAACCAGAGATAGAGAGAGAAGAAAATGTTTGAGTGAGAAAAGAAAAAAAATGAAAGGTGAGAGAAAAGACAGCAATCTATCTAGATTTTGTGAAATCAACACCTTTCTCTGCTCAGCCTAATTTCAAGGCTGGCTGCCCTAAAATGGCCCAATTTTCTCCTCAGGGAGAGCACGGAGATATCAAGTGTATTGACATCAGTTGGAGCTCGTCTTTGACAGCCCGTTGCTTTTCAAGCCATTAGGAAGAGGAAACACAGACAGCATCATTGAGCAAAATGCTCTGGGTTGCCGTGTTAACTCTTAACAACTCCACAGAGGCCTCGTGAGGTACAGTATGCCGGCACCGAACCCAATTACGCTTGACTTTGCTCACATCAGCTGCATTCCCTTTTCAATGAATGTGGAGATAACAAGGGCTCTGATATAACTAACAAGCACTGTCAAGTTTGCTAAAGGAAAAAAGTGGATAATAAGAGATTTCTGACCCCATTTTGAGCAGTGCTTGGCACAGACGTGATAAATAAGTCTCCGGTTTGAATGTCATTTAAATGAGTTTAGGTTTTATAGACACAATTATATATTCTCATATATTCTCAGAGTTAACAGAGACCAAGTACACAGATAAAGCTGTAATGCTCAAAACGAAACACTGATAACAGTCAAATTAAATTAACTTGTGGGCACAATAAGGATGAGACGCCAAAATGTGAGAACATCATGTACTGCATGGGATCCTCAACTAAACTATTACGTTTTCCGATTGCACATAACTGTTGATGTAACTATTGCTATTTTCCTTTCATGCATGACTGCATATTTTCCCCATATCGAAATAGATGACTCTGTGCTTGCTCTGCAGGTGCTGCACACCGATTTATCAGTTGTGGTCGTGCACCATTGCAGTGAGAAACAATTAGGAACCATTATGATGCTGATAATCCAGAGCTCATTATTTATCTCAACCCTTAAATGAACTTAGTTCTTTCTGCATCACGCTACACTATCTAAGTTACTGCATATTACACCGTCGGTCTGTATAAAACTGTGTAACTGTATACAATAATAGCCCTGATAACCTTGTTGGGTAACAAAAACACTTGACGGGACACTATCCAAAGTACGGCTAATGCAGGTTTAGTGACGTATCATCTAGCTGGACAACGTTCATATTTCACATGATCAGTGCACACTTCTTATTATTTGATTTTATTTAAAAAAAAAAACACAATTACTATAACAGCAAGAATACTGCAAAAATGCTTTTGTGCAGAATTATTTAATCCTTTCAAAGATTGGGCTGGTGCTTAAAAAAAAAAATCTGTTTCAATGACGAACACGCATTTGTTAAAATGATGTAGTGTGGGTTGCGTCCGCTGCCTCACTTGAGTGACAAGCTAACAAATTCTTCAAAATATAATTCTTCCACATATTAATTCTCAGATTCCTTGGAGTCCTTATCATCTGTTCGGCAATGCTTGCTATAGCTTTCCACTACGTTTAAGGCCTCTTTCCGGCAAAGGCACCACTGACACCCATTGTTCCCAATGGCTTGTGCCGCGTCACGATGGCTTTGCGATGTGTGCCGAACCCATCGGCGAGCGTAGATAAAACCACGTTCTGTCTTAAAGGGCCATTAGCCAAGAGAACAACAAAAGTCTGGTTTACTGAGGGGTCAGACATAGAACATTTTATGAAAAGCCAGACATTTTACTACATGAGATTACACCTCCTCCAACTTCTTTTTTTTTAATGTGCTTTTCCTTATTTCCTTTTCTGTCTGCCTCAGGCAGCTTCTCGTGAGGAATAAAGCTCGGTGAGGGAAAGGAGGTTGATGAATGGCTGATAGCGTTGGTATTAATGGCGCTCGGCTCAGTGTTTCCCCAGGCCTTGGAGTCTATTCAGGGCTAAAACTCCATTCCCAAGCTTCCATTCCCAGTAAGAGGAGATTGAAAAGCCCTTAGCGCCTGGGTCTGGGATGATGAACCACACACACACACTCGTGCAACACACACACACTGTCGCTCACACAGATGTACCTGTCTGTCTAGCCTTTTTTCCCCGCTCACTTTATTCAGCCAGAGCCAACTGTTTTGGCCCGGCAGCCGGTTGAGGCTGACCTCCCTTAGCCTTTCTACACATAGTCAGACAACTGAAGCCATATAAAGACCATGAAACGGCTTTTACTCTCCACTCCACGCTACCCTCTTGGTCAATCGCCATTGTTCTTGTACACACAAGACAAAATAACTGAATGGGCCAAAATGGCTGACAGAGAAATTTGTTTCTCCACAGGGAATGTTATATAAGCACCGGTGAAATAATAATCTTGATAATAATTCAGGATTATCAGGCAACATTTACACTTGTCATTTCATGTTGATGAAATCCAGATGGGATTTAATAACTTTTTGTTTACAACTTTCCACATATGTATGTGTTAGTTAGGCTGCATCCACATCAAATCAGGCGTCAGTCCCCCTATTCATTTGAATGTCGGTGCAGCGACAATTTGAAACATTCTCAACTTTTGGAGCAACGCAACCCAATGTCACGCTGCCGTGGTCAATCATTTAACCGGCGAAACAGAGCTTTACAACCCATGAGGGAACAAAAGACGTGTTGACACAGCACAACCCTGCAACGCTTGATTTGGTGTGAATGCAGCCTTCGCCAGATCACAATCCTTATTGTACCCAGCTTGGTTTACCTGGGCTACATGCAAATCAGGGTGAGCACTGCTGCAGTCCAAAGCGTGTGGTGGTAATGCGGCAAAAGATTACAACAATTAACAGTTAGCGATAGCATTTAGCTGGCTAACAACTATCCATAAACTCACGCAAACCCGTGGATCTATTGCTTTCATGGACCACGAGCAAGTTTTATCATCTCATTCAGGTTCTCATCCACGCCTCATCCTTATAAATCATCCAGTGGTAAAACTGATCACGAATCAGATTTGAGATTAGAGATTAATCTTGGCACTTCAATTAAATGATTGAAAAACTGATTTTCCAACTTCCATCCTGTGTCCTTGTGCTAAAAGATGTGTCAAAAGAATTGTTTTTATATTTCATTGTATTATTTTGAACCAAAAATGTTTTCCTCTTGTAAAATGAAAAAATATTGTTGATGACTCATCTTGATCTAGGAGGTGGTTATACTATTTTATCCAATTAATTGGGATGTGGGAATGATTACCTAACCCATCCATCATATACATGTACAACCACACTGTTAGCTAGTGGGTAGCTAGCAGAGTGACATTAAGTAGAAGACATGTTTGGATTTCTTCTGCCAAAACTTTACCTTTTTTTTTGTTTTTTTACAAAATATTAATTGAACAACTATCTTCCCCCTCCTGATTTACCTACAAACGAGGGCGGTGTGTATGGAGGTGAACAGTCCTACAGCTCCATATCTCTGCAAAGCTCTGTATCGCACAAGCGTGCTATATTCTCTCATCCCACTTTTCTTTTATCCAATTAAATATCAGAGATTTGAATCCCCCGCGTTACTAAACCCCGTCCACATATTCAGTTTAATTTGGATATAGGTCACATTACTTAAGCTAGAGATGCTTCAACTCCTGTCTCACTGTGATTTCACTCTGTAGCTTTTGAGTAAGGAAAATACAGTATTTAAAATATACAACTATTACCGAAACTGGGCCCGAATATTCAACTATCGGTTATTTGTTCATTGGGATTCTCATCCCTCCGGAACATACAGAAAACAAAACCAAACCTTTTGGAAAATGCTTCTTATTCAACAATAAATAAAAATACAAACAACAATACAGTAGAATAACATAATCCTTAAAAACTCATGCATTTAATTAAACCGAAAGACACGCGTTGCAGCGCTATGCCGTCCATCTCAGCCGAGAACGGAAAAATATCATTTCCTTTCCAAGTCATGTCATGGATATTCCACCTTTGCTTTTGTCAGAGAGCGCAAGAGGAAGTGTGCTGCCTACCGGCCGGGAAGGTTAAGCGCTCCTTCGTTCAGGGACATCGGGACAGTCCTACTAGTCTCATATCTCAATATTCAATTGATATCATTACTTATTTTATTCATCGTTTTATTCATGTTTGAGAACTGCTCCAATGGTAATGGTATGAAACCCCAATGTTACAAGGGAAGACGTACAGACACAGTCATGTAAGTCCACCAAGGATTGTGCTAAAGCAGCTAAAGAAGCATAAGCAGCAACTTGCCCTATTTGTATTTCCGAGTCCCAGTTGTGTCACGCAGACCAATTAGAGGTGGAGATGTGAGTCAGAGCAACACCAACGAAAAACAAAGTCACCCATGTACCACAACTGCCCCCCCCCACAGCACTTAAAATCTGAAACAATGGATGAAGGAAATCATTACCAAGTGTGTGGTGGTGTGTGTGTGTGTGTGTGTGTGTGTGTGTGTGTGTGTGTGTGTGTGTGTGTGTGTGTGTGTGTGTGTGTGTGTGTGTGTGTGTGTGTGTAAGGGGTTAGAAGTAAGGGTAGGGGTGATGAAATGCTGTAAAAATCTGTGAAGTTGCTAACAAGCACATTGATTTTAGCTTAGAGGGGAACAACATAGAGACAAAGTGAGAAAGAGCCAGACGAAGAGCAAGAGAAAATAAGGTGAAGAGACACAAGGCAAGAGGGGAGGAGTGAGGAGAGGAACCTTTAAGCAGACAAAACGATGCAGACGGAGCATACCATTAATTTGCACGCTCTAGTTTTTTAACAAAGAGACAAGCTGACGCTCTATCCCACATACAAAACACACACACACACACATATACAAAAATCATTTCCCACAACTGATTAATGTTAATGTGCTGCAGTTTGTCTTATAAAGGGATCTACCCAGACGTCTCTTTAGGAGTTTCACACACCTCAGCAACTTCTCTCGAATAAAGAGATCGGATACACCCTCCCATAACTCAGAATTTGGATTTTTTTAATAGGAGACACTTCTCCCCCGCACTTGCAGCTAAGTGTATAATGTTTTGAGTCATCTGCTTTCCAAGTTATCTTCCCCCCTAAACCTGCATAGTTTTTGTTGCACAGCAGAGTCAGAAGAAAGAGAAGAATATTAAAGTTATGAAATGAAAATAAGAGAAAGCAGCGATGTAAGGAAAGTGAGAACGGTCTAATTGCCAAGAAGAAAGGAAAGCAAGATCTGGGTTTTAAAAAAAGGTCCTATCTGCTTTGGGTAGGGATAATAAGGCAGCTCGTAGCCAGCCTGTGGGAGAGCAGCAGGTGAACCGAGGTCACCGACTCCAGTCTCGCTACAGGCTTCACTTTAATGATGGCAGAAAGGTGAGGGAGTCAGGTTGATGGGGGGGTGATGGAGGGAGAGGAGACATGGGGAGAAAGAGAGAGAGAGAGAGAGAGAGAGAGAGAGAAGGAGGGGTTTATGGGGCACAGAGTCACACAGAGCGTGACTTTGACTTTTCATGGACTTAACAGAAAAACCGAAAAAACCTCAGAAGAAAAAGCCCAGCAACTCCCACAACCGCCCACAGATTCACATCTACTTGCTTCTTCTTATATCTGCATCATATTTCTGCATCATTGCTGCAGAGTTTGTCGAGCGCACACCTCTAACGTAAACCTTTTTTTTTGGGGTTGCCTGCCACACAAATCATTTAACAAGGTCAGAACACATTTAGTCCACTAATGTTGACAAACGCATGGAAGCGAGAGAGCAAATTGTAACCAAAAGCAACCGAAGACACTAAGAAAACAGAAAAGAGAATTAAGAAACTGATTAAAAGAATGTGAAGTGGCCACAAAGAGAGCTGAGAGCATGCACAAGACGGAGAGCATAATATAGAGAGAAAAACAAGTGTGCAACCGAGAGAGAATCTGAAGACCAATCCAATTTCATAAGGCATTACGTAACCCTATTGGAGGGCTCTTTTTGCATTAATCTCCGGGCTTATGCATGTCATTTATGGGCTAAATCGCTAGACTTACAGCAATGAGTTTATGATGCAAACTAGCTTTAGTTATTTTACAGCACACAGTCACGTGCTGAAGTAGTACACGCACACACATGGATTCGCAAGCATATATGAAGCCACTCTCTTTCTGCGAAATGCACCCTCTCACGCAAGACAGACAGCCACGTCGGCAAGACGGTGGAGAGGTCTGCTCACCCATTTATGAGTACTGTGAGAGAGAGCTTGAAGCAACCGGGGGATTCACCGGGAAATACAGACTTTAACCCGACTTTTAAAGCAACTGAGATTGCTTTCGTTATGTGAATGACTTGCAGAACTGGGATTACTTTAATGCACAGGTGACTAGTATGTACAGAAGCACATAAAAAAAAGTTTTTATGGCAAGGATGAAACTTGGAAGTGCAAAAGATTTGTGAACAGATGGCCTTTATAGCAACTGTTAACTGTTACTAAGAGTGCTGTAGCAACTGATCATGGCCCCTGCAGAGAACTGAACCATTATGTTGTCTACTAGTGACAAGGAAATGTGTGATGACACATCATCTTTGTGATGAAACACATGATTAGAAAACAGAAAAACATTAACTGTAGCAGTAATTCAGAACAATAGCATTGACTAATAACATTGCTATTGCATCTCATTCTGTATCAGGAGTACTAAACAGCAGCTGTAACTCATAACAGCACCGTTAACCAAGAACGGCAACCAGTTGCGTTCAGAGGGGCAAAATGAGAGAGGGACAGATCAACTGACCAGAGGATTAGGTTTAAGTTGAGGTTAGTTTTAGGTTAGTCTGGGTTAAGGCTCTTTTACACCCCAATGTGACAACAATGCAGCACTTGAGGTGCTTTGAGCTGACCAATGGGGCACATAAGCGCTCCACATGTCCATCAAGTGCCCCTTGCAGTGCACTTTGGGACACTTGGACCAACTAGATCATCACCCGGGCACTCAAGTGCACAAAGGCCACTTTATCATCCTCCTTCTGCCTAAAAATGTTAATTTTATGCAGCTTTTCTTTGGAATCACCACAGCAGCATGTTTATTTCAGGTGTAAATTAGTCTATAGAGTTTGGGGAAAATAAATCGAAAAGAAAAGGCAAGTTCAATTGGGCATATGCATGAGCAGCGCAAACTATGACATTTCATTGTGACTTGCATTCTTTCTAATAGCCATCAGGGGGCGCCTCCTCAGGTTGCAAAAATAAGTCTGATTGTAAGTCTGTGAGAAAATGACCCTACTTTACACTTGATTTATTCCCTCAGTAAACATTGCAAACAGAAGTTTATGTTCTCAATTGCTAGTTTCAAGTCTTCTTCAATACAGCATGATGTTCATTTCGTAAATTATGGTCCCATTTATAGTAAAATAGACGATACTGCCGGGTATGGTTTAAGGTGTTGCCATCTTGTGATTGACAGATCGCTGTTGCACGTTGTCCGGTCTGGGAGTTGTCTGTGTTTTCGTCTAAGAACTGTGATCCTGTCATAGTGTGTTTTGAGTTCATCAAAGTTAATTGAAACCATTTTGGTCGCCTGCAAGTGTCTCAATCAGTGTTCGGTTATACTTAGCTCCGCCTTCGCTTTTCACTTCTGGTTGCGAACAAAATGGCGGTGGCCAAAATGTTGAACTCATTCAAAACGGCAGTCCACAAACCAATGAGTGATGTCACAATGACTACGTCCACTTCTCATATACAGTCTATGATCTCTGTCAATACTTACAATACTGTACAGTACTTTTTGTTTTGACTTATATCAAATGTTTGTGGGTGTTAAATGTGATAAGGAGTAGACAGGAGTAAAAAAAACAACAACTTGACCTGACTTGAACTTTAACCTTGAACAGAGGTTGAGCCTTAAGAAACAGTCCTAGACTGAACCACACGGAGATGCATTTTTCTGTTTAGTTCTCAAAACAACACCAGAACTGAAATCCCTTCAAACATGTCAATGTAAGATTGCTGTAGACGTCGTGTCTGTCCTGTCTCACTTTCCAATTATCGGCTCATCTCAGGGACAAAAGAGACTGGGTGCTTTTTGATTCCCTATATACTCCTCTATCATTTACTGTTGCTGAGGTGTTGATTGGCTGTAACTTTGTGTCTTTCCACCTCAGACCCCAAAAGGTCCCAAAGTCTGATCTCCATGGCAACTGAGACATTACCTGCAGTTGGGGTGAGATTGTGAGACTTGACACCTCAAGTTGGAGAAAGAGATGGAGAGGGAGTGCACGAGCGAGTCACGCAGAGCACAGAAAGAGACTGAGAATTTAAAAGCTGTGAGTTTGAGAGAGGAGAGTATTAACTTCAGTTGAGTTTTAAATCAACAATCTGGACATAATCCACTTGGAAAAATAGAGACTCTAAGGAAGGGCAAAAATCTATTTGAATTTGTTGCTGGCCAAAAATGCTCACATAGAATATTGCTTGTTTACACCAAACTTATAAAAAAGTAAAGACTTACATTTACAAAAAATAACAAAAGTAACTTAGGAGAAGTAACAAACAAATCATTATCTATAGATGACAAGCATTCAAATGAACCTTCAGTTACCCTTCAATTAACCTTTGTTCATGTTCATAAATAATCCAATAACATCGGATAAATTGAACATTTGAGCAGTTTTCAACAAGAACTACCAGTACCCTTGATCGGATTTAGAACCAGTTCGTACGATGTATCGTCCAATTGGTCGGAAGTGTTTATAGTTATAGCTACACTGGAAAGTGGAGTGTAAAGAAGATTGTCATAGAGAAAGGGTCGGCGTCATACTGGATAGATATGGGGATGACTGTCCACATTTTCTGGGAGGCAATCATAAAGTTTCACTTGGTTGTTCACGTGAAAAGTTTCCACATATAGTCGTGTAAAAAATGTCAGATCGCCGGTTTCGGAAAGTTAGAGACACAGCACCTATCTGTAAAACGCCCTGGGTGGATTCTAATTGAAACCCTTAAAATATATAAAGGTTCTCTGTAGGACGCCCGGGCTGGGTTTTAGATGAAACCATTGGAATATAAAAGGGTTCTTGGGAGAACGCTCTGGGTGGGTTCTAGATGAAACAAATGGAATATAAAAGGGTTCTTGCTAGAACCCCCAAGATGGATTCTGGTTAGCAGACTTTGTGTCACGGCTCCGCTGTGACCTCAGCTCGTCTCCCCTCTGTTCTCTGTGTGTGTGTGTGTGTGTGTGTGTGTGTGTGTGTGGCTTGAGCGCGGCTGCAATCATCTGGCACCTGGGCTCATCTCCTCACCTGCCATCAATTAGACCTTCATCACCGTCAGCTCAAATACCCCGGCTTCCTGCAGTCTCATCGCCAGATTGTTTCTTCAGCTCAGTGGTAGCTATAACCTCGGCTCCTGTTGAGCTTAACCATTTTCCTAGAGCAAGTTAACCTTTATGACTTTTCAGCTAACTTGTGTTTTTCCTCTGCCTCAGCGATTCCCGTGCCACGTCGCCGCCAGCCGCTCACACCGCCTCGCTGCTCCACCTGCATGTTCCTCCGGCTCCACTATGAAGGCAAATCAATGTCAAAATCCGAGAGCGCAAATGAGATCCATGCGCGCACGCATTTTACTTTGGCGAGCGCTTTTACATCACTCCGCGAGCAAAATTCACTCTCGCGCGAGCGAAATTCGCTCGCGAAGGTCGCTCCTGCTCGCTCGCAAAACTTTAACCTGCTCGCTCGCGAGTCTTTTTCCTTCTCGCGCTCGAGTTGTTTTTCTTTTTGACAGTAAGTGGGCGGACCCAGTCTCCATTGTATCTCGACATCTAATTGGTTACAATCCTCGTTTTTGGATAGACCGGATAGAGCGTCTGTGTCAGAGTGATCTCTGACACAGACGCTAGGTCTGTTAGAGGTGGTTTTCAATCCGCCACTAAACACTACTGTACTCCACTACATCTCAGGATGTTATACATTTGTCTGACAGGTTTTGTAAACGTTTCAGACTGTAGAGGCTGATGAAATACAAATTATGTTAATAGCGTTGTTAAATACAATAATACAAAATGTGTTAAAGTCAAGTTGCTCAGATTGGTTTACATTCACTCCATCATTCTATTACAGACAATGTGTGTTTGATAGTCAAACCTCTTGTGACAAACAGCTCAAAGAAACTCTTTGATATTAATTGATTAAAACATGATGTGATCATATTTAATCATACTGTTGTGTTTACAGAGGAGATATAATGTAGTTGTATAATATGAGCAACAATTTGGACCCGCTCAAGGATCTAGAGCCAAGATTAGGGACCACTGTTTGTATATTATCTGTTTGCCAAGTGAGTTTCCAAATTGAAGTCACTGACAAGTAGTTAGTGGATGAAAAATGATCCAGATCCTTCACTGCAGTAAACGTACTAATACCATGATGAAACAATCCACTACGAGTAAAATACCTGCATTCAAAACCTCAGTCAAGTATGTTATTATCAGCAAAATGTACTTTAAGTGCAGAAAGTAAAAGTACCCGTGCAGTAAAATGTACATTATTTGCCCCTGACCTGTAGTGCAATCTGAAAATCTCCCCCTAGCATCTGTGTCAGAGTGATATCCGGTCTATCCAAAAACGAGGATTGTAACCAATTAGATGTCGAGATACAACGGAGACTGGGTCCGCCCACTTACTGTCAAAAAGAAAAACAACTCGAGCGCGAGCAGGAAAAAGACTCGCGAGCGAGCAGGTTAAAGTTTCGCGAGCGAGCAGGTTTCAGCTTCGCGAGGGACTTTCGCTCGCGCGAGAGTGAATTTTGCTCGCGCGAGAGTGAATTTTGCTCGCGCGTGAGTGGATTTTGCTCGCGGAGTGATGTAAAGCGCTCGCCAAAGTAAAATGCGCGCGCGCATGGATCTCATTTGCGCTCTCGGATTTTGACAGTGATTTGCCTTCATACTCCACAGACAAAACCAAATAAAACCCTTTTTCTCACCTACTCTGCCGTCGCGGTTGGGTCCAGAACAAACCGACCGTAACACTTTGAAGATGAAAAGCTTCTGGATAAAACCTCCAGAGAGGGTTCTGGGTGGCAGGGTTCTCCATAGAACATCTTTTTCCATAGAACATCTTGGAACCTTTTTAAAACGGTGCTCCTCTGAGGACGAAGCCAATGAGCCCTAAAATGGTTCTAGTGAGCATCTTTATTTCTAAAAGTGTACTGTCACGGTCCACATGGCGTGTCCAGAGTGTGCTTCACGACAAAAGGCCATATCTTCCTCTCCTGTGCCGGATTATTAAATGTTTCAGTATTACGGAACCTTCAATATTTCTCTTTACAGTAGTGATAGGATTAGGCACAAAGGTGCTGACCATCTGCACCCTTGAGTCTGTAATGGAGAGCAGACGGAGCCCCGTCTCTCCTCCTTCTCACACTAATACATTTCAGGTGCCTTGCCAATCTAATTGGCACCAAATTCAGCTCATTTCCGTCAAGCTGCTCGGTTAGGCCACATTGTGAGGAGTGCACACTCAGCAGAGACGGGGAGATGCAAAAGAGCTGTATTGAATTAACTTGGGTTTGTGTGCTGTTGTGTGTGTGTGTGTGTTTAGGTGTGTGTGTGTGGGCAGGTGAATGGTGCAAGTGAAACTTCTGCTCTGTGCAGAAATGAAGGACAGTGCAAGATCCAAAACAAAGGGATGGAAATCATCAGGGAGCCTTCAAAAACAGAACTGTTATTTGCATATTTGAATAACACAAGTCCCCGCCCAAACTGCACAGATGCCAACTCAGCGCTTTGCTGTTCTACTCCCTGCTTCTCTATTCACATTTTCTCATCTGTCCATCGTCCTGCACAGTGACAGCCTTGAGACGGAGATGAATCACAGAAAAGAGATATTATAAATTAATGATTTCCCATATCAATATGACATGCAGGACACAACATCAATATGACATACAGGCCACGAGAGAGCACAAATAACACATTAGAATTCAGTGTGGTAGAGGCTTCACACATATAAGTATATCGCCTCCCAGTTGAATCAATAGAAGTTGTTTTTGTCCATATGTTCTGGTTCATTCTTCCCTCTGTATGTTAGTGAGTCTCTGTGTGCTCTGATCATGCATCTCTACTGAGTAAGGTCCAGCCACCTCATAGCAGTACTGACTGGAAACTACAAATCAGGGTGTACGTTATACACAGTAACACAACCCTAGACCAAATCATCCCCTCGGTGGCCAATTACAGCTGCCTCCCGCTTCCTCCTCAGACAACTCCAACTGTCAGATGTGGCCATGAGAACAATGTATCACAGACACAAACAAACATGCACACACACACACACACACACACACACACACATACACACAAACCATTGGGAAGTTGTGGAATTGTGGAGGTGGATGGACCCTGCATGGAACCTTTTGTTCAGTTTTGTTTCTAATGCTGGTCATTCTTGCCCCCAAGAAAAGCGATGACATGTTTCTAAAGCTGTATCTGGACTCGACTTCCATCATTTGGGCAATTTGTGTCTGCGTGCCTGGTTTCCCATTTGTCTCGGTCGGCCTGCTTGTCCAGATTGTCATTGCCATTTGTCTGTATTTTTATCCGTGTGTCAGGCCACATCTTTGTGTGTAATGAAATAGGACTGTAGTCTACCGCTTTTAAGTCACACCAAGAGTGTTTTGAAGGAATTATTTACCAAATATAATAAGACATTGTTTTTCAGTCAGTATGTCTCTTTCTGTCGATCACACCAGCAGACAATAAATCAACATTAGCCATCTGTGTGTAAATAATGAGTTTGTTAATTTGCATCAGTGACAGTTTGTGTGAAAATTTAATAGTGAGCTACTCAAGGTTTTATCACCATAGGCTCCTCTTTTCTTGTCCGTATACTGAGAGAACGCTGATAGAATGGTTGCATTTGCTTGATGTGAATACACACGCAAAGTCAATGTGTGAGAGAAACAACATTCAAATGCATCACATTGTTTTGTGTTGAGAGAATACTAAAATGCTAAATGAAAAGGAAATCTATACTCATGCGTTTCAAATCATGAATCACTTTGTAGTTGTGTGTGTAGCTTTGTGGCAGGAAATATGGTGGATAAATGTGCATTTGAACTACAAAGTATGACAGAACAAATGAGTATCTTACAGATCAGTTACGCCACAAATAGCTAAAAACAGTCGTAGTAGCATCTGCTGGCCCAGAATTGATGAAATGTTTGCTGTAAGGTTTTCTAAACATTCACCAAAGATCAATAAAGACACCACATATTTGTGGGGAACATGAAAGGCGAAGGAGAGACTTTTATAATACAACTCCATGACAGCCAAACTGCATTACCACCTTTGTTCAACCGTAACTCTCCATTTTTTTTTCTCTTACTGAAGGCAGGGACCAAGGGAAATGAAAGGTGTGAGAACAAAAAGTTGACACACCAACCATAAAAAAAAAACGATTGGACACACTGCCTGACCCTTTTTCTGTTCCACTTTACTGCAGCAAACCATGTGGAAAGATCGACATCAGGAGGCAAAGGTGACGTTGCCCTTTCGCACACCAGTGTTTTTTAAGGACCGAGTCAGGATCCGAAAGCAGTTTTGAAGAAAGATTAGACTGTTTCCCCGAGTAATCCAGAGCTCAAAGGTATTTTTCCTTACCCGAAGCCATTCCATGTGGGCGAGGTGGATGAAATAATTCCTCATGTTGGTATGTTAGATTACGCTTCACAGTCGCCTAAAACACGTCGCCGCCCATGTCGTGAGAAAGAACGGTTTCAAAACGTGGGTCCCGGGACACCACAGTGACACGCACGGCCTAAAAATGGTCCCGCCATCCATTTCAAGTCTGGCAGCTGAGCTCGGCCTTGTGGATGTCCCTGCCATCTCTAAACCCATTTTTAAAAAAGAATAAAATCCCTCTAGATTGTCATACTCTCTCCTGCTCCCTGCAGACGTGTTATACATCTATAAAATGACTACTGAAGGCTGGGGGGTCAATACAATACTTCTTCTGTGATTTGTGAGTGTTGTCACAGGCAGTGTACAGTGGAAGGAGAGTACAGCGGGGTCTCTGTAGACATCATTATATTGATCTATACTCCATACCCGTGTCATTGCAGTGATCAACGATGGCAGAGAGACAAAGACTCTTGGCCGAATCAAGGCTGAACAAAGACATCGCCCGTCTGCAGTGTGATTCAGTTGTCTTCTCAGACACCATACCTATTCAGTATTCTACAGTTCAACGCCAGCCATCCGTCTTCGCGGGAGCCTGACAACCTGTGTGATATATTCAGTCTCGACCATGAAGTAGATATTGCATAGACTGGACGAAGCAAGCCGGAGGGATCTCGCCCAACAGGGTTGATTTACATCCATCCATCCATCCACCCGTCTGTGTGTGTGTGTGTGTGTGTGTGTTGGCTCTGTAGCTGTATCCGTCAGCAGAAACATGCAAGCGCGCTGACGCATAGAAAGACACATGCCGACGCAGTCGCACTGACAGGAAGCTGTGGAGTGCGTCGATACAGGATCAATGCAGCAACAAATAAATCAACAGGACCTTAGGGCCCTCGTGCATAATCTGAAGTGGGAAAGTGGTGTAATTAGAGCGCGATGCACTCTTAAACATTTCGACTCCAATATATGCGTACGTACAAGAGCACATTGGTAACAGGACGGTTGTAAAACGTCATTGGTTTATAGTCACAGCTGTCGTCAGATTAATTTTGTAGCAGGCATTTTGCATCCTAATGAAAATGTGAAATACAGCTGTGACCGGACGCGGTTATTGAAAGTAATATATACAGTTAGTTAAACATGTAGATGTTAGAAATGGCCATTCCGTTTACTTCTAGCCTTGACCCTGCCAATCAATAATCTCTTTTCAAAGCAAACACGTTGCCTTGTCTGGATGATCCCTATATCGACACAATTGTCTCTTAATACCAGTTTAGATTCAGAAGAAAAACACTGGTTGATTGGGTCCATAAGAAATGGGGTTAACACACCGCGCATGCATCATCAGCTGCAAAACAAACAGCAACCGCTGACAAGTCGAACACAGTTAGCTCACCCCTGCAGCTCCTTGACGGACATGGAGATCTTCAGGTTATGTCCCAAAACGTGGAGCGCAGTGAGGATGTCGGCCCACTGGACCATCTCTCCCAGAGGACCCCCCTTCAGCACTTTGGGGCTGAAAACATCTCCAGATTCCTCGGTTAGGAAGCCTACGTGGACCAGGATCTGAAGGAGGACAGGGACACAAGGTGGCAGAGAGATCAGAAAAAAGTCTGCGTGGAGAAGCTCACCAACTAAAAGCTCCACTTGAGAAGAACGTCGGCCGTAACAAATGTAACAGCTGTTGATGACATATTCAAGATCATTCAGATTTAAACTACTTTCTTTAGAAGTAAGAACAAAAGTGACTGCGCCTAAAGTTTTACATCAGCTAAGAAATGTATGGTAAGTAAGGAAAAGTTGAACTTCAGTAAGAGGTTGGTCTATAAACTGTGATGGACGTTTACAACCGATTTTCATTTGACCTTTTACGACTTATTTTGGGCAATGTCACAAATCTCATTTATTAACTTTGAGTACATGCACATGTCATTATTACCAATGGAAATGATGACCAAAATGATTTGCAATAAACTGAAATGATCCCTTGTGGTCAACAGGCATTTTTGAAAAAAGGCATGAATATGTTTCTGAATAATTTCCTCTACATTAAACAAACCATTTAGTGACATTAACAACTCTCCCTATAACATTGACTAATTGTCAATGATGTCCTGCAGCTAAGTAGGCTTGACTTTGTTTCTTAAGTCCTCAGTTTCACATCTTGCATTGTAAAGTGGCAGCTCTGAACTCAAAGATTAGATGCAAAAGTAAAATATCCAAGGAAGCAAGAATTCACTTGATTTATTTACCATTCCCCATTATTTACCACAATGTGCATCTATTGAAGTTCATGGTGGTGCAGTAACTTATACACACACAATGCACAATGTCATCAAGTACATTTGATTTAATCTGATTTATATTATACCATTTATGCATGTGTGCGTACTGTACTGTATAAAGCTAAGCTCCTTGAAAGTTAAGCCTCTGCAGTGCAAACTGTTTTAATGAGTTTGAGGATTAAAATCATTAGAATTTCAGACTCTTCCAACGGAAAATTATGGAAAATGAAAAGCAATTCTTTAAAATCCCCAACTGAATTATCGCCTCATGCTCCAATGGAACAGCATGCGCGTGTTCGAAATCCATCCTTAAGGACAACTCATTCCACATGCAGTACGCCTACACAGGTAACTGCCAATGAGAATCCCTTTTGTGTCAAAAAACATCGTACAACACACGTGGAGGAATTATCACAGTGTATGTGTTGCACTATTGTATATCTTTGCACTTACAGGCTGCAGTCCCGTCATGCATGTCCACCTAGCTGCTGCATAATTAGTGCAACCCACCGAGAAATGAGCAACACGTTGTCTTTCACAGCGGATTAGAAGCAGCCGTGTCCAAACGCTGCTCTGCTGGGTAATCCTGATTAGTCAGCGCAGCATGAACACCTTCATGCAACATACGTAATGAGTTGAAGGCCAACTGTGTGGAGTTTGCCAGCAAGTCGCTCTCTCTCTCTCTCTCTCTCTCTCTCACTCTCTCTCTCTCTCTCTCTGTTTGTATCTAAATGCATGTGGGTCCTGTGTTTGTACCCTCGCAGCTTTGAACTGTAGAGGTAATGATTAAAAGCCTCCAAGAGCTTTTCAGAAGCGTGCCGCAGTGCGCTCTTTTAATACTCTCTTCCTGTCTCCATAAAGCCACATGATCCACAATGCACTAATGTTTGAAGGTTACCGTACGAGCACACAACAAACAAACAAACGTAAGCACCGCACCTACACACCACCCATTCTATGATCCTGGCGAAGATTATGTCTGAATAACAGAAAGAGAGAAAAAAAAAACCTGGATATTTTATATTTACTCCTTTAATATAGATATGAACATATATAGTGATGGAAGGTTATTTTGTAATATAGCTGTAAACACCCAGTTCAACTGCTCAAGTCATCCCACTAATGTTAACATGTACACAATGTGTGGACAATGGTGTGTACTCGGCAGAGTCGAGCTCCAGTGAGACTCCAGCTGGCGTGAAAAATCCCCTGATTTAATAAGCCTGCTCTATTAACTTCTGCTTCAGAAAAAAAAGAAAAAAAAGATAAGTGAAATTTAATTACAGTTTGGGTGGCAGATGGCAAGAGTGAGAATTTGCCGTGCCAGTACTGCGCACTCTCTTGGCTTTGGTGGCGGGTCGGCGGCGGTGCTGGTGAGAGCGTGTCGCGCAAACACTGGCAGCCGCACGAAGATGGAGACAGAGGGAGGCAAATTTCACATACTGGCAGCAGCACAAGAAACTAAATAAAATGTTAAATAAATATGAGAAATATCACACCGTGGCAGCAGAGCTGTGGATTGGATTCTAGAAATCTGGTATCCACACACAAATGAAAAGTTAATGGGGAGAGAGGTAAGGGTGCTTAACAAAACCTGGCTGCTGAGGGGGGATTTCACTCTCCGTGTAATAGGCAGTATGTATCTCCATTTGCAAATGTTAATTCCCCTGTATGGGAACCGGATTAGAGTGGAGCTCAATGGCACACATCAGAGCAGCGCTGGAGAAGTAACCTTTACACACCAGAGTAGGAATCAAGAGCTAGAACGGAGAGGAGAGGAAAAACCAGTGCGGGTGGGTTCGCACTGTGTTTCATCACGCAGATCGCCTGCGACACGCTCGCTTGAGAATGAAGATGAACGGGTGGGAGGAGGAGGAGCCGCGCGCAATGGGAGGTCGTCAACTGAAGCTAAAGCTGCACTTCCTCATAAACTCCTGTTCCTGCCTCCCTCAGGAACCTGATCTCGCACGAGAGAGTGGAGCTCTTTATGCAGCGGACTTATGGCGCTCCCAGATGGTGCGTCTCTGAGTGTGTGTGTGTGCGCCGATGGGTGTTGAATTAAGTTTGTTTGCCTGCATTTGTTTCACACTGACATACATCAGTGCACTCTGTGTGTGCGTGTGATCGCTGTGGAGGCTCGTTCCTCCGCCGTGAGCTCGGGGGATTCTCAAACGGATCTGAAGCTACTCTCTAACCGTTACCGTCCCGTGGGGATCGAGCACAAAGGCCTGCCGAACCCGCTGAGACGGGGCGGAGAGGTACCATAACAACACTCTGCTCATGCTCAAAACTTTTAATCAAGGTCTTTTCACAACACCGTCCCTGTTCTGAATGCGTTTGTTTGATTATATAGCGAATAAGATCAGCTGTGTAAAAGGAAATACACTGTCTTTCATGTGCTGATGTTAGGAACGTTTCATGCAATATGTAAAATCCTTGGAAAGTCCTTGGCGCGCCAGATATTTAAGGCAGGAAAGTAGAACTGAGCTCTCAAGTATCTGGTCCCACTTGCTCTTCCCCACTCATCACTAACTGGCTAACGACAGAGGAATGCTAATGCTCGTCCCAGCATCTGTTAGCGCAAGACATGGCATGAATGTATGTGTGTTTGAGTGTGTGTGTGTGACCCGGTTCACTCGTGCACTGCGGCCCCTATGAAGGTCGCAGCTGTCCGATAGAAGGCCGCGGGGTGGCAACGCAAGCTGGTGCTGCCAACCGTCGCTACCCTACCCTTAATTTCACCTTCTCCGTCAACCTCCGTTTTTAACACTCTACAGACTTGCTTTCCCCTCTTCATTTCTCCTCACGTCTTTCCTCCTCTACTTTTACTTCTTCTTCTTACCCCCACCCCCCCCTCCTCCTACTCCACACTTCCCCTTCCACATCCCATTAGTCGCTTACTCTGTCTGCACTTCATCAGTCAGAGGTCAATTAACTCTCGAGAGGGCAGACACGGGGAGAGGGGGAAATGAACAGTTTGGCAAATGCTGACAAACACACTAAATGTGCGCGCTGACGGAGTAGCCGCAGGTGCACACAAAGTCGCTTTCTGAGACACTTTAACCGACTCCAGACAGGCAGTGCAACAGGATAATGTCAGCGTCCTTGAATCTGCGCTGGCCGTCTCTTAAAAGCCTCTCCGTCGTGCGGTGGTTTAGCAGAATATGTCCGCTATGATGTCTAGAAAAAAAGAAAGGGAGAGCCGCAATTTGCTCGACACAAATTATTCCATCAGCTACGTTAGAATGGCTGAATGGGTTGACCCGGGCTTTTGATTGAGTTTGATAACGGCACAAACGTACCTGCTTTGAAAGTGAAGTGCAGCGAAAAAAGGTTGATTATATTCTCTCTGAGCTCCACGATCACAGAGGAAATAGGCAGATTAATCACAAAATAAGAGATTTCCTAGAATATTTAAGGCGGGCTTTCTGCTTCATTCAAAGCGGCAGCCTGCATATCAAATCTCTCAAACGTCTACCTCTCAAATATATTTGACTGTACAACTTGACTTCAGAATTACATTTCTCAAAGTTTTCACGGTCACTCTCGTGCACACACACGCACACGCACACGCACACACACACGCGCGCACACACACACACACACACACACACACACACACACACACACACACACACACACACACACACACACACACACACACACACACACACAACTCCCCGTCTCCCGTCCTTGCGTCTGCCACTGAGAGTTCAAAATAATCATCCTGCTTTTTCTCTCCCTGTCGATCCTTTTCTCCCTGCACGCTTGCCTCTCCGCTCTGCTAATTTATTCTTTTTTCTGAGTAAACATCCACTCCGCTCACAATCAAAGAGAAAGCCAAACAAGGAAACAGAACTGAACCAACAGAAACCCCGTTGGAATTGTAAAGACTGCACACTCAAGCAGAATGCTAAAGTTGCCACTGGAAGCGAGGGATTCTGTCAAAGACAAAGGTTAGGCGAGTGCAGGGCCGTAGTCAATTCCCATCAGACAATGTTTTTACAGAGGTCAGAGTTAATTAAAATCAAACAGTGTTCTCCTTCTCAATTGTAAAAGTGAGCGTTTTCTTTTTTTTTTTTCAAAGTCAAAGTGAACATAAATCTTCCCACATGTGAGGAGGGAAACAGTTGAGAAATGGTAAATTTGACTGGTACAGACAGATTTAATTCTCAAATAAAGTGTGTGAGATTCTGCCTTCGGCTTTTAGTGCAATGATATCCGATTATCAGTCATGCGCACAAACACACGCACACATACACACACAGTCTCACACACACACACACTCACACATTTTTCCTCCCATTTCTAATCATTGTGATAAACAGCTTTTGACAGGGAAGGCTAACTCTTACAAACACCACGACATCTACTGTTCAGATAGCTGCGGCACGTTGTAAAGCTACATAGACTGTTACAGCAGCCATGATGGAGGATAACAAAACCCCTCAGTGCACTGCAAGAGAGGGACGCATCAATCTCGGAGACGGGGGACTATTTCCACCCTTGTTATCTTATTTTAGACAGAGATGGGGGCGAAGAGAGACATTTTGGGGAGAAGGAGCAGGACGTGTTGCTCAATCTGCCCCTTTAGATTAACTCATTCATTCGTCATTGTTTTCTTAACGAAGAGATTATGAGCCTACTCGGAGCGGGGTGAGAAATGTAATGGGTAAGTATTAGGCTCGTGTAGTGAAAGATTACATGCGAAAAATATGTTTTTTAAGACTTCCAAAGTTTTTATTCCATATTGCTTTCGTTGACATTTAGAGAAGCCTTTAAACTTCACCCTTATTTTTATATCTTTAACCACATTTTTTATGAAAAACCCAGCATCCACAGGCACCTCGGCCTTCAAGTCTTTTATTCCTTACACACCTCGTGACCCCCCCCATCCACCTCCATCAATCATTTCCTAATCCATATTCTAAAATACCTTCCCCACTACCATTTATCCACCTCTTGTCCATCCTTTTTTAAAAATCGTATTCTTCTCACTCCGGCGCACGGCGCACGCTCGCCATTTCATCATAATCCCAATAGTTCGTAATCATCATTTCTCACCTTTTAAACCCTCTCTCTCATCTTTTCCGGCATCTCCCACAGTAAGCCCCTGGCACGCATGGCTACCAGCAGGAAGAAGTCCATGCTGCAAAGCTTCGGTGACAACCAAAATGAGGTTCAACAATCTAACAGTATGATAACACGATACATTCTTATTTTAAAGTATGCAGCTTTGAGAACTACCTTTCAACGGTTACATAAAGACTCCAGTTCCGGAAGAAAAATTCAGACTGCAGTACTGGATGACAACCTATCATTACCTCCTCTATTATTTTACTCCTACCACCATTTGAAGTGAGAACCCTCAACACGCATCTGAGAAAGGCCTTTTATTCCCATCTACTTGAGTGGAAAACAGTGCTTGGATCTTTAAATTCAAATGTTTTAGCTAACCTTGAATCCTCCATTTAACTGTTAGACAGTTGTAGATCCCTTTGAGTCTTGTACTGCTACGTACTTTACTGTGCTTTTGTTGCTGTAGCTTTTGTGAAATGGACTATCACTTTTGTGCATTGGTGTCACACCCTTCAAGCTCTCGATCTCTTTCTTATCGCAAAGTCTTTCTCAGCTGCACTTGTCACTGCATATCAACAACAACAAAAATAAGTTATTAAAGTTCCTGATCACATCTGAAAAAATAAACACTTCCTCTATCATCAATCGCCCTTTTGTTTTCTCACCTTCTTCTGGTCCCTCCATCGTTGCTCCAGCGTGGCATCCAGGCGATTGGCGGCCGTCGCCCACTGCTGTGCGAGGCGGCGGATTCGGCGCTTCATGAAGCTGAGGGACTCCTTCCCTGCCCCGACCTGGTCCAGCAGCACAGAGAGGTCAGTGCGGAAGGCAGCCTGGGAAGGTAATGGATTGAAAGTGAAAGGAGGAATGGAAAGAAGTGAAGAGAAAGCGTGAGAACGTAGTAATCAGGCAGAAAGAGTACCACAGTGGATTGAAACTTTTGCAGCAGCACTATGGCTGTTAATCTCAAGGTTTTAGCTACGCTAGTGGCCTAACTCTAGGTGTGTCAGTGGGTCCACCACTTTGGTCTAGACCAGGGGTCGCCAATAGGCGGGCCGCGGTCCGGATCCGGACCCAGACGCTGTCCTATCCGGACCCGGACGTATAATTGATGGATAATTGAGAATTGTACATTTTGGCGGAGCGCTTCTGTTTTAACCTGCGCAGCTTTTCTGGCCTTTACGGCATTCATTCAGCAGTTCAGGAAACACACCGACCAATTACATACATTGTAAATAATCTCACGTGACGCTACTCAGCCAATCGAATGTTTATTCCAAAATGCATCGTGAGTCGAGTGAGATTACGCAGACAGGCGGGAGACGAAGCAGTGAGAGAGAAGCAGTGAGAGAAGTGAGTAAGTCGGAGAATCAAGTTAACATGGCGTGCTCTAAAAAGAGAAAGGTGGACCTCGAAAACAGAGCTTTAACAAAGAATGGACGGACTCGTATTTGTTCATGGTCCGTGTACGCTTTAGTCATCTGTTTTACCGTTCATTCGATAATACGGAAATACCATGGTATTCTCGTTTCTCGGGTTCTAAGCGTAACGGGTTCCACGCGTAACGGTTCCACGCGTAACGGTTCCACACGTAACGGGTTCCACGCGTAACGGGTTCCACGCGTAACGGGTTCCGCGCGTAACGGGTTCTAAGCGTAACGGATTCCACGCGTAACGGGTTCCACGTGTTACGGGTTCCAAGCGTAACGGATTCCACGCGTAACGGGTTCCGCGCATAACGGGTTCTAAGCGTAACGGGTTCTAAGCGTAACAGGTTCTAAGCGTAACGGATTCCACGCGTAACGGGTTCCACGCGTAACGGGTTCCGCGCGTAACGGGTTCTAAGCATAACAGATTCCACGCGTAACGGGTTCCGCGCGTAACGGGTTCCACGCGTTACGGGTTCCAAGCGTAACGGGTTCTATGCGTAACGGATTCCACGCGTAACGGGTTCCGCGCGTAACGGGTTCTAAGCGTAACGGGTTCTAAGCGTAACGGATTCCGCGCGTAACGGGTTCCGCGCGTAACGGGTTCCCCGCGTAACGGGTTCTTAGAATAGCAGATTCCACGCGTAACGGGTTCCAAGCGTAACGGGTTCCACGCGTAACGGTTCCACGCGTAACGGGTTCTATGCGTAATGGATTCCACGCGTAACGGGTTCCGCGCGTAACGGGTTCTAAGCGTAACGGGTTCCAAGCGTAACGGGTTCTAAGCGTCATGGATTCCACGCATAACGGGTTCCGCGCGTAACGGGTTCCGCGCGTAACGGGTTCTAAGCGTAACGGATTCCACGCGTAACGGGTTCTATGCGTAATGGATTCCACGCGTAACGGGTTCTAAGCGTAACGGGTTCCAAGCGTAACGGGTTCTATGCGTCATGGATTCCACGCGTAACGGGTTCCGCGCGTAATGGGTTCTAAGCATAACAGATTCCACGCGTAACGGGTTCCAAGCGTAACGGGTTCCATGCGTAACGGGTTCTAAGCGTAACTGATTCCACGCGTAACGGGTTCCACGCGTTACGGGTTCCAAGCGTAACGGGTTCTATGCGTAACGGGTTCTAAGCGTAACGGATTCCACGCGTAACGGGTTCCACGGGCAACGGGTTCCGCGCGTAATGGGTTCTAAGCATAACAGATTCCACGCGTAACGGGTTCCGCGCGTAACGGGTTCCGCGCGTAACGGGTTCTGCGCCTAACAGGTTCCAAGCGTAACGGGTTCTAAGCGTAACGGATTCCACGCGTAACGGGTTCCACGCGTAACGGGTTCTAAGCATAACGGATTCCAGGCGTAACGGGTTCCACGCGTTACGGGTTCCAAGCGTAACGGGTTCTATGCGTAACGGATTCCACGCGTAACGGGTTCCGCGCGTAACGGGTTCTAAGCGTAACGGGTTCTAAGCGTAACGGGTTCTAAGCGTAACGGATTCCACGCGTAACGGGTTCCACGCGTAACGGGTTCCGCGCGTAACGGGTTCTAAGCGTAACGGATTCCACGCGTAACGGGTTCCACGCGTTACGGGTTCCAAGCGTAACGGGTTCTATGCGTAACGGATTCCACGCGTAACGGGTTCTAAGCGTAACGGGTTCTAAGCGTAACGGATTCCGCGCGTAACGGGTTCTAAGCGTAACGGATTCCGCGCGTAACGGGTTCCGCGCGTAACGGGTTCTAAGTGTAACGGATTCCACGCATAACGGGTTCTATGCGTAATGGATTCCACGCATAACGGTTCCACGCGTAACGGGTTCCACGCGTAACGGGTTCCACGCGTAACGGGTTCCGCGCGTAACGGGTTCTAAGTGTAACGGATTCCACGCGTAACGGGTTCTATGCGTAATGGATTCCACGCGTAACGGGTTCCGCACGTAACGGGTTCTAAGCGTAACGGGTTCCGCGCGTAACGGGTTCTAAGCGTAACGGGCTCTATGCGTAACGGATTCCGCGCGTAACGGGTTCTAAGCGTAACGGATTCCACGCGTAACGGGTTCCACGCGTAACGGGTTCCGCGCGTAACGGGTTCCACGCGTAACGGGTTCCAAGCGTAACGGGTTCTATGCGTAACGGATTCCGCGCGTAACGGGTTCCGCGCGTAACGGGTTCTAAGCGTAACGGGTTCTAAGCGTAACGGGTTCTAAGCGTAACGGATTCCGCGCGTAACGGGTTCCACGCGTAACGGGTTCTAAGAATAGCAGATTCCACGCGTAACGGGTTCCAAGCGTAACGGGTTCCACGCGTAACGGTTCCACGCGTAACGGGTTCCACGCGTAACGGGTTCCGCGCGTAACGGGTTCTAAGTGTAACGGATTCCACGCGTAACGGGTTCTATGCGTAATGGATTCCACGCGTAACGGTTCCACGCGTAACGGGTTCCACGCGTAACGGGTTCCACGCGTAACGGGTTCCGCGCGTAATGGATTCCACGCGTAACGGGTTCCGCGCGTAACGGGTTCTAAGCGTAACGGGTTCCAAGCGTAACGGGTTCTAAGCGTCATGGATTCCACGCGTAACGGGTTCCGCGCGTAACATGTACCGCGCGTAACGGGTACCGCGCGTAACGGGTTCTAAGCGTAACGGATTCCGCGCGTAACGGGTTCTATGCGTAATGGATTCCACGCGTAACGGGTTCCGCGCGTAACGGGTTCTAAGCGTAAAGGGTTCCAAGCGTAACGGGTTCTATGCGTCATGGATTCCACGCGTAACGGGTTCCAAGCGTAACGGGTTCTAAGCGTAACGGATTCCACGCGTAACGGGTTCCACGCGTAACGGGTTCTAAGCATAACAGATTCCAAGCGTAACGGGTTCTAAGCGTAACGGATTCCACGCGTAACGGGTTCCGCGCGTAACGGGTTCTAAGCATAACAGATTCCACGCGTAACGGGTTCCGCGCGTAACGGGTTCTATGCGTAATGGATTCCACGCGTAACGGGTTCTAAGCGTAACGGGCTCTATGCGTAACTGTTTTCCGCGCCTAACGGGTTCTAAGCGTAACGGATTCCACGCGTAACGGGTTCCACACGTAACGGGTTCCGCGCGTAACGGGTTCCACGCGTAACGGGTTCCAAGCGTAACGGGTTCTAAGCGTAACGGGTTCCAAGCGTAACGGGTTCTATGCGTAACGGATTCCACGGGTAACGGGTTCCGCGCGTAACGGGTTCTAAGCGTAACGGGCTCTATGCGTAACGGATTCCGCGCGTAACGGGTTCTAAGCGTAACGGATTCCGCGCGTAACGGGTTCCACGCGTAACGGGTTCCGCGCGTAACGGGTTCTAAGAATAGCAGATTCCACGCGTAACGGGTTCCAAGCGTAACGGGTTCCACGCGTAACGGTTCCACGCGTAACGGGTTCCACGCGTAACGGGTTCCGCGCGTAACGGGTTCTAAGTGTAACGGATTCCACGCGTAACGGGTTCTATGCGTAATGGATTCCACGCGTAACGGTTCCACGCGTAACGGGTTCCACGCGTTACGGGTTCCACGCGTAACGGGTTCCGCGCGTAACGGGTTCTAAGTGTAACGGATTCCACGCGTAACGGGTTCTATGCGTAATGGTTTCCACGCGTAACGGGTTCCAAGCGTAACGGGTTCTAAGCGTAACGGATTCCACGCGTAACGGGTTCCACGCGTAACGGGTTCTAAGCATAACAGATTCCACGCGTAACGGGTTCCAAGCGTAGCGGGTTCCACGCGTAACGGTTCCACGCGTAACGGGTTCCACGCGTAACGGGTTCCACAGTTTCCACAGTTAACGGGTTCCACGCGTAACCGATTCCACGGGTTCCACGCGTAATGGGTTACGCGTAAAAAACAAAAAAGGGATTTGCAAAAACGAAATTCGGCTCATTATTTGACTTTGGTTCTTTAGTTTTTCCGTTTTTCAATTCAGAACCAAAAACGGAAATACGACCGCCCATTTCCGTTTTCCCGTTTTTGGTTTGAAACGAAAAACGAGAATACCATGGTATTTCCGTGGTATTTCCGTATTTTGTTTTTTCCGAATTAACGGTAAAACAGATGACTAAAACGTACACGGACCCGCCAATGTGAAACGCTACTATTAGACCAAACATACCCACTCCAATCCGAACTGAGGGCACAGAAACGATTTAAGAGCCCAATATGAACGTTCCCCCAGAATATTAACAAATTCATTCACTGCCCAACGACGTGCTTACGAATGTTCCCTGAAAGTTGCTTGGATTTTGGGTCAACATAAAAAGCCATTCACTGATGGAGAGGTTGTCAAGGAGTGCATGAGTGCAGTAGCTGGAACTTTACTTCAGGGGAAACAAAAAGAAGAGTTATGTGAAAAAAATCAAGCAAATACCTGTCAGCAGCCTCAGCCACAAGGCTCATCTTTCTAAAATCAAGCACTTTCTTTTAAGATAAGTTTTTTTAAAAGTTCTTTTTTGTGTATTTTATTTTTAGATGGAGCCATTATTTTACTTGAAATGAGAGAAGAACATTTATTTATGTATTTCTATGTATTATTTATAATCTATTTGAAAACTGAGAATAATAATTGTTAAAATATAATTGATGTGTACTTTCTTTATTTGATTTGACAGTTGTTGACTACACAGATACGTTACTACTACTAGACTTCTTGAATATATATATATATATATATATATATATATATATATATATATATATATATGGCACTAAGTGGCGCGAGTTAGATATTATTGTAATGTTCCGGACCTTTGCCCGAGGAGATTTTCTCAATCTGGACCTTTTGGAATTTTAATTGAAGACCCCTGGTCTAGACTGAAATATGTCAACAGTTACAGGATGGATTCCAATGAAATTTGGCTGCAGATATCTATGGTTCCCAGTGGATAAATCCCACTGACTTTGATGACCCCTTGACTTTTCTCCACCGCCATCAACAGCTGGACATTCTTGGTTCAGAATGAAATGTCTCGATAACTGCTGGATGGGTTACCATGTGATTTGGTGTAGACATCCATTGGCTTTTTTGAACTTTGGGGATTATCTGATGTTTCACATCTAGTGCCATCATCAGTACAGAATTTCGCTGGTTTTCTTTAGCCGTTAGCATGGCTGTAGAGTTTGACTTTTATCTTTTATTGACTAGCTTGGGTAGGTAACATTAGAGAAAACCAGCAAGAGTAAGTTGGATTAAAAAAATTATCCAACAGTAAAAAACACCCCAGTGATGCCAGCTCTTTTCCAATGAAAGTAGCAGCATAATTAGCTCCAAAAGTTGCTAAATGTAGCGCGAAAGTCACCAAGTCGGCAGCCCCTCCCTTCATGCCTCCCTCCAAAGCCACTACCTTCACAATATCATAATGTTCGTAAACAACCAACATGGCTATTGTTGGTTCATTAGCTAGCAGATTGTAGAAGACTCCAGAGATACACAAAGAGTGCGTCCAATCATGTCATTTGTCCCAACAGGCTAATCACAGTCCTGTGACAGCCAGAGATACCGGATTTTTTTTTTCTTCTTTTTTTTTGTCAGAGATTTATTGATTGCTGTCCGGATGTAAAGAAAATGTCAAAAAATATAACAACATTTTTTCCAAAATACATTATCCACCTTAGCTTTAAAACACACTGCTCAGCAAGTAAAAGAAAATAAAAGATGTGAAAGAAGAGTGTGTCATTTTCTGATTTAAGAACACCAGTGGATGTAACCTGTGCATGTAAACCTTCTACTTGTGTGTTGGTAATTCTGTATTCTTACTGATAGTTTTTTTTTTAAAGAACAAACCATTTTGCAACACGATGCAGTATTTTCCCTGTCAACGTTAATATTTTACAGAAGTATGACAGAGTCCTCAGAGAACCGTGTTCACTTAGCCATTTGTTTTACTACAGTATTCAGAGGCTGGCTTTAGTTTCCCCTGTCAAAGAAAAGTTACAATAGCATGCATTTTCTAACTAATGCTCTCAACACTCAATACTGTCCTCCTCTGAGAACAACCTTGGCTCAGCCTTGTTTGTGTGCGAGATACAGGAAGACTGTAATCCACAGTCCAGTAATTTGGGTCACAGGGTAAGATGGAGATATCAGTCTTCATTTACAGTGACATTTTGCAATATCTCATTACTGCCAAAAATAAAGTGCAAAAAAGCGAGGTTAACCCATACACACAAGTATGTGTGTACAAGTGTGCACACATCACTTTAATAACGACTTTCGTGATTGCTCTGCGTTCCCAAACACACGGTAGAAGGCTGACCACGCCACTGTAACTGGTAACTGGGAACTGTTTCCTATCCATTTCCATTTTCCTTATTCCATTTAATGAACATCCACAATCAAAGATCGCTGTGATGGCCCAGAAGACACCTTCACTTGTACTTGTGGTGAGGAACAAAGTAGTTCATATATTTTCCTTTCCTTCGTAAAAGCCAGCAAAGGGAATTAAGGTTTTAAGACTTTCATTGCTCAAATTATGAGAGCAAGCGATATAACTAGATATGTGCAAGTACGTTTTTGTGGGTGTGACCCTGCATAATGCTCACACTAGTGTTTATTAGTTTGTCTGTTTCAAGGACGGATGCGCGATATATATCGGGCCGATAATGGAAAATATTAATTATTATGTATTATTCAGACAATTACATTTTTGTCGATAAAATATCGGCCAATAATATATCGCCGAATTCGCCAAACATGTCACATCTTGGCCTTTCTCACCCTCAGGAGTACATACACAGGTTATCAACTTCTTTCTAAAATGCATGAATGTGAAATTTCCTGTTATCTTATCGCTTTTTAGTTATCGGTATCGACTAAAAAACAGTCCGTATCGCGCATACTTTAATTCAAGTATTATTCCACAATTTCAAAGTCAATGTTGAGGAAAATAGAGGGTGGAGGAAAACAATGAGGAGGATCAGGCCGGTTTTAATTAGCAGAGAGTGAAGAGGGTCAGATGAAGGTTAACTTGTATGTAGTGATGAGGGCAGACTGCTCCGATTACTGAAGTCTTTTGAACAGAAGGACTGTTAGCGCTCCTATTCTCCCTCTTTTGAATGGTACTGTGGACATGTGACTGACAACTTAATGACACCCATTCATCACTCTCTTCATTTGTAATTTTCTGTCTTTCTTGTTACCACAGGCTCCCGAAAGCTGGAAATAAAAAAGAAGGCAACAATTTGGGACTGATAATAGAGTGCGAAAAATATTTTCTTATGGTATTCGTCATTTGGTAAAAACAGTAAATAATTACAACAAAACATTAGACACAAGACAGTATTTGTCAATTTCAGCAGCTAAATAAAAACAACATAGCTTTGCCAAAGTCTTTTCTTTTCCTCACTGTTCTCTACTCCCTCGACTTTACAGGACTAAAGATTTGAGTTTCCATTTTTCTAAAAAACATGAAGCAAGAAAATTTAAGGTCACTGATTACTGAACAGAGGTTTATTTAGGCGCCAACAGCACAGAAAAGCGTAGCAAAAAGGGTTTCTAAGAAGGGCAAGATTCTACATGATGGTAACATGTTTTATTCATGTCATGATTGTTTCTTTTACTTCGCACTACTCATTTGGTTGGTCTACAATGAAACACCTGTACTGTTTTTTAAAACCCAGAATGCACTGGAAGAACTTCCACACTCAAAGCAGCATCCACAAATCATCACCAGTGGCCTAAAGGGGACAGGAGTTACGTTCTTTCTTAAATACATGACAGCTAAATGAGAAAACTATGAACAGGGTGAAATACAACAAAGGCTACTCCTAAAAATCAGCTCTCATTTCTAAACTCCCAGTATTATATGAAACCTAAAGGAACTGTTGCCTTGATTCCCCATTGATTTGTATGACTGTAGTATTTCCACATAACCTCTGTTAACTGAGCACGCTTGGAAAGTCTGAGCTAGTTAGTATATTTTATGTGGCATTTTTCAGCAAACTGAGGTGAAAGGTGAGGTATCCGTGAAAGTAATAGCCACAAATGGAGAGACCAATATCCTGCTAACAGAGCAGCAGGTCCTCCGCCGTCTTGGCAACAGATCCAACATTATATTTAAACAGGACTAAATGCAGTCTGTATTATTTCCCCTGAAAGATACTACCGCTGAGTCGGTTTAAATGATTAATTAACTTGTGGTCATAGCATTACTGTAATAGGCGTTGTTTAGGAGTTAAGCTGTGTTTATGTGGCCTATGTAGCTGCTGCTTTCGTAGTGCATGTAAGCGGTATTGTTAGTTGCTACGTTGAGGTGGTGAGCCAAACAAAATCACTCGTGTATTTACTGTACATCTTCACTGTCAACCAGTAGCCTTCATCCACTGTGCATATAGGGCTGGGTATCGGTCCAAAATAATCCTGTACCAAGTACGATTGCATTTGATCCTTTTTCGTGCCTAGATCTAGACAAAAAAAGTGCGTTCCTCAATATACCTGTATGTCTGTCCGACAGATTTGTTCCTCTCACCTGTCTCTTGGGGGCCTTTGGCTGCAGTACATACTGGGTGGGGGTGCTGCTGTGGTTCCTCCAGGCCAGCGGGGGGCAGAACCACTCCACCTCGCTCAGGTAGACGAGGAAGGAGCAGTCTGAACCGTCCACGCCGTAGAAGGCGTAGCAGGGGTCCGATGTCCAACGTGCACGCATCCACTGGACGGTACCAACAAAATCATATAAAGGGATTATAAACTATTTTCTTTAACAGTGGTTACAAATCCCCAGGGATGTGCACGGAGGATTTGCTACTGGGCTGCAAGGAAAATGTAAAACTCAGCAAAAAAAAAAAAAGCTACATAAATATATTAAATTTACAGCTATTTTTGCTCTAATTACCCTAAACTTGGCACGGTTTGTCTCTAATGTGTCTTTCCTCATCACGCCATGTGACACCTCCCACCTAAAGGATAGTTATTTTGAAGTAGCAACTCAGAGGTAAAAAAGGTCTAGCGTGTGTTTTATAATATCTTAAAACTTTATTTTGGTTGTCACATCCCTGTTAAAAGCACCTGCTGTACCACCACGACTGAAAATAACAGATGAACACTCACATCTACTTTCCCTGGGCACTCAGGAAAGCGGAGGTCTCGTGGTACTTCACACTGGCTTGACGTCCCATCTCTCACTGCTGAAAAGACACAGTGAGTGAAATTCAAACATTGGTAATAAAACATGCACATACGTTTCTATTTCATCCAATCCTGGTCGTCCAGGATTCATAGAACCGTAGTTACATTCGTAACTTTCGGTTTGTAGGCTTTAACGCACCGGGATCCACTCCCGTTTTTAAATATCGAGCTAAATGAAAAATCCATATATAACTCCTGTGAGTGAGATATTTTGCTTCACCCACAATCACAATTAGTCTAGGCTTAGCTCTCTTAAGTCAGTCGGCTTTTAATATTAATTGAATATGAAATAACTATTCCAACAGCAACCAGCAAGTGTACGATCATCCATCAGCTCGTTTATCAGCATATGGTGCACAAAGCCTCTTTAAAAAAAGAAATGCACGTTTTACTTTTTTATTAAAATCATTTTAACAACTGGAGACATGAACTCGTCTAACCCACAGGCTCAACCCCTCAGAACCGCCAGGTTACAGTGTACATTAACGGCTTTGTTGCACTCGCCTGTGAAAGTTTTTATGGCGATCCTCGCTTCCTCCATCATCATTAACATCATCGCTTCGAGCGTATGCCATATGCGCCGTCGGTGCCCATAAATCCCCGCGGTTTCTTCTTTCGCAACATCGCATTCGTATCTACTCTACTGCAGTGCACACTATTCACCGGGCCTGACACACACACGCCCCGTCTCCCCGCTGCTGCCAACCATCCTAGGGTTACGCTTGCAAATCTGTCTGCTCACTTAGGCTACACTCACTGCATTAATTGCTCCACTGACTTAGTTAACTGCTGCCGATGTGAGGAAAAGAAGGGAAGAGCGTGACAGAGATAGAAATGATGTCGTCCAAATAGAAATCCAAGGTTCAATTTCTCATTGTTTTTCTGTCTTTCAAACCCCCCCCCCCTTTTCCCCTCTCTCTCTGGGCCAACACATTTGCCTTCTCTCTTAGGTTCCGTTCGTTTCCATTTGCCTAATGAAAGAGAGACATTTCTCCACATAAGTCTTCCCCGGGGCTTCTCTCCAATCGACTGCAAACACACAGACACCGAGACACACACCGCTTTCAAATATGATTACAATAGCAACCACGGTAGGAACAATTGGAAACGTGGTCAACTAACTAGATCAAAACTTGGCTGCTGTTCCTGCAAGACAGAAAATAAAAGCCTTGTCGGTGCTTGAGGGGAAGGATATTCTAATCACGTCCTCTTTCTTTCTCTCTCTCTCACTCGCTCTCTCTCCTGTCGTTCCCTCTTGCACATGCCTGACCACGAGATAAATAAACCGCCACTGAGCCGTATGATAATAAAGTCTGCCGGCAGTGTTTCAATTCATCTGTGATTAGAGAAAGCAGCAGTGTTTTCATTTTGCCGTGTGCCGTCGTCCCTGCAGATGCAGTGGGGAAAAACAAAAAGAGATGTAACGCTCATTTATTCTCATGTAAAGAGTTGGGCTATTACCCTCAAGAGAAAAAGTGAGGGAGGAGAATAAGTTGGAAAGAATGATCATAATGTGGGCTGTATTATTTCTGTGTGCAAAACTCAGGTTTTGATAAAAAAATGGGCAAAAGCAAGACAAGACGGGGTTGGATGGCAGCAATAAAGCAATGATGAGATATACAGAGATGTCCACAGTGTCCCACATGTAAAACAGAACAGTGCTGCCAAGATGACTGGACTACTCACATTTATCCGTCTTACTTTCATAAATCTGATATCTAACAATAAGCTTTCCTGGTTTTCACTTATGTTAAGATAGAAAATAAATGCTACAAAAGGTGCAACTCTCAGATCTCAATGTTTTCAGAATGTTTTTCGGGTTGATGTTTGATTGATTGGTTGATTACCTTTTTATTCTGTTAGATGTCTGAAATAATAATACGTGTCTTATAAAATGAGACGACAAAACGTCATCACGCTGACTAGTCGGCCTTTACAGCCTCGTTTTGTATACTGGCGCTCATGCGACCGTGATGTAGTTTATTTATGGCCTATAACGCTTTTTACTTCTGCTGATTTCAATCACGCTTCAAAAATCCTAAAAGTGGTGTTCATTTGTGAAGATTATCTTACTGAACAAAACGTGCAAGCATCATAAACTTGTGTTCGCCACGGATCTTATGGGAAAATCCCATTGGCTTTCATTTTTAGGGAACGAGTGCGATGCTAACTTCAAGGGTTGGCCTACAAAAGTCATCCCTCAGCGCTCTATTTACCAGTGTTGTTTATGGATTCAGTCAAGTCTGGCTAAAGTAACATAGACAAAGCTCAGCAGTTCATGAAGAGCTTTTTATGTTCTGTAACTGTAGCATGAACGCATGGTGGAATTAGCAAACTAGCTAGCTAAAAAGCCAGCAGCTAAATGAGTAAAATTTGATAAAAAAACTAATAAAACTTAATGGTTCATCCACACATTCTTGTCACAGCGTGGGAAAGCACATTGCTATCACCAGGTTAATTAGACATTAACACTGCTAAAACCAGATTTTGTAATGTGCTAATATCTTAATTTCAAGTCCACAGAAAAGAGGGAATAGGCTTATTCTAATGCTACACAGTGGTTACAGAGAACGAGCCAACGATGGACGCAACTGGGCAAGTCTTAGCTATTAGCTAGCTACAAATTTAAACTGCGTGTGTGTCCCTCTTACTCTGCATGTGTGTGTCTGCATATCTACTTTATATTCTCTTCTATTCTGTTGGGAGTAACAGCAACAATAGAAGTTTAGCTCCAACACAAGCTGACAGCTGTGCATGAGTCCAGCTGTGCTTCAAGTTACAACATTGCTGAAGAATAACACTTAATGTAACTTTGTCCTTTGCGGGGATGTTCTTAAGTTAACAGTACGCAATGCACTGCGTTGTCCTAGTTGTACCTCACTTTCAAGTAGTTGGTATTGTGTTTCATTCTTCGCTGTTTTGGGGCCATTGCTAATATTACTTTCTTATTCCAGATGTGTGTACT
The DNA here is from genome assembly GCA_032191485.1 of Leptoclinus maculatus. Classification (NCBI taxonomy): domain Eukaryota; kingdom Metazoa; phylum Chordata; class Actinopteri; order Perciformes; family Stichaeidae; genus Leptoclinus; species Leptoclinus maculatus. The sequence goes on from JAVDOI010000009.1 coordinate 13,438,760, forward strand.
TGGGTAATCCCTTCAGGTTGGTGCTGTGTAGTATTGTGAACTGTTTATCTAATACCATACTGTTTATGCTGTCACTAATATTGGGTGTCTGCCATGTGCGGACTTTGACATTTTTTATTGCGTGTTGCTTTTAGTGTGTTTAGTGCTGATCTATAGCACGATGTAGTCTCTAAAAAACCCCAGAGTCTGTCAGATTAGATGCTCTCTGTATGTATTACACAGTCTTAGAGTCACGCAGTCATGACACTCGCTTCTCTTTTCAAACGTTATGCTTCCTAAATCATGTCTTAAGTATACATAATGTAAAGTAAAGTGAGGTGGTAAAGGCATTTTGCACCGATGATGATGATTGGTACCGTACCTCTTCCTTGCAACATGCTGTTTTGTAGAATCTGCTCCACCCTGGTAGCCATGTTGGAGACGTTCTGAGCGATAGCTTGGATCCTCTCCACCAGGCCAGCTGGTTGAAACCTGCGCACACAACACACAACACACAACCGTAGAGTGAAGGGGGGACAAAGGCGTGCATAAATGAGAGGGACCCTCGCACTGTTGTCAGTTGTTTCACTCATAGGGACTTGTAGCATTACCATTGCTTATGAGTTACTGCAGGTGTATAAACCAACATCCCTGAACAAACACAAGCCCATGCTTACTCTCACATGCACACACAGGCTCGCACACACTCGACACAATTACATTATTATTTTTTTTCTTTTCTTTCTTTCGTTGTTTGTTTTGTTGTAATGTAATGTCTTATGCATATTTCATTTTATGTTTGTAATTTTGTAAAATGTTATATAGGTGGAGGCTTCGAATAAGCCCAGTTGGCTTTCTGCCTCTTCCTGCACTGTGATATTCATTTATCTCTGTTATGTTTGTTTATTTTTAATTTTATTGTTTGAATTGTGCAAAATAAATGAATAAATAATGGAAATTCAATTTGGCTAAAAAGTCGAACTCGTCAGTTATTCCACCTTTTAGTTGCGTCTCATTGTTGTCCCCCCTTTTTTTACTCTCCCTTCCCCTCCCTTGCCTCTCCTTCTCTGCTTCCCCTACCTTCCCTTTTTACATCTCGACAGATGTAGAAGTGTTAGTGGGAGATGCAAATTGTTAGACACTTGGTTGGAGCGTGAAATAGAAAAAGACCTCCGCTGTTAATACCACTTCCTCTGCAGGGCGAGAGACTTCCCGTTCACATAATAAGATGGGTGGGAAATGTGTGTGTGTGTGTGTTGGTTGTTTGTGTCCGTGTGTGCGCGCTCATTGTAGTTCTGCATATTTCCGAAGCATCTGACTGCATGATTGCACATCACATGAAGCCAAGGCTGCGCATCCACACATGTCCATACGGCTGTGCCCATTACGTCCATTCAAATGACTTGATTTCAGTGTGGATTGTGACTGTGTGCGTGTGTGAGTGTGTATGTATGCGTGTCTGAGTATGCCTTCCTGTTTCTCTGTTTTGTCTCATCAGAGGATGGTATTAACCCTCATTAAAGTCAGAAGATGAAACACAGCATAATAACAAATCATCAGTGATGATGATCGGAATTATTGATTGTGTGTGTGTGTGCGTGTGTGTGTGTGTGTGTGTGTGTGTGTGTGTGTGTGTGTGTGTGTGTGTGTGTGTGTGTGTGTGTGTGTGTGTGTGTGAGTGAGGATGGAATACAAGGCTTAAGTTTTCTAAATGCCAACAGCCAGCAGCTGCATGAAAAATGAAAAAAAAAAAAAAAAAGTCATAGGGCCGAGGGAATAATGAGAGGAAAGTATAGCCCCAGTTCCACCGAAAGCCGGATATACTACGGATGTCCCCGGATCACCCCGGATCACCTCGGATAAAAAGAGGTGAGAACCGGGGTGATCCGGGAAGGAAATCGTCCCGGATGACAACACATTTGACATGTTTCCCGGTTCTACTACGGTTCCGCCACGGATCACCCCTGTTCAAGCCTGGTTCATCCCGGATGGCCACGGTCTATCCCGGATGGCCACGGTTTGACCACGGATGAGCACGGTTTGACCACGGTTCAACTACAGATACGCCACGGACACGGCCCGGATGCGTCACGGATGCGTCCCGGATGAAGCGTCAGGGTATAAATAGTTCTGATTTTCAGAGACAAAATCATTCTTCCAAAAATATTTGAAAGGACAACAACATGCCGAAAATTAAACCCAAGAAGAAGGCGATGACTGCTGCAAAGAAGAAAGCTGCTGCTGCAGCAGCAGAAGAAGAAAAGAAAAGAAGAGAAGAAGAATCTCTTCATCAGACGACAACAACACGCCAAAAATTAAACCCATCCGGGGTGCTCCGGGGTGTCAACTAGCTCCCGTTTCATCCCAGATTAACACGGTTATACTACGGTTATGCTACGGTTCATCCCGGTCTTACTACGGTTACGCTACGGTTCATTACGGTCCTACTACGTTTCTTCCCGGATGCGCTATGATCAACGCCGCCCCCCTCTCCATTCCCAGATGTCCCCGGATCACCCCGGATGTTAGTTGTACGTCCGACGAGCCGCTCGTCTTCCCGGATACGCCACGGATGGCCGCGGATGGCCACGGTTCAGCACGGATGGCCACGGTTTTACTACGGTTCATCACGGAACGTCCCGGACTGACTACGGTTTCACTACGGTTCCACTCCCGGATGACCCCGGATCTGATCCGTAGTGTATCCGGGGACATCCGTAGTATATCCGGCTTTCGGTGGAACTGGGGCTTAAGTTTGCTGCTTTACAAAGTGTAAACAAAAAAAGGAGGCAGCCATCAAAGTCACAGGCAGTCTCCACGCTTCATTAACAGGTTTGTAAGTATCACTTGGAAGCATCGTTGAGTGTGTTTAATCGTGAGCATTCAGTTTAATATGTTTACTACAACAAAGAAGTCATTATCCTCTAGTGCATGTATACTTTTGGGGCCAAAACAACACCATTTGCAATTTGAAATGTGAAATTTGTATGTAATATTGAGTATTTCTGTTGCATAAAATGTAGACATATACATTATCTCTGTATGTCAGCCTGCCCATCACACATTAGTGGATCCTGGATTTAATTCCCTTTTATGAAAATTATACAGCCTTTGTTCATTTAGACTCCTGTAAGCCAAAAGTAAAATACAAAAAACTACAATTACTGCCTCGCGGTTGTATGCCCAAGCCAATCAGTGAGGTTGCAATTTACATCCATGTCTGCCCAAAATGTCATCACTTGATCAGTTTATTCATTTGTGTGAAATTGTCATAATTACTATATGAATTGGCCAAAAAACATGTTTTGTGAGGTCACGGTGACCTTTGACCATTAAATTCCCAATGAGTGCAAATGGACGTTTGTCCCAAATAAAAAAAAATAACCAACAGGCGTTTACTGAGATAGAACATTCACGAGAATAACGGATGGACGGACAACCTGACAAACATAACGCCTCTGGCCTAGGCTGTCCTGTGCACAAAGGCATTAAAAAAATCCAAAAAACATTTCCAACCCCAGGCCAATGGATGCCATCCATTCGGGATCTAAATTCCCAGTAATCAGTATTTCATATCTTTATTCATAATTTAACTTATTAACTTCAACTTTCAGTTTCTACTTTGTATGTATATGATGTTTTTATGTACTGCATGTTTTTATCCTGTGTTTCTTTTTTTTTACTGCTGCACAACCAATTACCCTTTGGGGAAAAATAAAGTGATAGTCAAAGCAAAATGAGACTTCAGCTGAACGGGATACTCCATCCATCAATCCATCCATTCTTTGCACTCATGCAGGTCTGTGGCAGCCAAAACGTCTTCCTCCCTAGCCATGTCCTCCAGCTCATCTGGTGAGATCCCAGCGCCACATGGGATACATATTCCTTCGGACGATTGGTCATGCCCAGAATACCTCCACAGAAGAGCGTCCAAATCAAGTGCAAACCACCTTAACCGACCCCCTTTAATGTAAAGGACCCGGGCACTCTGCAAATACATTCGAGCAGTAAATCAAGAGATTTGCATACAGGCTTCGCTTTACACCACGACAGTCCGATGCAGCGCCAGCATTACTGCTGACGCCTGACGATCTTACATAACACTGAAATACTTGAACTCGCTTTACTTGGGGAACTGACTCTCTCTAAACCCGAAGGAGTGCAAGCCACTGTTTCCCCCCGCAGAGTAGAATGGTCTACAAACCATCCAGGGTTTTCTGTAAGTGACCTTGCATTTTCATACCAGAAAGAATTGTATGTATATTATTTTTCAGGAGTGTTTTTTGCATTCTGCACCACACTTTGTTTTTTGTGCCACGAATGGCCTTACTCTCACCTGTTAAAAGACACCAAAGGGAAAAATCTCCACGGCGTGAATAAACCTCTCCAAACACGCTCAGCGTGAATGCACCCTGAAACAGAGTTATCTCAATAAAAGCATCTGACAGAACTAATTATAATTTCACTCCCCCCATTGCGCGGGAGGGAAGCAAATACAGCATACGGGTTAGTGAAAGTTATTACCTTATATTGTCTTATAATGAGAGCCAGCATTATATTAGGCTATAAAATGATATTAAAATCCTTATTGCATGGAGCATTTCACAGACGTTCCCAGCTGTAGAGAATTACTGCTACTGTGGTACCTAAAAGTTGCAATGTGTTTGGCCTAAAGGATAAAAGCCTTTGCTCGGTTAGCGGAGTAACCCCTGTTACTGTACAGCTCTCTTTGGGTAGGGGGGGGGGGTTCACTGTGACTTTGCAGTTTGGCCTCTGTGAGACGTGACCTTCTAATCTCACCTCCAACGTCTGCTACAATGTGAACTCATCCCCAGAGATGAACACAGAGAGAAGTCATGGAGGGAGAGGCGAAGGGCAGAGCAATGTGTGAAAGGCTGAGAAGGAACAGAGAGGACTGCACAATGAGATCCAAACGAGGAAAAGAGACAGACAAGAGACACGTGAGAGTTGAGGAAAACTGCGAAAAAGCTGGCGGAAAACTAAAGAGCAGGAGATCAACCATCCACAGCAAACAGGGGGGGGGGGGGGCTTTGTTATAAGAAAGCAGAAATAATAAAATAAAGAGATCCTCTGCGCCTTCGCGTGGAAGCCAACAAAACAGCTTGACTGAAACATTAAACGATGATTATGATCAAAGAATACAAGGATATACATATTTGATGGCCCACAGTTGCGTGCTACTTGCAATGAAGCTTCCTCCCTTTTGATGACTGTAGACAGTTGGCTCTTTTACAAATGAGGGGAACAAAACAGAAATGAGGAAGAGCAAAGAGGAGACAAAACGAGAGGAAAGTATAGAGGGGAGCAGAGAGGGGAAATCCACTGAAGGATGCCGGGCAGAAGTAGAACGCTCTGAAGGGAGGAAGCTGAGAGGGAGGCGGTAAGAGAAAATCAATGATAACTACAGGGAGAATTTCTAAGGATACAAAAAACTGTGTTCTCGTGCTCTCCTTCTTTCTCCCTCTCTCCCTCCCCCTCGATCTAATGAGCTCATCCTCTTAAGGGAAAGAGGACAGTTCTGACAGCATCCCATCAGCCAAAGCTGTCTAGAGCAAAAGATGCATGTGACAAGGCATCGGCATGTCGGTTTGTGCGTTTTTTTGCCACCGTCCTGACTTATTCCACCCTGTGGCGTGGTGTTAAAGCATCACACTCCACCGCTTACTTTCCACACGCTCACAAAGGCCAACACACGTGCATGAATGCACACAGACGCTCACTACCCAAATCTGTGATTTCATAAAACGGGAGACGTACGACAGCATTATTTAGAATTTAAAGAGCAGCTGCACACTTAAACATATTTACTTAAATCCATTCGAAGCTATATACTAAATGATGTGACCGAACTGTGAGCGGCATCTGCTGTTTTAAATCAGACCTAATCTTCAAGACCAATACTGAGATAGAGTCGACCGTTTTGGATTAATCTACATCATGAAATAAAATATTGTTAACGGCCTCTAACCCTCGTCTCTCTCTCTACAGCGTCTATCGTTTTTTACTTTTTCAGTAATCACCCGTGAGGCATTCCAATCGCAGCACAAGCACACATCCTGTCCTCTCCTTTTTGTGGACTTGAAATGAATGCTTCCCACTCTGAATGTGCAAATAAAGTTATTACATTTTTCTCATTTAGCGGCTGGCTAGTTGGCTGGCTGAAGATAGTTTGCTAATTCCACCATGATTTCATGCTAATGTTACGGTGGATACAGAATATGAGCAGAACAGCGGCCTGGTGGCCAGCGGTGGCGCTGTTGTCTCTACTCCCTGCCGCTAGGAGACTACGGCCGGGAGGAGAGCAGACGGTCACTCCGGAGACGGTGGCGCTATGGTTTGCGCTGGCTGAATTACTACGTCCGGCGAGATACTGCAACCGCAACGGTCCGTCCCCGAAGCTGGCCCCCGATCTCCCACCCAAGGAAGTACTTTCCCAGCTGCGGGGAGTGAGGCAAAAGAGGCCGCGGGGGTGTTACTCTTTTTTTGAGTCTCATTTGTGGTCTAATAAACAGTAAAACCATCAAATTCATTGCCCCATGCCGTATCGCAATTTTGCAAGCGGCCATGTTTGTCGAGGCCGGGTCGAGGCCTGCGACACACAGGAGTGGGCGTGGTTTCATCTCTCAGCCTCTTGCCCATTTTTACTTTTTTTTTCCAAAATGATGCAGCGGGTGGACAGTCTGAGGGGTGAAGTTACACTTGAAGTGTCCCCTTTGCTTTTCTGCCTACTTCCAGCAAAAGTGCAGTATGACAGTGACTTGAGTGCTGTGGAAAAGAAGGCCGCCTGGAATAAAGGTCGCTGCAGACGGAGCTTGGACGGGTGCTTAATTAAGGAGGAGAAATAGGTAAAGCCAAGCCAGGGCAGTGATCTTCAGAGAGCGAGCGCCTCAGGGGACACTCACCAATCTCCCCTCTCATCCGCTGCACAGCAAAATGGAGTGAAACAACTCTGCATCCTCTCCCCTCCTTCACCCCCCCCCCTCTCTCTCTCATTTTTTTTCAGGCTCCCATCCCTCTCTCCATTTTCTGCTCTAACGAGTGGCTGCCCCGTGGGCGAATCACAGGCTGGGGCCTCAGACATCAAGTCCCATTCGCCGCTACACGGGAGTGTGTCACGACCAATGAAGCTCAAACAGAGATGAGACTCCCGCCCAGTCTGTGTGTGTGCGCGTGTGTGTGTGTGTGTGTATCTTTCTGTGAATGCGTGCCTGACTGGCCTGGATTTGGGATATGTTTTTATAAAGCTCTCTCCTCCCATTTGCCTCTCGCCGCTGGCCAAAATCACACTTTACCACGTCACTCATTATTCTCACACGCCCTCTCTCACTCTGTGTGTAGTATTTACCTGTAAGAGTGCAAGAGGAAGATGAGGAGCAAGGTGAGTAAAGGGAAGGCAGAGAGAGAGAGAGAGAGAGAGAGAGAGACAGAAACAGGACGAGAGGGGAAACGAGTGATGGAATGGAAAATCATTGGAGTGAAGAGAGACTTTGGTCGTCCCTGTGTGTGTGTGTGTGTGTGTGTGTGTGTGTGTGGCCATTAATCCTGCAGGCTATGTCCTCGGTCATGGGTCTGTGCCTTGGTCTCACGCCCAGACTGGTTTTAACAAGTGTTACTTCTAGTGAACTAATACACGGACACACACACACACACACACACACTCGTGAAACACATATTATTCTCCTTCTACAGCGGGGAGCTATCAAAGGAACACCATCAATACAAAACGTGTGAGTATGTGTGGGCGTGTTCGCGGCCATCGGTTTCCTGAGTCGATATCCTTTACATTTTGGCTGCCTGAATTAAAACTTTTACTCCAGCTATTGAAGCTGCTTCGCTCTTAGGATCCATTCAGCCCAAACCCAACAACACGGTACTCAGAAAAATAAAATAGATTTTTTTCTTTTTTTGTTTCGTTCTGTTTTTGTGATTTTGTTTTGTTCATAGAGCGTCGCTGTCGAAAGTAAACGACTTTCAAGGAGAACTCGTGGAAGCGTTAATCAAGGAATGTGAACTTGGTGTAGGATCTTTGCCTTGGCTCGCTGAATGATGTTTGGTCTCTGTGGGGGGTTCGATGTTTTATAACCCATCATGGCTTGCATCAATTTGTACAAACGCAATTTTAAATGCCATGTGTTGTTGTTTTCAAAGCTCGATCTAAAAGTAGCAGAGAAAATAATTCATCATCCTACTGCATGAGAATGTAAATAAAGCAAAACACTTGTGAAAATCAGCTGAATGTAGGCGTTTCAGGTGTGATCACAGATTCTATAACAACCAAAACACTTGTCCATGTTGCTTTGTCCTTTCATTTAGTCATTTTTACAGAGAACGTTTTGTGAAAAATTGACCTTAACTTTAAAGTAACTAAATCAGCATTGCAATCTCTGCTACAGATGTGGGTATGAATGCCAGTTGTGTGTAATGGGGCGTTTAGCCAAGCTGGAGGCTCTGTTGCTGGGGATTAAACCTTGGTCTCTGCATTGGTAGCTCCCACTGTGCCACTCAGGCTCCCCAACTAAACCCTAATAGGATTCTATTTCCATCGTTCACGCTATATTTCACCCCCGCAAGACCAATTCTGCTATTAAAACATGCAGAGCTATTCATTGAATATGAAAATTAAACTCGTTAAGGCCACTGCAAACTCTGTCAATTGACATCTTAAATAATACAAATGTCGCCGTACCCTTTCCCATTTCTAACTTCCGTCCAACGCGACGCAAACTCGGCAGAAAGTGCGCCGGTATTTCTGGACGTTAATGTAAAAACAATAATCGCTAATTATGGTTTGTTTAGGAGCATATTGTGCCCCTTATGGTGCAATTATCATAAATCATGTAATAGTTTAATCCTAGTAAGTAGATTTTCAATTTATTTAAAGAGACAGTGCATTATATCTATCTGTTATTTATCTATGTTGTAGTCACTAAGGGCAAACAGATCACTACCCATATTCAGTAGTCCTCAATTCACCCAGACTGCCCCCTTCAAGGCAATAACTAGAAATTGATTTCCGCTACAGTAACACCATGCATGTACCATCCTGCTTCGACTCCCTGACAGTAGACTCCTTTAGCAGGACACTTCTCCCTAGTCTTGCCCTCAGAGTTAAACGGCTCCCGCCACATTAAACAGCCCATTACTAGACATTGATTGCAGTTAACACCAACGCCAGACAGTATTAATCGCTCCATCCTTCTGCTCCGGTGCCGCCGCGCCGATCTGAACCCGAGCGCTTATCCGGGATCGTTTAACAAGGTTCGAAGAAGTGAGGGGGGTTTCTGTCAGTGTGCATCACATCACCCCTCCTGACCTGCGGCGAGTTTAGTCAGTCCGTTTGAAAACCAAGGTGGAGAAAGTGGAGTATGAACGCTCGACAGAAAAAGACAAATTGGATGTTTTGGTACAAAACGGGGCGATAAGAGGAGCCGTTTGATAAAAGCAGCCGCGGCGAGGTCATACAAGACTCGTCTGTTTGCGACAGCGATTTTAAGGTAATAGGCAGCAATTTGTACAAGAGACCGTAAGAGGGGGAAAACAATTGAGTGGGAAGATCAGAGCGAAATAAAATGAGCCTCGGAGTAAAAAGAAAAGAGGAGATAGAGGACATGACTACAGTAGAGATAGAGAAGTGATGTGCAGTAGGAATATATCTCAAATATGATGATGGCATTATAGTATTTCATGCCATAAAGGATAAGTGATCTTACAAAGCTCCACCAGCTGCTCCTTGTATGTATCCAAGCCGAGCAAAGAGCTCCTGATCATAGAAGCGTTATCGCTCTATGTCTATATTATACTTTTCCATTTTTATGGGGACAAAACAATGCCGACACTATTTCAGCCATATTATGCATGTTGTCTCTGATGATTGTATATATTTACCACTAAATACTACAGCTTTGCTAAAAGTAAGTGAATCAGAACTTAAGTGAATTTTGACGACGAAATATGATTTGGTGTTTTCAAAGGGAATATCACATCTCACCAATAGCACAGTGACACAGCTACATTGTTGGCCTGTCATGTTGCTGCTGTCTCAACCCATTCCGCACAACCTGATTGGACGATGCCTTTATCCGCGACGTGAGAGCTCAGGAAAACTTCACAACGTCACTTTTTCGCAGCGTGATATTTGTGTTCTGTGTGAAAGTGCTCATGACAAAAAAATAACGTGCAAATTGTTTGCCTGAAAAAAACACGCCCTTAGGCCTTAAATGAGAGCATTAAGGTGGGGAAAAAAATGATGTGATGTGTATTAGTCGTGCACATGCCATACATTTACAATGACAAATTAGAAGCCTTGGCAATTGTGTGAAATACTTCCTCATCATTTCACTATCACAACCGATATTTGCAATTTGGTTAACATCAATGTGTTGTTAACAGATGAGGACCAAACTACACTTGTGTAATTCACAAGTTTCTGAACCATTTAAGAAAGTTTTCAAATTAATTTTTGTGAAAAAGAAAGTGAAACAAACTTGAGTAACTTGAGATTCCCTCATCTAATTTTGGGCTTGGTCTCTCTATAACCTGTTACATCTGCGGAGACTGATGAATGTAAATCGAATTTTGGTGATTACCAAAACCCAGTTAGACACGGTATCAAACTGTGAAACGGGACTTCAGCGTACCTGTTGATAGCAGAGCTGAGCTCATCCAGGCGCCGTGCGTCAGTGGTGGTGGTGTTGTCCAGTTTGGACAGGCTGTCCATCCTCTTTAGAATCACCTCCAGCATGTCACTGATCTTCCTCAGCACACCACGGGACTCCACGCCTCCCAGCACTGCAGAGCGGAGACACAAACACGGGAGGAGGGACGGCAGATGAATGAAAAGCTGGACGGCGGAGCACATAGCAAACTAGCGGAACAGGATGCACATTAATTACAAAGCCTGCAGCTCTTCTGGCGCGCCATGCCGCAGTTGATTTTTGGCCGTGCTCTTGTTTTGGACAACTGTCTCTGTGCACTTCACCGTAATGCAGATCCAAAGAGAATTCCCTTCTGTTTCGTGCCAAACGATGCAAAAGTCCTCAATTAGATTTGTGGGAAAACGCTTGCAATTCATTTTCCCTCTGTATTGACTACCTGTGTTCTGCCGGCTCAAGACATTTCATGACTGAAAAGAAATGGACAGTTCCTCTGAAATTAAATAAACTGTGGCTGTGATTTCTCAAACCTCCCTCAGGATTGAATCGGTTCTCGTCAATATCCCTTTTTTTGTTGTTTTTTTTCAATTAAAAAAGGCGCATGTAAAACGCCACACTAAACATCCAGTGTGTGACACACACAGACAGTTCCTTAAAATAAAAAAAGACCATTTTGTGTAAGAGAAAGACGAACCCTAATAATACCAAAACACCGCTTTAACCTCATGAGAGCAGCTCGTCTTTACTTGAGCCTGTCTATAATTCCTCATCTCCAAGTCCACAAGTCAACAGTGTGATTATCTCCGTCTTTAACCCGCATATCTAAGGCTTGATCTCTCATTTCCTCTGCCTACGGCGGCGCACCTCGCCCAGTGCTGCATTCTGATCTCTCGTCATAAACTGGCTTTTGTTCAGGCCAGACCACACAACCTGGAGTCTGATGCCCTGAATACGGGCTTACCTTTATATCCTTTGATACCCTTTGATATGAGAATAACTTGCAGCAAGACTATGAGTTATGAAAAGCAGGAACTAATTATGCCGAGCTCTTTATTTTTCGTCTTCCCTCTCTCTTTCCGTCTGTGTCTGTGGGATAGCCATTAGCTATATTTTATTTTCACCCAGCACAGCAGAGAGGGCTGTGTACGTAGGTGTGTGTGTGTGTGTGTGTGTGTGTGTGTGTGTGTGTGTGTGTGTGTAGGGAGATAAATACATCATTGACCACCAGAAATGAAAAGTGAGTCTTAACACATACGCTCAGACAGTGAGGGAGATTGGTAGAATATACTCTCACTGGATAAAAGGTCTACAAGACCTCATTAGGATAATTGCACCGGCACTGCCAAGGTCAGGGTGTCTGTGAATTCAGTCATAATGGCCCGGGACGAGGGAGGTGGCTGAAAGGTGGACACACAGAGGGAAAGCTTTCTCATTTAATGTCTTGGCAGAACACATCTCTCCCACATACGTCTAACTCATCATTTTTAAGTCCTCGCAGTAAATAAGCAACAGGAGAATCTGACGATTTAACAATCGCTTGTGAAAATGAGCGGGACAGAACATTGTGGCTCTGGTAGTGGCGAATAGCGACTTCCTTTGAGCAAGACTCCTTTTTTACAAGAGAAGTGTTTGGTTTATTCTTTTTTATCCCTCCTCCAGCACATACAGTATACTGTCTAATGACACTGTATAAAGGTGCTTTTGTCCTTTCAAGCACCAGAGTGACCCATCTCAATAACTGTAGATAAAACCTTTCTTTAGCAGTGTTATTGTTCATATTGCTACAATTCACTGTGTCCTGTACATAGGTAAGGCTGCTTTCTGTTGGACATGGGGACATGAGAATAAAGGGATAACATGCTTGACTGTTACATCCCCACTTTCTTCCTTAAACCCTGAAAAACACATTTTCTCAGCTCTTACTCTAAATGATGGGGTCTCACATGAACACACCATCTTTAAAATCAGAACAGATTTGGTTATTTCACCAAATTTCTGTGTGTTTTTATTTCGGCAACATATGAAATAGAATCTAAGGACAGCTGGGCCTTTAACTGCATGTGAGCGGGCCCCACTGGCTAGCTCCCGGCTAACGGCTCGGCACTGCGCTCATACGTTACAGCTGATAACGCCGTCCCGACCGTCGTCGTTGTCGTCGTTGTCGTCTTTGTCGTCTTTGTCGTCTTTGCGGAAGTGTATCGCCCACCCTCCATTTCCCCTTCGGGTCAACACTTTCCGTTGTTTGCGCTGTTAGCACTGTTTGCTGCTCAGCCACCGCCATGTTGAGAGCCGCTGACAGGCAATCAAAATGCTTAATTTTATAGATATGAATATATGCAAATTCAATTAGTAGGTGAACACAAACGCAGGAAATGAAAAGACTAAAATGCAAATGGATGTTGGCTCATGGTACACAAGCCAAATGAGGTGTTCAAGACTGCAAAAACAGAGGGAAGGGAATGCTGGATAATCTGTGTTTTGGTAATGGAAATCTAATTTCAGTATACTGTGGATGCATTTTTATTTCAGTATAAATGTAAGTTTAACCGAGGTGTATAATAAATCCATATACAGTCACACATTATAATGCAAAGTAAATAGGGTCTGATGGAATCTGTCCACTTCAATTTGATGCCATCATTTAATGTTCATTGCAGTAAACGGCATGGGACACAAGGGACACACAGGTCAGGGTGTATTCTTCTAGCCTCCCATCAGAAGACTTGGCAGGGCCCATATTGACACTGCAAACACCTGGATTACGCTCTCCGACCACTCTGTCAAACCCCATGTCTGCTGCTTGACAGGTAATTACGGCCAATGGGCTCCGGTGCCCAACGGCTCCGGTGCAAGGTCATTGTCTGCCTCGATCTCCTCCAACAGCCGAATCCCAAGTTCAGTGGCTTATCTCCTCAGCGACAGATGTGTTCGTCTCAGACTGGCAGTGTCATGTCCTTTGCCCGTGATGGATCGCCGTGTCAGAGTGTGCGGGTGGGTCGCTCTGGTGAAGTCTTTGTGATAGTGGATATCATCCGTGTTGTAGGGCCAAGCAAATTGAAGCAATGGTAATGCTGAGAAAACGCTAATTTATTATTAGGGTTGAACAAATAGGGGCTTGTTTGATATTCAGCATTTCTCCCAGAAATTATAGTCTTGGCAAAGCCTCTAAAAAAGCATTTAGATGACACAAAGTACACGCACTTTTAAAGTGTGTTTATTTTGCAAAAATCATGCAGTACTTGGATACTGTTACATTCGGGTGATTCTCTTTGTACTTGGCTGCTAATGAAAATCAGATAAGTAGAATTAGAAAAAATAAAATAATATTACAAAAGCCTTGCTGATAGATAACAGCCACAAACTGCTGTGATGTTCAGCAGTGCAGCAAAGGGGTAAAATGGGAGTCAAGGGATCCAAAAGTTAATGAATAGATCTTTGTTACAATAGTCTAATGTATCAAATATAATTTCGAGTCAGGGGGCTAATTGTTCTGGGACTCTTTGTTTCTTGATGAATATCTGTATCAAACATGAAGCCACAGAAGCCACACTCCCATGGATGGCAAATGACCGGCTGTAATAAATGAGCTCCATCTTTGAAAAGCTGATCCTTGTTGCGATTTCATCGCGTACCTTGATGAAAGATACGCTGGATCTCTTTTTAATGCGTTTGACTGTGGTGACCAAACACCAATTTAAAAAGGACAAGCAACAATATTCCCAATAGCTTAAATGGTATCATTAGTTAGAAAATGACCTTAACTGCAGATGGAACCTCATTCAGATCTCACTGGTGTAATTCATCCGCAAGTGAAGGACACTCTGTCCACAGATACTGTATGTGATGGACACAAACGGAAAGAACCTTTAAACATAGTTTGACTTGCTCCGTCTCAAAGGGCAGAGGAGTCAAAAACGGGAAACACCTGGAAAACAACTGATGACAGTAACACACAAATCAAGATACAAACAGATAAGGACGAACATGGTCGAGCATCAAGTGTTAAGAGACCAGTAACAACCAATTCCTCCCTTTGAGTATCTGTATAGAGTCTCAGGTTATTGTACATCAGCTCATTCTGATCCGTCTTTTTCTGATCACAGATCCGATGGTAATTAACGCCCTTCACTGTTCCCAATGGTTAGGCGATATATTGACAAGTTCTAACTGCCCGGTCCAATACAATCACCAGGAAAACCTTGCATGGCAAAGAATCAGCTTTAAGGGGACGTTAAATTCACTCCATTGCTGATCAGCGCAATGCATTTTGATGCAGCACAATAGCTTCTAAATATATTTGACTGGTCCTGAAGCAGCACAATTTACTGAACTCAAAGGAGCCAAAGGTCAAAGGATTGAGATAAAAGGGACTGAAGTGGATTTAGGAGGTTTCTGACCTCCAGCAGTAATTAATACTTAAATGCTGTGAGGCAAAGATGTCTGATAATTGATGTCTAATTTGCATAACTCCACTTAAAGCACCTCTGATCTTGCAACAGACCAAAGGAGCGAAAACTGACCAAAGACCACAGTGTAGAGGAGAACAAGCCAGATGTTAGATCCATCCAGAGAAGAGCTCCCCGGTGACAAAGAGGTTGTTAAGTCTGCCTCCCATTACGGTTAATGCCCAGAGCCGATGGTGTTATCCCTGCTCTCACCTTCTGTTCAACCTGGCAAAATCCAATTCAGCCCCTGAATAAACATTTGAAAAGTACATTTGGAAGATTACAATTGCAAATTTGATCATAAACACGCATGATAAATATTCCATTACTTCTGAGCAAGGTGGCGAGTTCACTTACACTATAAACACACCGAGGTTATATTAAGGTCCCTGCTGAAAGCAAATTTGAAGTGCGAGTTGGATCAGCTTTCAACAGCGATGACTGCCTCAAGGTCTAAAATAGCACATTTGGCAAGTTTGAGCAAAATAATATACATAATCTAGCCGACGGCGTCACGAAACAGACGGACGGAGAGAACGGTGTGTCGCAGTCAACCCCGTTTGTGAATCTTGCCAATTACAACACGTTGTTAATGACAGACTTCGTGTTGAATTTGCTCACCTTAATCAGTGCATGCATGTATTTGATGAAAGCTGACTGATGCCTCACTGCCCTGCAGTTCTAATTATGCTGCAGTGGCACTTTTTTGATCCCAACAGAGTTATAAAGCGGAAGATTTAAAATGGGTTTAAAGTGTTGACTTTCAAACTGACTCCAAATAACCAAATATTTACTTTAATAGAATTGTGCTGCAAGTTATTTACTATGCATGAAGGAATAATTGTCTCAAGAGATCAAACTAAAGTGTTTATTTTAGTGTGGGGGGGGGGGCCTTCAGTCATGAATCTAGCACAGAGTGGCTGTACCGTCTGAGTGACTACCTGTTTGTGTTTGTGGAAGATAAATGCAGACGTAAGATTCAATGAGAGTCAAAGCAGTGCGCTAATAGGACAAAGCTGCCGGCATACTAGTTCATGCCATGTTTGGCCTCCCCCACTGGCATGCGGTGGGATAAATCACACACACAGATACACACAAATACAAACTCACATCACACACACTGCCCACCATATTGGACTGAATATTTAGTGGCACGGCACATCATATTTCTCCTGAGGACTGAAATGCATGAAGCGTGAACAGAATTATTGTTAGTGTCTCAAAACAGACTGCTGACAACTGAGAGGGAGGATGTTTGTGTACTGTATGTGTGTGTTTATTGTATCTACTGTCCAGTGACTCTCAAAGTGGGGTCCGTGGCCAGTGTGATAGGTCTTCAGATTCATTCATTTAAATAATAATTTTATTTCTATTCTTTATTTTTCACAAAAGGTTTCATAGTTCAACAAATATTTTAATATTTAAATCTGTTATAGCTCAGAGATTACATTCTAATCTAACAAAGCTAACGAATCCGCAAATATGTTTAATATATGGATAGCATTGTTCTAATACATTCCTTTCATGTCGTTTTTTTCACATAACTAAGATTATAGAAGTGTAAAACTAATCAAAGTATTAAAGGGACATACATGAAGGGGTCCCCAGTATATTCTCTATCTTTAAGGGGTCTTTGGCTGAAAAAACCTCAACAACAATTAGCCTTACATTCTGATTGGAAATTGCACAGCCAGAGGCAGATTCACTAAGGATACCAGTGTTTACCTCATACTGGCCAATAGGAACCGCCGCCAAATCAATACCATCTTTTTTGTGTGTGTTTTTAACTGAGTTAGACCAGAGAATATTCCGATAAAGGTGAACAGTGTAATCACTAGCCACAGATCTCAAAGAAATAGGCGTCAGTAGTTACAGTCACCAGTTCCATAAAAAAAGCCAACAAATGCTTTTGTGTGTGATTTGACTCGTCTTGCAAACTTGTTGAATATTAAATACATAGAAAGTTGTCACTGGAAAAAAAAACAGAGTCTCGCCAGCCATGTTGCAGAAAATAATAAGAGACTTCTTCTGCTATGTGCACGTACATAAAAAGTGATGTCATCCACGTAAAAAATGCGAAAAATATAATTTTGTGCAATTGTGGTTGTATAAATGTAATTCATGTTAGATTTCCCCGTTAATACAGGTGTGTGCCTCCCTTGGTGTGTGCAGCGAGCGGTAGAAGATGTTGTTTAAGAAAGGCTTACAAATATAGATTGAAGCTCAATACTTTGTTCCATAAAAACATGTGCATTTTGGAAATAATCCCATCCATGTTTTCTTCAATAAATGTTGATTTTGTTGATGATGTTTGAGAGAGGGTAAAAGGAAGACTGTAAGATCATTTCTGTTCTAACGTCAATATTAGTGAAGCTTTAGACTATTGGGTCCAGCCCTAGTTATGGATATGATTTGGCATATTATATAAAAGATAAGATAATAATGTTAAACGTTACATGATGTAGCATAGTCACACCACGTGACAGACTCAAAGACACTTACAAGTAATGTTACATATTTTAAATACAACAACACACTCTTTTATAAATTGCAGAAAACTTAGCCTGAATAAAGATTCTTTTATCTCAAAGCTCTCTCAGTCATTGAGCCGCTGTCCCCTGGCGATTGGATGATATGAAAATAGAAACGAACGCCAACCCTTGTTGGGAAAAATTGGGAAAAAAGGCTTATGACGAAGTCATGTAATGTGTGCAGGCTGGAATACAATGAATTCCTCCATTATGGTTGAATGCAGGGCAACAAGAAAGAATTTAAAGTGGTGGGGTTCCTTCCATCGAGAGTGTGATTGTGCCCAGAGATGCCTGTGTGAGTGTGTGTGTGTGTGTGTGTGTGTGTGTGTGTGTGTGTGTGTGTGTGTGTGTGTGTGTGTGTGTGTAAAAAGAACAGAGGTCACAGAGAGGGCACTCTCAGCTACATGAATGGGCTTTTGCTCTGCTTTTTTTGCATGGCTAATTGAATTAGGCCAGAGGTCTTGAACAGGGGGTCAGCGACCCCTAGGGGGTCCGCGGAGGTACTGCAAGGGGTCCGCGAAATTTTTGGTTGATTAGACAATTTTTTTTTTTTTTTCCAAACATGAATCTGTCCATTATTTTAATAGTTCAGTATTGTATGCAAGATAACAGGTATGTTTATGTATGGCAGTGGCACTAATAGGCCATCACGCATTTTCGTTTCCACATTTATGTTTAAAATGAAAACATCAATTGTATGCATTGACAGACAATGTTGATATTGGCATTGGTATCAGCTGACAAGGTATGTTTCTAAATGGCAGTGGCACGGCCACCGTACTCACTGTACCTTGCACATGTTTAAAATAAAAACATGAATATATGAACCTGTGTATTATTTGAATAGCTTAGTATTGAATGCACAATAAAGAGGTATGTTTATACATGGCACTAGGCCCAGTTTAATATAAAACACAATTTTATACAATATATATAGTCGGGGGTCCCTGCTCCATCTCTCTATCAGTTTGGGGGTCCTTGGCCTGAAAAACGTTGAAGACCCCTGAATTAGGCTGAATTACACTCCACAAACTATTTGTGGATTAGCAAAGCCACTGAACAGTTCAATATTGACAGTGTAGAACTACAAATCAAGTATTGCGTTATACCATAAAAATAGCATTTAAAAAAATTATCAAATCTGATTTGGAAAAACTCCGCTGAAAGAAGTGATGGATGAGTATTCAGCAGCGTTATGGGGCTTTGAAAACACTTGCCTGTCTCAACATATCAAGTGCGATCGAGCTCCGTCATTGAAAATGAAACTGTCTCGAAGCAAACTCTCTATCATTTGATATGTGGTGGGTTTGTGAGACAGCTATGAACTATAATCCTACCTATTGTGAGTCAGCCAATCATTTGTGTGTGTGTGTGTGTGTGTGTGTGTGTGTGTGTGTGTGTGTGTGTGTGTGTGTCGATAGCATGTACGTGCAAGTGTGTCTTTACGATCGTCGCTTTAAGCACGGCACACTGTAAAACGCGTGCATCTGTATGCAAGAGGTATCGTCTGTGCCAGAATAAGATGGTGCTCTGATTGGCTGGGGGGAGGTTTGCATATTCATGAGAAGAAAATCATTTGTGGTTTGATGAATGCTGACAGAAGGACCTGCTGGTTATGAATTGACACGTCTAAATTAACTGGAGACCGATGTCATTTTGTCAAAGAAGCACACACACACAGAAACACAAACACACACAGAAACACAAACACACACACACACACACACACACACACACACACACACACACACACACACACACACACACACACACACACACACACACAGAAACACAAACACACACAGACACACACATAATGGCAAACAGCACTGAAAGCTATGTAAATGGGAAAATCCACCCCAAAACAAAAGTCTTGACATTATTCACACATAGTCAATATCTTAAAAATATAAAAAAAATAAAACTGTGTCTCTTGACTGGAAAGCTGACGATCGAGACATGACGATGTCACAAGATACATAACGGACGTGTTTCATCAGTGCTTGATACCACTTTGGGCTCGTAAATGTTGTATTTGAGATATTCCACCCCAGTAGGTTTAATGTGAACACGGGGCTTCCAGCTGTGGCTCAGAGAATGCAGCTGAAACCCAAGTAAAAATCACTATGGTGGTGCTGTGGTGGTTCCTATCATTCACCGTCAGCTCCGGGATTTGTATGAGACGACAGTATCGTCCCAATCTGCCTTGGCTCCTCGGATCAAAGAGGGGCTTGTTTCGAAATCACTAAAACTGAGCAAACTAAATGCTCACGCAACTAGAAAGGTGCAATCAAAGGAGCGCAGACGCCAGGTGTGTTTTCAACGACCTGCTGTATTGTGTGATTGAATAAATGCAACCCACAACTGTCTCCTGGCGGAAATAATATCCCTTGCGTTGATACACACACACACACACACACGTTTACCCGTGCATATTCCTCCATCTCTTCCTCACTTCTCCCCCACTCCATCTATACCCTTCTCGCTTGTCATCCTCCTTGAGCCCCATTCTTACCCCTTCACCTAATTCTTCACCCTCCCCCCTCCGCTTCACCCTCCCTCTACTCCGTAGCAAAGGTAATAACATGAGAGTAAAACCCCTCTCTCATCCCTGCGGGCAGACAGACAGACAGGCAGGCAGACAGACAGGCAGACAGACAGACAGGCAGACAGACAGACAGACAGGCAGACAGACATGCAGACAGACAGACAAACGGGTCCTTAATGCCCCGCCACCGCTCCAATCTCCAGTACATCTCCTCTCCTCATTTCCACACCCACATGCAATTACTACAAATTACATGCAGTTTAATTATGATGGCGCAGGAGCTCTTCTGTTCATTAGCTTAAAGAACGGCGGGACTGAGTGCAGACAGAAAAAAAAGAGTGGGATGTTTGTTTTTGAGCTGCACGATAAGAATGGAAGTGCACCGTGGGAGCGAGGTTCAGGCAAATGGGAATGCGGCAAATGAAGCGCGAAGGAAGTGAAACCTCCCGCTGGCTATAAAGTAAACACAATGAATGCCAATGATCTACAGGACAATTCAATACGATATAAGAGGGCATATGATGGGGATCAATAAGCTATTTTGTACCCTACAGAATAGAATAGAAGCAGCTGGGTATGGCGGTATTAAACCCGCTTTGCTCCATCTTAATTTCCCCTCTTTGTTCGGCTTTTGAAATATTTATTGTTCATCTGGCTTTGACATTGTCTCACCATTTATCCAGAGATGTCAGGGCAAATTGGCTTTCATGAAGGGAGATGGGACAGATGAGAGGATATTTAAAGACACAAAGAAAGACGGACAGCTACAATGCCTATTAATGCTGACAGTTTCTGTCACTTCTCTTCTGAATGCGTCTCTGTTTCAAAGTGATCGAGGAGGGGTCTGCGTTTGGCTGTAATCTAGCTCTTTGTGTCTCAGCAGTTCAGCTTCAATTCAACCCTCATCCTTCCCAACATGTGCTGATATAAAGCCTTTGTCATTTGCACTTTTTGTTTTGAAGATGTCACACCCAAAGTGGACAAGATCTCTCCCTCTCTCGTCTTGAAAGGGTTCATCCTTTGTCCATCTGCAATAGCCCGACTTATTCTTCCTATCTCATCTTTAATTCTCTTGAACTCTTTCATCGTAGTTTACCTCGTGATGACGACAGAAGATGAAAAACTGGCAGAGATGAGCTCGCAGACACACAAAGGGACTTGAGACGGACAAATAAAACTACATTTGAACAGAGACCAAATCGCAGACACGCATCTGCAGAATGAGAAGGCTAATCTGTTGACAAGTGCGGTGCGTTTGTTTCTTGATGAAATTGTGATGAAACGGGGAGATAGCGTCGCCATCGCTATTTCAAACCCCCGATTTCAAATGGAATACAAAACAACGGTTTCCTTCGTCAGACGGCAATGCATTATTCCTCTTTGGAATTACACACGAGCAATGCAATGTGTTTATCTCCTGAACAGAACGGTGACATTTATGACCTCCCTTAGGATTGCTATAAGCACACACACACACACCAAATGAGAGCACGCAAAACACACTCGTCCTCATGCACCATCCCGACTGGCATGACAGACACAAGCCCTGGCCCTCATTACCATTTCCAACACCTGCTGAGGTCGCTGTCTCTCAGAAAGCATTTCTCTGTTGATTTTCACTGCTTCAGCACTCCGCTGTTCAGAGCAGACAGACACACAGCCGCAGGGGCTCCTTTCACCACAGCCACGTCGATGTATGTTAGTGTGACGGGGCGTTGCGTTCTACGCCCACACTGGCGGAGATCCAGAGCTCGAGTTTAGAGGGTGTGAGTGTGCATGTTAGATGTGGGGGGGTTACAAGAATTTAGATGGGGATTATGTGTGACACGACCTTTTCGCTGTTCTGTGTGACGCATTCTGCTACAGTGTTTTCACAAATGTGTGTGTGTGTGTGTGTGTGTGTGTGTGTGTGTGTGAGAGAGTGAGTAGGGCCCTACATGATGCTTAGTCTCAGAGGGATTTCCTGGAAAGAGGACGGATCATTTTTGTTCAGATGAGGGAAGATTTACAATTTTGGTATATGGATATTTGGTTTTGGTTTTTGCTAACCCCCTCTGATTTGCAAATATGCATAAAACTCAACAAACCTTTTGGAAAATGCTTCCTATTTAATGACAAATAATAATAACTTGAACAAGACTTAAATAGTTCGGTGGATTAGATTTGACCCTCATCAGATTAGGTTTAAATCGTTCTGGCCCTGATCGACTTCTACGTGCACAAGCAAAGCAATAGATGTCAAGAGTGAAAATTCCACTTGGCAGATTAAACTGCTTCCCTTTTTTGGCTGCCATTGAAGTCAATAAGAGTTTCACAGTGAGACCAACATCTGTGAAGCTCGTTTGGCTTGAGAAAAACAGTCAAATTAAAGTCTTAGTGACACACAAATAGATGCATCGTAATAAGACGGTTCAGTAAGTTTGTGAAAATGTTCAAAGATGAAAGATGCTCATGTTTTGGACGTGCACAGCTAACCCCTCAGCAGTAATTGCATGTGCTGGATCGTCTTTGCCTCTCCATTATCTTTCACTACATCACCTGAAGGCCTCCCATCAATCAACATTACAATGAAACGTGGTTGCATTGTGGCCCTGAGGGAAGGACGAGGGAAAGATGGAAGAGCAAGAGAAGGACAGCAGTAAAACAAGGGGATTCCGCTGGTCTTTCGAAAAAATAACAAGATACATGCCAGAGGCCAGCATCACATTCGCTGTCATCATACAGATTGCGGAGATGTAAAAATTGGCATTAATGGGACTTTCCCCACTGCCATGGTTTTCTTTCTCTCCTCGTCTTCCCTTCCACTTGTAATAGAATTCATTTCACATAAGCACTCGCTGTCTATTTGTTTTTTTTAGTTTCTAGAGATGAGCCGAGCTGCAGGCTTTTGTGATGACTAACTAGGGATTCATTCTCAGCTTCAACCTAACCGTTTTAACCTACCTTACACCGTCTGTGCAGACATTTCAGACAGTGAGTTTTTTCGCAACTGTTGTATAAAAGTCAGAATAAGCCAGAGGGCGGTTTCTATGGTGATTATGAGGAATGCGGGACGAAAAAAACAAAACCTTTCACAACACATTCATCCTGTACAGATACTTCAAATGTGTAAGATCTGGCCAGAAATGTAGTTTAAAAACTGAACTTAACAGGATGTAAAGAGGTTACAGTGTTGATGTGATGTAAAAGACATGTTGTGTTGCAGAGACATTTACTAAATTGAGCATGCTAACCAGCTGGCCCCGGCCCCTCCTGTCTTGTAATACCGCTTGTACCTCGAGAGGCGATAGTGAGTCACTGTAGTGTCCAGTCTGCCCTCAGACCACCATGAGATGTCACAGAAGTAGAGCGGCTTGTGATGTAGACGGTAGGGATGCAGCGATGCTACCTGGGCTTTAGGAATCTGCCGATACCAAATACCGATCCAATACCAGTGTCATTCTTTTATGTGGAAGGAAACGTCAGGCTTGGCTTAAACATTGCTTTCCTAACGTTAAGCTGTAACAACTAAATACATAGATATAAATCTACTGAGTTGTTATCTATCATATAAATACTAAATCTTACATCAGCAACTTGGTAAATTAATATGAACCGTCTACTGTCTTTAGCCGAGGTTGATTTACAGTCTATGTAAAGTGTACAGTCATTAACACATAGAATAGTCGAGCAGTTCAGACAGCACATTGCTCCAGGCCCGGTGTGTGTGTGTGTGCGAAACAGCTGGACACATCCAGCTGTCCGTCCTCGGGGCGAACTAAAGAGTAGGCGAGAAAGCAGACAAACGAGTATTGTAAATGTTTTAATTCAGAATTGATGCGTCATCTGATCGGCTCTTCTGATCTGCCTTTACAGAGACCACCGATCCAACTGTGTAAGAACGACCATCGGCAGATAACGATGCGTTATCGGAGCACCCAAAATTGGACATAGCGCTTCGAAATGTGGCGCCAAAGCCCATTGAGTCGAGTAGAAGGAAAGCGCCCCCTGTCTTTCATGTAATTTTAAGTTTTTTATTTTTCTTAAAATTAGTTGCTGGTTATTGGGTGGCGGGCTATCGAAAGCAAAATGAACCAAAACAGACATCCCTGGAAAAAAATCCAAAGTGGCTCACTATTCACAACTTCATACTTTCCCCTTTGAAGCCCCTATCTCCCTATTCTCCCTAAATCTTATCCAACAGCCCCTCCCTATTTCTCTCTCAGGACCTATAAGTGTTTGTCTCTATATTTCAGCCCTCAGCAGATAAATTAGCATCTGTCAAGGCTTTGCTCTGTGCAGACAGCTTTGGCAGAAGCTGCTGTCGTTTGTTTTTTTCGATGCTCAAAGGCACACTTCAGCACCCTGGCACATTCAGTCATCCCATTAGTTACTCTGACTCACAGGTAATGGAGCAGAGGACCGGTGAAACCATGTGTGAGAGGAAAGACATACCACTCTTGGAGCCAGAGTGGACATCTGGCCTTCTGATACCGGGAGGCTGTGTTGGAAACGTGGGATATGCAAATGTTTACAGTCGAAATTAACAGCTGGGCTCGGGGCAGTTTAGGTGTACAGCGCAAAAGGTGTTTATCTAGAGGCTTTTAGCCAATGGCAACAAACTGTGCCACGTGTTTCACCGAGCCAAAATAGAAAATAAACAAAACACGCTTTGGAGGGACACAGTTGTTGCCTCTAATGCGGGGGGAAAAAAAAGCAGTTGACTGCACATATTTTATTATTCCATACTAAGTTTGACCCGTTCAGACTGGGAAAATAAGATTTCGCTGCATCCCAAGAAATGAAAATCGTACATTTTGATAAACAACAGCATTTTGATAAAACAGCTGTCGATGCTTTTTGCAAGTGCACACTCCCAAACTTTCAGTCGCTGATGGAATTTTAAAGCAGCAAATGTTGGGTTTTTTTTCACCCCCCAAGATGAGGGCAGCAGAAAACAGAGGGAATTGTTTACATTTTCAGGAAACACAGCAGCTACAGCAGCTCTTCTCAAAGCCGCACTAAATAATGAAACGCTTTCATTATGATTTTATGTATGAATGATTTTCCACCTTATTATGACAAGGATGGTACATATCCAAGCAAGGCTGCAAAATCCCTGTAAAATGTACTAAAGTCTGTTTCTATTTTGCACATTTGTTGCAACTAACAAAGTTTTATAGTTTGTTTCTTTGTCGGTAACAACTGAGGAACTTCTCCAAATGACTGCAGACTTGCTTTGTTTTTGTAATGACCTGCTTTCATTTTCTTTTTAACTTAATTTGTTGGTGAACGCTAGCTAAATCATCCCGGACAGTTTTGTTCATGACCAACCGCCCGCCCCAGCGAGATTTGTGTTGGGTCCCACGGGATCCAAATCCCAATGAAGCCCTCTACTCTGTTGTGTAATCCAGAGCAGGCTGCCACAGCTGCCTACTCTGTCTAACAAGGCTGCAAGTCTCCAGGTTCTGAACATTGAAGCCAATGCAGAAGTGCCTTAAACCTGCATTATTTAAAAAAAACACGATATTGTGGTAGCTCTTCTTGTAGGTTATATTAGATCGTGTAAAATGCTATACATGATTCAGTTCATCAGAAGTTCTTCGTTAAGCCGGTATGCAACATGTTTGTAGGATTATTATATTTGTTTCTGAAAATTGCTTTCTACGGTACCGCTCGGTACCACTAGCCCCCCAGCTGGGGGGCTCTCGGGTCAGAAAGGCTTGAGCCAGGCTACGAATTCCCCTCACTTCTGTGTGAAGATCATTCCAGGCCTCTATGAAAAGGAAAAGACTTAAATATTGTGGTTTTCATGTAAGACTATTGCCCAAAGTTATTTGCTTTGAGTGTACTTGAAGTTATTTTAATTAATCAATGGAAATCCACTATTTGTCCACCCCCCCTTTTCTTTGCTGATCCAAAAAAATGATCCGATCCGTGACTCAAAAACGCGGTATGATCCGAACCGTGAGGTTTGTGATCCGTTGCACCCCTAGTACTTAGGCTTTGTCCATTCTGGGAGTTGTCCGTATTCTCGTTTTACAACTTTAACTCTTTCAAAGTGTGTTTTCAGTTCATCAAAGTTAATTATAACCTTTTTATCACCCCCAAAAAATGTGTTATTCGGCCCTCAGCTGTACTTTACTCCACCCCCTCTCGTGTCACTTCTGGTTGCAAAAAAACAAGATGGCGACGGCCAAAATGCCGAACTCGAGGCTTCGAAACGGCAGTCCACAAACCAATTGGTGACATCACTCAAATATGTCCACCGATATAGAGTCTGTGTCTAGCTCACTCACTAAAACATGCATTGTTGTGGAAAAATTGTATTAGACACGAAGAAATGTGTGATTTGTCCTTCACACTTTGCATGCAATAAGTGAGGAAACTCAAGGTTGAGAGACCTTGTAGACATTCCCGACTCCAAAAGTCCGGACCAAGGCTTACAGAAACGAGTTAAACGAGGTAAAACGAGATTCTGAATGACGTGGGATATAGAGTATAAGTCTGGGTGAAACTTATGTTACTTTAAGTTTCTGGTATATCTCAGTCCATAAAGGCCAAAAGCTTCTCTGATTAGATTTGTGTTGTAATAAACAAGGTTTTATTCGTCGAAGTAAAGATTACCTTGAAGTACAAGTTTTCCAACACATACACATACTAAAGCACAGCCTCTGATCCGTCTCCTTCATCGCTTAATCCGACAGCGGCGTCAGCTTCAATAAGCCTCTGTTTGCAGCCGAGGCTCTGCGGTCTCTGCCTAAATGCATTATCTTCCAGATACCTGAGACACTACTGTGTTTTATTCGACCGACGCTGACGCAGGGATGAGACTTTAGTTATTGTAGAGGGAGATTTGGAACTAAGTGCGTGTCGACAGCATTGCAGTCCACTCAAAGGTTATAGTGTGGAATCATTACAGGTGGCCCGGCAGAGACGCGCCCACACAAAGCCACACTCACAGTCGCACAGAGGCGCAACACACACAAATCGCAACACCATGCATGCAAACAACACACTAATTAAATCCCACAGGATGGCAAATTAATAATTTACAAGGTCCCCTGTGCCGAGGATGTTGTTCTTATGAAATATTGATGATAGCGACGAGACAGTTCCAAGTATGTTTGTGTTGTTCCTTTGTGTGTGAATGTAAAGGCTGGTAAATATATAATTGTACCACCAGTTCTTTGTGTGGCATATTTAATTTAAAGATTCTATTTACATCTATGAGCTCCAATATATGCCCTATATGCAACGTTTGTTTCTCTTAAAGCTGATATCTATCAAAAACAAAAATGTTGATCTGCTTGCTTGAGTGCTGTTAAAGACTGACCCACTTTTTTGCCATTTCATTTCTTTACAGCAGCCTGCAACTTTCTGTGTAACAATGCCAATAAAGTCTCTTTGAAGAACAGCCGTCACACACAAAGTGATGTAAACGTAAGTTAGTGTGATATTACTTTCATGTCTCTAAATCTTTGCTGCTTCTTTGGACTGCACTTTAGAGACTTTAACAAAAAAAAGGTGATCAAATCCATTTCCTGGTTTGTCTAGGACTTTTAATTTTTATTCATTTAAAATGTTGCTGACTTCCAGCGGTTTAAAGGGACAGTTCACCTCCAAATCAAAAACACATATTTCTCTCCTGACCTGTACTGAACTAGTGTAGTGAACTACATGAAGACAGAGACATACTTCTAAGTCATGTTTGCGGGCCCGCTCCCCTTTAAAGGCGGTGTTTTGAGGCCGATGTCTCCGTGCATAATGCAGCCTCCGGACTTTCGGCCCCGGCCCCCCATGGACGGCAACGGAGAAAGGTGGCGAGAGCTCTGACTTGGCAGTTCTCCATGACATGACTTGTGAAGGACTCAGCCGGATTTCTCCGTTCTCGGCTGAGATGAACTGCATAGCTCAGCAACACGTATCTTTCAGTTTAATCAACGGAATTGTTTTTTTTGGGGGGGAATTCTGTTATTCTATAGTATTGTTGCTTTTTATTTGTCATTGAATAAAAAGTTATTTTCCAAAAAGGTTTGGTTAGTTTTTTGCATGTTTGTAATCCTGAGGGGGTTAAAAAAAACACCTACCCAACGAAGGAATTTCCTAATCGTGGAATATTTTGGTCCAGCCCTTTCTAGTTCCATACTGCTGGATGTAACATAAGCAGTGTGCACTGGAGAAATGCCCGCAGCTCAAGTGTGATGGAACAACCGCTGAAATATTGGCATTGGTTCCTTCCACACCCCCACCTTTGTCCAGCAAATGATGATGCGTGGTCTCTTGGACACGCACGACACAGCTTAACCTAAACAGATTTAGTTCGGTCGTTGACAGCAGTGACACCGATTGGTCCGGTAACGATGGTCAGATATCGATCTGTTCCAGCTGCAGACAGCAGACGTTTAGTTTGAAAAGGTAGAGCCAGCGGTCCCTGCCAGTATGTTTTTGCACTCAACGGGGAAACACAAGAAATAAGACCCAAGTGAGGGAAACGCATGAGACAAACTAATGTCCATGATAAGCGGACACTGTAGTTTGTGTGACAGAAGCCACGTTGAAACATTGCAGCAACAGACGCCTCAAAGCTTGTACAAGACGTTCATGTGTTTTACATGGCAGATGGCAGCAGAGACAGAACCACGTATACATTTATAATGTAGCAAAGAAGACAAAGAGAGGGACTTGTGTATACTTACAGGAACAAAACAATGGAGGCCATGGACAGGGGGCAAACCGATATATAATTTACACTGGCAAACAATTTCACAGGATCGTATGAGAAGATCCACTAAGTGCTCTACAGCTGGGTGCATTTAAATCTAGATGTGAAGTACATTTAATTGCTGTGAACATCTTTTTTTTTTTTTTCTTCTAGATGTGAATGCAGCATGGATTTTATTTGCAGAAAGCTGTGCTGAGGGGGCTCGAAGCAATTTCCTCCATCGACTTGCTAAACTGTCTGAGCTCAGCTGCTTCAGAAGCTTGTGGGTATAGTCGGCCGCATGTGTGTGTGTCTGTGTGAGAGAGTGGCGGTTGGCGCATATACATGTACATACCTCATGTACTATGTATGCTGGGAAACCATCCGACCACTGGTCTGTGTGTGTAAATAATCTACAGCACTGACTACAGGTTTAGATTTATAGTCCCAGATTCCCCCGACCACAGGATGCTGAGTCGGACACATTTCTTTTTTCTCAGAGCGATAGCTTGACGGGAGCCACAGAGACCGACGGCGCCTTGAGCAGTCGGTCTCATTAAGGAAATGAGAGCGATCAATCAAAACGGATTAATCCAACTTGATCTCCCAGAGGCAGATAGAGAAATTTAAATCTGGACCAACACACCCACATGGCAGCGGGGACAAATAAGACATGTCGGCACGACGCAATGAAAATGTAGATGCGTACACACAAAGTCATTTTGAGACTGCAAAAAAAAAAAGAAGCCAAAAGCTATAATTATATAATTAGTAACCTTACAACATTGTAAATGTTTCACAGCTTTGCCTCTATGACTGCAACTCAACTTGTGCTTGAGGTGAACAGCATTAAACTCACATTATTATTTGTAAATCCCAGGAAAGCGGCTGTACTCCACCACGTCGACTGTGAGGTGAGTGCTTCTGACAAGGTAAAATGGTTGCGCATGTTAAAGCTGTTTCCGGTGAAACGTGATGCATTTCTCAGCAGACAGATCTGCTGAATGTTACGTGACAGAAACAAAGAATGAGAGATTTGGGAAAAGCTTTTATTTTCCGAAATTGCTTCTTTTTTTTGTTTCTGTTGTGCTTCGGCACGTCTTTTATTTACTGAGAAATGGATGGGCCCTATCATCCGAGTTGACAGGTAATGCCATTTTAACTTTCCCAGAGAGAGGAAGAGCCCAAGGCTTGGCGCCATAGCACACACGCTACCAGATCAGCTCAGTAAGCTGCTAAAAAGATGCTTGAGTGAAAGAAAGCCGTCAGCGGGCGTCTAGGTAAATCATTGAAGTGCTTGTTACCATTCATTCATATTAAACACAGGACTTTCACCCAGGAGGCCGCTGTTTGTGTCCCATGTAAAACCAAGTAAACATTGTCACTTACGTATTATATGTAATGCCAGTTACTTAACAAGCATACTTATTCTATGTAACAAACCTATTTTACATAACAAATACAGCTATTTCAAAACAAACCATGATGTTTTCCTGAGCCTAACCAAGTATTTATTTTGCCTAAACCTAGCTAAGTGGTTTTGTTGCATAAGTAAAAACTAAGTAAACATATGTTGGAAGTCAAAGAGACTGTTTGCATGTAACAAGCTGAAACTTTAAGTTCCATGTGAACAGTTCATTTTTCTCTCTTACCCCTCTAGTGTCCAAAACACTAGAGGGGTACCTAGAGCGTCATCATTTGAAGCGTAATTGGGAGTCGGAACATGTTGCCTCTTAGAAGCTAGAATTAACAGGCGTATTGCTTTGATCAAAGCTTTTCTTAAAACATAGAAATAGATATAGAAAGTGAGTGTGGGGTTAGTATTATTGAAACTGGATAAAGGAATTTCAGTTTAACGTACTATGAACAAATCGTGGTTTGATACATTTACGGTCATTCTTATTTCTGTAACATAAAGTCAAGTAGAGAGGGGAGATTATGTAGAGAAGAAACTGCAAAATTCTTCTTCTCCTCTTTCAACTATAACATTCATCAACAACCAAACAACTTCACCGAAATGGGTTATTGGACACGGATGCTGATGAGGCAACCATTAGAGAGAGCTTTCGGGAGTGTTTGTGTGTGACAAGACCGGCGGCAAACAGCCACAGCTTCCTGACGTTATCGCGCTCTGCTGACAGATGTGCAACATAACGGCTATTATCATTGCTGCTGGTGTGATTATTGCTGCAGCGTGATTATTGGGAGCACAGGAGAGCTTGACACATCTGTATGTGTGTGCGTGTGTGTGTGTGTAACACGTGGTAGAGAGAGAGAAAGAGAGAGAGAAGGGGAGGGGAGAAAAGAGAGATGCAGTGAGTGTGACCGTAATTTCAACTGACTGCGTGACGAGTGCGCAAAACACAGTGTTTATGCATTCGTGTTCTCAGCACACATGCATCTTAATTTAGCTCTGCGCTCATGTGCATCCCCTCTTTCAAAATGAAAACATCTCAACTCTCGGCAATCGCTCTCGCCTCCTTTTCACCTCAGAACAGACAGTTAATTTCTCCAGGTGCCACAAACAGGGCCTTCACACACAGTGTGTACAAACAAACCCAGATGAAGTTAAGTCCACCTTGTCGCCTGCTAGAAGAGACTCACTGGAGCTCCCGTTCATTTCTCTCTCTTTTTTTTTTTTCTGTGGTCAAACTGCTTCTCTCATTCTCAGGAGGAGCTGTTTTTCTGTGGTCAGCATGTAGGAACCGAGGGGTGAGGTAGAGTAGTAAAGAAGAAGATTCTGTAACTGTCTCGAGTGTGTGAGCACAGCTTAAGAGAGGAAGGGAGACGGAGGGAGTTGCATCTAGTTGTCTAAAAGTCATGGCAGGCGCTTTTGTTCTGCCGTTTGGTTTGTTTCATTAGTGTTTGTAAAACTTAAATAAATGCTTGAGGTAAAAACCTCAGAATGTGATGGGAATACATATATTTTTAAATCCCATGCACATAACGTGCAATTGCATTTATTTTGGACATGGTTCTGTCACACAAACTGGTACACTAAAGTAAAGTTTGTTTTGTATATGGTAAATTGATTTGGCTGTTTTCTACAAGGTGAATTGAAAACTTGACCCTAATTTTTGATGACATTATGTTTAGTTGTCAAGACAGAAATAACTCATGTCAGTAACTAAGTAGGACTGTTACACGGGCAACCCATGCAGGTAATTATTCTTATGTCCCTGCGTGTCAAAATCCCAAACACGCTGACAAACGTTACATTTAGTGCTCTCACACTTGAAGCCAGATCAAAAGACAAACTAGAATCACCGCCTCGCTCTTGTACACCTCCGCCAACCAGTCAAGTTGCAGTTTACATCTATGTCTGTCCGAAATGTCATCACAAAGCGACATATTGGCAGGACAGGATGAAAAGAGAGGCGCACTTTCAACACAGCAAAGGAATGCAAATTGAACAGGAGTGTATTGCACTGTGAAAGCAGAGCAGAGATGTACTAATCCTTATTACAGTGATCTCTCTCGTGCATTGTTTTCTGTCTATCTTTGCTGCATCTCTGCTGCCCTAAGAGAAATGTCGCTTCCTCCTTTGCAGCGCTTCCTGAAATAGCACCGGGGCCCTCACTGCATAAGCACCGTATCCGACACAGCCCTTCACATACAGCGCACACGTAAAATATGTGACGAGGGCAATAGGATGCAGGAAAGAGTCCACTCAGTTTCATGTTCGAGTTTGTTGTAAATTGTCAGATATTGCTGAATTATTATTACTTACCATTACACCTGTCAAACTAACTGTAGTGATGTATTACTAATGTTACTGCTAAATAAAATGTTGCCACTGTCCTTGCATGGCAGTGCTCTGTGTGCAAATTTATTTTTTTCCTCTAAAAGAAAGATTTCAAACGCTCCCTCATTCCACCATGTGATATCGACAGAAACGTTGAAAGCCTGAGCTGAAAGAGCTGTGATTCCTTTTTCAACAAGGCAATCTTCCTTTGTGTATTTTCCAACAGATAAGACACTGTGCAAAAGATAGACACTTGATACACAACAAGGTGCGGTGGGAAGGCCCCGGAGGCTCCTCTGTCATGGCAATGGTCTCCTTTGTTTCCAGTATGTATTCTAATATCACAAGACAAAAACAACGAGGATTTGTCCACGTTAAATGTAACATTGATGCCATCAGCATCGTATTATCTCATGGGTGCCTTTGCGCATATATCCACCTTTCAAAGCATCTCACGAAAGATCCTTTTAGATCTTTTTCAACTGGTGGAGAGACCACACAAGAGGCAAGCTCTACTGCACCTGAGAAAGGACTGGCTCTCTGAGATTGTCTCCGACTGACGGTTGTCTGATAACAATCGGAAACGAAGCTTCATTATTTAGAGTCAAATCTGTCATCTTGAAGAAGTTAAAATGGCTCAGGAAGCTTTATTTCTTCGCCTTTTCATCGCTCTTCCGTTACTCTTTGTGTCAAATAAATGAATTCCACTGCATGGTCATTACTGTCACTTTTCAGACAAAGGCAGGAGTGGATTCTTTTTTTTTTTCTGGCTGTGGAAGAACTGTCCGACTGCATTCAACACAGGTACGTGAGAGCAGGAAAAAAAGAAGGGGGGGGGCAAAGGATTACGCAAGAGTGAGCTGAGGAAACAAAGAAAAAGCTACAATTATTATTTGACAATAGGCATCTATGAGGGAAAGAAATGAGCAGCAGGAAGAGAAGGGGAGAGAGGTAGAAAAAGAGGATCCCCGAGGAAAGCAATAATCTCGAGTCCTGCTTGGTGTGCTTTTATCACCTTATCAGCCCACACCAGTGAAGGAACCAGACAAATACAGCTGCCTTTTTTTGTCAACACAGACATAATACAACCGGTAGTCTTCCCAGAATTGTCAAGCAACACGGGCCGCGACGTCGTAAAACACCATTAGTGAATATCTGCGGAAAGAGAGCGCCGGCATGCTGGAGTGTGACGCTATCAGCACCCGGAGAAAATAACCAGCTTGTGGCAGCGGAAACGATGAGCCAGCGACCTGTAGACAAAGCCTGATGCAGGCTGGGTAATTGAGATGGCATATTGCTGCAGAGTAACCTTCCCAGAGACATAACCATAATATAATGTGCAGTGGAGAAATTTCTCATTTACGGCCGGGTAATAGCACTTAGGTCAGAACAATGGCCCCCCCCCTCTTCTTGGAAATTGGATAGGCTTTCTCATTAATATGTATTGGTGTTGGGAATGGGCTAAGGATGGAATAACACGGCGAATGGCCTGAAGTTTGCACAGAGTTATAAATAGTCATGAAAGTACAATGCGTAAAATAGATACAGGTACAAACGATTTGTACTTGTGAGTGGTAAAGACAAAGAGCAACTGTGAAGAGCTGTATGCAACCAGTTTTTAAGGACATAAAATAATACCGCTTTACTCCACCCTGTTTTTACCTTTCACAATAAAAGCCCTAGACATACGCTGCATCACCTCTACCGAGGAGAACTTAAATTCACTAAGAGCTCCACAGAAGAGCGTACAATATGTATTTATCACAAAAACGCATGTCTGTATTAATTATGAATGGACCACCAGCCAACATTTATATGGCACGTTTTAATTGTGGGACAGCAATGATGTAATTTAACGGCACAGTGTCCGAAATTTTGATTTCGTTTGGCAAATGAGCTCGTTATATATATATATATATATATATATATATATATATATATATATATATATATATATTTCTCTGCATAGAACTTCCTGGATAGTGAGTGGGGGGTATTAAATGAGTGAATGATGTTGACACAACCCATATGCTACACACTGTTAGTTCATTGACGCGACCGTCTCTGACTTTCTGGACAAATAATAATTGCCACCATTTGATCACCTTTGTCTATTTACACAGATACGGACTTTAAAGACACACTGAAAACGATGGTGAATATTAGCAAATGTTCTTCAGTTTTCCCTTCATTTAGCATTTGCTTGTTTCCCATTCAGGGGATCATAACTTCACCAGCGGAGTCGACTGTGTTCAGTGCCCAGCAGAGGTGTTTTTGGTCCGGGCCTTTGAACGGCCTTGGCAGTGTTCACAGGTGGGAAGCTGGTGAGGGATCATCATGTCACAGCCATAGTGTCTCCTGCTGGTTGGTCTGTGTGCAGAGTCTCTCCATATCCGCCCCTCTCCTGAGCAGAGTGCGGAAGTGTACAGTGAAGCAGCAACAAACGGAGGGCTTGTCGATTTTATATTACGGTCTCTCGGGTCTACACTACAATTGCACTTTCGAAGAAAAAAATGGTAGGTGTTGAGAAATAGACCCCTGAGAAAGATTACCATAGTGTGCTCCTGCCCCATCTCAACTGTTCAATATGCATGTTTCTATGAAGCCTGAACGCTTCCAATGGCTCTCTCACAGTGGTCGGCCGTCAGGGCCAGCTATGCCTTCTCTGCTGGCCTAAACAGAATCACAAAGTTATAGCTATTTTATAATTTTATAATTTTTCACAAATACACTACATGTATTATCATTTTTTTTACCATTAGCTTATTTTCTCATTGCACAGCTACTGTCTTCCTCTGTTGCTCTGCTTCCAGCCTGCAGCGCTGCTTACAGTGCAGCTTGTTTTAAGCCCCTATTTCTCCATGTAAGGAGAGAGGCCCAAGGTCCTATAGAGCAGTGATTCTCAACTGGTGGGTCTTGGACACCGTTTTAAGTGGGTTAAGCCTTTGCCTGACAAAAAAAAAGTATAATGTGATTTTATTTTGAAGGGCATTTTTTATGCAGCGGAATTATTCCAGCATTTACGGCACTTGTTCAGCGGTGCAGGAAAAACACCGACCAATGCGTTGTGAATCACATCACGTGATGCAGCTCAGCCAATCAAATATGGGCATTCTGACAAGTTTCCTTACTTGAGTGAGATGTACACACACCGTGACACACGGGGGAGAGACGAGGATATAGCAGAGCAGGACTATTGTAGTTAGAGTTGTGAAAGTGAAATCATAGGACGATCACCAAAAGAGAAAAATGGCCAGAGAGACCAAAGTCATTAGACTCTGACTGGACAGACTCGTATAGGTGAATTCTTCCCACACTAATTTCTCTTTTTAGAAGATGAGAAAAATATAATATTGTGGCTTTTTCACTTCTCCCTGAATGAACTGAATTTAAAGCTGCAGGGCAATTCAGTGGAAATAATCATGCACGGATTCATGTATCTGCACCGTAGCTGTTCCAACTGTAGTAGGATAGCACAGAAGGCCCAGGTATAAAATGCACGGCCCGCCACTGCTCTCTCGTGACTACCAAATACACCCCCGACATGATTCATCAGCTTCCTTTGACCACATTCATCCTTTTATCCTTGACACTAAATCACTACACCCAAAAACTTGTGGCTGCCTTTCTCATGTCTATGGTTGCAATTGGACTACATGATTAATGCTCAGCTTTGCCAAGTTCAGTCTATAGATGTGGAACAAGAAGCATTCGTCAATAATTTGAGTGCAAAATGCTAGATGATGTAAAGCGTCGGATCCACTTCCTATCAGTGTAGTCACAGGCACATTTTGAATCAACTTTCGGTAAAACCAGGCAATAAACTAAGCATAGCTAAGAGTTGGGTATTTAGTATAAGTACCAACAAATACTATACCACGTATTCCAATGCTCACACTTATTGGGTTAGTACCATTTGTTACAGATTTGGTGCTAAAGTCATTTTTTACCACTCGAGAATTAATAAAAATGAAACCTAAAAAACAGAAAAACTATTTTCGTTTACATATCTTGAGGTGAGAGTTCTGGTTTTCTCTCGCCAAAATGTAGTCAAACGTTGGAATAGTAATTTGCCTCCTACCCGCTACATACAGCCTCTTAAAGACAGGAATGTTGGCCGGGTCATGTCAGATTTCGGAAGATTTTCTTTCTATACTTGGTCAGGAATTCACAAATACACCTACTCAAACAGAAAGACACGCATACATTCCAAAACCATTTTATATTTTTGGCACTGAGATGATAGCGTTATCCAGTGAGAGTGAGAAAGCCATAACCTCACCACCACCACCACACACACACACACACTCACACACACACACACACAGTCCATTCAAACTCCCCAGGCTATGAGTGCACAGATAAAGTGCGCTCCCCGACCGACTCCCCTGATGCACCTTGCACCAGCGACATGCAGGAGATTGTCATGCCAGATTTGTTCGACATGAAGCGGTGGGAAGGAAACATAACTGCAGGGAATGTGTGAGAGAGATGAACATCCAGTGTAAAAAAAACATGAAAGGGGACCACAGAGCGGGGGTGTCTAGTGTGCTCAACCGGTACCAGCTCCTGCATACTGATGTATTGAAATATACACGCACTTCATCATAATCAAAGAAATGCATATGCACTTAAGCTGCCGTTAATTGTTAGTTAGCATTTCTCTCCGTTGAGGTCCTCTTAGGACACGTGCAGAAGTGTCTTTTGGGAATGTGACACATTGGCGTAAGTCCTTTTCTGACTGATGACGTGGAAACGTTCAGACACACACACACACACACCACAGAGCTGAGTTTAATGCGAGTCAAACAAACATTAGTCTCGGCCCCTGCTTGGATCGGAGCGCATCAGCGTTTCCAAAGAAGAGTGCTCTCCTCGTGGCGATCTGCCATTTCATAAATCGCTGTCTTTGATTGACGGTAATCTTAGCCATAAAAAACCTACAGAGATGAGGGAACTGCGACATTTTAAACAGAACCCAAAAAATATGAAATGATATTGTCTGTCCCAGCAGGGAGCGACCTAGACAGCGAGAAAGCCGCGGGTCTTTCAGCTAGAACAAACACTAGCGAGAAACATGCTTCGGGTGAAGGGACTGTCATGGGTCCTTGTTAATGTAATAAACTGCAGCGTATAAACAAGCTCCATAGGGAGGGCCTTTGATCAAGCTAACATCTCCCTTACGTCTGAAGTTTTTGAATCTAGAGAGAAAAATTGGGGTTATGTACTTTTTTTATCCCGCTTTTTCGTCATTCTCTTTCTTGAGCAATGCAACCTCTAGAAATCTCATTCTCTTGCTTAATCACAGATGTGCACACACACACACACACACACAAAATCGCACACAATCTCTATTCTACTTCCACCTCCGTCTTCCTCCCCCACTTTCTCATTTTCACGATTGAGCCCCTACCTCTCCTTCTCCAGCTCGGGGCTCTTGATGAGTTTGTGAGTCACTGAGGAGAGACGGGGATTTGAGAGAGACAACCCGGCACTCTGAACCTCCAGTGGAAGGCGGTAATCCACAGAAGCGAGAGGTGGCGACGAAATTCTGCTAATACCCACAAACAATCGCTATCAGCGCAACTCCCACTGTAGTGACAAAGCCCTACACAAATTTTCCTGTTATTGTGCGCAAACAGCAGGCTAATATCTGTGTAAAAATGACAACGGCATGATGCCAGATGAAATCCTGTGAATTTGGTTTGTAGACAGAAAAGCATCTCGTTGACATGTGTTCCTGATGGCCTTGTTGTCAACACGTCACACATGATGATTAGTCTTAGATGACAGCTGCTGACATCATCAGACATCCTCAGCTCAGGACATAGAAAGCCCCGTTATATAATGCATGTACAACACATGTAAACACTTTTTGGAGATAATAGAAATGGAGAGCAGTGGCTAAACGTTTGCTGTGGGTACATAACAGTTACGGATATGTTGCCCATATGGGTTTAAATAAGCTATCTTCTTTAGCTCATACTTTTGTATGAAAGACTTAAAATCCCTCGATTGAGTCATTGTTACCAAGGACTGATCTTTTTAAGTAACTCACCTTTCCCACTATTGCAAAGGAGCCTTTTCATTTAGAGCCTGTGTTTGAGAGGGAGCCGAAGGCAGCAGACAAAGCAACAGCCTCTGACAGCTGTCTGTGCAATGACAAAGTCACTTCTTAGTAAAAATGCTTGGTTTCAATATGGGAATAAAGCTGTTACAGATACATAATGAATGGCATGAGTTGGAAAATCATCCTGAACATTTTAGACCAATGCTTGAATAAGAGATCTGCTCTTGGGGCTGAATAATTTTAGACTAGGAACAAGAGGCCTGTATAACATAGTATATAACAGGAACCTCATGTCAGTTAGAAAATAATCAACTTCTAAATAAACACACATAGCTTTCTATAGAACACACATATAAGATGATGCGTTGGCAGTATATTTGACACACAATAATATTCAAATTTGATAATAACACTGAAAAGTGGCATTGGTATTGACCCTTTGCTAAGTACCGCCCCCGAACGCAGACTGGCCAATCATAGTGTAGCATTAGCAGGGTCCGACAACTATTTGGCTCTGCTCCATATACTCTAATGGATTCGTTTAATATTCTTTTTATTTTCAAGCTGGTTTTGTGGATTTCAAACTAGTCTAAACAGTGTGTAATAGAC
This sequence comes from Leptoclinus maculatus, assembly GCA_032191485.1. Classification (NCBI taxonomy): domain Eukaryota; kingdom Metazoa; phylum Chordata; class Actinopteri; order Perciformes; family Stichaeidae; genus Leptoclinus; species Leptoclinus maculatus. Next base: position 13,478,043 of record JAVDOI010000009.1, read on the forward strand.
ACTAGTTGGATGGAGATATACTTTTCTAAAACCTGTGGAGCTAACATTAGCACAGAATGTTAGCACATCATTAACTTCTATGCTACGATAGCTACTGAAGGCATACCGAATGTATACGCAAACTGCTTTTGCTTTTTAATGATTGCAACAGTCAATAAAAAACCTACCACGCTACCACCACCAGTTTCATTTTGCCGTCTGTCTTGATCACCGGGGGATGTCGTGGATAACTTTTACAACTGTAGGCTTTAAATGTTATCTTTATATTTCTAACTGTTTTCACAGCTGAATCAGTTTGACATCCTGGATATATCCTTCAAACACATACTGTTGACCCTTCTGTCTGCTTCTTTCTGAAATATTTGATATTCATTCAGGGAGTGCAGTTAGTGACAGTGTGGGCTCCATGAAAGCTCTGACAGCTTGACAGAAGAGTAGCGGAGGACAGGGCTTAGCATTGGGTAAATTATTGATAACGGCTGCATGGTTGATCATAAGGACCAATCAGTTTTCTGATATCGGACTCTTGAAACCTGATAATGTCATGCTACAGATGACAGCTCAGCATTATAGCTGCTTACAATACATTAGCTTGAGAGACTGTCAGGACAGACTGCTTCACAGCCCTGAAGCTTGAAGATCTCAATCAAGAGCTTTTAAAGGGGCTAAGCTTAAAACAATTATATTCTGTGCTGAAAACTTCCCTGAAATATTCAGACAACTCTACCTGCTACAGTAGCTACCGCTCTGAACCTGACATGAAGCATCACCTAGCTATTTTACTGAGAGACAGGCATGCAGAGAGCGCATAAGCAGCAAACCCTGGCCTCATGATTCCATTATGAATCACCCGTCATCGATTCTAGACTTATCTCAATGTATCGCATCCTCAGTCTTCTAAATTGCTGCCAATTTTTCAATACAAGCAGACAGATAAATCTGAACTCCCTTTTTATTTAGGAAATGCTGTCAAAAATCTGAGTGCAACAATCTGATGTAAAAAGCTGCATCTTTTTCAATACCAGTATCTCTGTGAATCACTTCAGTACTTAAACATTACAAAAACAAAACGTAAATCCTTTTGCAGTGCATTGCAAGTGTGGTTTAATCCAGAAAACTAAGGTTTCAACTAATAGGCAAAGAAACCATCAGTGGTGGGCCGTCAGGGCCTGCAAAGCCTTCTCTGCTGGCCTAAACAGAATCACAGAGTTATAGCTATTTTATAATTTAATAATTTTTCTTAAATACACTACATGTATTATAATTTATAAAAATATTTTTCCCATTATCTTATTTTCTCATTGCACAGCTACTGTCTTCCTCAGTTGCTCTGCTTCCAGTGCAGCTTGTTTTAAGTAGAGCTTTTATCCAATCAGATTTCACCTCTATGTCTCTCAGTAGAAGAGAGGCCCCAGGCCTGCAGACTCAAAAGTGAATCCCTTTGCATTTTAAGTGAATGGGGACGATATTGTTGATTGTCATAGTCTTCAACCAATCAGATCTTTAGTTTGTTGGGTGTATTCTTTGACGTGCCAGAGCCTTCTAGCTGGCCTACAACTACGTCAGCATTACGTGCAGCTCAGTTTCCAGGAGCAGCTCTGCAGTGAGGTGCAGCATGTGCTGTGATTGGTCAGTGGGCGAGCACGTGACTATCGTGAAACGAAACTTAAAGAAGCTGGCAAAGCTTAGTCGGAATAGTAAGCGTAAGATATGGAAGAAATTATGACATTTCTTGCATTTTGCTTGGTGTAGATTCTTTTTTTTTTTTTACCTAGCTTTGTTTTTTTAACACTCAATGGTTGAAAGAGGAGAAACGGATTTGTGAGTTGGGATTTAACCATTGGATTAAACTCTTTGTTAACAAAGAAAGGAGGATGGACTTTGTCTTTAAGTGATCAGCATTTGGTAAGTTAACTGCGTTTGTTTTTACATCTGCAGTAGCTTTAATATGCTTGTTTATATATTATTATTTGTACAACTTGTTTTTATAAAGATAGATTTTTGTTTGGTTTTATATGTGATAGGAACCATTGTTACGTCCAATGTTGCTCTGGGGACACATTTAGTCGGTGCCAGTGTTGCCAACTTGGCGACTTTCTCGCTAAATCTGGCGACTTTCCGAACCCTCATGGCAACTTTTTTTGTCAAAAGCTACTAGTGACAAATCTAGCGACTTTTTCTGGTGTTGTTAGAGACTATTCTGGTGTTTTGACTCTGACGTGAAAGCACGTACCGTTCTGCACTGTCGTGAACGAGCAGCGGGTGCTGCCGTGAGCCCCTCCGCCGCCCCAAAGCACTCACAGGCGGGTACTCTCACAGAAGCCTCACGCAGCAGTCCCAGCTGCAGTCAGAGAGGAGAGGAGATGCACTCTCGGCATATTCTCTGCAGTTAGTGTATTTACAGGTGTTGGCTTCATTTTTACACGAAACAAATAATAACCGTAGCTGTGTTTCAGCTGCAGGACAGCAGTGAAGGCCCAGGTATAAAATGCACGGCCCACCACTGGAAACCATCAATCCCCAGCTTAAATTTTCACTTCCTATCGCTTGTCAAGACACTGTTAATTATGTAAATTGTACTAAATATTGTGAGTCTTGCAATTTAAAAATAGTTCTTTTGCAAATAAGAGTTCAATATGAACACAATTAATTGTTTCTAGCTGCTCCCGAACCAGAAATGTCTTGGCAGCTGTCTAATGGTCACAAACATGGTGATAAAGCAATGGTGCATATTTTCACATGGAAGGTCAGCCAGATTTGACATGTTGTTAATGAAACACGGGACTGGAACTGTGTGTGTGTGTGTGTGTGTGTGTGTGTGTGTGTGTGTGTGTGTGTGTGTGTGTGTGTGTGTGTGTGTGTGTGTGTGTGTGTGTGTGCTCTGCAGGTGGTGACTGGAGGCTTAATGAAAGGGCCAGTTGTTTCGCGTGGCTGATTTGCACAGAGCAGATGGATCGGTCTCTCGGCCTCTCTGGTCTCAATCTTGTCCCACATTGCTGCTGTCGCCCCATTTAACAGCCAATTTCCTGCCAGCTCATCACAAACACACATATATACACACACACACACAAACACACAAAGGGAGAAAGCAGCAGAAACAGCGAGGGGTGGTAAACCACAGAGACGAGCATAAGGGGAGAAAAGAGGGTGAAGACAGTGGGGCACGCACAAACAAATGTGCCCTGGCACACTGTTGGTGATAGAGCTACAAGCGTGTTTTGTGCATAGACGAGCACAAAAGTATTTAAGCGCATCAGGATACACACAAATACATGTAGACTAGCGCACACACACACACACACACACACACACACACACACACACACACACTGTTAAATCCTATGGGGAAGCACCAGTGGACACTGTGCAGTTTTTAATGAGCTCGCACCAGATGTCTTCCCAGGCTGCGGTGCATGACTAGTTGATTAATCAAGTACATTTTATTAAGAAACACCGACACATACACACTAATCCTAATTTATCACACAAACACAGTACTTTAAATGTATCACAAACACAGTAATCCCAAATGAACCCCACCCCATCCCCCCACGTCCCATTATCTCCCTCCGTCACACACACACACACACACACACACACACACACACATACACTGTCCCTGATTTTTATAATGCGCTCCTCCATCTACGCATCCAGTCAAGTCGTTGATTTTCTGTTTTCCATTTCCACCGGTCCATCATGACAGATCAGAGCGCATGCTTACGCAAGCCGACGCCGGACTGATTCACACTTGTAGCAGCCCTCGCTCTGTGTTTCACGTGCACCAACGCACGCCGACACACACGGCGTGCCTCAGCCACCGCGGAAGCGCCCCTCGACCCGCAGGATTTCTTATTCTGCCCGCGCGATGAGTGGCTGGCCTCGACAAAATGGCCTCTGACTTTCAATCTTGGCACCCTGTGCGGCAGTGGCACTCTTTTATCCTCTGCCTCGCCACCGGCAGTCAGCCTTCACACGCGTCTCATGTGGTATCGCCGGCCGGCCGACGTGTTAATGACATCTCACTGGTGAGATATGGCTTGGCTGGAGGCAGGCTTCAGTGTCCACGCGGCACATGTACGGCAACCAATGTGCTGTGTGGAAACGCATGGGGTTCGATGAGCATGCTGAGAAGGATCTCAACATCCCCGGTGTAAAACTACGAGGCTTCGCTTGCAGGTAATTCTAATGTATTTCATTTTGCTCTCGGTTTCAATTTGCACGCAAAGTCACGACTCTAACCTCACTCGCTCTCACAACTCGGCTCTCGCCGAACTGTGCATTCTCACATCTCAACATTGAGTTCAATTTCCTGCGCCTATCTATATCGTCGCGTCCAACCGCTTTCTCTCCCATTTGTCTTCAGTACTCACAATGCTCTCTCTCCCACATCCTGCGGGCATTGATCCCGTTCGACCCTCCGTTCATCCCGTCCCTAAACCCCCCCCCCCCTGTCATCCCTCCACACCAGATCCTCATTCAAGCCTCCAACGTGCTTGCCAGTGGCTAATGTAAGTCTTTTATACTCACTGGCTCATGACTCATGACATTCAATGCGTCATACCACATGTGGTTACAGCAAAAAGTTATATAGGCTCGCTTTAATGGACTTCCCGTGATGGAGAGTCTTGCGGAGGATGCTGAGAGCATTCAGGGGAGCTGTAAAATGCATTTTAGTTCCTCTGAAGTCATCAAAGACAGTGCAAAAAACAGTGATATTTGCCGTCTTTCCATCATCATGCAAAGTACTGTTAGCCAAGTTAACAGCATTTCATCAATCATATATATCACATGCACTTCCATAATATATATGCGTTTCATGCACACATCCCCAGCTAATTCTGTTGCTGTCGTCTAGTGCAGAATGGCTGAAAGTAGTGAGGGTGAACCCGCCCTGATGTCACCGCCGGGGATCGGACCAATAACTTCAAAGCTACTGGCTGGCGCCGCTTCCTCACCTCCCCCCCCCCCGCCGCATCAATCTTTCTCTACAAACGTCTTGATATATCTCTCGCCACTTGACCACAACTATAGCAAAAGCAGCTTTTCTGCTGAGGGTTATCTGAAGGAAATTTACTGGTCGTGCTGGTCCTGCAATGCAATTTACATTTACTTGGCGGTTTCTTTGCCTCGTCCCGCCATTCTAGGCCATTTTATGTTTCCAGTGACAGGTGGTGCAAAGTGGCAAACGGCAGTGAAGTGCCAGCAGGACCGCGGAGAGTTATAGCACAGCAATATGCAGTGACATCACGAGCATTTCAACTCAGTGGAGGAACTGTTTATACCAAAACACACACACACACACACACACACACACACGTCAGTACCTTCTGTGCGGATGGTGAAGGGGGAGTCCCCCAGTCTCTTGGCTGAGAACTGCCCCCCCAGAGAGGTCATTAGAAAGCACAGGCTGAAGAAGCCTATTCCCACCACGAATATCCTGCAACACAGGGGGGGGGGGGGGAGAGGGAATAGATGAAAAGGGAGTTGAGACAGATAGACATATTTACAGGGAAGGGCAGGTAAATAGACGTTTTCCGGAGACTCGTCGGGAAATATGAAGATGAGGAGAGAGAGAGAGAGAGAGAGAGAGAGAGAGAGAGAGAGAGCAGAAAAACGAGTGGATGAAGAGTGGGAAGCCAAAGGATGAATGAAGACCGACGAACAAGCCGACAATCGTTTTCAGGAAAAAATTATCGGCGGCAAGAAGCAAAAGGAGGGAGGGAAAATAGAGATGCAAAGTTGACGGGGTGAGGGGAAAATGTGGAGGAGAGAGGAAGAAGAGGGGGGGAGAGAGAGAGAGAGTCGAGAAACAGCAGGCAGCACATCCAGGAGGCAGAGCACAAACAGAGCAGCGATCACATGTAGAAACGTCGACATTTGAGGCCAAAGGGCACTCGAAAACATTTTAGCGTTTTGATGTCATCGGTTGGCATACATCTAGGACGACTGCCAAAATGAGGGTGAGCAGTTTGTCCCCAAGGGCAGGCAAAATGCGACTGTTTATGCAACATCAGAGGCGCACAGAGGGGACCGACGACGGGCAAAAACATTGAAGCATTTCAGGTGACAATGAGAGTGTAAAGATAACTAGGACGCCAATTAAAGTCTCCGAGCACAGAAACTAGTCCCACTTAGGCCTCGGTCTGAAATAAACAAAATTAGATCAACAAAAATGGGCTATGCAGTAAGCAAAAGACTTGACTTCACAGTTCTCTATTTAACTAAATTAGTGTGAGGCTTCGGTTGCCAAATCAGGTCAGTATGGATAGCAGGAACCATTTTAGCCCCCGATAACTCGAAGGCATGTCAGTGGTGTGTAAAGATAGACTTGAACCAATCTTTTAAACTGGCCATTGGCGCTCGTATTGTAAAATCCACCAGGTTGTGGGCTCCGATGTGTAGTGTAGATCTTGCTTTGAAACATAAACTTCTTCTTTGCCCCACTTTGTGGCACAGATCTGATATTTGAGACGCTATCGTGCCTCAGAAGGGGAAGAAGAAAAAAGAAAAAAGAGACTGTGTGTGGATTCTCCCTTGTTAGACAGCCATGAGAGAATCAGATCTTTCACTTAAAAGAGTTGAAAATCAGGTCTTTTTGTATCCGTGTAAAAAGTCCTGCCCTACTTAAGCTGCTCGGGTTCACTGAATATGGATCAGAGGTTATCTTATAATGCCTAGACTCTTCGGGGAACCAGAGAGGCAAAGCTGTCTGTGATCCTCATCCGCTGGACGAAATACAAGTCGGCCTCCGTGACTAACCTAGTCCCACTTTAGAAATGCTCGCTGCTCTGCTGCTAACTACCCGCCAGAGAACATTCTTGGAAGATTTTGTAGACGTAGCGCAGTACAAAGAGGGATTTATATGTGAAAAAGAATGGCAAACAGTCCTCTACTTACACTACATATTATAGAAGCCGAAGCCATTTCCCTTAATGTCCTCATCGTGTACATTTGTTTGGGTGAATATATGGCTCCTATAACAAACAAGCAGTTCATTGTATCCAGCATATGAAGAACGTTCCTAAAGCAACAGTGCGGTAGTAACGCGATAAAACAGCAGGAAGAAAAGGTGCTTCGGTGATATAATTATCACCAACTCGCTTCATAATTTATGGCCAACTTTGCACCGGCGACCTTTAAACTCATAACGTCTGCCCCAGAGGTTGGGAAAATTGAATGTTAACAGAACAAACGAATGCATTATTCATAACTGTTGCTTTCTCTTCAAAGCCAGGCGGGGGCTGTTTGCCTTAATGCACGGGGCCCACTGTGAAATCTGACAGCACTTCCCGAAATGGTAAGTAGCTCCAGTCACGCGGAGTTCTGAAACGAAAAGGGTCTTAATATTGATGAGGCCGTGAGCAAAGAGTCGCCATCGACGGCGTGGAAGGACGGCCACTTAAAAGAACATTTGCCGGAGTAATCCGATTGACCCAAAGGGATGCTGAATAATCCGTTAAGTGTAGAGTAGCGTGGCGGTTTGGCAAGGCTCCCCCGGTGACTTCGTGCTCCAAGACGAAGCCGACCTCGTCCCGAGTCGTAACTCAAGGACAGACAGTGGGAGCACAGGAACATGTTGACGGAATATAATCATCATCATCATCATCATCACCATCAAGGCTCTTATTTAATGGGCTGCATCAAAGATGATTACAGCTATACAGTCGTTTCAGTTAAAGTGGTCATTTATCCTCGTTTCAGAAGCAAAGTGATCAGATTACAGTTTTTGGAGCCGGGTCTAATGAATTACAGCTTTGATTGTGACGAGACAAACGGTCAATGTTGTGTGAATACAAACGTGTGGAAATTTACACTATACCCTCAATTTTGATGATCAACCAAATGTAATGGTGGGGGGACTGATGAGCACTGATCATTAGGATCGGAGCAACAAGCTTCAAGGCGAAGTGGCAGCATGTCGGCACCGGTTATTGATTTACACTGAAAACATGGGGATGTTATGGTTTACATCAAAATCCCAGCATCTAGCACATTCACTGTAGTTTCTCATTTAGCTCTCTGTCCCTCCCAGGACACTGTAGTATTATGAAAAAATAAAAAAAACAATAGCCCCCCCCCCCCCATCTGTTCCGGGCATGTTGCGGAATGAATTAGAATAGCTCAATCACTGTCAGCAGATCACAGAGCTGCGATACATTAACTGCTGCGAGTCCAATCCCAAACAATCGTTACAATAGAGGGGTTATTTGTCTTGAATACGCCATGCATGATCTATGGATATTTATACCTGCATGGATTATGCACTTACTATATACTACCATATGGTCAGCAAGCCAAGTAGGTGGAAGCTGAAAATCGGTGTTTACACATTGCAGCCCCCCCCCCCCCCCCCCGGCATTTTTTGTTTTTAATCCTCATCGTCAGTGCCTCGTCTTATTACAGTGAGGAAAGCCGATGAGGCCCAATGACATGTTTGAAAAAGATAAAGGGGTTACACAGAGGACATGTCGCCAAATTGCCTGATTGTACAGCTCACCGTGAAGTTTTTTTTTTTTTTATCTCTATCTATTCTCCCTGTGATCTGCGGATTAATAATGCTGTGTGTGTTTATGTGTGTGTGTGCAGAAAAAGCAACTCAGTGATTGATGGGAGGAGAAAAAATAAAAAAAATAGAAAAAAAAGATAAAAAAATATTCCACTCATGCGGGTGTGCGGAAGCCGGCCCGATGCCGTCCTCGGGCGATCGTTTCCTCTCTTATCATTTAGCCGTTTTCCAAAGTGGCGTTAGGTGGGTGATATGAGAGGATTAGGCCCCGGTCCTGCCTGACGAGTCCTTAATTAACAGGCTTAAAGTAAATGCTCTGCTCCCCCGTAATTGGATCAGAAGGAGAGATCTGCTATCAGCTAATTGGCTTCCTCACACATATAGACTCATCAGATTCTGCCTCCAGGTATACGTGGAGATGGTTTTGAAGCGGAGAGGAGCTCTGCCAGGCGTGGTGGAGAAAGATATTAGTCGTGGTGTTTTCCAAGAAAACTTTTTTCCTGGCACATGAACTAGCCTACGCATAGGGATCTCTGTATATATATATAGGGCAACCTGGCGGCTCAACGGGTAACATGCCAACCAATCAGGCCGCGTTCTCGCCGGTCAAGGTTCAAGTCCGGCCTAAGGCCCTTTCCTGTCACTCCCTCTCCCCCCTGCCTTTCTATCGAATACTGCAGAAATAAAGATTATAAAATAATCTTCTAAACCTCAATCTTTACTGCCTGAAAATCTGTCTAGTGACGCTCCAGTGATCTAAGATGCCTATTTATAATAACCACAGTTCAAGTCCAGCCAAGCAACTTTATATGTCACCAATAAAGTCACCAAATAACCTAAGATTCATAGTGAAATGACTGAAAACCACCATCTGACTGAGGCGAGAGATCCATTTCAAGTTTGAACATGATACACACACAAATCACCTGTGACAAGCCATCGCTGCCCGTGTTCGTCAAGGCCAGCGTGGCTTCGTCACAAAGGCTGCCTAATTGAGTGTGTTTGAATAAGGGCTTGATCTCCTGAGAGGCAGCAGGTGAAGTAAATCAGTGCAGCTGGAATGGAACCATCACACCGGCTCCAACATCGCCTCAGCCCTCAAGAGAGATTGTTTAGAAGATCAGTATTAGCAGGTGGAAAAAAAAAAAAAAAAAGGTGGATGGCTGTATCGGCTAGCTTTGGGTACCACTGATAGACGCTGGTGAGGTTGATCTCCAAACTACCAGAATCAAGAAATAGAGGGATTAATTCAAAGCCTGCCATTATTCTATACCTCTCAGGGCAAATCTAAATAAAGCAGGTTAACGCAGCATGGCTCAATGGACTGTACAGCATATAAACTGTTGAAGTGGTTAACATGTGTAGCAGATTTCTCTTTCCGTCTGCACAAACAAAGCCCGGGTACACAGTGATAATGGAGCTATCCACGCGGTAAGAAACTAAGTTAGAGCTCGCCTGACTGCTAGTGCGGGCTTACACACAACGGCTCTTACATGATTTATAGCTGCGTGTTGTCCCTTTATCTTAATCTAATTCATCTAGTGGAGAAACATCTGTGCGCGCACGTGTGTGTGTGTGTGTGTGTGTGTGTGTGTGTGTGTGTGTGTGTGTGTGTGTGTGTGTGTGTGTGTGCATATGCCCGTGCAACACACGTTGGCTCCACATAATGCACACAAAGCCATGAACACATTTGTAATCAATACTATCCTACCACACCGCCAGAGGCTATGACGTTAAAGAGAGAAAAAACCTGGTTAGAGAAAATAACGTCGTCAGCATTTTTCTCTTACCTGAACGGTTTGAACGTCACTAGACATCTTCTGACCATAATTTTACCGTCGGTGCAGCCAGTAATCATTTCCCAAAACGAGCGACCCCTGACATTGTTGCTAACCTCCCGACGTGGAACTTGACGTGACCGAACATTTTTTTTATTTATTTTTATCCGCGTCCCATCCAGCGGTCCACAGCGGCGGTCAGCTCCGTTATTTTATTTTACAAGGCAAACCACGAGTGCTTCTTTATTCCTCCGGAGGGAATAGTGGAAAGTTTCATTCAGCAAGTGTTTGAAAATGACATTTAAAGCGTTATTCCGGCGTCAGGCAAACAGTGAATCGGAGGTGAAGTCGCGGTTGTGTCGATCGTCCGAGTCATATCCGATGTGAGTTCTTTGTAAAAAAACAAAAAACAAATGGCGTTGTTGTCAAACATCTGGGTAAAAGTGTGTGTCGGTTGATATCGACGTCGTCCCTGTGGAGGATTCCACTGAGAGGAGAGCTGGCTTCATGGACGTGTGAACTTCCCGGCGAAGCCAGAGCGAGTGTGGCAAGTGGCCGTATCGCACGAGTTCACTTCTCAAGAGGCAAGCTAGCCAGCTTTAGTTATACCCGGTTGATATTTTCGAAATAAAAGCCTTGTTCATGAGAGTCAATTTCTAGGAACGGCAAGAGGCAAAGCAACAAATATGAACAATCATGTCAAGTCGTGTAAATTTTCTTCATAAGACCCTAAATCACAAAGAGTTCTCCAGAGGAATTTAGCAATTCACATGATATATGATCCTATGGTGTCAAAATTCAAAAAGAAATAAATTTAACTTCTATAGGGGAAAGCATCATAAACAACATTTTTAAATGTAAAATTGGAACATGTTGAACTAATATTAAAAAGCTTGAATCATACGCAAACCTGGGGGTAAATTGTTAAAAAATGAAAAAGCCACATTAAAAGTCTGTTAATATGTTACTTTGCTTTCTGTGTGATCCTTTGGGCTGTATATTTCCCATTAAGTCCCATTAATACAAAAGTAATCAATTTCAATGGCACAACTATAGAGGCTGGAGGCTAAATCACTTAGAACACTAATCAGTGAGAACTGAGTAGTTTATTATTTGGGAGGAGAATCCCCACTATTTCCTGTCTCGTTGTCACTTCCCCTAGCTGACTTGACGCTGGTCCAGCGGCACTGATGGACAGATCCGGGTGATCTGAAGCCCTCGCAGGCGCATTCACCTCTGTATGGCGCCATCTACGGCTTTCGTGTTGTGACATTAAAAGCACTCAAGTAGCACTCAAAACCTCAACACTCTATGTTGCTGCCTCAGTGCTAGAACAGCATTTACCAGTTTACTACAGCCTGCGTTTCTTCTGTGCAGACTGTCAAGGGACCATGACTTTTATGGGGCTCTAAACTGTAGCCAAGTTGGAGTGGATCACCGGCTCCTCTTGTGACCAGGGGGTCTTTGGAGGTGGAATGAGTTATCTGAGTCTTTCATGTTGCTTTAGGCAGTTGTCGTGTGTGTGTGTGTGTGTGTGTGTGTGTGTGTGTGTGTGTGTGTGTGTGTGTGTGTGTGTGTGTGTGTGTGTGTGTGTCTATTTGCTGTTGACTGACAGGGGGACACTGTGGGAAGCTCTGTGTTGAGCATCGCAGTAAAATCATTTCAGCACCTCGGACAGCGAATGTGAGCAGGATGCAACAGCGGCACCCAGCGGCAGGTGTTGGTGTAGAATTTAGAAAAAAGCCCAGAGCTACAATTTCAAACCGTCTTACTTGTTCAGTTGGATTATTTGCAGTCAGTTTTTGTCGCGGCACAGATTATACAGTCTTTGTGTCCAGCGGAGCGTTGGAGAAAAAATGGAGACAGAAGGGGGAGATCTGCAGGGGACCAGACTGAAGATGACAGTGCGATCTCAAACTCCCTTCATGCATCGCTTGCCCTGGTACATGTGGATTTGACTGACAGCCCGCCGCCCGTGCAGGCTGGCCCTCTCTGCGGGTTGTGGGAATAGTTCTGCTCTATCAGCGGGAAAAACCACTGGGCAAACACGGGATTTGTGCACCTTTTGTTTGTTTGCGTGTGCGTGCGTGTGTGCATGCATTCTAATACACACAATTACATAAACACACACATGCACACAAGCAGGCATACACATGCACACGCAGTAGTAGAAATAGCTCAAGTTTAAAAAAGCATTTTGTCAGACAGAGAGAACACCCTAAAGGCACACCTTGCTTCACCCTCCTACAAAGCAAATACAGACATTTCACCCTGGCTCTCCTCAAATCAATCTGTCATAAAATCTTGTACTGTCTGTATGATAGATGGATTTTAAAGAATGACAAGAGCTGCCCACCGCAGCAGTGAATGGTATTATGTCATTGGAAGAACCGCAGACGTATTAAGTCTGATTCTCGAGTGGACAAAGTGCTGCAGGCCCTGTCACAGCTATAATATGCAGCTTTTTTGCTTCTGCTGGTCCAGTCCTCCTCCACCTCAGTTGGTTAAGTTCCCTCCGCAGCACTTGTCACTATTGTTAATGAGCTGTCTACCTTGAAACAGCATCTAGCCCGAGGCAGTGCTAACCAGCATCTGTGAAGCCACCGCAGGCACAGAAGAAGCAGGCGCTCTGTAATAAAAGCAAAAGGAAGTCCTGATGTTCAGTGTGTTTGTCACTTCTTTTGAGCTGTGCATTCGGTGTTGCACTTTCTTTTTGTATCGCTTTGTTGTGATTGATGTTTGTATAGGAATTAGGGGCCTGAATAAATGTTTAATACCCTAAAATATATACTGATTTTAAAAATGAAGCCAGAATCAGGCTGGGGATAAATGCATTACCACAATGTGTAATTTATTTTATTAATTTATTTCTATTTCTATTTGTTTTGTATTTGGTTACAAACTTTGCACATTGTAGCTATGCTGCATAATATAGTAGAGGCTACAGAAAAATGAATAAAACCGGCACTGTTTCCTACAGGCCCGACCTTGCTAAATGATTGTAACTAAACCATTTATGGATTTGGGATCTGTCAGCTAATCAATATGGCATTTTGGCAAATGCGGTCGACATATTTTAGCAGCCAAAGTCCCATCGACACACTCTTTCAGGAGGGATTCAACACAGTTCCTCTCTGCTGTGTGACTACGTTTACAAATGGAATTTAAAAAAAATAAAACTTTTATTTAAAAAGCAAACAAACATGCATATGAAACACATATGGGTCCAAAAAAACACTGCACAACACCATTTAGCAAATACAACAACACAGCAGAATACAAAGATACCTGTGAAGAACACACTAACAGGCAAACACTGGCAAAGAGACACACAGCAAGAGATGTAAAGATAGAGAGACAACATTTATTAGCGATGGTATATGCTTTACACATTTTCTTGGAGGATGGATGACTGAACTAGAAGGCGGGCATGATCCATCTATCAACAGACATTTGTCTGCACACTCATAATGCAATTCTCCTGTTCCACCATATCACAAAGGTCTCCTCATTTCGGCCCAGATAACTGCAGCTCATTGGATATTTCCTCTTTTACGGACCATTCTCTGAAGACCCCAGAGGTGGTTGTGCATGAAAATCTCAGGGGTCAGTAGTTTTTAAATATATAATTATTCCAGCCCGTCTGGCACCAACAACCATGTCATGTTCTTCTCCATTCTGATGCTTGGTTTGAAGTTCAACGGATCATCTTCCCCATGTCTACATGCCTAATTGAGTTGCTGACACATGATTGACTGATTATATATTTACAGTAACAAGCAGTTGAACAGGTGTTCCTAAAGTATATAAATGCTTAAATGCATGCTGAAATACTGCAGTATTACTGCAATATTTATAGTATATATATATATATATATATATATATATATATATTTTTTTATAACCTAACCCTGCTTCATATTTAGCCACAACTTTATCCCTGAGCTGTTTGGTGAGCTCCTTTGTCTTCATGATGCTGTTTGTTCAGTAATGCTCTCTAACAAACTCTGAGGCCTTCACAGAGCAGGTGTATTTATGCTGAGATTAAATTGCAGACAGGGGGACCCTATTTTAAATAATTTTGAAATCCATCCCGACTTCCAGATGATGGACTATTTTGTGTTGGTCCATTACGTAAAATCCCAATGATGCATAATACTTATGCAAGGCACTGTATGCTAGGTGTGCCTTAATAAATATCTCTAACTTATGATGTTAAAGTATTGCAGACATTGGCTACCCCTGCAGAGGGCAAGTGTTGGGCCTCATCTGGTGCAATTTACAAAAATGATGTATGGATTGGTCCAGACAATATGCCCTGTTTGACACATGCTCTCTTCCACTGTTGTGCTAAATTAGCTGTGGGCAGAAACAAGATAATGTGCAGCTGGAACAAGCAGTTCAGTTTGTGTGTAGCAAATATACTCTGACCTCCGAACCATCCGTGGGGTATGAGCTCTGACCATTCAGCTGAATTATTCTGTGTGTCTGTTCAATACAATACTTAAAAGTCCTTTGAGAGTTTTGTCATCACATTTATTTCTCACAGGGAAATTAATAAGACAACACAGAGGACAGTAGTGTGTGGAGGACATTGTCCTGAGCAGCCAGTAGTGTCAAATAAAATACCATCAGGCGGAATCAGATTTGTTGTCAATTTATTTTTTTTAACATGCATGTTTTGGGAGTGTGGGAGGAAACTGGAGTACCCGGAGGAAACCCACGCAGACACGGGGAGTACATGCAAACTCCACACAGAGAGGAACAGGGGCCAGGAGCTCTCTGTGAGGCCACAGTGATCACCACTGAGCAACCGTGCTGCCCTCGTATGAAGGCAAATCAATGTCAAAATCTGCGAGCACAAATGAGATCCACGCGAACAGTAGAGAACAGTACTGTGTAGAGCACAGTAGTGTGTAAAGGACAGTAGTGTGTAGAGGACAGTAGTGTGTAGAGGACAGTAGTGTGTAAAGGACAGTAGTGTGTAGAGGACAGTAGTGTGTAGAGCACAGTAGTGTGTAAAGGACAGTAGTGTGTAAAGGACAGTAGTGTGTAGTGGACAGTAGTGTGTAAAGGACAGTAGTGTGTAGAGCACAGTAGTGTGTAAAGGACAGTAGTGTGTAAAGGACAGTAGTGTGTAGTGGACAGTAGTGTGTAAAGGACAGTAGTGTGTAAAGGACAGTACTGTGTAAAGGACAGTAGTGTGTAAAGGACAGTAGTGTGTAGAGGACAGTAGTGTGTAAAGGACAGTAGTGTGTAAAGGACAGTACTGTGTAGAGCACAGTAGTGTGTAAAGGACAGTAGTGTGTAAAGGACAGTAGTGTGTAAAGGACAGTAGTGTGTAGAGCACAGTAGTGTGTAGAGGACAGTAGTGTGTAGAGCACAGTAGTGTGTAAAGGACAGTAGTGTGTAGAGGACAGTAGTGTGTAAAGGACAGTAGTGTGTAAAGGACAGTAGTGTGTAAAGGACAGTAGTGTGTAGAGGACAGTAGTGTGTAAAGGACAGTAGTGTGTAGAGGACAGTAGTGTGTAGAGGACAGTAGTGTGTAAAGGACAGTAGTGTGTAGAGGACAGTAGTGTGTAGAGGACAGTAGTGTGTAGAGGACAGTAGTGTGTAAAGGACAGTAGTGTGTAGAGGACAGTAGTGTGTAGAGGACAGTAGTGTGTAAAGGACAGTAGTGTGTAGAGGACAGTAGTGTGTAAAGGACAGTAGTGTGTAGAGCACAGTAGTGTGTAAAGGACAGTAGTGTGTAAAGGACAGTAGTGTGTAGAGGACAGTAGTGTGTAGAGCACAGTAGTGTGTAGAGGACAGTAGTGTGTAGAGGACAGTAGTGTGTAAAGGACAGTAGTGTGTAGAGGACAGTAGTGTGTAAAGGACAGTAGTGTGTAGAGGACAGTAGTGTGTAAAGGACAGTAGTGTGTAGAGGACAGTAGTGTGTAAAGGACAGTAGTGTGTAGAGCACAGTAGTGTGTAAAGGACAGTAGTGTGTAGAGGACAGTAGTGTGTAGAGGACAGTAGTGTGTAAAGGACAGTAGTGTGTAGAGCACAGTAGTGTGTAAAGGACAGTAGTGTGTAAAGGACAGTAGTGTGTAGAGGACAGTAGTGTGTAGAGGACAGTAGTGTGTAGAGGACAGTAGTGTGTAAAGGACAGTAGTGTGTAGAGCACAGTAGTGTGTAAAGGACAGTAGTGTGTAAAGGACAGTAGTGTGTAGAGGACAGTAGTGTGTAGAGGACAGTAGTGTGTAAAGGACAGTAGTGTGTAAAGGACAGTAGTGTGTAGAGGACAGTAGTGTGTAGAGGACAGTAGTGTGTAGAGGACAGTAGTGTGTAGAGGACAGTAGTGTGTAGAGCACAGTAGTGTGTAGAGCACAGTAGTGTGTAAAGGACAGTAGTGTGTAGAGGACAGTAGTGTGTAGAGCACAGTAGTGTGTAGAGGACAGTAGTGTGTAAAGGACAGTAGTGTGTAGAGGACAGTAGTGTGTAGAGCACAGTAGTGTGTAGAGGACAGTATTGTGTAGAGCACAGTAGTGTGTAAAGGACAGTAGTGTGTAGAGGACAGTAGTGTGTAGAGGACAGTAGTGTGTAAAGGACAGTAGTGTGTAGAGCACAGTAGTGTGTAAAGGACAGTAGTGTGTAAAGGACAGTAGTGTGTAGAGGACAGTAGTGTGTAGAGGACAGTAGTGTGTAAAGGACAGTAGTGTGTAAAGGACAGTAGTGTGTAGAGGACAGTAGTGTGTAGAGGACAGTAGTGTGTAAAGGACAGTAGTGTGTAGAGCACAGTAGTGTGTAAAGGACAGTAGTGTGTAAAGGACAGTAGTGTGTAGAGGACAGTAGTGTGTAGAGGACAGTAGTGTGTAAAGGACAGTAGTGTGTAGAGGACAGTAGTGTGTAAAGGACAGTAGTGTGTAGAGCACAGTAGTGTGTAAAGGACAGTAGTGTGTAGAGGACAGTAGTGTGTAGAGGACAGTAGTGTGTAAAGGACAGTAGTGTGCAAAGGACAGTAGTGTGTAGAGGACAGTAGTGTGTAAAGGACAGTAGTGTGTAGAGCACAGTAGTGTGTAAAGGACAGTAGTGTGTAAAGGACAGTAGTGTGTAGAGGACAGTAGTGTGTAAAGGACAGTAGTGTGTAGAGGACAGTAGTGTGTAAAGGACAGTAGTGTGTAGAGGACAGTAGTGTGTAGAGGACAGTAGTGTGTAAAGGACAGTAGTGTGCAAAGGACAGTAGTGTGTAGAGGACAGTAGTGTGTAAAGGACAGTAGTGTGTAGAGCACAGTAGTGTGTAAAGGACAGTAGTGTGTAAAGGACAGTAGTGTGTAGAGGACAGTAGTGTGTAAAGGACAGTAGTGTGTAGAGGACAGTAGTGTGTAAAGGACAGTAGTGTGTAGAGGACAGTAGTGTGTAGAGGACAGTAGTGTGCAGTGGCGGCTGGTGGAAAGTTTTCTTGGTAGGGCTGTGCCACATCCAATCAATTTCAGCAAACATCCCAGAATTATTTAATGCAAACAAATGAAGGTATCAAACACGCATTACTACTTTGCAGTTAAATATTTAACATTCATTCCAACACGAAAAAAAGCAGTAAATAACACTTTGACGAACACGTCAGGACATCTTATTAATGTCACCCTCACAGGGAATTCAGTATAATATAATATATATATATCATATAATAATATTCTGTATAATATAATAATATATATATCATATAATATTCTGTATAATATAATAATATATATATCATATAATAATATTCAGTATAATATAATAATGTAGATCATATAATAATATATTTATAACTATATATCCATTTCTCAGACAGGTCCTTCATGTCCCTCACTCCCTAACTGTCCATGCTGGATCTGTCCCCGTTGTTTTAAAAAGCTAAATAAGTTATTAGCATGACTGCATCCAGCGAGCCAAACCTGTCTGGTGTACAGCTACTAGAGAAGCTTCATGTACTGCTTCTCTGTCCTGCTAGTCTGCTGTCTGATTGTGAGGTCAGGCTGATCTGGGATCAGCTCTTTCAGTAGTTTCTCCTCTCAGTTCTCCTCTCACGAGAACGCGCAGCTTGGGGCAGAACAAAATCTGCCCCAAGCTGAATCTATTTGAGGACGCTGATTGGCTAAATTGTATGTCACTCATTTATATCTTTAGTCAGCATTAAAGCATCATTGGCTTAACTGCTTTATAGACCCGCCTCTTTGGGGCAGTTTCTCCAGCGCACCAGCCAGCTGAGACATGCACACACAGAGAGGAGCTGCAGACAGGCAGAGAGGACGTGCAGGAAAAGCATATATTTACCGCAGATATCATATTTTACACATATTACTGGGTGATTCCATGTTTCAAAAACACAAATATTGTCAATTTGTATAGTTTATTATTATTATTATTTATTTTATTTTGTATTATTTGTAGCTCAAGGGGGGGCGGCGCCCTAGCGCCCTCTATGGACCAGCCGCCACTGGTAGTGTGTAAAGGACAGTAGTGTGTGTGATGTGAAAGCGCTCGCAAAAGTAATATACGGACGTACGGAACCTCTACACACACGTGTGTGGATCTCATTTGTGCTCGCGGATTTTAACCTTGATTTGCCTTCATACCCTCAGCAACTATGGACATATCTGCAACACCGTTCATAGTGCGATTGATACCTAGTCATCGTCGACAGTGACGCAGCAGCAGAATGTCTTCTTGGCCCAGGAAAAGACGCGCTTGAAGCAGTTCTTCTTCTTCTTCTTTGTCTTCTTCTTGGGCTCCATGTCGTCTGAAAATCAAAAGGAAATTTCGTTAGAATCCACAACAACGTGAAATAACTCGACAATTCAGACACGCGTGGAGGCAAGCATTTCCTACCAGATGTAGTGGAAGGGATTTCTTTGTTTTCCTGTTCCATGTCACTGTCCTCTTTTGGAATGGGAGGGGGGTCACATTTAGACTTCCTGGGGTACTCCACTGGACTTTGTTCACCCGGTGCATGTTGCACCAAGACAGCACCTGGATTTAATGGGTCCGGGGTCCATCCGTGTACACTGGTGGCACTGGAGCTGTGGAATTACGACACAAGCAGTTTAACAGACAGGTGGTGCTTTAACGTCATCGAGTCAAAACACCAGCAAAGTCTCCAATAACACCAGAAAAAGTCGCTAGATTTGTTGCTAGTAGCTTTTGACAAAAAAAGTCACCATGAGGGTTTGGAAAGTTGCCAGATTTAGCGAGAAAGTCGGCAAGTTGGCAACACTGGCACCGCTAAATATGTCCCCAGAGCAACATAGGACGTAACAATGGATCCTATCACATATAAAACCAAACAAAAATCCATCATAAAAACAAGTTGTACAAATAATAATATACAAACAAGCATATTAAAGCTACTGCAGATGTAAAAACAAACGCATTTAACTTACCAGAGCTGCTGTTCACTATTTAAAGACAAAGTCCATCTTTCTTTCTTTGTTAATAAAGAGTTTAATCTCACGGTTGTTCATTACATCCGTGTGTTTTAGTTCCAGTAAGAAGTCCTTCTCGATTCGTGAAGACAGTGGAGCCTCCCCAGTTGTATTTCTTGAATACGTTTTAATGCGTTTGAGGGCTGAAAATGTCCGCTCGACAGAGGCAGCAGATATTGGGATTGTCACCGCCCAACATGTCAGGCTAGCCCACTGACCAATCACGTATGGCTAGGCCAGCTAGCAGGCTCTGGCACGTCAAAGAATACGCCCAACATGTCAAACTAAAGATCTGATTGGTTGAACACTATGACAATCAACAATATTGTCCCCATTCACTTAAACTGCAAAGGGATTCACTTGTGAGTCTGCAGGCCTCGGGCCTCTCTTCCTACCTAGAGACACAGAGGTGAAATCGGATTGGATAAAAGCTCTACTTAAAACAAGCTGCACTGGAAGCAGAGCAACTGAGGAAGACAGTAGATGTGCAATGAGAAAATAAGATAATGGGAAAAATATTTTTATAAATTATAATACATGTAGTGTATTTAAGAAAAAATATTAAATTATAAAATAGCTATAACTTTGTGATTCTGTTTAGGCCAGCAGAGAAGGCCTTGCAGGCCCTGACGGCCCACCACTGAGAGAACCTAAGGCATTGGCAAAAGTACATGAAAATGCAAAGAAAAAAGCGAAACATTTTTACCGACATGCTTTAAATGCTATTGCAAAGACGTAATACTTATACTTAAAATAAATCTTTTTACTGAGACTGGATTTAAAGATCACCATTCTTCTTCTCAGTGCTTCACTTAATTTATTAACTGCTATTTCAAATCTATAATAACCAGAGCAGCCCATACACTCCCACTGATTATGCTGCAGGCAGATTACACAGATGGCAGTCTGATTGTCTTCTCGACTTCTTTTTAAGACAGATTTGTGGTGTGTGAGGGTTAAGAAATCCCTTTTGCTTGCAAATATCAGTGCACACCCCACAAGATTATCTAAAGCATGTTTGATTTTCACATGTTTAATTATCTAAACAATTCTGAACAGAGGGAGCAACACAAATCTGAAAATGAGATAATGCCGTAATGTGTAGAAAAAAAATTTGATGAGCGATTATAGAACTAATCAGCGCACCACAGTGATAAAGTTGCCCTCAATTAATCTCAATTATCCCACTAGCTTCATTTGCAAAATATCTGATTCATTTTGTGAAGAAATTGATTTAGTTAAATGCTTCCTGCAGAAAGAACTGAACATTTTCTATATATTTCAAAGCTTTATGTTAAAGGAGCAGTGTGTAGGATTTATATATATTATTATTATATATTATTCTGTATATATTGTGCATTTCCATACTTCATATTTTATTCTACTCTGTAACTTGCTGCTACAAACAAATTTCCCCCTGGGGATAAATAAAGTTTCTATCTATCTATCTATCTATCTATCTATCTATCTATCTATCTATCTATCTATCTATCTATCTATCTATCTATCTATCTATCTATCTATCTATCTATCTATCTATCTATCTATCTATCTATCTATCTATCTATCTATCTATCTATCTATCTATCTATTAACAGTTAGTGGTGATGTTGCAGATAGCATGAAGGGCTATGTAGACATGAAGGGCTTGTTTTAACGAGAATACAATAATTGATCCTTTCAGGTGATTATACATGAATGAAAACACAGTTATGAATACTCTATTCTATTTCTGCCCATAGATCCCCCTAAATGTTTTACACTGGACCTTTAATTGAGGTACATTTTTATTGACTTTTGAAATTCTAAACATCGGATTTGAATGAATTTGCATGATGTTGACATAAAGATTAGCATGCAAGCTGCCAGAGAACTGCCAGTGCATGTTTAAGTTTATATTTATATCCTAGAATAGGATAATAAATCACACCCCGGGACGTTTTTAATGTTGAACGAAATGGTCTCACTAATTGAGTTTGTATCTCCAAAGCATCTTTTACCTACCATTTGCTATCCCTAAATGGTGCTGCAACAGATATAACGTGGATAAGATCGGTGATCCTGTTTTGTGAGCCAATAGAGACGCTGTTTATCGGGACAGCAGCAATAGATTTTATGCTTATGGAGCCAGCAAAGGTCAAAGTCACTTCCTTATTTTTAAATGCATCTTTTTGGAACAAAGTGTAAGAAGTGTTAGCTTCACAAAATGTGATTGTAATCGAGTGAGGTCATTATATAGGTACAATGCTGTCACAAAAGGGGTTAAGATGGGGACAGCAGACTCCAAAGTCTGATCACGTAGACAAATCAGTGCCACGCATCTGTGGCAGCCAATCAAATACATTTTTCTCTGGCAGTGAAGAGAAACTGCAATAAAGGAAAACAACATTAGTGTTGCAGTTCTTAAGATATGGCAAAAATCGGACAACAGCCAGATGGAAAGAGTCAGCATTACAGGACTTCAACAAACAACCCAAATAAACAAGCCCGTCCACATGCCTGGACAGTTTAAGTATCAAATCTGCTGAATCACACTTAAAAATATTGGTCCTCATTTCTAATTTTCTAAGCCAATTGCATTTCTGGCCACAACCAAATTAATGATGTCATTACGAGTGTTTTCATCAACAAGTCAAAGGCAAAGCAAGGAGAATTCACCCATACAGAGCAGTGCAACAGCAACAGCAGGTTTGTTGCCCTCATTAATTCACTTTATATTATTTTTCAGATGTTGGAAATGACAGGCCTGTATTAGTTTTAACAACCATGTCTAAGGTTTTTGACCCATTTGTGTTTGAGCAGTATGTGTTTGTATGA
Source organism: Leptoclinus maculatus (assembly GCA_032191485.1). Taxonomy (NCBI): domain Eukaryota; kingdom Metazoa; phylum Chordata; class Actinopteri; order Perciformes; family Stichaeidae; genus Leptoclinus; species Leptoclinus maculatus. The sequence goes on from JAVDOI010000009.1 coordinate 13,500,596, forward strand.
ACTTCAGTCTGGCTCCAGAGCAGCATACTCTACTGAAACCTGTCTTGTTCATCTGTTTTACTTTGTCAGACAAAACCTTGATGAAGGAGAGTATGTTGGCATCTTGTTAGATTTGCAAAAAGCTTTTGACAAAGTAAATCCCATAAAACTGTTGCCAGTGCTACAGTGCATGGGTTTTAGACATACTGCTGTAAAATGGAAGAACTCAAGTAGGTGACATTAAAGGAGTTACATAACAACCTCTGGATATAGCATTTGAGGTGCCCCAAGGTTCTAATCTAGGGCCTCTTTTATTTATCACTTACACATATGATGCCAGCGGCTGTGAAATGCAAGGTATTGTTGTATGCTGAAGATTCTGATTTACTGGTATCTGGTAATTATGTCAGTAAGATTGAAAACACTCTTAGCAATCAATTTAAATTAAAATGTTATCCAAGTGTGCCAGCAATTTAAAATTCCTGTATCGCAGAACAAGGCTTTTTGACTTTGCTCTAAAGAAACTTCACCTGTCATCATTCATAGAGTGTCATTTCAATCATGCATGTTCTGCTTGGTACAGTGGTTTGACAGCTAAACTTAGGAACAAAGTGCAGGTGATGTAAAATAATAATATGTTGTATTTATGAAATGCATCCTCTCAAACTTATGTTGGTAGTGATGAGCTCAGAAGGGAAGAACTGCTGCCAGCACAGCTTAGAGTAGAACAGAAGCTGCATCATACATACAATATTATCAGTATTTGTGTTCTAAGATAACAATGGTCCATCCTCAGCATAACTATCATACCAGGGCCAGTTCATTTATAGTGCCTCGAGTTACTAATGTAGCCAGAAGTTACTTTTTTATTTTTAGCTGTCCTTGTTTTTAGGTTACTTTGTATTTTTATTAAATTGTGATGATGTGGTTTTAGATTTCAGGATTGCTTTTGTTTAGTTTTCATGTTAAATGTCTGCTGCTTCGTTGTGTTTTCTTCGTCTTCTAATATCATAAGATCATGTTGTAAATAAGTGCAGTTTTACATGTTATCCTCAGGATATTTTTGTTTCTTTGTCTGTTGAAATGTGCTTTATAAATAAACTTGCCTTGCCTTGCCTTGATAAGCCATGCAAATCAGTCAATCAATCAAGAAATCAATCAATCATACTTAAAACTTGAAGCATCTACAATCAATATTTCTTAATATATTTAAACAATGGCTTACATGACAACTTGTATGTGAAAGGGGTTGCTTGTAGGGAAGAACCCAGAGGAAATTATCACCCAACTGCAGTTCCCATCAGCTCTATGGGGCGTTATAGTGTCTTTAAACTCAAATTAAATTTGTTCACAGTGTGCTACCTGCCCAGCACCACGAAAACAGAGCCAACATAAGTGACTAGCTGGTGAAAATAGTGGAGCATTTGCAAGCTAAAAAGCCAGATGTTTTCCCCACGAGTTGGAGACCAAAACAAACCTATAAGGAGAGTAAATAATGGACTTACTGGATATAAGTCCATTATTCTCTGAGAATACTCTAAGGAACATGACTGGATGAGTAAATAGGCATCTAACAATATTGCCATATCTACAAATGTACAGGTGATTGTACACTTATGTATTTGCAGCTTGTTTCCGAGTTTAACACGTTTCTAAATGCACATTACACTACAGTTTCTCTTGTTTCTCATGCTGAAACAGTAGAGCAGACACAGTACTCTATATGATCTGTGTATACTCCTGTTGTTCATTGCCAGAACAACTCAATCATTCAATGTACTCATGCTCAAAGCCATTCTTCTGGTCTACAACACAAATCTTTCACATTTCTGTGGATCAAACTCCTGTGCTACTGGTCCATCAAATTTGAAAACTACTTTTGACAAATACAGGTTACATGTTTGCGACAGGATTGATCTGAACCAGGTTCTGTAAGTCTGCTGCACAGAAGTTCAAACCAAAAAAGAGGAAATTAGACCAGGCAATGTAATAAGCCTCCCTTTGTTAATTAAGACCCCCTCAGTTTTGGGATCAAACTCACTCCTTCCATCCTGCCTTGCCTGGTCTACCGAACAAAGATAGACTAATTGGGAGTCTGGAGTCGGCCACAGAACACTAACAAAAAAACAATCCATTACCTCTCAACTCTAATTGAAAACAGAGCCTAGGGTTGATTACTAACCATTAATCACCCCATTCACCTCCAGCTACCTTTATTGTTTTTCATGTCAACAACTTTTTTTTATTTTTTATACCAATTTACTAAACCTCCCTCTGCAGGGGATGGAGGGAAACTGTCAAAAGTTGGAATAAAGACAAAACAGAACAGATAAACGGAGGGATGACAGAAATCGATAGAGGAATAGAGAGCAGACACGAGGAGAGAACATAACAATAAGGGAGATGGATTCATCGGTAATGAATGAGGCAAATGGCTCAGCATAGTGATTTGATCCAGTCACGTCCGGGTTGATTGCGGCACGTTTATGTGAGGGGTTGAAAGAGGATAAGAGTGTTGTGCGGCTGATTGACAGCGCAGGTCGACACAAGAGAGTCGATTTGCATTTTCATTACATTTGAGATTGACTTCCTTCTCCTCTGTGGTTTGACACTCCCACACACACACACACACACACACACACAGTGTACAAACATGGACAGATCATGGACGGCTCTGTCTCCGTAGAGAGTCAGACCCTCGACATCACCGCAGCGTGTGAGTGACAGCTACACAATGGCCCCGTGTGAGTCGGTGTGGGTTTTGGCTCTCCACATAGCCTGAATGGAGTCAAATTATTTGCTGTAAACAAACTCTTATTTTGAAAAAAGGTATTATTTCAACATTTAATCAAGTGTCCTATTTGTAACTGGGGAAAGTTTTGCAATGTGATGAAGCCACACAAACACACACACACACACACACACACACACACACACACACACACACACACACACACACACACACACACACACTCTTTTCTTCAGATCAAGCCTTTTTGTCAAGCAGACAGTTTCGACAGCCAGCAGCCCTCAGACTGAAAGGAGCAGTCATCTGAGTGTGGCATCACCAACTTACGCCAAAGGGGAAAGGCCTGCTGGGGCCACTGAGAGCCCTAGTCGTGACACTGTGACTGACAGACCGACGGTCCCATTCTGTGACAGCAGGGCATGGAATATACAGAGACGACAAGCTCCCGAATCCATCTTCCCCGAGACAGAAAAGAGCTGATCCCTGCAATGTGATCCAAACAGAATTTCTCTCTGTGGCTCACTGTCTCTCAGAAAACATACCAACTGCCAACAGCACAGACATACCATGAAGAAGAAACCATGGTAGTACATACAAAGTCAAAATTTGATTCTTAAGTTATGCACACACAAGGCGGCAGAGCTTCTCCTTCCTCTTCTTCATTTTGCTCTCTGTTCGCCAGTTAATTTCTTCTTTCTATCACTCAGTGGGCAGAAGTAAATATACTATAAAAGAAATGAAATTAATAATTGTATTATACTTTTCTCTTCTTGTTTTTTGTCTTTGATTTATTTTGCATAAGCCAATTGTTTTCATTTAAGGGAAAGCATGTAACTACATTTTAGACAATAGTTTGCTTGGCAACAGTTTGGGCAAGACCCTTTCCTCTTTCAACAGGATGTCTCCCTATGCACAGAGCCCACAAAGAAATGCTTTCCCCATGTTGGTGTGGAAGAACTTGACTGCGCTGCACAGAGCCCCGACCTCAACCTCATTACACACCTTGGGGCTGAACTGGAGCACCGACTGCGAGCCTAATATATGAGGCCTTATTGCCCAACATCATCAGTGGCCGGCCTCACTGATGCTCTTGTGGCGGAAAGGGAGCAAAAAATCCAACGTCTTGTGGGAATGAAAGCTGTCGCCTGTTTCAAATGTTGTCAGCCCATTAAATGGCTGCAATCAGTCGTAATTACAACCATTATAATGCTTCAGGATGGGAAAACTGCTCCTACTCACACGTTGAGAAACGTACTCAACGTTGTTTTTTTTCACATTGTGAATTGAAACAAAACTGCTTGGTTAGTTAGTTAGACTATAGGAAAAGAACAGGGTTTGGGATGAAATATAAAAACGTCTGTTACGACCCTTAAGTAACGTATGTAAGTTACGTAATATCACACAAGTTAAGCATGTTACTTCATTATGTAAGTTAAAGTCAACACAGTGTGTCATGTCTGTTGGACATGATCAGCGGTCTCCTGGGTGAAAGTAATGTGTTTGTTTGACCAACCCATCCACCCTCCATATGTGGACTTTGTCCCCCTTTATGTCACCCGACTTCCTTATTTGCTCCTGGCATAATAGCTATGGCCAATACAACTTAGATTTTTATGATCCAGCTTACCAATAGATGATAACAGCCTACTGAGATAATTAGAGTAAGACCATACCAACTCAAATCTATGCTCCTGATGACAACTGATGACGGCCATTCAGAGCGAGTAAAGCTGTCATGGCAACAGATTTGGAAGGAGATGTGTCACATGTGGATTTATGGTCAGCTGTTTTGGCCATGCAGTATATCAGAGAAGGTTAATCTGATGCCACAGAACAAAAACAAACCGCACTGAAGATGAGATGTGTGAAGTGAACACCAGCTCCTTTCGAGCCTCTGAATCTGGCTGAATGTCTTGGCTTCATGGGAGCTGGTCTCTCCCTCACACTGGGAGTGAAACGTCAACGCAAGCTCCCCCCCCCCCCGCTGCATGCCCTACTTGCTGCTGAATCTCCTCTGGGGGCAACATCTCAGCAGATTCACACGGACTCACTATGATCCACCGTCACATACGCGTGTAATTTGCTGCCTTGCTTTTGTTGGGGGAGGACAGTCAGTGCAGGAGAGGACGGTCGTGGAAAGTTGGGCAATAAATGAAGTGAGGAGAGAGCGAACTAAAAAAGCCTTAGGAGTGGGAGTGAATGAGCCGTCACATCCGCTTTGGAGCCGACTTCAGACGAACCTCTTATCTTTGTGTGAGAGTTGAGTGCCAGTATGACTTTCTCAGCCAGCAAACCATCCTGTCCTCGTCTACTCTGAGAGTGATTCGTCTGTGAGGTTTCTTTCTCTTTAGTTTGTCACAGGTTGTCCCCAAATAGTGGCACAGTTGGGTCTGTTGCTAGAAACCTTAGTTTCAACAACAAACTCTCTCCAGTTCATATTTGACATATGACGGGACTCCACTATCGACTATAGAGCCACTGAGGCCTCTGCCTGTCAGTGGCAAATGGAAAAAAAGAGGAGTGATTGAGCTTATCCACTTTCCACCTTATGTGGCAATAAAAAGACAGACCGGGGCAAAATCAATAGGTTCATAAAGGTTGCTGTTGAGCCGTGGATATAATGATATGACCACTATGAATTAAACAGAGTGAGGTTGAGGCAAAGCAAGACAGGAGTTAAAGGCTGGATAACCAGAAAAAACTTTGTTTTTAGATGACACTCATCGATATGTAGGATGAATATTCTTTCACCAGTTTCTCTGATATTCCAGCCACGGGGGTCAGATGAGGTCTGTGACGAAGGAGGCGTTTAAGAAAACCGGTGAATTGGGGGTGACCACGCACAGTTCTTCACAGCAATTCAACCTGCGCCGGCTCTGCTGTATTTTACCAGCTCGGTACACAACACTGCACCTCCAATATCTAATTGTCTAGGATGAAAGAGACAGTGTCCTAAATAGGACGAATGGTGCGAGTGCTCTGAGAAGGCAGTGATGTGTCAAACCCTGCCATGGCTGGTAAGAGGTTGGAGAGACGGAGTGATTAAAGCAATGAATCACCAGTGGGGAGGTCTCAGCTGCTGGCGTCATCGCACACGCAAGCTGCCGTTTTAGGGCGCCTTACAAGCAGCAACAGCAGTTCTTCACAAAAAGAGTACAAAGTGTGTGTGTGTGTGTGTGTGTTTGTTTACTGAGAGGGAGATATGTGTCAATGTAGATGCATTGCTTTTCACTCCGATGTTTATACAGCACTGTATAACTGTGTCCAATTTCATTCTTATTCTTCGCCAGCCGAACCGAGACTCATAAATCTAGATATCGCATGAGCCCGGAGAGCCGAAGCCACTTTGCAACGCTCTGAGCAAATGAGTTCAGGTGTTTACTCGCAGGTGCGGAGTGGAGCGGAGAGAGGCTCCCGCAGTGGTTAAGCTTAAAACCTCGAGATTGAATCAAGATGTCATTATTCTAAACCAAAAATAAAAACAGACTTCGTGGCATGAGTAAAAGTGAATGCAAAGTCTTCTCTGCGTGTAAAGCTGAAGAGAATCAGAGAATGCTTGAAGCTAAATGCTACACATTGGCAATGTTGACGTGCTGAGTGATATTGGCGTCCTTAAGAGCCAATGCTCCTGGCTAAGTGCAACAAAGTACAAAAAACTGACCAAAACAAAACTGAATTTAAAACTAAGACCCAGCGAAAAGTAAATCCCACACCATAATCTTGGATAGAGGATGTAATAAAGAAAGAAAAAAAGCACTACATAGCAGAAACAAAGACAACACAACTAACTGTGGTCCCGCTGGCCACAATGACAGACACCGAGCCAATCCATCCTTCATTTCACGCCTCCGATTGCATCGTTTGTCCTATTCAAGAGAGGCGTGCGTCAATGCCAATATTTAGCAATAGGAACTGTGATTGATGATGACACCCACAGTCTGCCACAATGACTATTCTCTCCATGACAACAGGATACTTAACATCTGTTTTAATTGAAAGAGCAGCAACAACACAGCCGTCCTGCAGCTGCCATCCGACACCTGGCAAACTAACAGAAAGGAAAACGGTCCAGTAGCAGCCACTGGTACTGTCAACAGGCAACATTTTAATCTTTTTTTTATGTACATATACATATATGTAAAATGCATATGGAACATTTAAAAATAAATCCTAAACATATAAAAAAGTTATTGCTTTCAAATATATTCATATCATTGCATTTACGATGATGCATATTTATGAAAGCAATTTGTAATTTTTCTTCAAATTATTGTTTTTTTATCATTTCTAATGGCAGAATAACTGCCATCTGCATAACCTGCCAAGACTACCTCAGTCATCAGCTTTCAAACTAAGCCAAGCTGTTAGAACAGTGTGGGTGAGAAGCTTCGCTGAGCTAAATTGATGGCTCGCAAGCAGCTTCTTGAGTGAGTGTCTAACATACATGATGTAAGACTAAAGGAAAGGAAAATGAAAGAGAAACGATGTTCCCAGCCACCTGCGGATAATATCTGATCCCGTGCCAAACGGGCCCGGTCGTCGATCTTGGAGATGGACACCTACAACGAGCAGCAAGACTCCTTCTTCACAGCAGACGATCTCAGACTCAAACTGAATGAACGGCTGAGTCTCATTCATCTGTTGATATAGCCGAATCCATATCTCACCAAAGCCAAGACAGATTTTGCTATTAAAGGATCTAGTGTGCCTCAAGTATTACACATTTTACTTTTTAACTGACTCAGCGCAAGAGGGACGGAAGCATCTAACTATAAAGCAAGGAATCTCTTTCTGTCTGTATGTCTGTGTGTGTGTGTGTGTGTGTGTGTGTGTGTGTGTGTGTAGGTGTGTGTGTGCGTGTGTGTGTGTGCGTATGTCCTTTGCATATCTCTATCAGATACTTCAGACTTGGATGTATTGCTGTGCAGTGCCGAAGTTGGTGCAATTTCAACACGGGACATGCTTTATAGTAATAAACTTTGCATAAACAAGCGATGGAGCTCGGTGCAGTATTTACGGGGCTGTGGCTCATTGACTTCAGTTCACTTTTGCTGCTGGATGCTGGATATGCTAAGGCTGCAACCGAACCCTTCTTCACTTCCCTCAATCAGCGATGAGCGGTTCTTGAGAAAGCTGCAAGCCGCACTTCTGGGGGGCCAAGCAATCGGCTGGTTAGGAACGGCCGCACCCTGAACAGGCACATGATGAAATTCTTCCGGTAGGCACGTCACATCTTGTGTTTCCGGCTTTGTACCGTAAGGCCGCGGGCATCAGTCAGTTGGCAGGATTAACTTTATTTGTGACGATGAATCCCAGACGGCGAGAGGATCAGAGAGTAGGAGAGCTGTGGACTGAGGCTAAGTCCATTTAATTTCAGCAGCATATCTTAGTATTTATGATGCTCAAAGTCAAAGTAAAATCTACTCTATGAAGTGGCTTGGAAATACACAGGGCCTGTGGAGCAGTGTTAAAACTGGTCTGTTAATTGTGTACTGAGCATCACACTCACAATAAAATAGCTAGTTCGACTGTGATGATGGTACTGGAGAGATATCTGTGAAAAAAAAAAGAAAGAAAACATTCTCAACTAATTTGTCTCCTATTGGGACAAGCTGTGTGTGTGAATTCATCTAGCGAGGAGTAATAACGGGAATGGAGAGGAAGAAGAATTGATGGATGGAAGGAAACCAAAGCTGAAAAGTCAAGCCTTGAGATAACGGATTCACACACCTCATTTCCTTTTCATAATAAGAGTTGTTGATATACTCACCGAGGACAGTGTTATTTTTCTGTTTGTGTGTGTCACGTTGTGGGGACTCGCCTTCCTTATGGGGACAAATGCAACGTTCCGTGACGTAAATCCTAACAATTTAGAGAAAGACTTGGTTTAAGTTTAGGGTAAGGGTTAGGATTAGTCTAGAAGGGGTTATGGTTAGGGTAAGGGCAAGTCTCTCTGGGTTGGTGTCTGCATCACCGTTTTCAAAGGTCCCCGGTTTCCCCATCCACACAATAACTCAACAGTCTTTATTCTCTACTTTTGAAACCAGAATAATGTGAGCTTTTCAGCAGTAATAGGCTTTCATTTTTCAACACCATGTATAAGCTGGTACTGTATGTCCACGACAACAATGTGCAGGCTTCATTTTTGTATGTATTTTCCTAGAAGTACTAGCCAGATGCAATGTCAATGTTATATATGATTGGAAAAACGATGCATTTCACAAAATGTATTCAATCATCAGTTGGAACAGCGGCTCTGAAGCTCACTCCCGAGGGAGGGTCCCTGACAACAATGATCGATCACTGGGGGGGCCACCCATCAAAAGGTGACATTGAAGTTGAAACAGCTTTTTATATTTTTTTCTCTGAGATGAATGGAAGTTTATGTTTATCAAGTTGTTTCTACATTTACAATGTAGTCAGTGTCCTACATTCTATGAGGAAAGTCATTTCTGTTTCAGTTCTTTTTAATTATCTTGTTTATGTTTTTATTTAAACCATAGCTATCAATTGTATGATGGTTTTTTTTACAATGGGAGGACTTAAATCAACATGTTTTTTAATTTGATCATGTGACCAAAAAAGTGTCAGTTTATTAAGCAAACTGTAAATATGATTATCTACCTTTTACAAGGTAGTCTTTGTTGTAGGAGACAGCACCCTGCTTTTGCCATTCAGTATTGTTGGCAGTCAGTGTTGGTTGGCTGAAACATTGGAGGAGCAGGGAGAAATAAATAAATGGATTCTATTTCCAGACACCTGCTGTGTCTAGACAACCTAGATAGGCCAATACTTGATCTGGCACACTGTCACTGGCAGCCTTTGTGCCTAAATGTATCGCCTGGCCAAGAAAGATTGTGCTTGAGCACAGAAGTAGATGTTTTGTGGCCCTGGGTTGTTTGATGAGATGAAAAGAAATTATCTTCTCTCAGCTTTTGGAAGTCTCACATGCTTAGGGAGAGAAGTGCCCACTCTCTCTGGGCCTAGAGGGGGTGTCGTCACGCAAAGTTTGCCCCTTCTGCTCCTAGTTCTGGTCCAGAAATACTCAACATCCACACAATGTAGGCTTTGCCTTTTTGTGTGAAAATTTTAAAGTGTGCAAAATACCACCTGCCGCCTCATAAAGCCTCTATGCATGTCTCTTGGCTCACAGTTATCCTCTTTCCTCTGGCTGCTGGAAGTCTCTTTTGCAGCTCCGGGGAGGACTGGGACTGAATTGGCGCTGTTGTATTCACACAAAGAAAAAAAAGAAAAGAAAAATCCACATTATTCTGCCCAAAATACTCTCAAAGATCTTGGACAGTAAAATAATCCCTGTGCTAAAATCAACAAAGATCTCCTGACTTCAGACCAATTGCCCTTACATCTGCGGTCATGGAGACATTTTAAGCACAACATCCTCTCCTGTTTGAAATCTATCACATTATCACATTATCACATTATAATTTTGCCTACCGAGCCAATAGGTCTGATGAGGATGCTGTTTAATAGCCTATTCTTTGTCTTCAGCTTGGCCTTCAATACAAAAAAAGCCAATTCAATCTCATCAATAAACATGAGCATTGACCCCTGCATATGCCAGTGGATCAGGAGCTTCCAGAGGGTTAGGATGATTAGCCTTTCACCTCGCCCTCTGACCCTCAGCACAGGCGCCCCCACCAGGGTTGCGTCCTCTCACCCTGGCTCCTTTCCTTCAACACAAACCACTTCACATCCCGCCACATCTCAGTCATCATTCTTAAGACAGATACCTTGAGCAGGTGGCCCAAGCAACCACTTGGAGCTTTGATAACAACCTCCAGCTCAACACATCTAAAACACAGGAACCTATTACAGATTTAAGGCACAGACCCCTGCCCGTGCCCCCCATACAGGAGGACCCATGACCATGATCAGTGACTCATTCTTCTTGGCATACACATCGGCAACCCACTCAAATACATCAATACAAACCACGTTACCAAAAAAAGCCAGTTTTTCCCCCCCAAAGACAGCTACAAAAAATTCAAAGCAAAACAAAGCCTCCTCCTTCACTTTTACACGGTCTTCATTGAGAGCACACTCAGCTCATCCATAACAGTTTTGGTATGAATCTGTATGTCACAAACGCACAACCGAAAGAGCAACAAAAACAATCTCTGACCGCTCTCACCCGGCCCACCACCTCTTCCAGCTGACTTCCTCTAAGAGGTGCTAATGGTCCCTGCCTGTCAAATCATATAATTTTCCCCATTTTATTTCCCTACAACAAAAACAAATCTGAACACTTCTCACTAACCTTGGTCGTTGTACTGCTCTTAAAACCTTTGTTTTATCTTGTAAATACTGATGTTGATGTCTGGGTTTTGATGTTCTGACACCGCTGTAATGAGCATACCCACCATGCTGAACCAAAGCCAAATTCAACAGACCTCTGATGTGTGGTCATTGATTGATTGATTGATTGAGGCAATGTCAGTGCGTAATACTTTCAATCGATAGCACATATATATGCTATATTCTTTTAAATATATAAAGTATAAAGGATAATGGACCCATTTGAATATGCCAATATATATCTATTAGCACGTTGGCAACACCTTTCTCTATTTTCGAACACCGATGATTGAATGTAATGGTAATTTTTAATGATTGTAAATAACTCTCTTATACTTCATCTGTTATCCTTCTTTCTACCCATGGGCTATGGGGGGTTGAAAATAAAGTGAATTTAATTAAAATGTGCTTATGTTCCAAATGAACCATCTTAAGAGTCTTGAAAGAAGTAATTTGCAGTGCGTTGCTAGAAAAGTCATGAGTCATTCCCCAACCTCTACAGAAGTAATGTGTTTATACACCTTCAGCCAGTCAGCAGAGTGGAAGAGTGGAAAACAAAGACTGAAACCGTCCAGCTGGGTGATGTCGCGGTGCCCTGCCTGCCTGCTCCTCGCTGCCTCTCTGTTTAAACTCCCATTAACCATTCACACTTAATGACTCTGGTATTTCAGACAATTTAAGGCCCTTCTCCGGCAGAAAAGGACTGGGCGCTAGAGCGTGGCGGAGAGCTAATTGAAGTCCGCTGACACCATTAGCAAACTGCCATCCAGCAGATAGCCGGGTGTATAACGAGGGGCCGGGGGAAGACAGCTGATGATGAACAACATAGCGCTGATTTCTTTCTCACAGGTCGTCCCACGTCTCCCTTAACAAGCCAAAAAGAGGGAGGATGGATACAAGGGCAGCTACGGACTGAAATGCATGAATACGCACACGTTTACACACACACACACACACACACACACAGCTTAATAGTGTTGGCTTGTATACTTAGTTGTCTTTCTTATGGAAACTCTTAAAACAATTTCAAAATCTCTTAACTAATACAGAGTAATACCATAACTAATTCACCTCTCAGTTGTTGTGAAGCACACTGGTCCAGTACTCTGCTACAAGCAGGATAAAAAGCTGTATCAGTCGCATCTACAAAGGTCATTAAATGCAGTGACCTGCTAGCTTCTGCCACACGCTGGCCTTTATCTCTGTGGCAAATGCTAATGCACCATGACGGTAGCCTTTGCTGAAAAGACTAACAGGAACAGTGTTGCTGAAAAAAGGGCTTTGTTGTGGAGTTTCAAAGAGAGGATCATGAGATAGGGTTTGTGTTATTTAGCCTTCTAAGCAGGTGTTTTTACAAATACAGACAATAAATAAAAATGCTCAATGCTTTTTTTTATATGTCTGGCAAATTATCTTTTTTTTCAAGTAATTCCCAGCACCATCTTCAGGCACTTACCCACAGCGGAAATCACGTATGCAGCCCTGGAGGTGTTAACGATCTTAAACCCCCAGTCCGGCTCAAGAAACTCTGCAGAAGGAACCTAAACAGGCCTCTTACATGCTGATCCGTGGCATCCTCCCCACCCCCACCCCCACCTCCATGGTGCTGTGAATTTGATTTGGTTGCGACAATCTTTTATTTCCCCCGGGCTGCAAGTGCTATCACAGTGAGGCGAGGAGGTGAGCCATCTTGCTGAATTGAAATGCTCCCATGGATGTGCAGTATGTGAGAGACTAGCCCTTGGGACCAATACCGGCTAATGGCTATCTGATTGACTGGGCAAAGAGAGGAAGAGAGAGGCGAGGGAGTGAAGGAAGGTGACAAGTCTGTCTGTTTGTCTTCCGGAGTACTCCAGTATAATAGTATGTAAAGGGGGTTGATGCACGCTTATCAGTCTTTAGTGTATACGAGTGTGTGTTCCGTGTGTGTGTGTGTGTGTGTGTGTGTGTGTGTGTGTCGTCGTCCCCCATGTCTTTCAGTCTGTGGATCTCATGAAGGCTGCTTACAGTATAATGAGAGATGTGGTCAGATAATGGAGGAGGTAATTACTCCAGCGCACAGCAGCCGCTGGTTAAGAATTACATTATCGATCGGCCAGATGCAGCAGCATGACAGGTCGGCGAGGGACGCAAAAATAGAGAAGGGAGAGAAATCAACTCCTAAAATAAACAGCTCGTCAGTCTGGCTTCCAATCAAGGCTGGGGCGTGAGGCACATAGGTGAGTGGTGTGTGTGTGTGTGTGTGTGTGTACGCCAAACACAAACAGACTCCAGCTGAGCAACTTTCCTCGGCAGGGGAGCGTCTGCAGTTATGTGATTGTGTACTGATCCAAACGGCTCCACTGAGGAGGGAAAAGTCTGGGCTGCAGCAAAGCCTAGTTAAACACAGATCCATCAGCCTAGAGTCATGAATTCATAAAACATTGAATTCACATCAAGTTCTATACACCTGATTCAATTTGCTCAGGGTGGCATTTGAAGAACTACACTTAATCTGACAGCTTTGCCCCGGAGCCACTGCACTGCCCCGAGCAGCAATTTACACAAGGCACATACGGTGCTTCTGCACATACTTCATAACAAAGTTTAACTGCAGTTATTGTTGGCCCAAACTGCAGGGTTCCCTCCACAGACACATTTGCTTGTTTAGAGCTTTAAAAGTGGTTCAGCGGACTGAACTAGCCTGTTTTATGGGAAAGAATCCAGAGACACGAAAGGGTAACATGTTTATGGAATTGATCTCATACTGCAGGGGTTGTACGAGGTACTTCTACACAGCCTGTGTATTATCTGCTATAGATGACGGTCGACACTCCCCCAGCTTGGAGGAGCACACAGGAATTACTGCTCAGAAGCAAAGCAATATACTGTTGTGGACGTATATTGCTTTGCTTTTACATATTATAGTTCATCAAAAGCAAGGCCCACCTAAAAAAAAAAAAATGTTGTTTGTTCAACTTTGTTCAAGTGATATATTTAGAATATTGTCAATTTACGTTGACATGAGACTTCTATACAGCCTATGCACCCAACAGGGAATGGGAGTCGTTATCTATGCACGCTCCAAACAGGAATTTTACCTGGTCTACAGCTGCCGCGAGCATTTAGTTTGTTTGTGTTATTGTGTGACCTTGGTGAATCCGAAAAAACAAAAAGTGACAACACACAGAAACTATCCGATTGAAGCAACCGCAGATCAGCAACCCCTGTGTTCTGCGAGGTCAAATTACAGTTTTTGAATGGAGTCTGGTGGCTTTGGCGAGAGCATAAATGGATACAACAGCTTCAGTTCCTCGTTGAAAACAGCTGTCTGACAGCAAGGCCAAATATTCTAAATATAGCGTACACTTTTTGTTTTGGGCCTTTCTTTTAGGTAGCTAAAATACGTTTTGCTGCTACCCCCGTTCACAGCAGTTGCTTTGCCTTATTTCCGTCCCTGTACTCATGTTTGTCCAAACTGGGGGCGTGCGAACCATAATCTACTGTAGATAATACACTGACTTGATAAGTTCGTCATACAATCTCACTTCAAAACACCTGAACTATCCCTTTAAGGCTGCAACTGTTGGTTCACGGGCAGTGTTTACAACCTGTTGTTATCATGGTGAAACTGACTGCATGTCGTTATTATAGTTACATGACACTTATAGTGTGTCAGCAGTAGACGATGAACTCACACATACACAAACATACCATGCGCATTGTACTGCACACACAACACGCATTATCTGGACTCAAAAGCATTTATCCCCAGCAGGACTCAATCCATTATATTGATTCCCTCTTAAGACAGCGGCTTGTAAGACATTAGGGTCGTCTCTAGTTCCCCAATGTCTATGACCCGCCCATGTTGCATCCCAATTGCTTTAGCAAGGCATGAGAATATGACAGAATAAGCCTACCATTAACACACAATTGAACTTCCTTAATTCTATGTATTCACACGAGGGACCTCATTTTCACCAAAAGACATTCTAACATAAATCTCCCATCCAGCGGAAAACAAGGCGGTAACTCAAGTTGTTAAATGCAAGCGGGACGCCACACAGCATGGATAATTATGGACCCAGGTCTGCCCGCAAGCTAGCTGCAGTGTGTGTACATAATGTGTGTGTATGTGTGGCAGTATGTATGAGATTGCTAGGCCTTTAGCTTTTCATTAAAACAGAGGGGCTGGCAGACCGCTGCTCCAAATGTATGTCCCCAGAGGCCGCCTTTTCCCACAAGCTCAACACAGTCAATTTGCCAACCTGGAATAGGGAGGGATGTATGTGAAGGGGTGGACTGAAGGATGGATGGATGGAGGTAGAGACAGGCAGAGGCTGAGGCAGCATGGATTGATGGCAGAAAACTGCACTAGCATAGAAATCCCTTCATTTTTGCCAGGAGGCCTCTTGTGGACAACAGGGGAGCGCGGAGCCCAGTCAGAGGCGCTGAAGAAAAGAAGAAAGAGCAATACATACTACAGTACATACACACACTTAAATAATTCGATTGCATGCGTCTTCAAAAGCAACGTATTTATAGATTTTTAATGATGGAAAAACACAACAAGAAAACCAAAATAAAAGCACAGACAAGAAACAGCAGTTGAATGAGGGAGGGGGGCGAGATTTCTATGCTATTTTATGCACACATTTTTATTGAATAATTACCATAGGAATGCATGCACATGATCGTACATTAACACATGCCATCTCATTAGTACATGCTCAGCTCCAACACATACTATGTTTACTTTACAGGAACGTACAAGATGGTTGGGACCATTAGTGGATATAATAACCATTATTGGATATCATAAGACCAATAATGACGTTGTTATATCACAAAGAGAGTAGGGAATGATGCTGTGAGTCCGGGTATCACCTTATTGTGACCCATAAGCTATTCCATGTGACCCATAAGCTATTCCATCCCTGGTCCATATAGGACAAATGTGAAGCAGCCTCTTCAATGCTTAGTGAGTTCAGAAAGTCTTCCAGACATTTATTAAAGTTGAAACATTTTGTTTTTGCCAGGTCGTTTCCAGAAGAAAGGGACAGCGCATAAATAAACAAAGAAATTAGCGGGATGACTTCACTTTTATTCCAATTTATTTTACATTTTGAAAGCGAGCTAAATTATTTGAACACCTTATAGAGGTCAGAGAATCAGATATTGGGAGCCCCTGCTGTGACAAACACTTTATCATCCTTATTTAGAAGACTCAAGGGTTGGAATATGCTCTTTAATTGGCGGTCTTTCCCGGGTTTTGGAAGAAGACATATTGTGGCGGTACGCATTGACAGTGGCATTCATTGATTTTCAATTTTTTCATTGTACATTTTAACCGACAATGGAGACAACACATCCAGAAAGCATTTTTTAAATTAAATAGTTAAACCGTCGCCTCCGGGGGTCTGACCCGATGAAAAAGGTTTTACAGCAGACTCTATTTCATTCGGTGTAGTTATTGAGAGGGGAAAGTTACGAAAAGTTATTTTGTTATTTTTTGTGCGGTTTCCTACTAACGTGCAGCAACACAAGCCCATGCAACGCTGGGGCAACAAAAGCACTTAGTTAGGTTTACGCAAAGGTTGTTGTTTGGTTTAAAAATAAATACAGAACTGATATTACTTTAGTACGGAAGTTAAGTGACAAATCAGTAAACGTTGCCGTCTGGTTTCACCCGAGACACAAACAGCGGCCTCCTGAAGGTTTGGTGTATTTTAATACATTCTCACCTCAATGTGTCACATGCTGCAGCTTGGTCAGTGCTCTCAAGCCTCAAACTATGACTATCTGCGTACAATACACGCTTGTTACATGCACAGTGTCTTTTCAAAATAAACTTCCGTCTTCAGAGTAAGTTAATGCAACAAAACTACTTACTTTATTATTTGTTTAGGGCCAAAATACATCTGTGATCTGCTGCTACCTTATGAACCATCCCGACCCCTTAGGTCGTCTGGGACTGGTCTACTTTCTGTTCCCAGAGTCAGAACTAAACATGGAGAAGCAGCGTTCAGTTTTTCTGCCCCAAATATCTGGAACAAAGTCCCAGAAAGCTGCAGGTCTGCTGAGACCCTCAGCTCCTTTAAATCAAGATTGAAGACTTTTCTGTTTGCTGCTGCCTTTAATTGAACCAGATTCAAGGATATTAATCAATCAGCTGCATTTCTGCATTTTACTACTGTATTTTATTTCTTACACTGCTTTTTAATGTTTTAATGACTGTTTTTAATGTTCAATGAATGTTCTTAATTGTTTTTAAATCTCCTTTTCTTATGCCTTATGTTTTGATGCTTTTAATGGTTTTATGTGAAGCACTTTGAATTACCTTGTCGTTGAAATGTGCTATACAAATAAACTTGCCTTGCCTTGCCTTGCCTACTTAGGTTTAGGAAAAGAGCATGGTTGACGTGTACTTTACTGATCAACGACTCACACGACCGCCCAGTGACCAATGATTCTTGTGACTAACGGCACTGACTCACGTGACCAACGACTGAGGAGACAACTTTACTTGTAGCTTCTCGGCACGGGACACCACACTTAATGCTATGCTGGTTGCTCTTTATATTCTGTCCTGACTCACTGGATTACATACAAACATTCTAGTGCATCACTTTTTATATGTATAGCTACAAACAGTGTATGTGTCATGGTCTCGGCCATGACTCTGGACTTTCCCTGTGTTTCCCAGTGTTTATTCCCCTCCCCTGTGTATGTCTGCCTGTGTGCTGTGGGCCTGGTGCTCCTCTCTCCTCTGCTCACTCCTCGCTTTTACTACTGCCGACCCCCCACACCTGCCTTCCACATCAAGCTCATCACAATGCAGTTTAGCAGCCCTAGTTCTTCAGCCACTCGTCAGCAGATCAGTGTGGCAACCACTGTGGTTTTTGCAAGAGTATTTCTTTGCGTTGTAAGATTTTTTTGGAAATTGCATTTATGTTCCCCAGGCTCACTTACCTCCGCCTGCCTGTCCGCCACACGATAACTCTGAGCTCCTAACTTTGGCCACACTTCCATTCCCATCAGTCTGCCCAGATCAGCGTCCCTCACTCATTTACCCCTGATTTTTACAATAAATCCAATCATTACTCTCCACTCTGAGTCTGTGTCTACATTTGGTTCCACCGACACCACTCAAAACAGTTTGAGAACAGCGTGCATAAAGCACGATGTAAAACTCATCAGGCAGTACACTGTCTCTAAAAATCCAAAGCAGCTGCTGTAGAGCATTAGTGTAACTCTCTTCGTAAACACATGGTACAGCAAATTGTGGCAAAACGTTATTGACAGAAGCCCATTAAAACCTCATTACATTCCCAGCCATACATAACAGCAGCACATTGTGGCCAAGTAAATTATGCTAGAGCTTGCTGGTGTGGTTGCAGGCCTAATGGAAAATCTCAAAAAGCTTTTTGGCCTGAGAGGAAATTAATACTACGGTGAGCGTAGCTTCATCTCAACCCTGTTGGTAAAGCACGCTAATGGGCCTGAAAATTCTAGTTGTTCCGATTCCAATGCCAGCATTGGACACACCTCCAATAGAGCCTGAAATGCTGAATCAGGCATCTGGGACTCTATGCCACTGTATCACATTTATTTGGGTCGAGTGAGAAAACTGTTATCCGTTCTAATGCTGAATATGTTGTTAAAAAACTTTTCTCTTTACTATCCGGCCCTCGGTCCAGTCGACCACTCTGCTGTGGCTCTGCAGGGAATTACATTTCATCTTGTCAGTTTTCAAGGTGTTTTTTTTCCTCTTTGTCTGAATGATTTTACAATAATTTTAACCTTGAGAGTGTGAGGGTGGCATTCACACACACAGTGTTTTCACTAATTGTGTCACAGTGACAGTTTCCTTGTTGCGGGGGTCCACTGCACTGTCCACCTTTTGTTTTTCTGATATCTATTAAATAAATGATTGCTGCGTGTAGGAGTAAAGCTTGGTGGAATATCAGGAGGTCTATTTCGCAAGTGTTTCCTAATGTTTCTGACTGCTTAAAACAAAGCAATGTTGAAAAAAAGGCAAAGCTTAGAGAAATATTTGACATTAGTCCAATATAATTTTTCTAAAGGAGGAATATACTATACTATATTTCCAGAATAGAAATCTGAATCATGGAGAAAGCCAGGTTCAACATTCCTGTTTCATTTTGTTATATATCAGAGTCAAGTGTTTTTAAAGAGGGACATTTGGATACTTGCTATTATCACGTCGTTAATCAGAAAATAATGTCAACAGCCATACAAATTATTTTGTCATGTTTTTAGGAATATCATTTTCTATAAATCTGGCCATGAATGGTATATGAACAGTAAAAACCCTCAGAAGATAGGTAAGAACGAAACTGGAACGTTTGGTGTGCTACTGAAGTGGGAATTTCTTGCTGAGAATTTTATTTTTGTTGAGAAAACGGCCTTATGTAAAAAATAATGAACTAATAGATATCACCATGAAACTTCCCCTACAAGTCCTACAAGGACCCAAATAGACAAATAGTAAAATAAACACCTAAATGTGTATCTTGGATGAAGACATGTTATGGAAGCTAAACAGGACATTATCTCAGTGCGTAAAAAACAATGCTTTGTCTCCCCTGAAGCAAACCTTTTGAGTTTGCTTAATACCAAAACTCAGAAATCTTGATAGCATCTGGCATTTCACTTTCATGAGAAAGAACATAACAAATGTCTCAGACAGTGACAAGCTTACTAAATACAAAGGGACTGGGAAAACAGTAAGTTATAAGATGTAGAGGAAGGAAGGAAAAGCACTGTGTTTGACACAACTGAAGTCTTTAATATACGTTAGGCAGGAAGTCAGAGACAATAGCTTTCACTACAGGAAGTGACTCAGCAGTAACTGCTTTGTTGCAGATGTAAGTGGAGGAGCAGCGATAGTCGGTGGGAGATAACAAACAGTCCAGGAGAGCATTGCAAATTAGATGATTCAACAGCCATCATGGAGAAAAGGCAAAAGGTAAGAGGAAAATTGCTTTTGTAATTAGCAAGCTGGTGTCAGAGCAGCAGATAAAACCATAATGATATAAGTAGATTTTACTATGATGCTGTGTACAGTATAACCACAACGCCGTTATACAGCGACAGCCTGACGGACAACAACAGCAGTCTTGCTTAGCACATACAAAATCCAGGCGAGGACGAAGATTATAGAGCTAATTTCTACTAAACAGCAGAAAGTGATCACAATCGGATAATTTAAACATCCCCCTGGTATAAACAGTAAGTGAAAATGGCAATTTTATGTTTTGTTTAGCCTCAAGCACTACAGTTTAAAACCTTTCAACAATCGATAAGCTTTCCTCATGTGTTGGCAAACTTGTATCATGCCCTGAAGCCTTATAGAGGACTTTCTCAACTGGATTAAAATGACATTTCTGATGAGTTTGTTTTGGCCCAAATGGCAATGGAGCTTTACTCCCTTGAAACAAAAAGTAATATCGCAGACTTGTCCTAAATTGACTTTCTCAGCAAGGCACACTTTCCAGCTTTATATAAGAGTGATTTTAAAGTAGTGTTTGGTCCAAACCTGGTCCAATTTTCTCTAAAGGGTAATCAACAGGAGAGGTTTCATGAAAGAAGCTGCCTGAGGTTCTCTCTGGCAAAAATGTCAGTATTCTTTAAACAAGGAATGTGCGTGTAAGTGTTTTGGTGTGGAAACAGGAAGCAGTGTTCTAAACTTGGAATGTGACATTTACCTGAACTTTGATTTTAGCTTCCCTCCTCTCCCTCTTCAAATGTAAACATAATATTTCCTCATTCAAAGGTACAGTAGATAACAGAACATGATCGCAGGAAAACAAAATAAATGTGTAATCAGTCTCACAAGGGTAATTTCGATAAATCTTTTGTGATTTCTAATTCTTGTAAGAATGATTTACTTTTTGACAGAGAACGCAAAACTCATGTTTGATTGGCTGAATAAAGCAGGCTATCTGAATCAAATGAGATAAATCGAATCAATGGCGGCTTTCCAGTAAGAGTTGCTGTCAGTCACATGCGTATTAAATCCAAATGTGTGTTCTGAAATCCCCCTCTCTCCAGTCTTTTTAATACTAACTCCACATAATGTAATGCACAATCAAATTAGTGTCAAAAATGTACAGTTTAAGCCAGAATAATTTATTTAAAGCGGCAATTAACAGATTGTACGGCCACTGAGGGGCAGCGGAAACAAGCTGTGTACACAACATTCACATTTATTAAGTTGATACGGTGAATTTCCAAGCAAACAGTCGTGTTCCTGAGTCCCATATTCACTTTCCTTTTTGCACAGTGTTTTTATGATCTATTGTTAATATCAATACGTTGATTAGACTATAGCTGCTTTAAAGCTGCATTACTGAATAGAAAAAACATCCGACTCCCTATTACAGAGGACCATTACAAATATTAAATTCAACATTCAGAGCCTGAACGCAGCAGCAGTAATGTCTACCTGAGCAGAGAATGAAGTCGCTCTCCCTCTGTGTCTGTTCTATGAGCTTTGTTTACATTGCCGGGCCGGCTGTGCATGCCTTTTACCGATGTTCGCGCGTGTTAGCGTGCCACACTGGCTAGCTCATGGACGCTGGTCTGCACGGCGGTTGAAGTCCCGACCAACTGCATTTCTGCAGGAGCTTATCGCCAGTGTGCGATAAATGGGGGTGATTGACACCTCAGACCCCACTGAAAGCCTCAATAGCAAAATTTCGGGGATCTCTAAATTCACAAGACAACTTTTCGTCACTTTGAATTGTCACTAAAATGTCTTACTAATGCCCAACATTTTTCATTATTCAAACTGCAAAACATTTATTCACAAATGGAAATAAATAGTCAGTGCAAGAGACGATTTTCAGGGGAGACAGGATCCCCCGATTGCCAACGGGTATTTTGCACACTGCTTATCGCCCACCCTCCGGTTGCCCCTCATGTAAACACTGTTAGCTTTGTCAGCACTGTTGCTGCTGTTTGCACTGTTAAAACTGCTTCGCTGCTAGCCGCCGGCTAAGCTAGCTCCATGTTTATAGCCGTGTGGAGGAAATAGGTATGCTCTTAATTCGGTATTGTCACTAAACCCTCATGGTGACGATATCAGATATGCAATATCTTTGATGAGAAAAAATAAGACTTTTAAAAAATACAAAATTTACAAAAGAAACCCCTGTTTAATTTCTTTAATTTGTCGAAGATGATGATGATGATTGGTTTTGGTTAGACCAGATTGACTGAATTGTTCAAAAAATATGATATTTTAATAATTAACAAATAGCTGAAAAAAATTAAGGTGGGAAACATTTCAAATAAATGACTAAAAGTAGACTAAAATGTAATGATATTTTGTCAACTGCAACGCTTTTAGTCGTCGTTGACTGAACTAGACTAAAGCTAAGATTAGAAATCCCTAAAATGTGATTAAAACTAATAGGAATTTTTGTCAAAATCTATAATAGCTACCAGAGTTAACACTGGGAGAACCTTTAAAGATTTGTTTGTCAGGTACATTGCTTCATACTCAAAAAACACTTGTATGAGCAATTGTCAACTATTTATTCTGTTTGCCAAAGAAAGGGACAAGAGTCCCCTAACCTAATGGTCTTTCCTGCCTGTGTTTTCTCCATCTTTACTTTCTGGAATTTTCTAAAACAGCCCTGCAGCTGTGGCTGTCAGAGGAAAATGTAAAAGGCAGTCGAGAGCTTAAGCACCTGATTCACATTCAGACATGCTTTGATGTTTGAAATGAATGAGTGTTAATGTAAAGTGTGCATGTACCTCTGGCATTTGTCAAGTTGGTAAAATAATTCCCTTCTGAGGATGTGACGTTCTCTTCTTTGATGTGAGAATTACGACTGGAAACCCAAACAATTCTCTTTCCACAGTAAGAACAATGGAGTCTGGCAATTGTGTTTGTGTGAGGGAGCATTTCATGTGTTCTGCTTAGAGGTATTTTTTTCCCTTATGTCTATTTACATCCTTCACACTTTCCACCCGCCCCCCCTGGTGGAAACCCCTCTCATCTCCGACACTACTCAACACTTTAAAATCCGCAGGAGCATATTATTGATGTTTGTCTCCGTGTTTTTCTGTGTCGGTGACCTAAAATGGAAAGATAATGGAGGACACCTCCTTAGCAACTTCTCCCACCGAGGGAATGATCGCCAGTCGCAGGGTCGAAGAGGTGTGGGAGAGTTGATAGAAGCCATTTTCATCTGCAGACTAATGGCTCATTTTATGCACTCTAACAAATGGACAGGGCTATCATTTATGAAGGATAATGCCTTTACAAGGGACATCGGTGGAGGCTAATGATCTGACCGGCACTCAGTTAGAAGCAGTCCTCTGTTGGATGATATTTACACTCGCACACTTTATGAGGCGCTTTCGCTGATGAATGCTAAGCTTATCAAAGTATGCTGAAGACTAAATATTGTCAAGAAGTATTATTTTCACCAGTTCATTTACGATGGAGATGCGTATCCGGCAGGTAAAGGAAAACAAATGTAGTTTCCGCTGTTTACTGAAGCCTCCCCTGTGAATTCTCACTGTTGCAAAAGTCCAGATATACACATGGAGACTTCCTGCTTCCCCCTTCCAATCCTGTCCTCTTTCATGCAGTTAATTACTCTTCAGGAATCACATGCATGCAGGTTCCTCACACACGTATGTTCACTGTCGACACACCCTCTCACCCTCTCATCACTGCCAGATTAAGGTCCCCACAGCACCCTGTAAACAAAAGCATGAATCACTTGCGCTTCTCTTCAACTGCCTGGCTGAAATTCATGGTTCCAAGCCGCACTAAATCACAGTGGGTGAGTGCCCAGGGGAGGCTAGAAGGCTAATACACACTGCCCATGAATACCATTGGTGGCAAGGCCAGTCATATACGTCTAAATATAGTCAATTCAGAGATGGATGGGCCTAAACTGAGCAGCCATGGGGAAGGCGAGAACACCTATAAGGCTGCAGAGGGTTTGATAATTGTTGTCAAGTCAAGTCAAGTAAATCTAGGCCAATAACACAAGTTTTTGCTTCAAGGGGCTTTACAATGTGTACAGCACACAACACCCTTGACAGACTCTGTGAAAAGGCCCCGCGGCCCTATGTAGATATAAATAGCTCATTCTAAGCTAATGATAACAGGATTATGATACAGATTCTTAGTTTAGATTATACACTATTATATTACATTTCAACTAAAAAATTCCCCTAAATCTTACACACTTCGCCTTCAATATGGAGAAAAAATGGAAAGGAACCGCAGAGAGAGCAACAGGGGATGGAACCCTCTTCCAGGATGGATAGAAATGTAAGACGTGTGTACAGAATAGACAAAACATATGCAGCAGATAGAGCACACGAGAGAAAGCCCATGAGAGAAAGAAAGCTTTCAATATCGATTCACACCGCTTGCATTCCCATCTCCAGCAGACCTTCTTAGGAGAATGTGTTTCTTCCGTAAACCAGCGTGTGGACCTTTTTGACGGACATTTGTTTTGGTAGAAAGCAGTGCAACTAAATTCAGGGGAAGAGAAAGAGCTGTGCACACAGTTGTGAATAATAACGTAATACCAGGGGACATTTTGAGGGAGCATGAAGAAGGATGGCAACCTGCTGGTCAACACAAACACCTTAACACCATCAGCCTTAACAATACAAGGTTAATAGAAATGTTTGCTTGTGAAGGTCTTTGCACACTAGAAGTGTAGCTGTCACTGAACTGAGGAGCAGAAGCTATTTAGTTTGTATGGCCGTGTCAAGAGCATTAACATGCTATTTCCCCTTGGAAAGGAGATTGATGCAGTCAGCACATGAAGTAGTACGTCCCTGTGGCTTATTGCAGTGTTCTAGTGTTATTGTAGCATTGTAAAGGTGTTCTAGTGTTATAGTAATGTAACTGGGTTGCAGAGTGCAAGTATCACTTTTTGTTCTTGACAAGAATTGGAGGGATTACCGTGCAATTTGATTTGTGAATGCCGATCGGCGGCTCTCTCGTCTAACGTTATCAACAGATCGAGATTTTAATTTTGCATCGCAACCAAAATACCTGCAAAATGATTTCAGCCACAAAATGTAATATGAAATCTCAAGTGATTAACGTTTCGACTTTGCTCCTTACACCATCCTAAAACCAAACTATGTAATACTGTCACGCACATCTCTTTTCAACATGATTAAACCCCTCTGATGCAATTTGTCAAAGACCTTTATTTTGACACTGCCCTCTGGCCAATTATTACATTTGCTTCACCGTCACTGCTACGGTTAAAAACAGGATTTACAGCCTCACAGAGCCGCTAGCTTGGTTTTAAACCCTAATTATTCCATAGTTCCTCCTCCTGGTTCCTGTTTCGCTTGTTTTTATATTGCAACTGGGATGCAGACTCACCTTGCCCGATTCAAGGTGGGGCAGTAAAGCTTAATTAAAGGAGCTGCATTGTAAGCACCAACGGACATCTGTACAGCCTTATTATTAAATGAAGAATAATTTCTCCGTCAGACATGGATGACTCACGAGGGGATGAAATGCAGAGAGATCTCTGAGTGCTTACACTGTTATCACCACAGTCATTACCTTTTTTTGTAATGAAAGCGAATATATACCACTTTAAATGTCTGGCAGTGAAAGAACTCTGTCTATAAGCCCTTCAGTGTGAAGTGGTTGCCTAAGGGTTAATGACATTGGGGTCATCTTTTTCACTAAGGCAGTTCGAACCACATTTAACTTCTATCATAAAACACCTTTAGAAGCTAGAATCTCATCCGGGAGTCGTGCCAAAACGAGTCCAGTAATGCTGCAATAACACATCAGCAACTGCAAAGTGCAAGCAAACAGAGGAGGCTAATCCTCTGCGTTAGCAAACATTGCTGTCAAGTTTGAACACGGCTCCACATTCGCTAAGAAGGTAGGCCAGCTACCCTGTATGCTCTGAGCCAGATTAGCTTCCTGATTCAGCAAAAACATGCCTCTGATCTCCTCAGAGCTGGTCTCTCAGTGATAAACTCTCACTCAAACATAATATTTGTCTGGCATCAAAGCTGCTGACAACACCACCGGGATCACAGGAAACATGGGATGAGTAGCCAAATATAGTATTTCACCGATTTACAGTCCAAACAAAAGATAACAAAACGGTTGTTCCTTTAGAGATTAGAGAGAATTATGACTCATGCGGGACAGAATAAAGTTGAGCGGTCAATTGCAACAGCCTGAATTTGATGAATCCACGAATCACTTGCAAGAACAGTGACAATGCAGATGGAGCTAATAACAGCAAAGGTACCTTGAACTGCTTATTAACTTACTAAATGTGCCAAAATAGATTTATGTAAACATCTTTATGATGTCATGCAAAAATTGGTTCCTTGACGTCATATGCTCCCTCACACTGTTCAAGGTGGGAATGTTGCGCCAATGTTGTCACACCTCGTTTGCTTCTGGAATGCTGGCATGCTATTTAAATTCACACACTCCAGGTCTCTATGAGACGTACCAGGCTTTCAACTAACTCCAAGCTAAACCCATCCACGAGTCCAGTGTAAATAGCATGAATTTGCATGGGGGCGGGTGGGTGAATAGGTTAGTCAAACAAACGACTTTTACCCAGGAGACCGCTGTTCGTGTCCTGTCTGAATCCAAGTCAACGTTTACTTATTTCCCGGTAGTTTTGTAACATACTTAACTAACGGCACTTAAGTAACAAGCATACTTAATATACGTAACAGACCTATTACAACCTAAACCACAATGTTTTCCTAAACATAACCAAGTAGTTTTGTTGCTTAAGTAAACCCACAAATTAAGCAAACCTACGTTGGAAGTTTATTTTGAAACGAGCGGTGACTGTGAACGTGGAGACACTACGGGTCTTTCTCATTTCCTGATTCTGTGCCTCCTCGATTCCTTTCCTCGCCTCACATCTTAGTAGGGAGATGCGAGCGGAGGAGGCGGAGGACGAGAGGAGAGAGGAGTTGAGGCATTTAACAAATTAGGCTTCCTCACCTCGGACTGTTATTTTAAAGCGACGTCAATTCAAGTTGACGTGTGGCACATCTGCATCAGCTGTCCATTGATTAGGTATAGTGCTGTATTTTATGATCTCTGTCAGATGAGCATCACAGTGTTCATGACAACTTATATATTTACTATTTATTCAATTTACAACGTGGCATAATGTGACAAGAATATTCGGATGTCATGCATATTTCTTTGACTCTCACATATAGCCTTTATATAAATATATATATATATATGTATTGTGTGAAGCACTACAAATGTTTGTACGAAAAGTACTAGTACAAGAGTGACATATGACTAATTGATATATATATTATGTACACCCAAACACAGTCCTATATGACATGGAATACATATTATATTAGTGCTAATTTATGTTTTTATTGACATAGTAATTTGACATCCGCAGCTGTTTGCACTGGTAAACATCATGTCAGGATTTTAGCAGCTGAATTGGATGTAGCCTACATTCAGTATAAAAACACAAGTTTCATGTGAATATCTTTAAGAAATGTGGTTACAGAGCCTTACGAGGAGCTACACAAACTGAACGGCAGAATGTTTGATGGCACATCTGATCCAGCCGTGGTTTGAGATCATTACAGCTGTGTGTCACGAAAACACTTCCGCAATAGGTACACCAGTTTTTCCTCGCTCATAGCTCCTCTGGCAAGTTTCCTCGATCATCAGTCCTTGAGATGGATTTTAGGATTTGGTATGTCCTTCAAGATTGTGACCCAGAACGATTTCTGGGTCACAAGCCGGAGGATCGAGAGTGAGGAGACGAGGAGGCACAAAATCTGGAAATGAGACCCTGTGCATGTATAGAGCTCGTGGAAACTGACACACCGCTACTGACTCTCAAGTGACATCACTTAATTAAGCCAATTAATTCTCACAGCCTCCGCTTGAGCCCCGGGGCTTTATGCAACTTTTTTTTTTTTACATATGCACAAGATCCCCCCCCCCCGAAGATCTGTGAACAGATTTCCGTGTGAAAAACGTAGTTTTCTCTCCAGTCTAAAATCCCTCAAAGTCCTGTTCCTGCCAGCTGCAGCAGGCAGCTGCACTACAATCAAGAGTATTTGATTGCATCTCTTTAGAAGCCTGTAACAGCCTGTAGATTACAGTGAGATTGATGTGTCATAAGGCCACAGATGGCGAAGCACAATTCTCCTTAATGTCTTGACGTTCACGTAGTAGTAGCTGCAGCTTTCTCGAACCACATTAGGGGCATTTTTTTCTCCAGCTTTATGTAAATCGATATAATGACAGGCCATTTCTAACAACAATGCGGAGCCCTTTGGTACACGTTAAACAGAATGACCTTTAAAATCACGTGATCCCAGAGGGTGATCCAATTATCTGCATTCATAGCTCAAAAACGTTCCATTTATCTGATGGGCTTTGTGGATCTTCCCACTGAGACGAGATATAATATTGATGCATTGCATGTTAAAGTGGCGTGTGAAGAACGGAGGGCTGTAGAACTTACCCAACAATCAGCAATTAACCTTTCCTGTCTGCTCTACATTGTCTCTCTGGCCTGTCACTTGTCAGCAATCTGAAGTTTTTCTTTGGCTTCTTTTTCATTGAAAAGGTCCTTTATGGCTGTCAGGAATTAAAGCAAGGGCACAATGAATCATTCATGACATTGCCTCATCTTTCTAGTAGACTTATATAGTCTGCATGACAAATACATAAAAAAAAAAAAACACATGAGTCATAGTATGACTCTAAAGCCATGTGAGACAATGGCTTGATTATCGTTCCTAAACGGCCTGTTTAATATATATAGTTTGATAAAACAATATGTGCAAGACTTAAACAAATGTCAGCTGATGAGTCAAGGTAGGACTTCTGCTCAATACTTCGAACTAAATATCTAATTGGTACTGATTATGTTCAACCATCTTAAATGTCTGCAGATGCAAAACCCTGTGTCACACAAATGACAAAGCCTTATGTTTGGTCATGGGATGTTACATCATGAGCCCAAAAATGATGACAGGCGCACCAAATTGCAAGATGTGGGACTAAACTGAAAAACACATTTTTAAGAGATTTGTTTTGCTCTTCGTGTCATTGCAATATACAAGACTGAGTGCAGTCTCTGGACCAGACTTATTAACTTTCACAGGATCCTAAAATGAGCACTACGTGTCATTTCCGTTCAGTCCAAAACTTCCCTCAAAACCCCGGAGGACAGCTCGTCCCATTCCTGCAAACTCTCATTCTGTACCCTCCGAAAAACCTTCCAATAGACATTAACTGTGTGAGATGCCATTCTTTATGGGTGGAGATTGGGTCGGTTGGTGTGTTTATGAGTGCAGCGAAGCTTCCAGATCAGCTCATAAATGTGATTCATGCTCGTGTGTGATAGAGATGTCCTCAGAACTTTAAGGGCTCAAACCAAGGGCACGCCGAGAGAGAGAGAGAGAAAAAAAGAAAGAGAGAGAGAGAGAGAGGGGGGCAGCGGGGGAGTCATATCATGTGTTTGGTTTTGTGTGGTCTGTGCAAGGTTGTCCGCAGAGTGTAGTCTGGAGTTCAAGCTCTTGGATAAACTGGAATTACAGACATCACGATCCGTCCGTCAGTGTTCATAAAGTTAGTTGATGTTGAATATCTTACGTTCAAGTGTTTCAAGTGTTGCGTGATTGTCAGCATACATGCGTATTAGGATGTGTCTGTCACCGTGACAGTCCCAGGTGTGTCTCCCTCCAACAGTTTACACATTTTCCAGCAGACGGTAGCATCTTCAAAGGTTTGCTAATGATCTCACAGATGTTTGCTCGGGTTGAAACGTGCGTTTAGTGCGAGATTTACACACGATTGTGCTGGATTTTCCCAGGAACTCAACTCCAAACGTCAGCATTGTCTTATTTTTTATTTATTTTTTACTTCTGTGCTGTTGTTGATCCCAGTCTGGGAGAATTTATGAATGGCCTGAACTGGTTTCAGTAGCAGCCAATATTTTCAAAGCAGACATTATTGCATGTCGCAGCAGTAAGAGCACAGGTGTAAATAATCACATTGACGAGTGCTCAACTCCGCCGGGCGTCCTAACAACTCATGTCAGTGAGGCTGACATGAGTTCAACTATGTGGAATGCGGCCGTCATTAATGTTGTTAATTCAACCTGTGCTTTTCCTGCTTAGCCAAGTCCAAATGTCTGATCTATTGGTATTCTACTATACAACACCTCAACAACGTGCATAGTGATATACTGTGGCGCTGATCATTGGTGTGCCATCACAGATCAGGTTGCTGGACAAACTTTAATCGTTTTTTATAACTACAGGTGACGTCTTCAACGACACAGATGTAGCCGTTTGAGGCCATTGCAGATTATCTTTGAATACAAATGTAATGTGGATGTTAAATAACTTCAGAAGCTCTAGCGGAAGACAAGGAGTACTTTGTTGCATTTTAAATGCGTTGGTTTTGCATTTGATAATCTGTGGTCACAAGCATTTTGTCTCACAGCCAATTTGCTAGTTTTTTTAATGTGATGTCTCGTTTACTACCGAGTCAATAGCAAGCAAAGGCTTTTGAAGGCTGAGGGATTAAGAGAGAGAGATTTACTTGAACATATGGCAGAAAAAAAAGTTTCATCCCTGCTCTTATCTCAATGATGCACCGTTATACCCATTTTTATATTGCTCTGATATTTACATTGTTACCATAAAAATAACAGTAAGCCAGTTAAGGCTGGGCTTATTCAAGCATACAGGTTCATGACTCTCCCTCATATTCACAGATAAGAACGCGACAAATGCAGATACAATTAAAGCATGACTCTGAGAGAAACTGAGAAAATCAATATAAAATCAAATAATGCACTACACCGAGTCATGTTCATGCGAAAATCATGTGTCCCTGATGCATGTTAACGTTGAGAGTATTTGATCTCAAACTGGATCAAGTAAAAATGACCAACTTGTGACCATCACCGATGTTTATCTGTATTACATAAAGCAGAGCAGTCCTGCTTTTTCACAGCTTGCATGAACTCAGTGTGACAGGAATGAGAGTGCCGCGTGTTTCTAGTCTCATCAAGCTAAAACCTCCGATCATTGCCCTGCAGAGATCCACTGAGGCACTGCAGTGACTGTGTGATACAATTGGCTACATTTTATTTGAGTGGCGAGTCACTTGCTATACTCGTTTGCTCAAACTGCTTTGCTTCTTTGCTCGCGAAACAAAATTCTGTAGAATTCAGGGCCTTGCTTCTCTTCCCCTGCTGCCCTCTCACTTACGGCCCTCGCAGGAGGGAAGGGTAGCATTGATTGCATCCTGCCATTTTCTGGATGTCACCAGGCGCCACTAATGGCTGCACTAAGCACTACAACCATGCCGCCGATGGCTGGATTCAGCAGTCAAAGTTGCTGAGAAGGGAGGGGCACGTAGCGAGGCTGAAAGGTAAGGGTACCATGTGGATTAATGCTTAGTCGAGGATGTGTTTAATAAACCTGCTCAGCAAGCTTTCCTCCCTCTACACACATTGGAACTATTCTTCCATGTTTGACTGGAAAGACAAAGCAATGCACTCAAATTGAGTTGGAGGAAACCCAAAGACACTAACCTGACCCAGAAAACACTGCGTTTGTCTGAAAACAAAGATTGTTTTCAAAAGGATATCACTAATGTGCTCATGATTCATTGTCCTGTCGTCTGGTCCAAACCCCCCGTAAATACTGTACTATATATATATATATATATATATATATCACATACCATACCTTATGGTGAAATGTTATTGCCTAATAAAGGGCTCATAAATCTTATTTTACGGTATTAACAAACAAAATAGTTTCACGTTTTTGACAGGTTTTGGCAAGCTGACAAAAAGCACTGTTCTGTTCATTAGTAAACAAGAGCCATTGTTTTACGTCCGACTTAGATAAGAAGTCTTCGAACTTCTAAGAAGGAGGAATAAGTTATCTCAGCACTCTCTCCGGCTAGAACAGCAGGGATTTGATTTAAAGTAATTCCTTGCTGTTGCCCTTGAAAAGTAAACCAGGGACAAAAGGTCAAGTTTGTTTGCCCAGTGTCATAGTTATACAGTGTGTCTCAATGGGCTTTACAAGGCACACAACAATGGTTGCCAAGCCAGTTCAACCAGTCTGAAAGAAACTGAAACAGTTTGTTCAAACATACGAAAGAATTAGATTATGATACAAAGTCAGGTTTTCCCAACATGCCCGCTGATTGTAAATTCTTCTTTGTCTGTTTTGGTGATTCACCTCCTGCTCAGGAAAATCCAGAAAACTACTGTATAGTAGTTAGTATAGTTATTATTGTGCATGTACCTTTATGTCAACGAGGCCAATGAGTAACCCGTATCAAAAACACAACAATAGACACTTTGTTCCCTATTTGTATTAGTTAACCAACTATATCTCTGAGGTTGTAAAATAGTAGTTGTTAACCACAGATATTTGAAGCCCTGTTTCCATCCTCATACATTTTTAGGCACATTTTGAAGTATCGCATTAGAAAAGCTGTGTGGAAAACGGGAAAAATTCAACAAAACTTCCCCAATTGAGCAAAAAACATGTTTTCATTCGCTTGAGGTGTTTTTTAGTTTTTGTTGAAAAAGAGTTGTTTGATTTGCATAATGGGTAATGACATGCCATTGCCAAGTAAATTCTGACGTAGCAGATATTGAACTCACATGACTGTTTCTGCTGTTGGCGTCTTCCTAGATATATTCTTATAACGTGTGAACGCTTGTTTTTGTCTCGAAAACAGCATGAAACATGGCCAATAGCTGACATTAAATAACAATCAAAACTTGCCCATTGGAAACAAACTGCTGAAGATCTCCATCCGTCTGTAGATGGGTTGGATGGCCAAACAGACTTGTTTTGTTTTGGGTTCACAACCTCTACTTCTTCTACTCTGTTTGTTAGAGCCATGTGTACCCTTTAGCGCCAACTTCTGACCAAACTACCCTGGAGCAGAGTGGATTCACTCCACACCAGTTGATTGAAACGGGCCTTATTCACACAATTTCCAAAGTGCGATTAAAATGTGCTTGACAATTCAGTGGAAATATGGCTTTTGTGTATCTGAAAAAAATACAGCATTTCTTGATGTCCATCCTTTTTTGAACTGTGTTAAAAACATAATTCATATGTTTATGCCAACATGGAGGCTTCAGTTCAGTTACTACTAATGTGCAAGTTGCATTTTAAATGGAGACTAGCAGCAGTATATTGTGCCTGCAGATTCTTATAGGACTTTTAGAGTTAAGTGCGAACACGGCTTAGATTCTTTAAATCTCGTTGAGGCTGAGCTTTAGTGGGGCTTTGGGGGGTTTAACAGCTAAAGTCTTAAACAGAAATTAGATACATTGGAGTGCTGCTTGTACCAGCATCTTCAAGACTATGATGCAATGATGCTCATGTAATGCAGTAATCTTAAAGAAGTTTCCATTTCTGTCATTTAAAAAACGCACAACTTCTGTTTAGTGTTATTTTATTCTATTACAAATAATTTATGCACTGAGCTCCACAAATTCATTTTGTTTTGTATTAGTGTAATTGGAACATTGGCCGATGTTTCCAATCACTGAAGCATTAGGAGAGGTCACATAAACCATTCTTTGATCTGACACTGAATCTTTGACATTTTACAGGCACTGAGGAAAAGAGTTGTGTGACAAAAAGTTTGACAATTTGTCAGTCTCTAAAAAAA
This sequence comes from Leptoclinus maculatus, assembly GCA_032191485.1. Lineage (NCBI taxonomy): Eukaryota > Metazoa > Chordata > Actinopteri > Perciformes > Stichaeidae > Leptoclinus > Leptoclinus maculatus. Next base: position 13,534,357 of record JAVDOI010000009.1, read on the forward strand.
AAAGTATGTAATGCTTCAACTTCACCAGTTGATATGTGAAGTTTTCCCTGCACTGCATAACAATCTGCCTGATTAATCATCAGCAACAGGTCGAGAGTGCGACTCAAACACAACTGGACTCTCCTGAGCTCAGAATTTCTGTCAAACTTTATTTCCGGTTTACCAGACCTACTGCAAATCATGTTAAAGCAACAGATCAAACTCAGCGTTATGGATTAACTGGTCTCCACAGCAATTAAGTACAGGATAAAACCCGACATGCTGGGTAACTAAGCCGCAACGCTGCTGTCACGTAGGGCGGGGAAGGAATGAGACTTTGACACCATGGTTTCCCCTGTGATAGTGAATCGAAGTATAACATTTATTTTTTCTATGTATTGCATGTGTGTGTGTGTGTGTGTGTGTGTGTGTGTGCACACATAGCCAAAGACAGATTACAGACTGGGCATTAAATGGAATTAGTACCATTAATGATGGCTGCAATCCATTTAAGTGAGCCAGCTCCAGAGCTGTGGTGTATGCTCACACCAATGACATTATTGGGACACTTAATGGAATGGAGTCATCGTTTATGTTGTCACTGTGTGCTACACTTGTACACTGCTTTGACAAGTCATAATGTCGACCAGAGACATTGGGTGAAGCAACATTGAACTCATCAAGCTAATCGCTGGGATCTGGGAATGCAGCATCATCACTCAAGAGAAGTCAGAGACTGTTGAGCAAGGAAGTGATTAGAGAATCCTACTGGTCTTAAATCCTCGTGACCTTTTTTTTCACGGGTTTACTATCCATTTTGGAATAATTTTCATCGGAAGTTTAATTGAAATAGCTAGGTCATTTGCAACTAATTATGGGGGGAATACGAATTACCAAAAAAGAAAACCTTGATTTTAATCCAAGTAAACATAAATTTACGATTCATTAAATATTGTATTACTTTATATATATATGAGGGGTTGTATGCTTGCCTCCAGATAAATATGTCATGTTTTTGTTACCCTGCTGTGCACCGACTACTCTTATGATTCACTTGTTTTTATGTCCTAATGTCATACGATTATATATTAATATTATTTTCCACATTCACAGAGTTCAATTCTTTTAACCAACATCAGTCCTGATTATCACTACCAAATATGTATTCATTCATTTACATAATGCCACTGTTGTTTTATTATGAAAAACATAATTTTTCTGTATTCCAAATGCAAGAGAGATTTTTTTTTTCTCACAGTTTTGGATATTTGATTGAATAGCAACAACATTGATTTGAATGCATGGCACCCAACACTGCAGTGCAACATAATACAACAACAATGTCCCTAGTGGAAACCAGGAAAGTGGAACCAGGAAAACAGCATGTTTTGATGAAAATTATAGGAAAATAGTAAAAACTACAATTTTGAAGGTGATTGAAAGATACAGTAGAACGCATGACTTCATGCTGTAATGGCTGTGAGATCAAAACGGTTTCAATGGGCACACATTGTTGTGTGTCTAAATTTTGGCTACACAGTTTATTATAGACTTTATTATAGACTATTATAGACATAGGAGCTGATGTTGAACTTTAGAAGTAAAAATAAAAACTCACACCCTTGCCAAAATTGATGCCATATGTTTTAACACAGGCTAAATGATCGAAACTTTTTAAATTCAAAAGTTTAGAATGTCCCGTAGTAATGCAAAAGGGTAAAACACTGTTTACTTTGTACTGGCAATAAATTGGATTTGATTAACTGAAAGAGTCTGTTGTTAAACTTTGACATGCTCTGAAATAATAAAGGCATTTCATCATTGGCAGTGTGCCTAAAGTAAGGACTTTCCTATTTCCACAGTTGACTAGATTGACTTCAAGAGCACCTTGCACTGTCCTAGTGGACCCATATCAGACTCTACCAGTTAGCAGTTTCCTCAGCAGACATTTTGTCTTGTCGTGTTACTAACAACATTAACTATATTGCTCCTTGTAATTCAAGTCTCCCAGTAAGTCAGGACAGTGTGACTGTGATCCAGCATGCACAATCCCAGGGCCCTGAAACTGAAGTAGCTAAATGGAATTCAGTCATAGTTTTTATCACTCACTTTAATTTAACCTGCCTGCCTAAGAGTCATGCATTTGAGTCCATTCCCTGCTAAACACAGCATACCAGGGGAGACTAGTATTCCAACAGAAGGAGCACTAGTAGATATAAGTCAGATACGGGGCCCATACAAAAAGCGATTGAGGAAAACATGACGTCAACAGCTCCCTTTTGCCACAGGGCGCTCCCTGTTGGGTCAATCCAGCAATGAGCATTACTGCATGGGACAAAAGACCTACAACAACCACAGCAGAAGATGAGATAAACATTCCTGTAACAATACATTTATCATTTGAGTCATAGGAGTTCTCAGCCATTAGATGACTAACAGTGAAAGTGAAAGCATTGACAACATCAGTCAACAGAAGAGACTTGAGAGAAGTTTAACGGCAGGATTAACAGCTACAGGAAACGCGTTCAGAGGGTTATGAATACACTGAGGTTTCGAGAAAAATAAAACAAGCCCAGTGGTGTTGAGGGTGATAAGGCCCATACTGTTTATTTAATATTGTATTGCTATTGCAACATCAACCTTGACGATAGTGTGTCGCAGTGGGCTCATAAAAACATAAAAAACCTGCAGCCAGGGCAAAGGACAACACCACAGTAATTCAGAATGTATTCTGTGTGAACAGATGCTGCAGCAGCCAAGAGACACAGGCTCACTGGAGAGTGTCGGGTAGATGAAATGTCAACCACTTCTAAAGGTGTATCAGTTTGCCTGCTTCATGCTGATGATGAAGTTGTTTAGATGCACTAAAATGAGTACCAATGGTCAACATGACTGCTGTCTGTTGTGCTGCTCCAAGTAGGCATACTGTATGTGCGGCAGGAAGATGAAGTCACCACATTATGCATAAAACATGCGTCCAATATGTGCATATGTAATGTAATAACACCAGAGTCATTTTAATTCCATTTTCTTTTCTCCACTTTTAAGTGAAATGCGAGAAACCTGGCGGAGGGATTCAGAACACTGATTCTATGGCGCATATCTACTCTGCCACAACAAGGTACGTGAAGCAGGAAGACTTGAAGATGTTGACGTTTTACTCAGAGATCCCCCCTCTGGCTGTGTAAATAATGACTGTGGTCTCCAAGATCCAAAGGCAGAAAAAGTATGATATTGTTATGACGTGGCTGTGGCTGTGGCTAAGTGGAGAGCAGGACCGTCCTTCAATCAGAGGATTGGCGGTTCGATCCCCGGCCCCGGCTCTGCTAGTCCCATGTCGATGTGTAAGACACTTAACCCCAAAAATTGCTGCTGTGCCTACAGTGTAGAAATGTGATAGAATCTGAATTGTAAGTCGCTTTGGATAAAAGCATCTGCTAAATGACTGTAATGTTATTACGTGTCTTTGACTCCTGATGAATGGTCTATGCAGCTGAACGGCTTTTTGTTTTGTGTGGGCTGGTGCGGACACCACTCATGCATGCCACTCAGTTTTCAGATCCTTTGTCAGTCGATCTTTGATGTATTTGATAGACCGGATTCAGTAGTTCGATATGCTGTAAGTTTGGTCTTACACGACTCAATGGCTGGGGAAAAAAATCATGAAAGAGGAGGAGCGCCTCTGCCTTGTCCTGAAAGTCAAAGATGTCCAATGAAACTTCTGCAGTGTTTTCCGTGTTTGCATCGTCACACATTTTTTAGGAGGTGCGCGGCTCTTATATATCATTATAAGCGTAACAATTTGAAAGGTTAGAAGTTCATGCAGCAAAACTACAGAGGTTTTATTCCACACATTCTTCTTCCGAGTCAAAAACCTAATGCCGACATTACCCACAATGCAACAAGAAGGCGGTGTGTGCTAGTGGCGGCTAACGTAGCCTTGAGCCACTGGCTGTTTTGCCAGATGACCCAGCGTTTTTTTTTTGCCATCGTCGTGGCCTCGTTCAAACAATGCTGTTGTCTATTTGAACAAAGATGCTGGTCCCATTTGAAGAGAGGAAAATATAATTAGACGACAAGTTACCAACTTGAGTTCCATAACTTATGTGAAGGATATCTGCATCTTGGTGCATTCAGATTTGCATGTGTTCATACGTAGACGTTTTGGGGTTCACTACAACCTGCGGGATGTTCCTTCACATTTAATTCTTGTTACTGATGTCCCCTTAAAACAATAGCCATGTTTGATACAAAAAAATTGTATCCTCCATTATTTTGTGATTGGAACAGACTACCAGGAACCAAAGTAAATATGTTTACACAGAGGGAAGACATTTAACAAATCAACCCGTGAATATGTTACCTTAATGCACAACATTGATACTCATTTTTGCAGTTGAGCACTGCTCAGATTCCTCCTGTCGTAAGTGTCTGAGATCTCTTTGGCAGGCACTGCTCTGCTCCCTGTCGCTCCTTACTTAGTGTCTGTCGCACACTGGACAATCAGCTCTCTAATTAACACTCACACTGCAAGTACCATTGAAAAGCGAGACACGTTTTTTAAAGGATGATGCTGGCATCACTTTACAATTAAAAGAAAAAAAAAATACAAAAACTTTTACTGCATTTCCAAAGTTTTGACTGTATATCCTGATCCAATATATTGTATCCCCGCGTCTCGCCTAACTGCTTTAGCAGTGTCAACACAGAATCCCTACAGCACTAGTGATGTCCAGCTGAAGTAGGATCATTTCAGAGTTTGTTCTGGTCTCTTTCTGGTATTCGGTGATGATAATCAGATTAGAATTAGATTCAATATTCATTTGATGAACGCATATAAGTAGGTGATCTGTGTATGGACGTGAAAGCTGCATTTAGCAAGAATTTTGTGCAAAAATACAGCTTCCCCATCACCTGGGTCACATTCCCCCTATTTTCCAAAATTGAACTGTCACACAAGGTTCACCCACATAACTGACTCCTCCGATTCCAAAATCACCAAAATAGATAAATGTAGAGGAAACCTAAAACAGAGGTATAAAGCTGTGAAGGCCACAAGCATGAGTCATTGTTTATCAGCATTTGAGTCATTTACCTGCCATTTGTGTGTCTTGTGAAACAAATAATGTTTTGACCAGTGTGTGTGTGTGTGGGGGACAAATATCTAAATATTCCATGATTACATGACTGCTTCCGATAAAATGACTAATGAATTTCCAAAAAGTCTTCAACTGAGTGAGAAAGACCCTTTGAAACATATAATAGATTAAAGACTTTGCCCAGTGGCTATTGCCATGGAGTTTGAACAAGATCAAATAGTCATAATGACCTCATGGGAAAATCTATATGGACGTCAAATTCAGCAAAATGAAAAAAAAAAGGAGCTCTGCTGCAACACATCAAAGGCATTCATACAAGTCTCAACTTGTTGCAGCCGTCACTTCTTCATGAATAGGGCTTCACTCTCTTCGCTCTCACACACGCCACACTTCTTTGCACTTCCCCTTGTTATTCAGCACACACCCTCAGCAGTAAAAAACATTGTAATTCCTCGTCATGTTTCTGTAATCATTAACTTTCTGCACTTAGGGACAAGTCTGAAGGACGGTATTCACGCAGTGGAGCACCGTAAGGGATCGGAGACTGAGAAGAGCTGAGGAGAAGCACCAAAACCCTCCTGAGGTCAGTTCCACTCAAAAGCAGGGCATAACAAACGTGCTGCTTTAAAGAGAAACCTGGGTGGTTAATCAGCCTGCAAAAGATCAGGGTTTCAACCTACCTGCAGAAAACCTTGTAGTGTGTTTAATGTACATTGAAATCTGTTTTAATTAGTTTGTTCTCTATGTTACAGTGAAATGCAAAAGAGGTGACAATGGATTACACGTTATTGCACACACTTGTCTGGCTTCTACCTGCATTCACGTTTACAACACAAGGTAGGCCTGTGTGAAACTATTTTACATGTGTTGTGCAGAAACATTTATCGAAGTAACATTTGTTCAAAATGATGAGGGGGAGAAAATCCTTTTCCTTTTAAAAGGTTTAAGGAGGATCAGGGTGTAATGTTCTAATAATGTAAAGTGTAACAATGTGATTGTGTTGGTATTCGTCAACAGAGTTGGTGAAACTAAGTGTTAGTCCCGGGATCGTCGCAGAGTGCGGCAAACAGGTGACCCTGAACTGCGATGTGTCATCGTCACTTGAGGGACTATCAATCAAACACATGGAGTGGTTCCAGAGCGACAAATCCGTCTGTTCAGTGGACAGTGGGGGGAAAATCACAAACCACACACTCTCTCTAAGTGATTTCTATTGTGAGTACAAACACGGACAATTGTCCCTCATCTTGAAAAGAGTGAAGCCACAGGAGAAAGGAAAATACACGTGCAAACTGCAATCCAACCAGGGAGCTTCACACGAAGAAACAAGAGTGGAGTTACAAGGTGAGTTCTATGTCTCAACACCATTCGTTAAACTAAAAGTAAAAGAATGGTTTCTCTTTAGCTACTTCCTCAATTGCACTGGTGGCATAAGTATTCATATTCTTTACATAAAGGTGCAGTCGCCCTGTGGCTTTTTTTTTCTCCAGTAAACAAACAAAAAAGTATTTTCATTCAGTGTTACTCACCAACGTGCACTGTGTGTATCCTCGTGGTCTATCAAATTTGTTGAATGCATTCCCTTCATTATAAAACATTTGAAGAACTGATTTATTAAGTATTTTGAATCCTGAATCGGACTGACTGACTGGTTTTGCGATGATCATGGTGTATTATAATTACCATTGTTGAAATACATTGTAACAACATTATAACGCATTATAATATGGTTATAAGTTACTCTAAGTGGTCATTGTTTGCCAATTTGTTCTTGTATAGATTTAATGATATTTTCTTCATTTTACTTAAACAATGACCACTTAGAATTACTTCTAAAGACATGTTAGTGCATTATAAAAAGAGTATAATGTGTTACAACTGTGACAATTATAATATACTATGATCCTTGCAAAAAACATACCAGTGACTCATCAGCATTATTAGTATTATGATGCTTGACCTTTGAAGTCTTCATAATAAGCTTCATAATGTATTATAATAATTGGCAGGGGCGTTGTTAGGGGGAAGCCCCCCTAAAATGTTCTTCATGATGCATTCTATGGGCGTCATACAAAGTGTTAGCCTGCATCGGTTACATTGATGCTCATAGGCTCTTGTCATTTCTGACATACTCGATTCATTTCCTCGCCTCCTCTCTTCAAATCTTAGTCCCTCCCACCCGAGAAGCAAGCGGAGGAGTCGTGGCAACAGGCAATTAACAGAGTGAAACATCCTCGGAGCCGTCAGTTAAAAGCAACATCAATTAAAGATGACGCGTGGAACAGCTGCATCAGCTGCATCAGCTGTCCATTGTTTAGTTACACCGCTGTATTTTATGAACTCTGTCTGATGAGCATAACAGTATTCATGACAACTTATATATTTATTTTTCTAAATTTGTTCACAACGTGGGATAATGTGACAACAATGTGTCACGCCTCTTTTATATGTCACAGATGCCGAAAAGACTTTTGCAAAGGATCGATGAAGAGGCAAAAAAATAGGGAAATGAGAAGAGCAAGTAGTCTTCTTCTTCACTGCCTTTGTTGGCTCATTGTTGAGTATCTTGGTGCATTTCCGGCACATGTCAGTCAATACAATAGCCTAGTATGAAACTATTGGCAGGCCCATGTGTAGCGTCACTGGCGTGCACGTGCGTGTACATGTGTGTTCTACTGCATGTGGAATGAAAACAGAGACCAACTCTTAAATGTCAGCTCCATAGTGCTGCTTGTGGTCCATATTCCCAGTATAGGAAGTAAATAAGTACATTTACTTAAAGGAGCATTGTGTAGGACTTAAGGGGATTTATTGTCAAAAATGGAATATACCGTATTTTCCGCACTATAAGGCGCACTTAAAAGCCTTTAATTTTCTCAAAAAACGACAGTGCGCCTTATAATCCGGAGCGCTTTATATATGGATTAATTCTGGTTGTGTTTACTGACCTCGAAGCGATTTTGTGTGGTACACGGCGCTCTGTCAAAATGTTTTAGTACGACTTTGGTAAACTACAAAGCCGCACCGCTTGCAGCATTACGGCTACCGTAGTCAGGAGTCTCACCGGTAGTTCTGGACGAGGTGTAAGCATAAGCATGCATAAGTATCATAGCTCGCTGTGTGAGTCACGCAGACTCCACTAACTGTGTGTTTACATGTCTGTAATCATAAAGCTACAGCTGTCTCAGAACGCTGCCGTTAGCAGACGTGCTAACTAACGAGCTAACAAGCTAGGGGTAATCTGCCTCTATCTCTCAAGACACCTGCCCAGCTGTTCACTTGTTCTCACAACACAACTCAGTTTCTCACTGATGGCCATTATTTATTCTGTGTGTTTACATGTCTGTAATCATAAAGCTACAGCTGTCTCAGAACGCTGCCGTTAGCAGACGTGCTAACTAACGAGCTAACAAGCTACACTACACGATGTAAACAGTCCGTCCCCCAGATCGTCACATGATGAACTGTAAGCTCGTCATAAGCTCGTCATATGCATCACATCTCGCTGTGCGAGTCTCGTACTATCTCGTGAGAATACGGACACGGAAGTGGAGAATCTACAGATTTCTTCAGAGCGCCCGCGCCTTATAGTCTGGTGCGCTTTATATATGAAAAAAGATCGAAAATAGACCATTCATTGACAGTGCGCCTTATAATCCAGTGCGCCCTATAGTGCGGAAAATACGGTAATATAACTATATTTTCAGGAGTGTGTAATCATCGGAAACTAAAAATCGTTGTGTTAGCTTATAATGAGCCCTTCATATCTACATAGGGAGCGGGTCCTCTTCACAGAGTCCTCCATGTTGCAACGCCATGTTTTTATAGTAGCCCAGAACGGACAAGCCAGACACTGACTCACAGAGGGCCTTTCACGTTTTTACGTTACATGAAGGCCACCGTAGTTCTCCAACATGCTTGGAAAGGGACGGGTGAGCGGAGGAGTATTCAGTTGGTTGAAATCTGCAACCTCACCACTAGATGACGCTAAATCCTACACACTGCTCCTTTAAGTACACTGCTTAGGCACAATTTTGAGGTACTTGTACTTTACTTGAGTATTTCCTTTTTCTGATACTTTATACTTCTACTCCTCTACAATTCAGAGGCTGTTGGTGAATTACAACTATAGCCTTTATCATTGGTTAATAGGTAACATATTACTGTTTTATAGACCAATAATAACCAGTTTGTAAAAACAACCTATGAGTTGTCAGGTTGTAGAACATTTCTCTTCCTGGTTTTTATCCCCCATCAGGGAGGCCACTTAATGGTTTATGCTCCTTCTGAACTGAAACCACTGCAGAGAATCTGAACCAAAATGAATTGTTAGAAAAATTATTAATTAATTATTTACAACTGCAAACTAATGAGATATATGAAAAGGAGAAATCCACAACCCCTTTTTTTAAATAATGTACTTACTTTGGTGGATTATTGCTGAAGAACCATTTATTAATGATTTAATACATTTTTTAACTGTAATTTTCTAATGAGGCACCAGATATAAATCGATTCTGGTCTGCAGCTCTTTTGCTGAAATTAAGTGTTTGAACCAGCCAATTAGAGGATCTTTCCTGATGAATGAATTAGCTCAATAGCTATAAAGACAAAGTCAGTTATGCTTATTGAAGATGAACACCAGCAAAATAGATTTTTTTTTTACAACTTTGCAACCCAAAAGTTGTCCTTTATACTGGCTAATCTGTATTGCATATGAATGCATGATTGGATGATTTCTTACCTAATAAATACATTTGTTAAAATGTACAAATCTGTATGAATTACCAGAATGCCTAATTAGTATGTTTAATGTAGCAGCTGATTGAGCTAATGTGAGCTACTTTCTATACTGAGGTGTAACCTATTAGAATAAACATCCTATTTCATAAACTCATAATGCGTTTTGTGTGTAAAATCTCAATATGCAAAGTTTCTATAATTGTCAAATGAACATATTTATTTTAAATGGGGCTCGTATGAAGCAATGTACAACTACAATATTTGAGTGAATGTGCTCCGCACCACTGCTCCGTTGTGATTGGTATAGATTTGATCATGAATATCAGTGAGGTATGGAGGGTCTTTCATGGTTTCACATGCTAAATGAAAGCACCACATATCAAAAGGGCATCATTGAAGCTAATTTCAAAACTCTTCTTATGGTCTTCCCCCTCAGAGTGTTGTGGGATCGCTGAGGGTGTTTGGACAACAGACCGACTCACCTGCACCTTCAAAAATGTCTACCCCGACGGAGATGTGCACTGGTTCCACGGCTCCCAAAACCTCTCAGACAGGTCTGAGAGGCCACATACCTCTAAACAAGTGGAAAAAGGGGGTTGGCTGACTATTCAAAGTTACCTGGAAAGTTCACATGGGCCCGACAACTGTTCCTTGATGAGCACCGAATCTGGTCGATACATTGCGAGCACTTTGGTACCGAATCCAAAGTCCCTGCTTTCACACCAGGGCAGGAATGGAGTTGGATCACACGGACCTATGTGGAGGTTTTTGTGTTTTTCAGTCTTACTTGTTGCCACACTGAATTAATGGATTTGCTAAAGTACATCCACATAATGGAGTGTGATAACATATCAGGGTGAAGCGATGGTTAACATTGATTAGGAACAATAAGGTACTGAGATTTGTGTTTTTTTGTTTTTTTAAATGAGTCATCCTGCATGGTCCAATGGTCCGTCTTGAACAGAATACAGACCTCAAAAGATGGGCTCTGCCCATGAATTCCCCTCAAACACACAGAAGCCTTTGTGTGCAAAATATCTGGGCACATGAGCTCTCAGTAAAGCAATCGTGGATGGATGCTGCCCTCTGGTGAGCTAGCTGTGGTCAGTGTGGGATGTGACTGTGGCTGCTGAACAACTAGCTGTCCATGGAGGGCTAAATGGGTGCATACACACATACATACACAACACTGGGTGATTGTGGAATAATGATCTCTCAGTAGCATCATTTTGAGAAATAATCCCACAGATGATTATTTTGTGAAATATTGTTTTTGACCTACACCTACCAAATATTTCACATTAAAGCTATTTGCATATATTATCACAAGACTAAATAACACTTTCACTAACTGAGTGATGACTGGATTATTCAAAATGTCTACATTTTTAAACGGACTCTTGATGAGCCTTAAAGGGAGCTTTCTGATAATCTATAACGTGATGTACTAATGTGAACACTTTATTGATTTTTGTTTCCATGTTGTGATTCTCAAAAGAATGATGCTGACTTAAACGTTGACAACAATAAATCCTATAAGTGAACATGGTGTAAGCTTTTACAATAGAGCCTTTAATTAAAGAGAAATAAAGAACATTTACCAATGAAATGATTTATGGTTGTTTTCTCTATGAAAATAACAGACTGAAGATCATTTTTAGTTTTTTATTCATGTTATGATGTGATGAAGGCTTCTCCTTCGTTTACTGTGGCCTTTATTGTACCTCATTTGTACGTCACTTTGAACAAAGGCATCTGCCAAATTTATAAATGCAAAGGTAAATGACTGGAACCTAAAGAAGGCAGCGTGCTAAAACATCAGTCCTTAGAACCTGAAGTAAAAGACGGAACTGCAAGATATGAACGCTATTTTACTATTCCTGATAACCTGAGAGGGAAAAGTGTGCAGACAAATCTGTAACAAAATTGAAGGCGAATGATGAAAGAGAAAGTGATGTTTTTGATCATAGATGCACACTTGAATGTAATGTAGGAGGCTTTAAGTTGGAATGAAGCTCTACTGCTGTAGTTGAGCTTCAGTCCATTCTTGACTTTGTAAAATAAAACAATCACATCTCAAAGTCCGTTCAGGGGTTATTCTTGAGCGACTGTCTTACATGGACTTTTTTGGTTTTGATCCAAGCCAACGTGGAAAAGAAGTCCTCAAAATGGTCAGAAAAAAAGAAGGATATTTGAACATCTTCAACTACATTGCAAATGCGCAAACTCCATGTGGTGATGAAAATGTTTGTTTGTTCATCAAGATCCTTATTAGCTTTTGCATCGCAGCGGCTACTTTTCCCTGGGGTCCAAACAGTTGACGTGGTGACAGTACAAAAATACACATTTAAACTACTCGTCACATAACACATCGAAAAGCAAGGACTGAATAAACCATGATCTAATAAATGGCTATCATCATTTAACATGGAATGCCCATGCGATCATAAACCAACAAATACTTAATAACAAACGGTTATATATATGTTAAATTGATTTTGGATTTTGGTAAAGTAAAACAACCTCCAGCAGTGTGCAATGTTGAATAATATAATTTGCCCTTCTACACTAAAGGAGAGTTAATAAAAAAAAACAGAATGGAAAGCTCCACAGCAGCGACTGAATAGAGCTCAGGATGATACTGTTTTGTCAACTGTTGTATTCCACGAGAAGAATATTTTCTTCTGCACATCAGAGCGTCATGGTTTTAATAAAGCAACACACTGCATCACCGTCTCCCTCTGTACTTGTAGCATGCACTTCTTACCACAAGAGGGAACAAGTTACACACAATCATCCTCTGGGCAAATAATGAGTCCACACTGCTTTTCACATTGATGCTGGGCTGCAGGGTCCAAAGGGGCCAAGTTACTGATAAGTGAACTCTGAGAACCTTTTCACTGCTCGACATATACGTTGCTTCATTAGGAGGGTTTGCGTAAATACTGTTCGATAGAGCTCAACATGTTGCAATAAAGCATACTGCCAGACTAATGTGTCCAGCAATTCACAAACTAAATAAACATCTGCAACCACGCAGCATTTCTCATTGCCAAAATGTTTGATGTTTGGATTTCTTGCTCCCTCTTTACATAATTATGTTGGTGTTGTAACAGAGCGGCAGGATCTTCTCCGTTACCCCAGGAAACATGGGTCTTGTTTCTGCAAGTGGCCCTGCTGCCTTGTTACATCACCGCTCATGTTTGAAGTTTACTTCTCCTGCGAGCACCTCATCTGGGCAAAGTACACATTGGGGGGTGTTGTGTCTATTCACTGAGATGCATGAGTGTGTGCGTGTGTGCGAGAGAGTGTATACAGGGGCTTCAGGTCAAGTTCCCATGGTAACTGAGAGGTGTCTCACTGTGTGCCCATGGCTTCGTGTGTGTGTGTGTGTGTGTGTGTGTGTGTGTGTGTGTGTGTCTGGCCAATTATCCCAGTGGGCTGTTATCTCCTCTCAGAGAGGTTTACATTATCACTGTGACAGCCTGGTGGTCGTTGTCAGGTGAGCGGCCACAGATGGTTATATCATACACAAGAGCAGTGCACAGATAAAAAAAAAAAGAAACACGATAAGAAACTGACTGACCAACAAGCAGCTCGAAAGGATGGATAAATGGGACGGGGAGGGAGAGAGGAAGACGGTGGAATAGAGGAATGGAAAGAGGAGATAAAAGCCAGATTCTGTCAACAAACAGGAGATTTTTATGTGAAGCACTGATGAGCCTGTTACCTAACGTTACGGTAACAGGGTGTTGGTTTAGGATTAATTGCCCCAAGAGCTGATGTGCACAAGGATCAGTGCTGTTGGTGACAGTTGTGGCACAGTTCCCGTAGACTACGGTGTGTTTTATTTCTGTCTCTATACGCAGTTACATTTACTGCACAACGCTATTTCATACACATGTTATAAGATGCCCCCAATTGGTTTTAACAAAGAAACATTGATATTTCTTCACAGCCTGCAGCATGTTTTTATTTAGTTCAGCATGAGAGCAAAGTCAGATCTACTTAAGGGAAAGCAGCAATACCACGCTTTAAAAATCCATTACAAGTAAATGTCCTGTATTTGAATCTGTACTTAAGAAAATTTACATAAGTATTGGCAACAAAATGCACTTCAAGGGCATTAAGTAAAAATAATATATTGCAGAATGATCCTTGTCAGTATTTTTTGTTTGTATTAATGGGTCATGATGCATGTAAGAAGATTTATATACTGTTAGGTAGTTTAATCTTGCATCCTATTACTACATTCTGTAAGTATTAATTAAACACTTCATCCCTCCTCTGAACGGTGAGCATCATATAGCAGATCAGAGAGCATCGGTGACTTAAACATTTCCAACACGGACGCTGTCTTGTTATTCTCCTCCAAAGTTTTCCACAAGGTTTTCAGAGTACAAACTCATCCATCATTCAGTGTTAATCCAGACTCTTGGAAGGCTGCTTTATATAACGGCTGTTGCTTTAAAGAGATCAATACATGAATAGCCCAGCGGGAAGACTGAGTGCTACGCTGAGAGGAGGCGGTGTCTTGAAATGTTATGGTTACAGCAGGAGATATAGAAGTGTTGAAAGGCATGAATGAGAACAAAGATCAATAAACGCTGTAAAGCCATATGTGCCAGCGCTGATGCCCCAGTCACAGCAGTCGGAGACTGAGACTGTCGAATGTGACTGTGAGGGAAAGATGAACCTGTTTGTCTGAAGACACCGCCTGAAGCCTCACAACAAACACAGATACTGAAACATTACAGCTAATGCTGAGATGCAGAGGGCTTGGATACACACTCTGTTTATTAAGTCTTACTCTCAGGTGTGACAGCTAAGACAAAATATGTCCTATTCCCCATTTATTTGACAGATTAAGCCTGAAAGTTGTGTGAATGTGTCTTAGTTTGATCCTTTTAGGAGAGTTTTTTTTTCCTCCATCTGTATCTTTTCTGATTCCTCCTATATGAAGATACAAATAGCTATGGCATATGGCATCTAAGTCATTCGATACCCAAGGCCGGGATCCAATATGTGACAGCCCACATTCTTGTCCTTGTCCCTTCCAGTAAAGTGTGTGGAAAGATACACGGTGAAAGAGAACCACTGAATAAATTCTGGAGTAAAAAGAATGAGAATTCCCCTCGAGCACACGAGTGAGGCATGAGACTACATACAGCTGACACTGTGAAGCTCACGTGTTCCCTCACAATGTACATTTAATCTTTCAGGCTTTGTTCTTTCAAGGACATTTCACACTATAGCTGGTGCATTAATACAGAGAGCAGAGAGCAGCCATGCATGTTTGTTTAGATGTGTGTATTTTTGTGCAACTGCATGCCCTCTTAGTCTTTGTTGCCCTGAGAGAGGACGGACACTTATAATCCATACCTCTCAAATAAAGCTCTTATTAACATAATGCTTTTATCAAAATCCAAGTGACAAGTCCTGTACACATTTGCAATACACAGTAGAACTATGATTGCATGTTACAATGTTAGGATATAACAACACGAAAAAGGTGTTTTGAAATTTGAAAAAAAACGATCTGAACTGAAAAAAAGATTTGAAACCGAAAAAAAAAAGATTTGAATCTGAAAATATAAAACCTGAATCAAAATTATATTCAACCCAAAAAAACTTTTAATTCACTTATTTTAATTTTGAATACATTGCTGTATTTTTCAATGTTCAAGACCACAACTTGAGCTTTCAGGTTCAAATTTTTTTTTCAAATGAACAAAACTTTTGACCTGGATTTAGCTCAATAGGTTTATGCTCTTAGATGCTTGTTTGAAAAAAGGAGATGCACTTATGACTTCTGGTGACTAGTAGTTCTCTTGAAAACCGATGTTGAATACACTTATTGTAAGTCACTTGGGATAAAAGCGTCATTCTTACTGTATAATCCAAGTCTAATTATCCAGTCCTATGTTCACTACTTCCAACACATAGATTCTTTCTAAAACTTTCACTAAAACGTATTCAAGAAGTACAACTGAGGAGGCTCGACTGTCATCACTGGCGTCCATGAATCGAGAAGGACCTCTTGCTTGAACTGATGTGAATAATATTTGAATGGCCCGTGCCCTCGAGTGTGTGGCGGAATGCGTGTTTTAGTGACGCAGTTTTTCTGGAATGTGGAAGGCCTGTTGAATCGTGTTATTTGGGTTTTATGTTGTTCTACCTGCTTTGTTGTCATACAAATACATGTGACTGGTTCTTGTGAGTTTGTTCTTGTCATTGTGTTAATTACATTGATTTTGACTATATGCATTGCCTGTTAATGACACAGCATCCCGTAATGCTGTTATTAGGTTGAGGTTATTAGGAGGTGGTCGAACTGTAGTAGGACAGCACTGAAGGCCCAGGTATAAAAGACACGGCCCGCCACTGGTATAGTGTATATTGCGTGTCAAGCTAACCGTGCTAACCGGTGATAATGATAGCCTCAATAGCTTGTTAAGACCCTTCATTTTGCAATGTTTGTGTCAGATTAACAATGAGGACAGAATTGTTACAAACCGACACCCTCTCATTAACATTGTTCGAAATCTTTTCGAAGAGCGAGGTCGGCACTGAGTGAGAGCTCTTTTCAATCAAGCCCCATTGTCAAGAAGACTAACCGCTGATCATTCAATCTTTGTGAGAGGGTACTACTGATCTCTTGTTCGGGATGTATTGATGGTTGCTGTATCCTTGAGTTACATAACT
This sequence comes from Leptoclinus maculatus, assembly GCA_032191485.1. Taxonomy (NCBI): domain Eukaryota; kingdom Metazoa; phylum Chordata; class Actinopteri; order Perciformes; family Stichaeidae; genus Leptoclinus; species Leptoclinus maculatus. Next base: position 13,550,883 of record JAVDOI010000009.1, read on the forward strand.
GCATCCTGAAAGAAAACAAGCAGAAGTACGGTACAAGAACAGGGATGGAGAACAAAGAAAACAAGTGTTTGATAAAGTAATGGACTGCTTTCATCTTCGGGGAGATGGATACATGAGGTCATCGTTTACATAAAAAACTCCAAAGTCACAGTACCAAAATTGACTCCAACTTCCTGGAACAGGAAGCCCCACTAGCATCAGTTTGCATGGGTTCAGTGACTCTCTGTTCCACTTACTCACATCATCAAAGGAAAACTGGTGCATTTTTTGATCAAAGTCCAAATTAAGTGACAATATTGAGAGACTGTCTAGATGCAGTTGCACCCACCATATTTCATGAGTGCTTGCAAACCAATTGTTAGACTCCAAATTGAGTGCATCCTCTACTTTACCCTCATACAGAGCAGGTCTTGGTATTTCCTGGATACCTTTGAAATATGCATGTTTTAACCCTTCTGAGCAATACAGAATCAATATCTCGTCAATCTTCTTCAAGCTAACAAATGGTCCATGTCTTACCATATATCCATAACAGCACGAAGTTTGACGAGGTGGTTACACTTGCACTTACATAACACACCATCTCTGGAGGATTGCAATCACCTCCACGTCTCGCATCAAAGGGCTGCTGATTAGCTCATATCAAAAAGTCTTCCCTGTCTGCTCTCCGTGTGTATTACCTTCCCATTTACCTTGCATTTCAGCTCCGAGAAGAAAGGGAAGAATTCTAAGTAATTTGTGCTCATTCTCAGCGTTTCCCTTCAATCTACCGCTCTCACCGCCCACCATCCATACTCGGCACGAACAGTGGGGTCAAAGGACCAGAGGCAAAACTGATGTCTTATTGTCATGGTTCGATTTCCTCATTACTCTGAGGCCCCAGCAGCTTTAGAGTATGTTTCACTGCTTCGGTTTCATGCCACTGTGTGTGTGTCGGGAAATCATGTAACCCGAGGATTTATGTAACATCTCAACCCCGACCACCAAACTGGTTGACACTGCTGTGCATCTACACTTATTCTAGTTATTTGCTTAGGGCCCTGTCACACTATTATGAGAAAAACGTATGAGTTGCGTATGCAAATTTCCCGAAAAACTTTCATACGCACAAAAACCCTTTGAAAATACTGAATGTTTCGTATACTCACCATATTGAGCCTATGAGAAGCGTATGAGTAGCATATCGCCAGCATATGGACAGCGAATGGCCAGCGTAAGACCAGCGTACAAACTGCGCATCCGCAGCCTACCGCTATCACGTGACAAAGTGCGGAAATAAGCGGCGGACATTGCAAATTGCAGCATTATTGCACTAGACGGTGTCTCGGAGGGCGAAGGCATCGTCGCCGATGAAGAAGTAGGGGACATCCTGGTAGTCATTGGGTAGAGGATCTGGGGCAGGGAATCTGATGGTACCGTCTTGATTTCAGAGTTATTGTAGATCTGTGCGTCTGATGCTGATCCTGTTCCACCGAGGTCTGCCCAGATGAACTTGTACTCCGCGTCTACAAGGGCCATGAATACAACAGAGTATAATCCCTTGTAGTTGAAGTATTGGGAACCACTCTTTGGAGGACACTTGCAGGCAATGTGCTTCCCATCTAGTGCACCACGTGTATGGGGGAAGTTCCACTTCTGGAGGAATTTGTCAGATATGGCACGCCATCCCTCGGGAGTGGTGGGACAAGTCATCACCTCGGGCATGTACTCATCGAAGATGGCTTGGCAGATCTCTCTGACGAAGAGTGACTGGGTGTTGTGGGGGACCCTCCATCCATACTTCATGGTTGAATATTTGCTCCCGGAGGCAAGGTGACGCAAAGTCAGTGCGAGCTTCAGGCCAGGCTCCAGGGGCTCCCTGTACCAGGTGTGTTGTTTGGTGATCCTGGGACCCACTCTGGCTAGCAGCTCATCGAACATCTCGGGGGGCATCCGCATGAAGTTCTTGAAGGATCTTTGGTCCTCGTTTCGGAGCTCCACCAAGAAGCTGGTCGTAGAGGCCAAACTGCCGTCGCCTTCCGATCCATGGTCTCACCCAGACTTCACGTCTTCTTCTTCTTCTCCTCCTTCTTATTATTCTGTTATCTTGGATGTGGTGAATTGCCAAATCGATCAGATCATACTGGTGTTGGAGAAGAGCTACCTCCATCCTCTCTCGTTGTAGGTCCACGAAGAACTGAAGAAGAGCTCGAAATGGGAGCCTATATATACACTTTCTCAAAACGCTGGCTGTGCGCTGGCCATACGTCAATCAAACGCTGGTTTTATGTTAAATACGTTACTCATTCGTCAGGCATACGCCAAGATGTCTATATACATTGCAGATATGTCAGACATACGTTAGAGGTACGTGACTCATGCGCTATCAATGCGCTGGCTGTACGGTACACCTTCATGCCAGCGTATGTCAGCGTATGACCGGCGTGTGTCGGCGTATGACCAGCGTACTCCACCTATGAGAACGTACCTCTGACGTTACTCTCGCGTATTCAGCGTATGCCGAGCGTATGCTTAGTGTATAAACCATACGTCCGCACACGCACAACATTTTTATGCATGCTTAAAAAAACTTTTCTGCCTTGCCGTATGCCAGCGTATGCCACCGTATGCAACCGTGCTTGAAACGTATACCACCTATGCCTAACGTACCCCTAGCGTATGTCACCGTATACCGGCGTATGAGTGATATTTTTCATACGCTCGCATGCGCTAGTACGATACGCAATAGTGTGACAGGGCCATAAAAAGCTATGGGAGCATGCCAGGCTATTTTGTATTTATAAAGTGATTGCCATATAACTAGATCTGAGTGCTGTATACTTGTGTTTTCCAAATGCAACAGATGTGACCGAGGGCATCGGAGGAAGGAGAGATGGAGCTGTTTGGTAACTGGGGCTAATGCGCTCTCTGATTAGGGTGGGAGAAAAGGATAATTGGAGAGTCAGGAACCTTAAATGGAGGTGGCTTACACTTTAAAGCCAATTTATAGGCCGCTCTGGAATGATTCTGCTATGTATATATAGCTTCTTTTTTTTTTAACTTCTTGAGATTTTCTGTTATCAAACTTTATATTCACACTCCATCTGGTAGATGACTCACTCTTAAGGTAATTATAGAAGTCATAAGCAGGCAGTGTGACTTTTTCCTTCTCATCTCAGTTTTAATTTCCCTCATAATTAGCTCCTGTTTTGACAATTTTTGTGCACAATGAAGAATATCTGTATGTGGTAATTAGTTCTCCTGATATGTTCTGATCGGATCAATTAATTCCGGCAAATGAAAAGCACCTAATTAGTGAAAGATGGAGGTTATGAAACAACGGAAATCAAATGCCATCTGGGTTTCTTTCACAGGTATTTGATTTCACTCTTAACGCCTGTAATAAATTGAATGTTATTTATATGTTGACTCATCCTTCAAAGTTGTGAACTGGATTTTCTGAACATTAATACAGCCATCGCATTTTAGCGTTACATTTTTTTAACAAAAAAAGAAGAAAAAATAACTGTGGCAAGACACTTAGAGGAGGCTGCTATTCTGGCATCGTATTACTTTTAGTCATCAGAACGACAAGTGACACTAGAGCCGTTTAGGAGAGGAGAAAAGTACAGTAGATCTATTGATTTACAGTAACATAACATCAAGTAACAGCAATTATTTCTAAACGTAAACGTAATAGGAGTTGATTTCAGGATGGATTTTTAAGGGATGACGTGTGACCTTTTTTCTAAGCCTTGTAAAGATACAGTATGTCATGGGAATCTGCTGAAACACTAATAGAAATATGTTAAGTAACAATACACGTGATTTCTTTCTGAATATTCCACTTAATTTATTCCTCATTTCTACAATTCTCACAAGTTACATTACGACAGGAAACCAGGGAATATCTTAAAGAAATGTTGATGGTAAACAGTGGTAGTGTAGTATGATTATAAACATCGAAGACTGAGAAAAGCCTTCTTCAGTCCCTGTGAGATAAATAACTCATTTGGTGTTCACACATATTTCGTATTCTGGAAAAGTCAACAGAAAACGATTTGATGAAAAAGTGCTGAAAAGAAAGCACGCCAGACAAAAAATGATTTTGGCAAACGCATACGCAAACACAGCACATGCATGTACTTGTACACGACACGTGCAGGTATACAAGCAGACAGAGACGCATTCAAGTGCACACGCACACAGAATAAGACACAAACAAACACCTATTTCACACCTTTACCGGACATCCGGTTTCTGTGGACATTGAGAGGAAATGTGTGTCTGTAAAGTGTTTTCATTATCAGCAAACAAATTTTGGTCAAATGTTTGCAATGTTATCTTTTATTTACAGATGCCGCACACACACACACACACACACACACACACACACAAATGCAAATGCACACATGCACACATTTACACATGTGTCTGTCTACTAGACTTAGTACTGATTTCAGCCATTTCATCCACCAAATCTGTCACAGCATGTGCTTGCACAACATCATCTTGCCGGTAATTTGTTCAGATCACGACACAAGATTTAACCACCCCATCTTGTTTTTTAAAGATAAATCTCCACATGTAACTAAAGACAGGTCATTGGGCAGAGCGATGCATTTGCATCACATTCACATCCTGTGACATCCTGAGTCACAGCTTCACATTCAACACCCATACACAAGGCACAACAAGACACACACATCTCTTTGGCCAAACTGTAATTTGGGGGGTCAGCAATTGTATCAGCCGTGCCTCCCACCCATCCACCCACCCACCCAGGAGACGCCACTATACCAGAATTCTTACATATTCATCTGATTCTCTTGTGGTTTTGGCAGTATTGTGTTGCATTGCAGTATTGTGTGAAAATATCGGTCCCAAAAAAATTGAGGGGGCGACACAACACAACAGACAGTGATTTTACTGAAAAATATGTGCACATTTTATAGCCAACATCGGTGTCAGATGGTAGACGGCGCTGTGGATGGGTGCCGTGGATGGGTGCCGTGGTGAGAGCTCACCCACAACTCTCCGTGTTGGGAGAGCTTAAAGCCCAAACATTTTATTGCCAATAATTATTACCATGCCTGCTGTGCATTTGACAAATACAACTTTGAACTTGAACTCTGGGTCAAACTGTCACAGCTGATCAGCGAACTATCTATCTAGCCTCGATGTTAGCACCTTTTCCCACTGGACACTTGATTGACAACTAATATAACAAGCCGACGTACAAATGTTAGTTATGATCAAAGTTCCCCACTCTTTTGACCTTCTGCTGTGACTTGTCAGTTAGTGTAATTGATACATAAATGGTCATTTTAAGTATTCCTTTAAGATATGGTGAAAGGTTGTTACAAGTAAAATCAGGTAGATGCCTAAGTGTCTCCTCACATTTCAAGTTGCCGTTATATTATATTTAAGTGTTATTTAAGCGATACCTTGGGGGTTTCCCATATTATTTCAGTATATGTGATTTTTTTGGGATCAGCCAGCATCTGGTGGCTGTTGCAAAACTTGCAGTGAAGCACTTAGCCATTAATTTAGCCATTCAGCCATGGCAGATTACTGCCTGGCTGACTGCTCTATTGAACTTTTTGAGCCATGGGGGAAATTACACCGTTCATTTGCAGGTTTATTCTGGCCCTGTCACTACATTTGCATTGATATATAGTACATGATTCATAATAACAGTTTAAAGACCCATTTAATCACTTCATGTCTTCAAATCAGCAATAAAAAGAAAAACAGCTTCACATTTTTTACGTTAGATGTAGGTTCATTGCTCTGTGAATTAAACATTAGGTCAAAGGTATTTGCTGCATAAACAAGTACTTAGGTCGAGAAAAAAAAAAACATTGTCAGTTTGACCCAGCTGAACAAAAGAAATACATCAAATCTGAGGTACATGAGGTACATGCCTGGCTAAAAACAGTGCAGCAGCAGAGTCAATTAGAATGCAGAGGTCCGGGGAGGCTGTACTAGGTTATTCTGACCTTCCTCCAGAGAGAAATGTATGAGATGTGATCAATCAGGCCTGCTTCTTTTTGCAGAAGCCCTGCAGAGCTTTCCAGATGGATTAAGACCTCAGAACTACTGTATTATGTCATCATCTGGTGCACATGCATGGACGCACATAAACGTACACACACACACAACTGATGGAGGGACGCTGCTTCTAAAACCCCAAACTCTCCCTCTTTTTCTTTTTTCCTTTTGAACCCACAGTCATAAGATGTTTGTTTGACATTTGATATTCATGCTTGATTGATGTTTAAGGACACGCAGACTGACAGTGAAAGAGGACGTGCGAGTGTTTAAGCTTGTGTGCTCATGTTTAGCTCTATTTTTGTTTCGCAATGTCTCACATTTTGGCAATACTTGCCCAAAATTTTAATTTCTATATCTTATCTTAATGGCAATCTATTACTGGTCAAAAGCTACAAAGAAAGCAATAACCCCATATTAGCTTTAACTTGGACATAACTGCAGGACACACTCCTATAAATATCTACCCACTCTAAGCCTCGGCTTGTTTGCACCACCCTCCCTCCCTCTTGTTAAACTATTTCACTTATGGTTATCATTTTTCATAGTCATTATCCTTCCGTCCCACACGGGGACCTCGGGTCCTGCAAGACCCGGAGGTCGCAGTGGATCCTCAACTAAGCCTTCCCCAAACCGCTAAACTTTCACCCTTGCTTAATCTCCCTCAACCATTCCTCAACTCTCCAAATAATCTATGAAGGTTCGCCCTCCTAGCTAGTGAAATGACAGATACATGTGATTGTGGTGTTTTTCCAAGCTACTACAGTTCCTGTTAATGATTCTGTGTCCTTGATAACGTTCAATGGTGTCGGTTGTATATACCCTTCCTCTTTTCAGTGGAGTGGGACCAGCTATACAGGCACAGTATGTACTGTTCTGTGTCCCCCTTGAAATAGAAAAAAAAAACATGCACCACAGTTGGACAAACAAATCTTACAGAAACAAAAAAAAGGGAACGAGCTGACCGGTTATATGCTCCTACTCATGAGTGTCACAACTGATATATTGGCAATAAACGGGAGAGACAACTTGTCACAGAAAGTAACATCGCACACAACAAATATCGTCACTGACAGGCCTAGCACTTCAAAGAAATACTGGAGAAAAGCCATAAAGCATACAGGGTTAGAACAGAATGTTTGCAGCATTAACTGGTGGCATCAAATACCTTGTAAAAGTGCCCTATGATAATCCACCCAACTGCAGGAAATGACCCAAAAAGCATTTTTACATGTTAACAGAGTCTTATCTGCTTGTGAACTTATGTTTTTGCTTGTATAAACTGCTGCCTTCTTTGACTTTCATACTCGGCTACTTCTTCATGTGCTGTTAACTGGCACGGCAGTAGCGAGGATAACCTAGGGCAAAGAGGGCAGGCAAGTCAATCATGCTAAGCTGAAGTCACAGAGAGAGAGATAATTAGATTTACTTTGATGCCCTCACCTCCCTGCACTGCCAAAATCTCAAAACTGACAGGATGGCAGGGTACAAAAACTCTCAACAAACAAATAGGAACTGGTGCAATCCATGTGAATTCTGTTTACATGCAAACCTGGATGAACTACACAAGCAAGGGTCTACAGCCATGCTAGTGGCTCTGTGAGGGTTGTTACACCCCACCCTTTGGCAGCCAATGGGGCTAACAACACAACACCACTGAGCCAAATCAAGCACAGAAAACACCTATAAAACAATCAAATCCATGGGATTTATGAACAAAAGAACATGAAAACAAGATAACACAACATTTCTAAATGAAGAAGCAGTAAGACGAGCAGTCCCCACACCAGAGATCGCCTCCTCACCAGGCCAGGTGCACCTTGTTGAGCAATGCAGTACACCTGGGCAGAGCAACGAGTGACAACAGCACAGGGAACATTTGCAGCTGTAACAGGTTGTACTAACCTTCGACTAATGTTGGCATGCTAACATGCTCATAATGACAATTGTAGCATACTGATGCTTAGCAGGTATAACTATTACCGTGTTCACTGTCTTTAATTTTCGTTTAATTCAGAATCAGATTCAGAACCGTTTATGGCCACAGTACGTTCCACATACAAGGAATTTGATATGCCGGGTGGTGCATAACATTAAACAATCAACAACAATCAACACAGTGCAAAAAGTAGAAACATATTACAATGTACAGTAAAATATAAAATAAAGTGAAATATAAAATAAAGTGCACAAACGAACAGATAACATAATTTGTTAGCATGATATTATTTACTAATTAACGGTATACACAAGGTGCAGCTGAGGGTGATGAACATCATTCGTTTTGCAGGTATTAAGTAGTAAAGCAAATAAGTGTAACAATTGAGATGTTGACCTGATGATGGCGCTAGATGAAACATCACTGGATCACCAAAGCCATGAGGATGAATCAGCTGGGAACCATGACGTATCAAAGTTCACCATCCACCCTCCATTTAATCTTATAACTCAGTACCCTTAATTGTGTTTGCCTTCCACATTATGAATAGACTTTCATTACTTGTATTTAACAGATATATGTTAAGCTTTTTGTCACTGAGGTATTCAACCCAGGAGCATTTGTTAGAGTTCTGATTCACTTGACCATTATTGTTATGCTACAGAGAGAATATTACGTCCAATTCACAGACTAAAATAATGATAGTGTTTCAAATTCTGTGGTGAAAGCCTTGCCTGACTTAGAGAGAAAGACAAATCACAGGAAACTAAGCATCCATAGAAAACATGAATCGCTTCTCAATTTTCAAAACAAAAGATCAGTGTATATTTCTTAACAGAGATGCTCTTCTCTGATTCCTGCCCAGGGTGTATATTAGCTTATAGCTAACTCTGGTACAGCTAGGAAGCTGTGCACTCTCCCTGTCAAATATATAAATATATAAATAAGTGAATAAATACAAAATTAAAATAAAGACGATTGAATACATTGAATATTACACGGAGATTCGTCTGAACCCGACAGCTGACATTTGCTAAATGCATTCTGTTTATGTTTGTTGTCACTATCCGATATTGTTACTGCAATCACCAGAGCAGAGTGTTCACTGTCTCTGGCCAGGTGGGCCGTGTTTCCCTTCATTAACCTATTTGCCAGTTTAGCAGGCTGGTACCGGGTTTCCATGGCGACTGATAACTGTAGCAGGTATCAACCAAAGTGGTGAGAGAGAGAGAGAGAGAGAGAGAGAGAGAGAGAGAGAGAGAGAGAGAGAGAGAGAGAGAGAGAGAGAGAGAGAGAGAGAGAGAGAGAGAGAGAGAGAGAGAGAGAGAGGAGGAAAAATAAACATGTTAGCACTGATTGCCGCCCGGAACTTAGAGTGAATACGCTGAACAAACACAGTTCTGCACACATTAAGAGCAAAAATGGCAGAAATGACGGTAAACACGAAAGTTCGGCTGTTATCAACTCTGTTTTTATGAAGAATATAAGGCCAGTGTGTTTTTTTATTTTGTTGCAGCTTGCCATGTGTACCCCTAGAAAGCTGTGTTCATCATCAATAGCAAGCTGGTATGGCGACTGTTGTTTGTCCCCATCCATCTGCCTTCGTAACAGAAATGCCTCGGCCTAAAGACAGCTTCATCATGGGACCTGGTCTTTACTTCAAGTCCTTTTATGTTGTGTAATGTGATTGGCAGGAGTTTCTTGCTGCAGTGACACCTTCATAAAACAATTCAATCCATATATGTTATTTATACAGCTGCGACCTTCAAGATTTCAGGGGCTTGTTGATGAAACTGTCGAAGGAATAGCCCGGCAACACATGATCAATCAATTCTACATGCAGATAATTGTGCCAGCATACAGGAGACCAGTGATGAGTTTTTTGTTTGTCCAAGGATCTCCGCTTTTGTGCGAAATCAGTGGCTCCCATCTCTGTGGAGAATGTGTGCGAGATGTATGGTAATGAGGGACATTAGCATTAAAATGCACTTGCCCCGTGTTCCATATCTGAGTGGAAGTCTCTTGCCCTCTGCTCTCTGCTCGTCTGCCCTTTTCACAGTGTCTCTCCCGCATGCTGCTTCTAATCCCATGGGCTCTTCAGCACACAGAAGAAGCTGTTTTCCTTCGTTTGAGCTCTGTTCGGGTCATTCGTTTGGCAATTTCACGATAAGTGATGCAGTCAAAATTAATCTGTGGCAATTAATCACTGCGCTGCAGTTGAAGGATTAACAATTCCAGTCACCCACATGTTAGCGTCTGTGTGTTTCTGAAAGTGTAAAGTGTGGGGACCTGCACAACAGTTGATCATTTTGTTCACTGAAGTGCATGAATGCAGAGCGTGCACACAGTTTGCACGCGGCAGCGGCGAGAAGCCCATCTGTACGCATTTGCATTTTGAGTTTGAAAGCAGCCTCCATTTTCTGCTTCAGCGTCATTTTAAAATGAGTCTCAAATACGTGACTCCTCTGGCTTTCTGCATTTCATACCTCCACACTATCAATCCAGCCAACTCCGAAGAGGGCGGTACTGTCTCGAGGGTTTTGATTTCCACCAGAGCCGAGGATGCAGCAGACTGTTCATCTCGCTTACGCAACATTCTTTGCATCAACACAACAGATCATCACACTGACTAAATCAATAACATCATAGCATAACAGTAGGGTTGTTGTTGTGGTTTCATAAAGGTGTTAGTTTGTAGGTAGGTTGGGCGTGTGTGTGTGTGTGTGTGTGTGTGTGTGTGTGTGTGTGTGTGTGTGGTCTATACTTCTGAGCAATTTGTTTGTGTTTCTAATCCAAGGTTCTGAGTGGGCTTGGAGTCGTGAGAACCTTCATCGAGGCCACTATAGGTCGATCCACAGTGGGAGCAGATGAACAGCTCTCAGCTTCACACGTGTCATTCATGGAGTTGTTTCTCCTTCGTACCATCTACACACACAGCACGGTCTTGGCCGAGTTGGGAGTGAGACTGAGTTGGAAGAAAAGGGTAAAGGGCTTGACACTGTAGACCAAAGTCAGCCTGTGTCTGTTTTTCAGTATGTTAATTATCACAAATAATTATCATGAAGTACCTGACTGCTTGTATATGAAGGGGTAGAAAGCCCCCCTTGAAATACCATGGAAACCAATCACTGCTCAGCGGGGCTCATTATCTGCCTCGGTGAAGAGGTGGGGGGGGGGGGGCATATGAGTTTATAAGAAAGGGAAATATGGAGAAAATTAAGAATTAAGGGAGAGGGAGGGGGTGAGGGATTGGATGAGATCGTCAATGTTCCCTCTGCTTCGCTGCACTTACAGACCGGAGACACGGCACACAATCAGACGTGGAGGATGTAATGAGTTTTATACATGGGAGAAATCATTCATACTGTATGTGGCGTTCACATCTGCACATCTGCTTTAGATCCTTTGAGGGTTCCTGTATGGAGACTGTCTATCATTTATGGAAAGATTTATTCATAAGTGAGCTGATGGATTGTGTTTGGCAAAAACATTGCAATATAATATCAATGCAACCTTTTCCACTATAGATCTTCTGCTTAAAGTATTTTAAACTGTTCGTATTAATATTGAATTAAAATGACTACGTGTACGGTAAAGGGGGGTTACTTACAGTGACAGATGATCTGAGATTCACCAACCAACTGAGAACTTTTTTAGCCTCTATTAGCTCATTGTTTTTGGTTTCATGGCCCCCGTATTTACTAAATGGTTCAGTCCCACTGATCTCATCAACCCTGTTTTCAGCAGCAGCAGCCACCTTTAAGCTAAACAGAGAGTGTACAAACCAAGCCAGTACCAAATGAAAAACAGACACAATTAAGCTTGTAGAAAGCTGAATTCTCAGGAATAGTATCAGATGGCCTGAAACACTAATGTTGCTCTGAAAAAGTTGCAAGAAACATGTTCTAGCATTTGTACTGTAGCACTAAATACACTCACTTGGTTTGTTTGGAAGATATGAAATGTACAATTTGAAATCCAGATCTTTCTGACTCTGATGATCTTATTTAAGTATTTATCGGGCACAGAGCAAAGTCTTTTATTTCTCAAAGCACATGTTGGAGTATGAAGTACAAAGTTCTCATTAGCATTTATTTCTAAGATTTGACCAGCGCTTTTGCAATTACATTTTTTTCTTATTTTTTTAAATTTTGAGTTTGAAGGCTCAACCTCAATGAACTTCAAAATGTATATGAAAACATTCTGAGACATTCTAGATTCATCATATGTACCCTGAAAAACGTATCAAGGTTCATTATCAGGTCTGTGTCAGCTTGTTTTTTAGTTCTCCGGGCTCCCTGGTAGCCAAAAAAAAACCATTATTGTAGCTTTAAAATTGGTTTGTTAAGTGTTAGTGGAGAAGTAGGAGACGGCATGAGTACGACGATCTTAAAAATAGCTGTATTAGTCATTTGTCTATAGAAGCGGGTTCCTTTTTTAATTTCATTTCTCATTTCCAGGGGGAACCTGAAGAAAACTACATACATTTAACTAATGTGGCAGGATTAGTTAGTTCCCATTTCCTCACAATAATGACCCCAATTTCCAACAAAGACCCCCATTTTCCATTCCACACAGAAGCAGGAAAAGGCAATTCCAGAGCCAGCGTCACACCGAGTGGATTAACATCTTCAAAAGAGTGAGTGTGGTCCAAATCCTTTGAATTGTCACATGCATTTGATTGCTTTTTTTTGGGCCTTTGGGGCCCATTAAGGGACAGTCATATGCTACTACAGAGAAGCTTTTTATCACACTCTGAGTTTAGGTGACAGAATCAGGACCATGGTGTAATTCACCTCTTTGTTTTGGCAGTAATCTCCAAATATCCTGATGAGACGACCAACGAAGAGTGCACAAGTGTTATAACCTTATAGATGTAGCACAGATGGCAGATAGGGCTGTCAGCTTGTTAACTCTGCTGCCTTCCTCTCCGTCTTTGAAAGGTGTTCAGGTTATTATGCATGACATGGAGGGAGCCTCAATGTGTGCGACGAGAGAGAGAGAGGAAGACGGAAAGAAAGCAAAAAAAACAGAAGGAGAAATGAGAGGACGAGGTGGGAGCAGAGTGGAGGAGAGAGCAGTAATCCGGATTAATGTGGACGTGGTGTTTGCTGGCCTTTGCGATAACACACCGTGTGTGTATGTGTATTCTTCAGATATTTAGTGTCCTGCACTGTGCAGAGACACCTGCTGCTCCGCCCGTGAGGGATTCCAGAAAATCTGAAAGGATCCGTAATCTTTCAGGGAGTGAGGTGTAAAGAGGCCCCTCAGGGCAGCTCGTTGTCAGGGACAACATCATGCTCTGCCATGAAAGCTGATGGGAAACTTGCTGTGGTGAAACATTTGGAACAGGCAGAGAATTTGGGGGGATTTACCTCCATCTGGGGTGATTCAGCACAACATTTTTTGAGCACTGCTGTGGATGCAAACACACAACGTAGTCTTTAACAGTTGTTTTCTTTGAACCTTCACAGATTTTTTCTCTGTCATGTAAATGCAGTCCATTTATCATTGTGGGCTGTGTCACGGGTGTCCACTGATCAGAAGGTCGGTGGTTTGATCCCCTGATCCCCTGCTCTTCTAATGACGAAGTGTCCTTGGGCAAGATCCTGAACCCCAAATAGCTGTGTGTGTATATGTCAGCCTTTGCCATCTATGAACATGTGAGAATGCTTGGCTTGTGTTGTAAAGCGCTTTGAATAGCTTCTAAGCCTAGAAAAGCTCTAAATGAATGCAGTCCATTTACCTTTTACCTAAAACCCTGAGCCGAGTCTTCAAACGAAAATGGGTATTAATCATAGATGAATTACACGACTGTTGCCTTTTCATACGCACAGGCCCGTGTGATTATTTCAATGTAATGCACCAAACATATTATAAAAAGGACGTCATATTTTGCAGTGTACATTTTGCTATGTTTAATTTTGTAATTTGTTTTGTAATACATCAGTTATTATTTGTTATATATTTGCACAATTTTCCTCTCCATTCCTTTCAGAATAGATGATTCATGAAAGGTTTCTGCATCCTATAATGACTTCCATGCAGTGTAATTTGCATTTACATCTCTAAGATATTGTTAATAAAATGGACACAAACAATGCTGGTTTTTTTCAACATGATTTAGCTACAATTCAGATTGGATCTGTAAATAACGGTCACAAAAGGAGAATGCCCAAACTGTGCACCCCATCTTTTGTCTTTAGCGATTTTTGTTTCTCATGAAAGTTCATAATATGCATTTATGCATAAGCCTAAAGGATATGCATAATAAGATGTGGCATCTGAGTAGACAAAGTTATAGGAATAACTGAAACAGCAAAATGAATTATAGGATTTTGGGGAAACACAAGCTGAAAGGAACAACAGAACAAACACTATTTCAATGCCAAAAAGATGAAGTCTTATCTCGCTAAGTATTTATCCGTCACAGAGCAGAGTATTTTCTTTATCAAAGCACATGTCAGAGTCTGGAGCACAGAAGTGCATGCAGTCAGCAGCAAGTTCTCATTAGCATTCATTACTAAGATTAGACCAGCTCTACTTAGCTTGTATACGTCTACAAATCAAATGAACCGATAAAGCTTTCTGCACGGTAAGTGACAAGCAGCTTATCCTTCTGCTGCAAGCATGAGGCTGAGATACAATGTGGCTTGTGCTGAATCCTTTGAAAATAAAATATCTCGACAAACATGTATGTAATGGATTGCCTCCACAGGCTTTATAGTTAGATTTGTCAAACATTGATAGGAGTATGCTATATGTATTAAGAAACCTAATTTGACAAATGACAAGTAAATGATGCAGGAGCAAGGACAACATATTTGTTGGTCAGCATACATTTCTTTACAAATATGCAAAAGAGACCATTTCAATTTCAGAATTTAATTATTTGCTGTATTGAAACAGATTGACATATCTTATTTATTCCCAGGTTGAAACCTCCAGTTCTGAAAAGAAACGTGCCTTAAACTGGTATTCTTTTTCTGGTTGCAAGAAGAAGTCAGATTGTATAGAAGTCTATGGGAAAATGACCCTACTTCTCACTTGATTTATTACCTCTGTAACCATTGTGAACACAAATGTACATAAAATGCAGGTGAAACAAAAAGTCAAACAAATTGTGTCTGATCTTGTTCATCTCCTTTTTAAAAAATGTATTATTTTATTATCGTCGTTATTATTGTTCATTTAGTGAATTATGGTCCAATTGGGAGTAGATTAGATGGTAAAGCGGGATGCGCTTTAGCGCGTGGCTACCTTGTGATCGACAGGTCGCTACAACCTCGTTGTCTGGTCTGGGAGTTGTCAGGGTTTTTGTCTTTGAACTTTAACCCTTTCACAGTGTGTTTTCAGTTCATGAAAGTTAATCATAACATTTTTGGTTGCCTAAAAATATAATGTTCAGCGTTCAGTTGTACTTAGCTCCCCCCCTCTCGTGTCACTTCTGGTTGCAAAAACCAAGATGGCAACGGCTAAAATGCTGATCACGTGGCTTCAGCAGTTCACAAACCAACGGTTGACATCGCAGTGACTACGTCCACCTCTTACAGTCTATGATTATTTCTGTGCAGACAGTGAATAGGAGCAAATATAAACACTTTTCAATAAGTGCTTTTAATCCAGTTGTCTGGGGTCAGCCATCGGCTTTAGGCAAGACAGGAGCCAAAACACAAAGAGAAACAAACTCTGAACTGGTGGTGGACACTAATTAGATTTTCCATCCAAACATTTCACTAATGAAGTGTTTTACAGAGTGAATGCACTCAGAATAATAGGCAGTGTCAATGCTTCAGAGCCCACAGACAGAATTGTTATCATCCCTCTGGCTGATCAGCTGTGTGCTTCATACATCAAAGGACTCAATCAAATGTAGTTTTTAACAGACCCAAACCAACGTTGACCTATTTGTCTAATGATGACTCTCAGTTAGTTTGCTTGGGTAGATTTCATCCAAGCCCCATGGGAGCTTTGAAAGTGCGTCTATTACAGAGGCAAGGCCTCACAACATAAACAGAACATTAGGAATATGAGGTCAGCTGTGTCAGCTCTACCTTTTGTTTCCCAAGTAATGTTGCACACTATTGGAGGCAGCAACAATAATCAAAAAGAACTATGAAAAAATAACAATACTACATTCAGTAAACATGATTTTAATAAGTTAAGAAATGAAGTTAGGTAACCAAAAACTCCACACACGCTCTCAACCTCAGACATTCATTAGGTCAGCCCTATCAATGCAGACATCTGTCCCTGCGTGTTTTACCTGGGAATGAGAACGGGCCTAGCACCTAATATGGCAAACAAACAAATAACAGTTATTACAGGTATTTTATTAAAGTGACAAGTGGATTATTAATAGACGAGAGTTGTGCAAGGGTGTGTAACTGTAAGAAATTGTCATGAGGATGTAAGTGTCCGAGTCATGGCTTAATTGATGAGCCCAACTGCAGATGGGAAGAAACTGTTTTTGTGGCGTGAGGTCTTGGTCCTGATGGACCGCAGCTTCCTGCCAGAGGGAAGGGACTTGAAGAGTTTGTGTCCAGGGTGAGAGGTGTTGGCTACAATTTTTTGCCTGGAGGCGAACAAGTCATGGAGGGATGGCAGATTACAGCCAATCACTGTCCTAAAAAGAGCCATAAAAGAGTCGTACTATAGTATTTCAAAAAAAGTCATGAAACGTCAAAGCATAATGTGTCAAAAAAGGTCATGGTATGGCATTTTGCAAAAAGTCAGGGTATAGTAGGCTATGTCGGAAAGAGTAACAAAAAAATGTAATTGTTTAGAATGTCAAAAAAACATTAAAAACCTATAGTTTAGAAAAGTCACACTAAAGTCTATGGAAATAATTCTTAATATTGTATATTGAAAAGAGTAAAAAAGTTATAGTTTCGTATGTTTATCTAAGTCATAGTATGGTCTTTTGGAAAAAAAATTAAGTCACCTTAAATTACGTCGAAAAGATTCATAGTATAGTATGTATAAAGAAGTCATTGAAAAGTCACAGATAGCATGTCCAAAAAAGTCATAAATAAGTCACAGCATAGTCATAAGAGTCATAAATATAAAACTTAAATTACAGTGTCTCACAAAAAGTCAAAAGTATAATATTTTTTAATAAGTCATAAAAATATCATAGCCTAGTATATAAAAAAACGTCATAAACAAGTCATGGTATAGTGTGTTGCAAAAGTCTAAAATATATGATAGTAAAGTATGTCGAAAAAATTAACTGCACTCATCTGGGGAGAAAAGACGACAACAACTAACACAATGTCATACAATATTTTTTTAAATTTTTATTGCTATGAATCTTTTATGATGTTTCACGACATAAGACACAGGAATGGAGTTTTTTTATGGAATTCTTTACGATATTATATTTTTATGCCGTACTATATTAATATTTTTTTTGCATTCTATGCTGTGAGTTTTTGTGACTTATTTATGACATACTATCCTTAATACATTTTATGACATTTTTGTGAGATATTATACTATGACTTTTTTCATGACATACTGTACAAGGACTTTTTCATAACTCTTTCTTGGCATCATTTTTTTGTTATACTCTACAACATATTATGGATGTGATATTTTGTATGACAAACAATCGAGCCTCCATAGCGCTACCAGCAGGGTAAGCCTGGCTGACTCTCTCTTCCTCTAACTACTGCATTGATTTCTCATACTTTCATTTCTGTGGCCCACCATCCTGCATCTAATTGTAGCAACTATGATATTTTTAGGACATTTAATGGAGTACTATGCTATGATAATTTTATATTCTTTATTATGACATTTCACACATCTTTAATGACAAAAAATATTACCATATTTTTTTAATGGCATACTATACTTTGACATTTGTATGATCATTTTATGGCTCACTATAATTTGACTTTTTGACACAACAATACAGTGAATGGTTTGACTGAATGTTATATGGTTCATTTACGCACCATTACAGGGTGATAATCTAAAAAATGCCCAGCAGGCTGTTTCCCTCTGCTGCCTCTGACAGCTCACCTGTCCGCAATATTGTGCCATGTAAGGGGACTAAGATGAAAACACCACTCATCTCATGCATATAGAGCCTACACACTGGTTTCATTGGGGGGGGGAAATGGATACAAAATATGTTGGATTAGAATGAATACATAGTGTATTGTATTCATTAAGTGTATTTGTATGGCCTTTAAACAGGGTTAGGGTTAGGGTTAACTATAATAACCCCTTACAACCAGACTCCCTGAGAAACTTAAGTGCAATACTTGATGCTTCATCATCAAAAGGTTGGTGTTCCTCCAACTTTATCATATGTTGCATATCTTATAGGACCTGTCATTGTGCAAAATATGGAAGAGATTTTTAAAAAGTAATGCAGTTTTTTTTTTTCTGTAGCTCCCTTTTTGCACTGAACAATCATAGATGAAGAAATCCATCATAGAAGAAATGCAACTCCTTCACCCACGGTTGCCTCAATAGAGCAGAATGCAGTGCAGTGCTGTGAGGTCTATCATCACAGACACGCTACAATGCTCACACATCAAGTTCCTATCTATGTACACATTTCCGCCAAAAAATAAATAAAAATTGTTCTGTCTCTGGGGTTTGTTTGAAAGCATCTGGGAAATGCAGGAAGTCAGAAACTGATGCATAGCAAGCAAATAATCAATACTAACAAAGAATAAATCCACAAACTCCTAGAATGTATTGAATATTGGAGGCTGATGTAAAGGTGTGACTGAACGCAAGTGAAAATTGGAGGTAGTGTGATTTTGTACACATAATTATTAGAAATATGTCCATTTGTGCTGTCAGCTAGAGTAGATACAATGCCTGTACTGTCATATCTGTCTTTGTCATTTGCCATTATTAGATTTCTGTCCTCACCCGATTCAGGCTAACAACACTGTTGATGTTGCTGTCTAACAGAGGCATCTTAAAATGTACTTCCCTAATAGAGATAAAGGGGAATTCCCATTTGTGGAATCATCTTTTCCAGAAAGGCAGACTAATGTGGCACATTGTGTACCTGGTTAGTGATTACTTCTCTCACCTTGTTGCTTCACACAGCCATAAGAGCTCATGTAGATCAGTGGTTTACGGCTCAGGCCTGGTGAACTCACGCTCTCGCTACACCGCAGACCTGCAATCAAATAGGACTTTCACGCAGACCGACACACACACACACACACACACACACACACACAGAGACTCATGCACAGCTGTTGTATTGATCGGTCACATAACGAGACGGGAGGAAGCGTGACAAAAGGAGCAGGTTAAGGCTGATTAAAAAGGAGCTATTCCCAGCTCTCTCACTGTGCTCATTTGATATTATCAATCATTAACTGGTATTATTTCTGACTCATAATGAGCTCGGTTAAATATCTCTGACAAGCATTTAGAGGTAGCTCTGTGTATGCGAGAGCCCTGCTGTGTGTGTGGGTCGCAGGCGCATGGAGGGCTAAGGGGACAGCGAGATAGACAGAGGATAAGTAGACCCTCTGAGTCATGCAGCGAGCATGAAATATTAGCCCGCTAGCCACAACACGATGTACTTTTGGAGGAATTTGTCATCCTCTGTATTTTTTACTTCCATTGAACTGTATGAGCTGAGCTGACGCCTCATACATGGAGAACACAAGTTCTGTAGTTTCAAAATACTTATTCATCACGGCTCAACCATGACTCATCTGGGTTGTCCTGTCCTCCTCGAGAATCTGGTAAAAGTGCATTTTTACATATGATTAAAAAAAAACAGCAGCACATAAGCAGTTCACATGACACGTGGAGGCAATACTAATATTTCTTATTTACAGAGAAACACTGTTGACCAAGTTCAGCAACTACAGTCTCATACATATCTTGGTAAAACATTATATGTAAGAAAATAAGGGGGGCAAAAATCATTGCATGTGGTGTGATGTTGTGTGGATAACAACATAACACATTGGACAAATAAGTATATATAAATACAGAGCAAATGATCACACTTGGCATGAAGTGATACGATGTTGAGTCATTTTGTCTCTGCCTAAAGAAACAGGAACACGAGATGACTGACAGTGAATGAATGACTCTGGGTGGGTTCAGACAGGTGGGATTACAGTCCATGAGGCTTACTTCGTATGGAAGGTGGTCGTATATGTATTCGAGTGTGTTTGTAAACCATACAGGCTACATGGGCAGATGTGCTGCTTGAGCTATTGTGCTAGTGTAGATGTTGAGTGTGTGTTAAGTGTAGACTAATAAAATGCAGCCCTGTCTCCTTAAAATTACTTTTTTTTTGTTGTGTATTACGTTTCGTGAGAAATGTATTTTGTAGTACCACGAATAAGTTTCAAACGAGTCTGCGGAAGTCCATATATGGAGAAAACGGGGGGAGGGGGTAAAAAGAAATATAGTTTAGTTTTGTTTACAATTTACAACACTAATCAGGTGTTTCAAACCTTTTAAGACTGCAACCGTAAACTTGGAGAAAAAAAACGCTTCCCTCGAAATGTATTTGAGAGTGCAGTTTAGTTGCATGGGAACGTCATTTTGTAGAAGACAGGTTCGGGAAAAAAAAATCTGTTTTTGTTTACAGTTCATTAGTAGAATCCTTAAATCAAAGTTGTGCCGCATCTTCTATGAACAGCAATGCAAAGTTGAAACTTTTCTGTCTGAAAACTACATCACCAAAGATTATGATCGAGAAAAGTAGATCAAAATGTTCAGTTCATGCACTATTATCAGAGAAAATTGTGAAAATACTCAAGCAATCTAAAACTAAAATGTGTCCTGTAATTCAATTATGATGATAATGGATAAATGATGAACAATTGAAATGTTGTGTTGATGATTATTAATTTAGGTCAGCTTCTGATCACAACAGCTAAAGACTTCCCTGTAAAGCTTTGAAAATATGCAACGCTAATGACACACAGTGCCATAGAGCCCTAGATACTGTGTGTATCCATCAGTGATGCCACCTAACGGCACTTCACACAATTTACCAGCAATCTCACACAATAATAGCACATTACCAAGTCAGTGAACTCCATTGATTCACACACATCGAGCCTCCATAATAGCCCTTGAAAAATAAGACTGTCTATTAACGTGTGGTACGTGACACAACCGTTTTTTTTTTTTTGGGGGGGGGGGGGGGGGGGTAACTGATATGCCTTGAAACAAATCAAGCACATTTTATTTCAACAGACACAGAAGCCGAGTGCCAGGGGCAAACGAGCAACCAGCTCTTCACTTCCACATTAAACATGCCTCACTTTCAGTGCGCATGTTTAATAATCATGGTATTTGCTAGGAAGCATTATTAAAACGTAGCATTGGGGCATGTTTTTATATATATTTTTTTTGTATAAGATAGTCATAGTAATGTGATTATTTTAAGGACTTAAACTTAGGAAAAAAAGTTTGGCATATTCATGGTAACACAATTTCCATGTGTTTCCGTTTAGCCAGGTGAGAAACGGGGTAATGAAAGAGTAGGAGGCATTATATGTAGGGCAACAATCAGAGCCAAGTTACATAACATGTTCATCCTCAGTGACTAACTGCACCACTCCACGCACACTCACACCTACAAGAGGACTCTTCTCAGTATTTCATGGTGGCCGACTCTTTGTATTTGCTAAAAAAAACAATTGTGTGAAGCTTTGAGAAGTCATTTTCTGGATAAGTGAGCAATTACACTTTACCCAGTCGTTGTTGTCAGAAGCGGTAAAATTACAGTTCTGTGCCTTGAACGTATCTAACAGCCAAACAAGAACACAGAGTCTCATCAGTCACAGGTAGACAGTACGGCCGTACGGCAGCAAGGGACTAATCTTGGTAATACTGCCATGTTTCCTGAGCACCATTAGGGGAAGGAGGTCTAACTGTGAGTGGGAGTGAGTGAGTGACTTGTCTTTTGGATACATAAAATGGTAGCTTCTGAGTTGAATCAAAAAGATTGTTCCTTCTAAACTCATTCAAATAATTCCTCTTGACTCATATCAATTGAAATGGTTTCTTGCTTACCTCTATTATCCTAACAATGTTTTTTACCTATGTGTTCTTTCAATCCAATAAAGTAAAAAAAGTATCCCGCTTAAACACATTGGAGCGAATTATCTGTTCATTTAGTAAAACATGTACGGCAAAATCTGATCTTAATTTAATCGCTGACATTATATCCATTGTCTCTCCTGTAGCACTCTATTGCCTCATTTCCACTGCATGGTTTGGCTCAATTTGACTCTACTCAACTCACTTTTTGCACCAGGTGCTCGTCAACGTAGGAGGGATTGTTAGCGGATCGAAGCTGTCGTGACATAATCCGCGATGGGAAAACAGTTGACGTTGCTCCAGCCATCATTTCTTTTGGAAACCAAACATCAGCAATTTGTCAATTGACCATGGGCGTGGTTTTGCTGGCTGCCATTTCCTAGGTCGAGTGAATAAAAGAATTGCGGTCGCTATTGACGGTAGCTTGGCAAATTAAAAATGGCGGGGAGTTTTGCGCTAGTGACAGTTCGCTCTGACCAATCAATGGTTCGCATTGTTTTAATCAGGTACCAGGTACTATCCACAACTTTTGCCAATGGTTAAACCACAAAAGAGTGGTTCCAAGGAATTTGACTCAAGACGTGACGAACTGATACCATGCAGTAGAAATCAGTCAAATCAATCTCCTCTGTTCCATGTGATTTATCTGTCCATGGTGCTGGATGCACAAAAACATGACATTAACAGATTAAAAGACAGATTTAGGTTAATCATCATCAGCTTCATGGAAGC
Organism: Leptoclinus maculatus; assembly: GCA_032191485.1. NCBI lineage: Eukaryota > Metazoa > Chordata > Actinopteri > Perciformes > Stichaeidae > Leptoclinus > Leptoclinus maculatus. The sequence continues at coordinate 13,573,645 of JAVDOI010000009.1, forward strand.
TGTGACTAAAGTTTGCGCCTGTAGATGGAAATACACAACCATACAAGACTGAAAAACCACAAACATATGGACATGTAATGCAGTATTTACACAGCAAGAACGACGGAAATTTGGAATTTTTCAAATGTGTCAAAATTTTCACTTTCATCGTGTGGAACCTCGGAACCGCCGCTGTGATGAATCCGACAGGATGTGGCATGACTGATCACCCAACTGATCACTGTTGAGCCTAATGCAGACTGACAAGCCATCTGACTGCTGCTGACTCACACATACATGCATGTTCACTCCCACACAGAAAGTGGTAAAAAGCTGAACCTTCCGCAATCTAAAAGCTTTTCACCCGTCTTTTGAGATAATAACAGGAAATGAGTTCTGAAATGTATACGCATTAAAACTGCGTAGATTGAGCCATAAATGGGTCTATTTAGTGATTGTGTGTACATGCACAAGCTTTAGCATTGCCCTCCGTCAACAGTGTTGGACTCACGATGGACAGTTTAAATATAGGATCAAAAATAATGCAGCAGATCAAGAGATAATCTCTTTTATCCACCTCCACACATTCTTACTCTTTGTCAAAGCCAATATTTGTTCTAACTATTCAAATATCTATTTTTGCGCATTGTGTCCATGACACCGTGTTCTTACTGCCCACGAGTGACGCATCAGAGTTGGTCCTAGAAAACCATGCAGTTCTTTTTCCATATACTAGTTGTTTATGCATCTGGCCCTGGTGTCACCTAACATGATTTTCAGGAAACACGGCACCTTTCACTGCTATTCTGGCCCGTCAACTTTTGAAAGTACATAGTGTGCCTGTAATATATTCTTTCCCTACTTTACACTTTTTCCTCCTCTGACACACAAACACAGACAGGCACACACACATCCTCGACGCGAGCACATCTCTGACTCTTGTCTCTGCTTGTCTTGTACCCAGAAAAATATCAGCACTGAGTCACAGTTAACCCAACAAATTATTATCGAGCCATTAACAAAGAAGATTATAGAGCAGGATACATTCATTCACACTTTTTGGAAGATAGTCATGGGGTTGAGCAGCCGGCTGGAGTGGTTTTGCTCTCCTACGTGTGTCCACAACTTTAATGAAGATGAGAGATAACAATGTCATTAAGTGAGCTATTTATGAGATATGCTAACGTGGTTTGACTCATAGAGTTTGTCATTTTACAGAAATTCTATATGGCTTCATCTCACAGGAAGCTCTCAGTAGTAACAGGACCTGACAGCAGTTGCAACAAATAGTTGTCACGCGACCGTGGAGTTGTTTCCAAGCCCATCTGACCCTTTGCCAAACGCACTAGACAATGAGAACTCTCTGGGTGAATGAGGTCAACTAGTGAGTTCATTTGTTTATGTGTAAACACATCATTAAATGAGTGCGTCACCGCAAATGTACAATAGTCCTATTTCATCCTTCTCTGCGGTGTGCCTTGCTAAGTTATGAACATGCAGATACATTGCTGTGATCCATTTTAATTCCTATGAAACCCCATTTGCCCTGCCAGGCATTAAAAATGATGAAATGTTTCTCATCAGTGACACATTAATTAGCCCTAAATCACTCGAGTAATGAGTTGTTTTTAATTCAATTAAGATATTAATACTGTTAAAAATGTTCAATTGCTTTGGCAATTCTCAAATCAGCATAAATATTCCAGCACACCCATCCGTCACTCTGATTTACATCTATCTGTCACCTGAGCATGTTTCACTGGTGGTCAGTAATTTGAAGTTGTAGCTTTTGAAATCAACATAATGCCTATGAGTCACGAGCCTCCAGTTCAGGCATGGAGGCGTATTGTACATCAACACATGCAGCTCACATCCAAAAACCTGAATATGTAATCCAGGCATTTTTGGATTTTGGTTGGTTTAGTTATTACACCCAAGTGATATGTGAAATGTTGAGAGGAAACTGACATATGTGCGGGGCGGAGGGATGTTTGTCAAAACAAACTCCCTGGTGATTTGTTTTAAGTCCCCTTTCCTTTTTGATATCATAGTTTTGAATTGTTAAATTTTTTTAATCAACATTTTTGGTAATAAATCAGAGGTAAACACTAAAAACATAGATTATATGTTGAAATGTCATTCTTCAATCTGAGATTAAGTGCTACAAAATATAACAGATGCACGCTGGAGAGAAAACTATTTTAGCCCAACGTTTGACTGTCCAAAATATATAACAGGGCAACTGAGGCTGAAGAAGTTTGCATGGCCTCAAGAAACAACCATAAGGAAAAGTGTTTTAAAAAGAGGAGCGCAAATAGTTGGAGTGCATTGAAAATTACTCCAGAGATGATATTGTGCTTGGCTGACCTGAATCGCAATGCAGTTAAGAAACAGGCAAAAATGGAGCCCTATAAATAGAAATATAGCATCAGCGCAACATGCAGGACACAATAACAGAAAAATCCTTCTTTTCCAGAGTTTTTTGGGACAATTTTTCCTTTGTATATCCTGAATTGACTCAGTCAGATGAGGAGAGTAAACTGAGACAGGGTGCCTTGAGACTGGTCCGACCGTCGCTTGAGCATACTTCAGTGTTAACAATCTGCTGGTAAAATTATACTTAATTAATCATTTAGTAGGCAGTATGCTGGAAATACTGATTGAGTATGTAGTATGCAGTACATTAGCGGCTGCAGAGCCGCGGCTGAGCGGCGGCAATGCACTCAAGTGTAGAGTCACTTGAGTTGTGAGTGAGGAAAAGCCAGGAGTCAATCAATGGTGGTATTAAACAGGCAATAAGTGTGATTCACCGCAACCTTGAGAGGTCCTTGAGTATACAGCCATAAATGAGCAATCAAAATATGATGCAGTTTGGTGCAGCAGTATGCGAGACTAGCCGTGGACAGACACAAAGATGCACACACACACTCAGTCACTCTCACTCACATACACACACAAACACAATCTTTCATTACCTCCTGGCAGAGAAGAGAACTACAGTAACCACGTCGGTCATAATGAAGGAGCATGTCACCCAGTGTAACACTGTGGCTTAAGTAGTTTTTGGACAGCGATGGAGGCACAGAGGATATAAACAATGTCAGGGTTTAACTACACGGACAATACTTGTTAGCAGGTTAAATTCATTGTTGGTTTTGGTCTTTTTGTTGAAAAAAAGAAAAATATAGACTATCATAAGATTTATCTTTTGAAATTAGCCTCATTGGGCAGATACAGTAGTTGAGCCACATAAGAGAGTGAGTCATACACATCTCATTACATCATCATTTTTCTTGTTGACACCATGATAAGTGAAGCCAAAGTACAAAAATAAGTATGAGAAAATACAGCACATAATGTCACATCATTTGTAGTGATTTATTTGACAAGAATGAGACAAGATGGAAAATTGTCCTCTCTCTCTCTCTCTCTCTCTGCCTCGTGTTTGGTAACCATCAGCCCTGCATGTCTATCTGCACTGACAAAGACACGAGGACACTGATAGTGGTTGCCTAGTCAGACAGGCGATTTGACTGTTGACGTACAATATCCTGGCAGACATCCTGTCAGTCCATCAATAAGAATTGCACTACAGCGTGTAGCCTCATTCCCACATTGAATGATAGCAAAGGTGTTCGTTTTAACAGCTTGGGCGTATGTCTTTACTTTTGAAATGACCCGTCTCTCTCTTCCAAAATGTGACAAACAAAAAAAAAGGAATAGATGATTAGTTTCTACTTAAGGAAGTCATGAAATAAATGTCCGGGCCACAAAAGCCATAAAGTCAAAACACAACCATAAAGATGGTATCATTTCTCCTGTTAACATTTATTACTCACTCAACTACTGGACATGTACAACTCAATTTGCTTCAACAAGGTGAGACTATGAACCAACACCGCCAGACTGGAAGGCCATTTGGAATAAGCCCAAGCACCATATCAACACAGTGTTACAGCCAAATATTTTACAGTGGCGGCAGAAGGCTGTCATACCCGACATGAATGAATCGTACTATTTTAGCTTTAGCGCTGATAAGACATAATGCAGTTTATGATGGGCAGGAAGAGTCCATGTTTAAAGTCCGTCTAAACAACCGCTGTACTTTCACAATAAAAAATGATAGGTGGATGCTGGTTAATCCATGTTGTAAATAGTTTCATTTCAGTACTTCATTCTGTATTTCACTGAAATGTCATTTTAACATCTCTTCAGCACCAATGTGTTTAGTGGGGACCTTTGCCACACATTTGCTCAGCAATACAGCACCCCCGAGATTGCCAATCCCAAAAGGTAAAGTCTGGGGTAATTAATTACATAAGTATAGATTGTAATGTAATATTGTTCAATGACTAACCTCGTGTAAGCATCAAGCAATTAGCTGCTGCACACCAGCTGTATTGCAACGGGGCAGCAACTGGGTAAGATTAACAGCCAGAGCAGTAAGGACAATTCATGGACTGTCAGTGCGTTTAGTAATAAACTGTGTGGTGTAGATAGTAGAGAATGAAATGTTTCGCCTGTCGTAAATACTCACTAAAACCAAATGTGTATTAATCCTGCAGCTGAATACGGTCCCCCCAAAATGTACGTTTTACTCCTGTTTGGGTTAACTATAGTGCCCATCGGTTTTAGGAAATTACTGAGCCTTTTGTAAAAAAATAAACTAGATATTTTGTTTTTGTGGGTTGTTGGGAATTAATGGTTTCCAGTGGCAGGCCGTCAGGGCCTGCATAGCCTTCTTTGCTGGCCTAAACAGAATCACAAAGTTATATCTATTTTATAATTTAAGATTTTTTCTTAAATACACTACATGTATTATAATTTATAAAAATATTTATCCCATTATCTTATTTTCTCATTGCACAGCTACAGTCTTCCTCAGTTGCTCTGCTTCCAGTGCAGCTTGTTTTAAGTAGAGCTTTTATCCAATCAGATTTCACCTCTGTGTCTCTAGGTAGAAGAGAGGCCCGAGGCCTGCAGACTCACAAGTTGCATCCATGTGTAGTTGGGGTGAATGGGGGCGATATTGTTGATTGTCATCGTGTTCAACCAATCAGATCTTTAGTTTGACATGTTGGGTGTATTCTTTGACGTGTCAGAGCCCGCTAGTCCCATACTAGCCGGCCCACATCTACGTCAGCATTAGTGCAGCGATTGGTCAGTGGGCGAGCACGTGACTATCGTGAAGCGAAACTTAACAGCAGAGGCTTAGTCGGCGTTGTGAACCACATCACGTGATGCAGCTCAGCCAATCAAATATGGGCATTCTGACAAGTTTCCTGACTCGAGTACCACACACCGTGACACAGGGGGCTGAGACGAGGAAAGAGATTGCAGAGCAGTACGTTTAATGTTTGGGTTGTGAAAGTAAAATCATAAGACGGTCTCCTAAAGAGACGAATGGGCCGTGGCTTGTCATTAAGGGATGATGGTGGGTCCCACAGCCAGACCAGCTGAGAACCACTGTCCTACATGAGCACAGAAAACATTATATTTTCCTGAATTTAAGCTTCTGCATTTTCCAAATGCTCTAGCATTATTCAAACGTATTGTAAGCCTCGTACGGAACGGTTTAATACGAGTACGTACATAGTTACAGCCTTAGAAACGAATAATAGCTGTGGCGCCATCATGTGGTTATAAGGTGGTATTTCAGCTGCATGACAGCAGTGAAGGCCTGGGTATAAAATGCACGACCCGCCACTGATGGTTTCCTTATATTACAACGTTCACTTTTTAGCCGCATCAAAACATTATCAGTCCTCCTTCAACCGTTCTAGTAAGAGCAGATATGTGAAGGTTAATTCACACGTAGGGCAATATTTATATTTGGCATCTGTCACATTTCCACATCATCATCTTTTCAGCGTGGCATCATTTTGACAGGATGACAGCAGTGCACGTTTCGGGGGGGGGAGTTTTCCTTTTCTGAAGCAAGGGTCTGTTTTCATATGTATGCTGCACAGATTGTATAGCCCCTTGAGGTGAATTTGGGATTTGCGATATTGGGTAATTGTAAATAAAATGTATTTGGGTGTGGATGTAAACAATCAGGCCAGGGTGCCAAGAGACAGCGCCAGGACCATTCCTCACAGCCACTCAGAAATCAAATGTACTGTATGCGAAAATCAGGTCCACAGAGAGACTAATTGTCATTTTATATGAAGAAGAAATGAACACAGGTACGGATGGAAACATTAGCAACATTAAGGCAATATTACAATAAACAGGGAAAGAAAGATAAGAAACTGATTGAGCGAGGTTGCATGTGCATAAAAAGCACACACAATGGCACATTCAGTACGACAGTGTCACGACACAGGTCACATAGACAAAGCAACCTGTTGAACAGGCATTGACAACTGAACATGAGAACAAAACTAAGCATATTAATGACAGGAGGATACAATATATCGGGCTATTCCTGTATCAAACAACACGATTCATGGAAAGCTTTGACCTGAAATAACTACAGCCCATAAATAAAGATATTTTGCTGTAAGAGTTAACTGCACGCCATTATATTCTCACAATGCGAGTTTCATATTTGTCTGAAAATCCATTTCAGGCCAACAGGCAATGCCATCTGGTGATCATCATCACCACAGGGCAGCATGACTGTAAATAGGAATACAAAAAAAAAAAAGCCTGGGATATGAGACATAATGGCACATGAAAATCCATCCAGTGGCCACAGATGGGAGGTTCACTTTTCATTTCACTCTAAGCTCTTAATGGTGCAGACTTTTATGTTGTATGAGATCAGTTTTTATTTCATGTAGTTTTGTGGCATTCTTTCATGTTAGATATGAGGATATGCAGAATGCAACCATGGCTTGGTACTTACCAGGAATGAATACATTTTTATTCATAACACTACACATGTATTATTCATTACATTCATCATAGTGCATCAATTTGACCTTCATCAGCCTCATGTAGGCCTACTTCTGTTTTTCATTTCCTACATTTCCCCAGAATACCTCTCAACAAACCTCCAGATGAGAGGGATTTAAATCGTGGTGAGTTTGTAGAGAAAGGGGAGTGAGGGCATTAGCAAGTATCTCCAATTGAAATAAAGAAAAAGATTTTCTGCGTGAAGACACAATTATCTGCCAAATATTGAAAAGCTTTGGTTATTTCACATTATTTGGTTGTTTTTCTGTTTTGTCTCTACATTGGCTTGGAGTGAGCGGGATTCCGTGCCACAATCAGGCGACATATATATTTAAAATCTAGCGACAGTTTTGGTGTCGTTCGCTTATGTTGCCAGGCCACTGTCCATCAAATCTGATTCTAATGAGTAATCCCTAAGAAGGTTTTATTGCACTTAAAGTCCCATTAAATCCTACATTGAACATGTGTAAAGATATAGTAGAGTAATGTTTACCTGAGCAGGGAATAAAGTCGCTCTTCCTCTGCGAGCTTCTCCATGCTTTGTTGATATGTTCGTGCATTGTGAGCGTTCTCCACTGGCAAGCTCACCGCTTCCCGCTCTGCACTGCTCTCATATGGCGGTTACAGATGATAACTCGCTCCAGAGTGATACCGATGTTTTGCGCAAGCCTATAGCATCCCATTCTCCAGTTCCCCTTCAGGTAAAAACAGTCAGCACCGTTAGCTGCAAGCCACCGGCTCAGCCGTCGCCAGAGAGTTGCTGAGAGGCAATAGAAATGCCTATAGCACCTTTAACAATATTTAGTAGGAATATGCTTTTCTTTATCACTGAACTGCCAGAACAATATGACTAGAACCGTCATCAGTTTAGACACCCTGCTTTAAATTCCACAGCAGTGACTGCAGACATTATTCTTACTCACAGTGTGTATCAGGTTGGGGAGAGTTCACAGCTAATATTCCCACAGTGCTTAGCTCTGCTCCACTGCCCATCAAGGTGCATATTAAAAGCCTGTGTTGGTGGAGCGGCGGCGAAGGGGCTCGTCGTGGTTCCATGCTGTTGCCTAACCTAACAAGGCAGGGAGAGTCACAGTCTGCGGAGTCTCGGGGGGAAACTTGGGAGGATCACGAGTCAGGGACAAACTGACAAACTGGAGGCATGCAGGATTCGCTCTCAGACAGTTACGTTACAGGCGATGCATCAGATCTAATTGGACACCGAGGACAGCGGAAAGGCGATTCAGTCATGCGTTTGCCATGTGAGACTGAGCTGATCTATAAGCTGCTCTCCCTAGAATCTGCATAAAGTGTCATCAGCTTAAGGACAGACAAGTTATTGCAAAGGTATTGTATTCTAAATGAACACTGCATGAAGCAAATCATATGATGATTTTAGCTCAGGCTTCTGTGGCTTCCTCCTTTATACCACTGGAGGATTGAAACAACAGACTGATAGTGGAGAAACCTGCCCCTGCTCGCTCTACATTCATACTAACATGATAAGACTGAGAGGGGAAAAGTCAAATATGGTTTCTGCCTCATGAAATATTGTGCTGGTTACATCAGTGGGTGAAGTGAATAGTCAAAAAACCTATTTTTATGATAAGAACACAGACTTTGGTACATTGGTCTCCTTACTTTTTTTTAAATGACAGACCAAGTTAAGTATTACCTTACCAACCACTTTGTAACTGCATGACTTTGTTTCTGCGAGTCAACACTAAAGGATGTGGAAAGAATCAAGTAAGAATTCATTTCAAAATGTTTTTGGTTTGTAAACCATCCAAACCGTTCAGGTCATCCAGAGACAAAACATAGAGAAGCAGCATTTAGTTTTCATGCACCACACACCTGGAATAAACTCCCAGAAAACTCATGTAGTAACTTAGAATTTAGTCTTAGAACCGCTCTGTGTGCCACAACCTTTTATTAAATCAAATATGAAACTCTCCATTCATATTTCTATTTCAGTTTTATTGCATTTCAGCTTATTGTGTTTTAATGCCATTTGATGTCTTATGTAAAGCACTTTGGAATTGCCTTGTTGTTGAAAGATGCGAATACATTTATTTGCCGTACCAGTTTCTATACAGTGTAGAGCCGAGTGTTAGAACTGCCTCATATTGTGCACAGTGAGTATAGAAATATAGTAGAGATTATAGAAATCTGTGATGCGTTTACAAAACAGGACACTGACCATAAAAATAACCCAAACATGGCGAGACTACACCACCGTCTATTATTTAATGTAATATCGTCTTCCATCTCTCCACACCTGTGCCCAGAGCAGGTATGCATATTGTTACTACCCATACTTTGTAGGTGGTTGTTCTCCATCATAGCACATCAACAAAAGAAGTAAATAAATACAAACTGAATATATTTACTCACCTTATGTGCCGGTTATCATTCCGTTCACACCGTTAAAAGAGTCTTTAGTGCAGTCTAATAATTGGTTGCAGAACATGCCAAACATATTCAAAGGGATATCAGAGCTGTAATTATAAGAATGTATGACACATATTGTAGCCTCACAAAGGTTTGTTTGTTTTTAGGATGATCCCGTCTCATAAAGAGGAACCACAGAATGCATTAATCAACCACGAGAGCGGGATGGATTTTACTCTGACAATCTAAATAGAAGCAGTAAAGGATCTTCTGACATTTGTCTCTTATGTCTTTGTTTCCTCGTGCTTTCCACGCTCCCGCCTCCCGCTTAGATATCAACTCCTTTCTCCTCCTGAATTGGCCGCAATACTGATTTACATACTCCTTCATCATTGGTTGCCTGGATGTTACACTGCAACAGGCTGCCCTCTGCTGATTGGTTGCAGCTGCACGAGGGCATGGAAGCTCTCTCACCCAAACAGGCATAAAAGGCAGCTGTGGGGACCAGACACGCAGGAGCATCCGATGAGCAATTTTAAAGGAGCTTTGACAGAGAACCACCAGTTAAAAAAAAAAAAAGAAAAAAAGAAAATTAGACAAAGCAAGAAAGGAAGCTCAAGATGAGGACTCATAAGAAACTGCTGTAAGGGAGATATTCAAGGAAATCTATTTTAAACGGTTGAAGTCAGTGACAGGTGTTTTCATTTGCAGTGTCAGTTGTATAACAGCTGTTGTGAGGAAGTGAGTCGACTGAGATTGTTTTTGGGTCATTTCCTTTTCTCATTTTGGCAACAAAAATCCCCTCCACAAAAAAAAAAAAGCAGCATGTCTCTGGAGGTGAAGGAGAAGACGCACGTGCGACTAGTCTTTCTGGGGGCAGCAGGAGTGGGCAAGACGGCCCTGATCCAGCGCTTCCTCCAAGACACGTTTGAGCCCAAACACCGGCGCACAGTGGAGGAGCTGCACAGCAAGGAGTATGACATCGGTGGGGTCAAGATCACAGTGGAGATCCTGGACACCAGCGGCAGCTACTCCTTCCCGGCCATGCGCAAGCTCTCCATCCAAAACAGCGACGCCTTCGCACTGGTGTACGCCCTGGATGACCCCGAGTCACTGGAGACCGTCAAGAGCCTCCGAGATGAGATCCTGGAGATCAAGGAGGACAAGAACACACCGATCGTGGTGGTGGGGAACAAGTCGGACCGGGAGCAGGAGCGCCAGGTGTCCAATAAGGACGTGCTGTCGACCGTGGAGCAGGACTGGAACAACAGTTACCTGGAGGTGTCGGCGAAGGACAACGTCAACGTGGTGGAGGTGTTCAAGGAGCTCCTGCAGCAGGCAAACCTTCCCAGCCGCCTCAGCCCGGCGCTGCGTAGACGCAGGGAGACCTTTCCAAAAGACACAGACTTCCGTCCGCCCATGAACAAGACCAACAGCTGTATTCTGTCCTAATGATAGACAGGAGGAGGAGTGTTGGTTTGTCTCACGAAGGGACAAGAGATGAGAGCACTCGGAGAAAGAGATTGAAGAGAAAAGCCTGGACTTGAGTCCGCGGGGGCGTTAAGCGACTGAGATAAAGGATTCTGGACCAGCAAAGGACACTTCAGGGTACAAAAACTGAGGAGGTGAAGGGTATTAAGACTTGACCTGAACAGACTGCCAGTGGGAAAGAAAGAAAAAAAGGACGCCGCATTAATTACTCAGTTGTTCACTCAATGTAATGTTGTTGCTGCTTATTTGGTGACATGCTGCTGGTGTGTAGATCAATGTATACCTTTTATATTTTAAATCTAACTGTTCACTTACATAGAGATTTGGACTGTTGCTAACAGGTGGTTTACTGCGGTACGTGTAGAAGTTGTACGTCTCATGTAAATTGTTTTAATTTAATAATTCAGTCTATGTAGCACATCATCATGTTTACATTTTTTTTGTATTCAATTACAATTTGCCAGAGCGTGATATTACCTGTTTTAAAAGAAGTGGTGAAATGCAAATATAAACTGTTGATGCACTTGTCATTTTTAAATGACCATTCAAAATGTTTTACAGTGTTTTTGTTGTTCATAATTTGGATTTTTTTTTTTTTTTTTTTTAACAATGGCATATTCTGACAAATGTTATATTGCCGTTTCTTTAACAAATGTAAGTGGAATGTGGATCTAACTGTGTAATAAAAGATATAAGCACAAAAAAAGAGAAATGTGTTGTGTGAGATTGTTTATAGAGGTATAGGTTATGAATTCATTGCAGTAAACAATTATGTAAAGGAGGTAGGTTATGAAACGTAAATCAATCAACACATGAACATTTAGTTTCTTTAAGGAAACCGTGTCAGTGCACCAAGTAATGACAATATACAGAAACAAATGGGTTTCATAGCTACAGAATATAGTAGTGTATTGTAGGACTGCTGTCATTTTGACTGCTATCTGATCAAATGTACATATATCTGAGTCATATCCTAATCCACTAAGAACAGAACAAACTGATATTCTGATGTCCTTTCAGGTAGAAAGGGTAAGAATAAAACGATAAAACTCACTGCAAAATGCACAGAAAAGTACATTAGAAGCATCTACGTGTTAATGCACATATTACAGAACCGTGAACACAGACTAATTGTGGGTGGGGTTGCAGCAAATTTATTTTGTCTTAAAATGTGTCAAATAAGACTAAAAAGGTAGCACGGAAATTATTCTGAGTGTTGTTCAGGGTTCTTCAACGTATTCGTTATTGAAATAAGTGACTCAAACTAGAAAATTCATGTGTAAAGTGGACTGAAACAAAGAGTCTGAGCTTTACATTTCTCAACCGTCTGCAATATACGTGACCAGATCTCTGTCGCCATCTGCTGATGACAAAAGCACATTACATCCACTGAAACTAGTAATATAAACTCAAACTTAATTCATAGTCATTATATACATTGTACATATATATGAAATGTAACCTCTGCATTTAACCCATCCCTGGGTTGCTGAGAAGCGCCCGGGGAGCGATTAGGGGTTCTGTGTCTTGCTCAGGGACACATCGGCACAGGACACGTAGCAGCCAAGGGTCGAACCACCAACCTCGCCCGGTAACCAGTGTAGGTCGGGTATTAAATGTTTTATAACTTCAGTATTCAAATATCCAGACATAGACTTTACAGCATATTCTCATTAGTGTTATATAATATAATGTGAGTGGACGCTATTGTCCATCACCAGTCTGGAGTGATTGGATTGGTGGACAGCATGTACACAAACTGTTGAAGCCTCATTGATTGTCTGTCAGAGATGACTTTTCCCAACCATAAAACAGACTTTATGTAAAGTAAGCAAAAGAACCTGCCGGGACAATAGCACAAGCACTTTTAACGTGCGACATCTCAATTAAGGTGGCAGTGTAACCTCTGCTGGCTCCAGGCCTGAGGAGACAGCAGTCAAAGTTTGGCCAAAAAATAACCTTGAGCATCACAAAATTTAAATTTGAATAGTTCAGCAGCGATTCTGTTTAACGGGTTGACAAAACAGGTTATGGTGCAGTTCCTGAAATAGCTGTGCACGGTTCCCCCTCAACGAAACCTGCCGAGCGGAGACACGCACTCCACGCCATCAGATTAGACGGAACCAAGTTTCCTGTTTTCTATTTGAGGAAGTGGCCGAGTAAACGTTTGCCGGCAGTTCCTCTTTCAGGACACATTTAAACGGTCTTCTGCACTCCGTTCTTGTTCATTTGCGACGGGAAGGAGGCCTAGAAGCTTCAGGCACGCCGGTGTGTGGATTTGTCATCTCGTACCGCAGAGTTCTTCTTCAACTTGTGTCTCCAGCGGACGTTTGAGGATTTCTGGACAGTCAATTTCACGTACACTACCTTTACTTTAGTATCTGGGGGAAGCCATTCATACGGTCGTGACTCGTTTTCTCGGATGTCTTCGCCCCTGGACTTGGTCAAAGCTCCTCAGCAGATTAAAGCGACTCTGAGGCGTTTAGAACAAGTTCAGGGTCCTGGGCAGAACACGGCAAGATTATTATTGAGAGTGTGTGTGTGTGTGTGTGTGTGTGTGTGATGAAATGTCAGCAAAGTAGTAAGGTCTTTATTCTGTCTCTGCAGAAGAGTTAACATGTGTCACATCTATTGTCTATTCTATTTTTACCCTGGGTCTTATGTCATGTGAGAGATAGGCTAATGCACACATTCAAATCCTGAATAAAAGTAGCAATGAATGTTTCTTTAATTGAATTCCTGTTAGAAGATAGATTTGGAAATTATCATTACCCAAAAAGTCATTTAAAAGGTTGATGAACAGTGATTATATACCTACAGAGAATCATGGGTCACCTTTTGTGCATCAAACTTTAAACATTTTATCTACTATGAAACTAGTTTAGTTTACCTTTTGTGTTGGATCACGTCTCATACATACACACACACACTACGCATAATCAGGATTTATCAATAAAATAAATCAAGGCACATTGCTGCCATTAAATCCAGGAACCCAGCCAGCGTTACACCAAAAGGTCCGACGCCGTACTGCATTTCCTTTTCAGTGCTGTATAATATATACACGGCAACCGCATGCACTGCAGAGCTCTTTTGGCTCAAGCGTTATCATCCTCATCTAACCGAAGGAGACAGTTTGAAATGTCACGCTTCATGAAGCAAGCAGCCTCAGCTGTGACTGAAACTGCTACCGAGAGTTTAGGTTCAGGTGTGAAGCCACTGACCGTACATGTCTTCACACTTCCAATGTAAACCGTACGTGTACTAATGCCAGCTATAGTACTGTGCTACATTCAACAAGTCCTTTATGTACATCCAAGCGTTTGTCACTTTAAATCTGCATGGAGGAATAAAAATAAGATGACAAATTGACTAACTCAAGAATGAATTGTTTTATTTGCCAAATCCTGCAGCGTACTGAGAGGCTGCACACCATACATTGTGTCATTTATGTTTTTAGATTGTAGGAAGCATATACAGTATTAGTGAAGTGAAACAGTTTGTATTGTTTGTACAGTGCCACAATGTAACAACAGTGGAATAAAGCAGAATTTGAGTTGCTTCATATGTCACATGCAGGGAATATAACCAATCTCTTGACACGTTTATCAGCAAAACAAATTCTTGGTCATCGGTGTGTGTGTGTGTGTGTGTGTGTGTGTGTGTGTGTGTGTGTGTGTGTGCAGGAATGCGAGTGAGAGTGTGCGTTGCCTCAGTCGTCGACAGCGATGTTGCGGAACAGATAAGCCATGGACTCTCCGTTGTGGGTCCGCCGGATGGCCTCAGCCAGGATCATACTGACATCCACCGTTTTGATTTTTGGACACTGAAGCTTCTGCACCTCATGAGGTACAGTGTTGGTCACCACCACCTGGAGGCGCAATACAACAGCCTTAGTGCATTTGTGTCAGCCCCTTTTTGTTTTTCATGGCTATGGGGACTTTGCTGCCCTGAGTCTAGGTTCTCAGGATGCACTACAACTCTCAAGCGAGAAGAGACCAGACTAACTATGGGTTGGTCTGGTCTAACTCACTCTTTCTGAATTTGACTTTCTATAACTTTAAAACTCAAATTCTAAGCACGAGCATTTGATTAGTTTGGGCTGCCTGAGGCGGTACGTACCCTGGGAATAATGGTTGCATTACAAACACATGGAAATGATATTATCACATAACTCTGCATACAAACAAACCCCCAACTATGTTATTTATTTAATGTTGAAACCTCACTCTCATGACATAGGATTCCCCAAGAATTTAAGCCATTCCTCACATCTTGCAAATACAGTTGATGGGAGGCTGAATGAAAGGAAACAAGGCCCCATAAACCAACACTTACACAAGTCAAGGCATAAGTAAAGGATATCACATCGTTTGGGCACTATTTAAACATCCATAGGGCTTGGTCTAAAGTGCATGGCGTGAGTGCATTTAGGGCGTGTCCAACTCCACTTTCGCTCGTTAAACGGTAGGGATGCAGAATGGGCTTGCAGCCGAGCACTGCCTGAGAGAGACATCCGCCTCAAAACATCGCTATTTAGGGTAAACGATGGCACGCAAGCCTTGAAGACGCACGCACACACACACACACACACACACACACACACACACACACACACACACACACACACACACACACACACACACACACACACACACACACACACACACACACACACACACACACACACACACACACACACACACACACACACACACACACACACACACACACACACACACACACACACACACACACACACACACACACACACACACACACACACACACACACACACACACACACACACACACACACACACACACACACACACACACACACACACACACACACACACACACACACACACACACACACACACACACACACACACACACACACACACACACACACACACACACACACACACACACACACACACACACACACACACACACACACACACACACACACACACACACACACACACACACACACACACACACACACACACACACACACACACACACACACACACACACACACGAGGCGTAAAAACAGCACTCGTGGACTCATGACACATTTTGTTGTAGTTGTCATATTCGTTAAGCCTCCACAAACCATCATGTTGCAGTTATCATCCATGCCTGTCGAAAATGTCATCACTTCATAATATTATCCTCTCAGTCATGCGTGTGTGAAATTGTCATAATTAGCACGTGAATTCATACTTGAGTCCAAGTGAATTTGTGCCAAATTTGAAGAAATTCCATCCAGGCGTTCCTGAAAATGGATCGGATGGACGGACAATTCGAAAACATAATGCCTCAGGTCACGGCTCGAGCCGGCACGGAGGCTTAAAAAAAAAAAAGTGTGTGGGGGGGAAAGCCTCCGAGTGCGTGACAGAGGATTTTGTGTTTTCCTACATAATTCAACATTTCCGCCCAAAATTGATGCATAACGATTTACAAGAATGCAATAAGTGTCGTCATCAAAATATCCGTCTATGTAGGCGTATTTTACAATCTGAATACTGTGCCTTTTAAAAATAACAGGAAAATACTTAGCCATCGACTTTAGAGACGTTTTTTTGTTTGTCAATGGCGCAAAACGCTCTCTGCTGCCAATAATGCTAGACTAATGATAGACTTGAACTTAAAGAGCCCCGTCTGTCATCAGTAGGGCTGCAACTAACGATTATTTTAATAATCGATTAATCTGTCGATTATTTTTACGATTAATCGATGAATCGGATAAAAAAAAAAAAAGCATTAATTTCCAACCCTTTATTCAAAAACAGTATGCTTTATGCTTTACATCTGCCAATTATATCGGGTTTTTTTTAAATAAAGTGCACAAAAATATGTATATTTTTGTTTAAAGGGACCTGAGCTGTCAGAACAATAAATCATTTATAAAAAATAAAGAAAAATACAAATCAGAAAACTTAACAGGATTTGTTTGAACGTCAGAACTTGTTCTCTACACTACACTCACAGACGCACACACTCACAAACTCTCACACTCACAGACACACACACTCACAAACTCTCACACTCACAGACGCACACACTCACAAACTCTCACACTCACAGACGCGCACACACTCTCACACTCAGACACGCACTCAAGTTCACTTGAAGCTTATTCATTAAATGATTACCATTGTAGTAAGTGCAAGTTAAGTTCATTTATACACCACATTTAAACACAGTTTAAGATGACCAAGTGCTATAAAAAAAATTAAAAAGTACAACACACACAAATATATTTGTCAACAATAACCGATATGGGACAAAGCACAGAATATATATACATGACAACAGATTGAAAAATTAATGGGCCAAAAAAGGCGAGTGAATAAAAACGTGTCTTTAGTCCTGCTTTACTACTGTTATTAACGAGCTAACGCTAACTTGTCATGCTTGTCAAACTGGATAACGAGTAAACACCAGCACCAGAAGAGCTACTGGAGGGACGTTACGTCCCTGATAGCAGTCGACTCCGGGGCGGCTGATCCGCCGTATTGTCGCACTCGGTTCGGCCATGCACGCCGGATACGCCCTGCCTACGGATCGCGCACCGTCAAACAGCGTTACGGGTCTCTCCGGTGGTCTTTCCTCTACCTCCGCTCTGCTCTGCGCTCAACTCAACTTATTTTTTTTATACTCAAACATCTCCGCGACTTATTGAGTGGCGTAATAATCGCGCGACACAACGAATCGATAATGAAATTCGTTGCCAACACTTTTAATAATCGAATTTTATCGATTTTATCGATTCGTTGTTGCAGCCCTAGTCATCAGGTTTGTATTATGAGTGACGGTTTCTTTTCTTTAGCTTCAAAACTTGCTGAGACATTTATCGAGGCACTAGATAACCATGAAACGTCTCATAAATAGAGCATCAATCAATATGGAGGGATACATCACAAAACCGTGACCATGCTTTGTTTCAGGAAGATCAATCAATATATACGCAAACTACTGGAAAGTATTTACGGCGTGATCGTTTTTCATTCTTTGAAGAGGATGGCAAAATGCAGATCCAGAGTATGTATTTGTACTAGAGTGCTGGGATAGGATAGGACTACATTGAATATACAAAACTAATTAATTAGATCACTTTACTGAATGTAGTTATAAGTCTACCTTTTGACACATACGACATCAATTTCCGTGATTGTTTTAACTCCAGTGGCGAGCTCCACTCATTACTTTACCTCATCGATGGCGGACTCCTCTATTATTCTTGGTGCATCTGCAGACAGCAGGCCGTGTGTGGCCATGATGTAGATCTTGTAGGCTCCTCTCTCCTTCAGGATTTTGGCTGCTGCAACAAAGTCCTCCACATCATCTATGATGTCATCCTGAGAAAGTGGCCACGGGGTTGGGCATCAAAGAAAAAAGAAAAATACATACATTTGGATTGCTGGAGGATCGGACATTTCTGAGAAGACTAATTTTTTTGGGAGGTGGCATGACTAACATGAGTCTGATTAAGTGCAAAAATCAACAGAAATACTGCATTTATGAGAAACATCAGCAATGAACTCCACAAGAACTCACAAACGCCACATTGAAAATAATCTGTCACACAAACTTGCACAAACAACCCCCCCCCCCCCACACACACACACACACACTCTTACAGTATGACATTGGATTTCCCCAAAATTAAAGCAATTCCAATTGCATCTCTTAAATTCAAATGTTCCTCCGTTTCAAAAAGAGGAATGAATTACTAGTAGCTTCAAAAGTTTGAAGTAAGTCACATTAAAGTTTGCATCCTTACAACAATGATGGCGATTCTGCCTCCTACGTCTCCAACGACAGTGATTGGCGGCTTCTCCTTTGCCATCATCACTGAAAGACACAGATGAGACGAAAGAAAGAACGTTTACTTTCCGAAAAAGATGAGGAGGGGGGGGGGGCGGGTGTCTGTCCACCAACCCCATTCAGGAATGGATTCTTGGGGTGAGGTGAACTTAAGGGGGGCGTTTGGTGAGAAGGGTTTTGGTTAAAAAGTTGCAAACGTCATGCAAGACCGCTCTGCCCCAGCAAGCTTCCATGTACCACGGCACCGGTCCAATAACTGCAGACTACCGAGACCAAATCAGACTTGAGACTTGGTTTCTATGGTGCAACTGCATGTGGATGCTTTTGATTTAGCAGGAAGTGGGCAAGTGGTGTAGAGCACAGCCTCTTTTAGAAACCACAGAGCAGGATCGATTATTATTTGTAATAATCTAATCAAATACCATTTGTTTTTTATTGACGTTAAGAACATCATTGATCTTGGAGCTTGTCCAACCCCCCCCCCCAAATTGAACTCTCTCAACCCCGACAGGCATATTCAAATATCTTGAGTACTTTCTTAGGTATTCAAGTAATAATCGATCCAGGTCTAGAACCCACCACATCTGAATTGTAGGGTCCCAACGGGGGACCTGACCATGCCAAAAACCTTCTTCCAAACAGCAAGGCATGTTCAGGGGTCACTTCCCAAATCCACCACAAGACCATCCAGCCAGGCATCTGTGCAAAAACTCAAATTCAAAACTTTCCGAATGGTTACAGGTTTGAAAGGGAAGCCAAGAAACTAGAATGAAGCCGTTTCTGAGCCCTCAACTCAAAGCGGATCAAGCAGAAAGATGCCAAAAACAGAGAAACATCAGGCAGGGGTGTCATCACTTGACATGATCAGGTTCATATCAAGCATTTAATGAACTACAATCTCCAGTTTACAATCATTAGTGCGCCAAGTTATGTGTAATTTCATAGGCTAAAACTAGTAGGTGAGTTAATTAAACATAATGCTGCTTCATGTCTCTACTGGGTCTTCTTTCATATTCATTTGAAACATTAGGCAGCCTGAGGATTACATCCATCTGTGGCGACTAAGATAACACAAGTCATGTCATCCATGTCACAGTTTCTGACTCCTGGAATAATTCTGAATTTCCCCAGAACTTATTTAATTTCAACTGAAAGGATATGAGACTGAGGGCTTCCAACAATTATCCTCACCACTAAAAACTATTTTCATCTCATGGTCCAAGTATTCACCAAAAACAGCAACGTGTTGGCTTTAAGAGCAAAGTCTGCTCGGCCCACATTATTGTATGTCGGCTGGTGAAACCTGCGGTGGACAAGCGTTTCATTTCCCCAATTCATTTGAATATCTTTGTATAAAGTCCTGTTTTACCCAGATGTGAGTTTAATAAAAAAAAATGTAATATATGCCAACATTCCCCTTGTATTTCTATTCCAAGAAAAAAAAATGTATGTGTGACCTAAATTCCTTTCAACCCTCAGCAGTACGAGGTATGAAACACCTTACATCAGTGAGGATGACACCAGCTTTGATTTAGCTGCAGGAAGAGGCCAAAAATAAAATGGGCTTACACAGTTCTGCTGCACTGGGGGGGAGAGACATCCATTAATCTGAACTTGCAGTGCAGTAAAATGCTGAGATCCTTGTATACAGTATCTAGAGTCTATGCGGTGGTGGGCGGCAGCTTTATTTTTGCTGCACTAATTGGTTTTATAAAAATGTGATGATGAGGCTAGCACCTGCTGGACAGGTCGCCAGTCTATGGGTAAAAATAATGAGTCATGTTTTCACTGGCCAATCCTTCATCGCTGCCTAATCTTTATCACACAAGTGTTTGTGATTATTTATTGATCATTGAACGCGCCGATGTGAAATGAAGTGGAAGCCCTCAGTAACTCAGTCATTCCATGCAGGGAGGCATCAAACGGCAGCGCAAATGGTTTCAAGCATTATCATCATACTTGGGAGCTCTATCCCAGGATATGGGGCAGGAGGTCTGCTGCCTGCGTTGTGGAGGGGGAGGGGGGAGGGGGGGGGAGATAGGATGGTAGAGAAAATGTTATTGCACAGTCAGACATACAATGGACAAACCATTACAGAGCACATAAGTGATATCCAAAACAAACTCTTACATCTGTTTTCAGAGGAGGAGCAGCAGCTTAGGGTTATTAAGCCTTGTACCATGAATTGACCTTGCACGTAATCAATGCATGTGTGAGGCAGAGAGAGAGAAAGAGAGAGAGATGTACGAGTGTGACTCAGCTCAGCTCCTGCTGGGGAAGAGGAAGAGACGGTTGACATAAAACACATTTCCAAGTCGAGGGGGGGAGAAAGAGGAGGAGGAAGATGGTGAATTCAGCTGAAAAGAGGAAAGGAAATAAATTCGGAAAAAGGAGGAAAAAAAAACGGGGCAGCCGCCGTCTGCAGCATTTCACAGCTGGCTCCGACGAAGCCTGTGACAGGGCTGACCTGAAACGTCCCGAGAAACACTGTGCTCAACACGAGCACACTGCAGGGTCAGCAGGGGCATTAACCCGGCCGTAAGCTGGCGATTTCAGGCAGCCCTGAAACTGGTCCTCACTAAGAGGTATTTGGATCACATACAAATATATATATATAAAAATAAAAACATCCCAAGGCATCTGTGATGTTTAACAAATCCAGGAAGTCAACTCTGGCTAATGATTTCTGTGGCTACAGACACACGAGCAGCAGATGTCAATGTGCCTTGGCACCAAACGCTTCTCTTACAGTCGGATAAACACACGGCCTGAAACTCGAGCACTCTAATCTCCCTGTTGGAAATGTAGCTCTCCACGTCACCCAACAAAAGAGCAGAACTGGTCAGGAGTTACAGTTTCTCTTTATTTGGCCAAGAGGACAAAGGAAGGAAAGTTTCCTGTCTGCAGTGGAAACACTCCATTAACAATTAATAAGATCCCTGCTGACAATGCAGTTGCAGTTCATAGCTGCTATGAATGAACCCCTGCTATGAATGAACAAAAAACTGTTTGTGACATTTCACACCTTGCACTCATCAGTGAACTGTTGACTCTTGGCTGAGCGTGCACAATAAAAACACAAAGATAAGAGGAATCAAACACCAACGGCACATTCTTGGTGTTTTCACGAGGCACTGGGCCAAGAACAGCAGGTTCGTAGAGGAATATGTACAAAAAAAAAAAAAAGCAACTTTGTTTCCATACAGCCAGCAATACAGAATGAGTCATGAAGCTGTGTTGGGTGTCTTACATGGCAGCTCCAGGCCGGTGTGTCCTTGGGTGGTGCGAGACGGGGGGGGAGAGAAGGGGGGAGAGTGTCGTCCGTCGACCATGTCCAGCTCTGAATGATGGGCCTCCCCGTGCATCACTGCCAGCCCGAGACGCAGCCTCTCAGCGTAGGACTGGGCTCTGAGACGGACGGAGACACGCAAGAGTCAAAGAAACTGACAAACAAACCAACGAATACACGGGCAAAAAAAAAAGAACAGCAGGAAGTTTGCACGGAAGCTTTAACACACCTACAAAAGACAAAAGCACGATCATAATGTGACGCTAAAGAAAGAAACTGTACGCTGTGACAGCAGGAGGAGAATGGAACTTGAGAACTTGAGGCTTTCTTGTTACCTCTTGGCAGCTGAAGGAGACTTTGCAACAATTATTGCATTCCTGTAGTCTGGGATCTGAGGAACAAAGAAACGGGAAAAATAATAAAATATTAGCAACACATTGGTTCCAGAAGTCATTCTTTGCTGTACAGCTGGACACTATCACTGTTGTGACTCTGTACTCAGCCTCACCTCCTCCTGGATGTACTGGATGAGGAAGGGGGAAGCTCTCAGGTTGTCCACCGGGAAGCTGAAGAAGCCCTGGATTTCTTTCTGGTGCAGGTCCATGGTGATGATGTGAGTTAGCCCTGAAACACCAAAGACATACGTGCATCGTCAGTAGGGGAATTGCAATATGGCCCAACCCTAACCTTGCACACTGTCGGATAAGTGCACGGCTCTAAGTGGCCCTGTTATGTGCAGCTAAAGCTTGGGACAGACCTGAAGACTAGCTTAAAACCTACAGAGACTGGACCAACCACGCAGAGCGATTGTTCCCACCGACACACGCACAACGGGAAGGAGCATAAAACTGACGTCCGAGTAAATAACTAAACAATGACAAAAGGAAATAACCAAACACAGTCCATACCGGCTTTAGCTAACATGGATGCTAGCAGCTTGCAGACAATGGATCCTCTCTTCCTCATCTTGCACTGCTTGCTGTAAGGAAAGTAGGGAATGACCCCGATGATGTTCTTGGCACAGGACGTCTTCAGGGCGTAGGCCATAACCAGCAGCTCCATGATGGCCGTGTTGACATCTCTGAGAAAACACATTGAATTCAAGAGATTTTATCAGATTTCACAACTCGCAAAACCATCATGCTGGTGCGTAATTAGTCTGAGGCACCGGTCGACCACAAAGACGATCCAAGACAGGTATAGATGGATATGTTGATGAGCTGACGGGGGATTGACGAGTCAGCGGCTTCATGTTTGTTAACATGGCCGCCATCCAATAAACCGCTGTCAATAAAGTCAACACTGTCTGGCATTATGTAACCTGTTTTTATTCCCATCGTTATCACACGCCCCGTTATTAGACTCCACCTTAACCGGCCTTTTGTCTGAACACTATAAGCCAAAAATAACCTTGAACGTTACTGGCTGCTGTTATACGATTTAAGGTTGGGACAAAATAAACACAGCCTGAACTGCATAGCGAAATTATAAAGTTCTTCTCAGGAAAAAAAGCTAACTGGACACTTTTGAAATCTATCTGTGTTGAGGTTGTGATAGAGTACCCTGATGTCTGTTATGTTGATAACGAGGACAGTTCCACTTCTTCAGAGAGGTGAAGAGCTGCTGGTGTAACAGGAGGCCGTGTGCAGCCGCGTTGGCCTCGGCGGCTTGTTGAAACCAGAGATCTCACAATGCGATGTCCCCTCCTGTGGCCCCTGGTTATCTTTCAGATAACTGATTAACATGGACACACAGAGGGCTCAACTGGCAGAAGTGAAAGGGTCACAGTAAGCGTGGCTTTTACCGTTTCACGTGCTGCAGCGGTAATCTTCATTTGGACTTTGAACCTAGCGGGCAAATGGATGCTGTAGGATTCTTGAATGTAAAATAATAAAAAGATAAATTTACCAGTCACGCGAGTACATGAAGTAGAAATGTTTTGCACAGTAATGACAAGTATACTGGCATAGCTACTGAGCGTGTAATGGCAGATATTTTTCAAACACTATTTTGTCGCAGGCGCTTAGTCGTGTGAATACAATCATCAAGTTAATACTTAGACCCTTATCAAAAACGTAAAGTCATCCGTTTACGCTTTAACCATGTAAAACTACCAGGGGATGCAGATTTTGGTAATACACATGTGACTGCCATTAGGGAATGGTGTTTTCATAAGCTAGATGTTCAGTTTTCCTCGCCGTTGAGTTGATCATTTGGTCAGTCTGTTACAGCTGCTGGAACAGAGGCTGATGAGAGCTTATCTGAGGGTTCATTATATGAACACATAGTGATAGGATTATTTGTTGACATTATAGACCATTAAGGCATCAAGAGCGTCCTTCTGTCTCACCTGGGAATGGTCTGAATGATGAAGATGTCTTGTCCACGGACGGACTCTTTCACGTCCACGCGAGTCTCTGAAACCAAAACAAACAACAAAAAAGCACATTGTAGGTTCAAGTCAAGTGAGACGACACTAACCCGCAGCTCTTTAATGTAAGACGTTCTTTGTGGAAACGAGGGGGATGAGGGTATTTTTCGGCCTTACCTCTATTTGGCTCTTGATAAACCACCGACTTGCCCAACTCCACACCCAAGCGTCTGCGAAAGAACAAACAGGCCACAGAGTGTTAAAGACACAAACCGTAATGTGTGTAAATGTTCTAGCTAGTACTAATCTACTTGTTCTTATTATTGTGGCCAGCAGCTTATTGGACCAACCAAACCACAAAAAGACCTAATACGACTCGAAGAAAATAAAACTATGATCATTATGATAATCAAGAATCTTTAAAGTCAGTTGTAGCATTAAGTCTATTGATGGAAAAAAAGAATCCACAACTATTTTGGTGATCCATTTTGCCAGCAAAGGCACCAAACATTGTTGGGCTGCAGCGTCTGAGGAGTGAGGAGCTGCTGCTCCTCTCGGTTTCTTATTATTGCATGTTGAGGTTTAGGCTTTCGCTTCAACAAAACGAGACATTTGAAGACATCAACTTGGACCAAACAACACATTTATTAATTAAAAAAAATACAAAATTGGCAGACTAATGAATAATTCAAATAATTGTTGGATAACTTTTCAAACTACACCAGCTACGACATGCAAACTTCACATGCCACAACTTCTCAAACGCATCGCCCTGTTGCCGTGCGGGTAATTTATTAGTAGGAGTGATTTGGGGGAAATGTGTCAGCCATAAAGGAATCTTATAGATTTAAGTTGTGTCGATGTAATACGACTGTCAATCTCTTACCGGCTTTAAAGATGAGAAAACATCCACATAAAGCACTTGGCACCAACATAGACGGAGTTGATATTGACTTTCAGTGCAGAACAAGTCGAACTCTGAACAAGCCCAGACACCGTGAACACAGCTGAGCCTCAGGCGCAAACTTGTGTTTCATTTCAAAACCAAACCCGTGCAAAGTCACTATAAAGAATGAACTTGATGGAACTCTAAAAGCACGCCGCAGATACGAGTGCGGCTTGGCTTGGTGACAGCCGGGATCCTGCTAGGCAAGACGGGCCTCTCTGTCGCCTCGCCCTGTTTACACCCCTCAACCGTATCCAAACGCCTGTCATTTATGATGACTACGGGGCAATTAAGCAGTCAAAGAATATTCCCTTGAAGTATTTTCATATTAATTGCTTTTAAAGAGTTCTCTTCTGTGAGGAATTTACATGGCCTTGAAAATAAGGACGACTTAAGTTCGGGGGGGGGGGGGGGGTATTTACACACAGCCGTGTCCCCACATGCACCTCAGAGTGACTATCCAGTGTAATGTTCATTAACATTTTCTGTGTGTACACATTGTTATTTATCCTTTGCTCCGCAAGAAAAACTCCACTTGGCTCCAGGATGGCAACATAATCTCCCGAATAATGTTCCGCACGGTGAAAAGTGAGAAAGAGCTGTGAGCTCCCCGATTAGGCCCCGCCCCGACTAGGCCAACAAGAGGACAAGAGAAGATATTGGTGTTTACAAAGACCCGGGTCGCTGTTCTTATTTAGGAATACAAACGGATACGCCCCACGCCCTTTTCAAAGCTGCCATTTTGGCATGTCATAGCAGGATAAACACAGGTGTAATTGATCAAATTAATTATGGATCCGATCTCTCCGGTGTGTCAATAGCCATTGCACAATAGCAGGGCCCTGGCCCACGTAAATGAAACGGGGCCATAATTAATGGCATCATTAAAAACTGTGTTTGCCCTGCAGTGAGCTGTTTTTAACTTTCTTATCATTCAGATGCATCGTTCCTGGTTTAAAAGCCACGCGAGTAATTGCCTCTTAAAAAAGATGCCTGGCTGCCACAGCAAACATCCTGCGTACATTATCCATGACCTGCTTCCTCCCTTGATAGAGCAGTATCTGCACAGTGTGCTCCTTTCATCATAATGATTCTCATTGACAGGTCTTTCCAATTTCCCACACCAACAGCCAGAAGAAGAAGAAACCACCACATTGGACACAATCTGAGAGGAGAAATCTTTCATCTTCACTATTTAGCGCTGTGCCGTTACTGGTAATCTGGGATGATACTATTAAGGTAAATAGTGATTATGGGGGAAAAGGGGATTTACTCAAAAGGAGCCTAACTATGCTAGAAAGAGGCTGGCCCACCGACAGTATTTTCATGCAAACATTCAATGTGCTGAAGTTGGATCGCATTCATGGAAAGAAATTAGTAAATTCCGATTATTGTCAGGCTGGGAAAGGCCACTGAAACAGCAATTAGGCCATCAAAGCAGACCAACTTTTAAAAAGAGGTTTCACAGCAAGTTTTTACATCATGTGAAAATGATGGAAAAACTGATCACAAATAAAGTATTGATGCTAAAAGTAGTTTAAGGGTTGTACAGTTGTTGTTGTTGTTGTTGCAAGTGACAAGACTAAAGTGTGATGCATGTGAGGGATTGGACAAAGAAATGTAGAGAAGCCAACTGTTTTTGCGATATGACAACGCAAGCACCCATGTAGGAATGAGTTGCATGCAAAAGTGTTCTTCCCTTAGTACAGACACTAATTATTTTACTGCTGCCATTACTGCTAGTTCAGACTTCAGACCTACCCTTCGACTTCCACACTATGTACAATGTGTGTGTGTGTGTGTGTGTGTGTGTGTGTGTGTGTGTGTGGCCCAATTAAACAGCATTAAATTAAAAACAATACACACCCACTGGCCTCAGGTCACCAGCAGCCATGACTCCCAGGTGTACTGTCAGGGACATGGCAGGTAACGCATAGACAGGCCAATCCTCAACATTAGCAGACATGAAGTGGCATCAATCGTGATGGTATCGCGAAGTCTAAACTCACTTACTCTGTGATCTTCTTGGCCAGCTCGGTGCAGGCGGTGGTGGAGTTGGCGGAAAAAACACGGTAGCCACTTTTTGAGACGTTCATTTTCGCGAAACCGTACGACAGCTTTGGGGAGTGAGAGACCAGAGACCTGTGACCCCCAAAACGCCTAATAGGCATATTGTTTCGACAAACCAATGTCGTGTTTGGTTACGTCCCCCCCCCCCCAAAAAAAAGAAACCGTCCGTTAGAGCCGTTTCCACACTGAAATATAAACTATGGGTGGTTTAGACGCATGTTTCGGTAAGAAAATACAAACCTCGCTGAAGCTGTGCAGCGCCACACTGTATATAAACTAAAACAAGAGAGCGCACATGCTCCACATGCAACGCTGGTCACATCGACCAGCACCACAAAACCCCCGTTCTACCAGTAAATCGACAGCAGATGGAAAGCTTGGCGCTGTTTCCATGCGGGTCTCTGACTCTTTCCCGTCTCCAGAACACAAACACCGGTTCGTGTTAGCATGAAGACGAGCTGAAATGGACCCCAAAAAAAACGGTCTCGGGCGCTGCTACAGTGTAATAACTTCTAAACTCCGCTGCTAGCATTCAAATGTGGCGACTGTAAACTTTGTAGCAATGCGGTCGCAGCAAGGGAGAAAACGCCACGAGCACACGTTCATTGGGTGGATAAACCGAGGGCGGGACTTAAAACTGAACCAATCAGATATCAGATCGAAACAACAGTGGGCGTGTGAGATATATATTTGACCAATCAGTGCGAGCGATTTGTTATGACCTCAAATTAAAGCGCAACGACCGAAAAAAAAAGTGGTGGGTGGTTTTGGAAATGTTGTGTTGTCCTAAATATACCAACTGTCAGCTGTAGTTGGTTATAGCAGTTAGACAATCCTTTGGTTTGGGGACTACAGTGGCTATAGTGGAGAAAGAAGTAGGCTGTTCACATGATTAACTAAAGTAAAAGCTGTAATAACGCAGTGTAAAATACTGGGTCAATCTTGCATTACATTGTTACTTTATTTATCAGCAAGAGAGCTCATTATGCAGAATTGCACCTTTAGCATTGTTATATATGATTTGATATGCGGTAGCTGTCACATTATTGGTACATTACCAATGAAAAATTAGATGAGGCAGGAAGTTGAGGTGTTAGTTTTTGCTACTGTGCTTTTAAGCATCCCATAACCCTGATCATCTGTTTTGTATGTGAAATCTGAAGTAGTCCGTAGCTTTCAGATAAATGGCGTGGAGGGAAAAGTAGCATGGAATGAAATTACTCAAGTATTACATCATAAGTTTTGGTTAAGAGTGAGATAAATGGCTCAATTTCTAACCCACATCATGCTGTAATGCCAACTGGAGTGATGTGCAACCACAAGTTGTAGCAAGTTCAAGAATGTAGATATTTGATAAATAAGAATGTGTCACACGGTACTTTTTTATTTTCATGTCATTTTTTTTTTATTTTCCGTGCTTACATTTTATACAACATAGGCTATGTTATGTGGACTTGAAGAAAAATAGCATTTTTTTAATGAAAAATATACAGAGGTCCAGTAGCAAGTGTCATCTAATAAAACAGTGGAACATGTAATAAAAAGAGCTGCTGTCACGAATGCCATGTTTATGCAACCAATGGCAGTTAACTATACCTGCATGACAAATCAAACTGAGGACATTGGTTAAAAAAAGTTGTTTCTGTATAATCTACAGAATGTGGACAGCCACTAAATGGCTTGTAGTATTTGCAGTACAAAAGTGCCTACTAGTCAACGTACAGTGGATTCACAGTCAGTAAAATATAGTTTTACTTCTACTTTAATAAAAATGTCTTCAAATTGGGAAAAGAAAGTGGCTGAATAAAGCATGTTTAAAGTCATTAGTGTGCAACGCGACAGAGTTTTCAAAAGCTTGAGCCGCACCATGACTTTGCCGTGAAAAGCCTGAATAAACAGCTGTTCCTCGATTTCTTTCATACCTGCACCAGAAAAGAATACGGTGTGAACAGGACTCATGAAAACAAAGTGATCCTGTCTGCCAGCAATGGCTCGGTGGACCGCCACACCTAAGACACAGCACCACACCCTTTGCTGCATTCCGCCTTCAACGCTTTTAAATCCTCATGCAGACCGTGCCATGAGGATTACAAGTCAGGGAGTGTCTATTGGGATCTACATGGGTCAGCTATGTGCAGCTGGTTTATGCAGATATTGCAGCTTTTAAACACTGTCCGCAAGTTCATGTCTTTTTATGGTGCTTTGTGCACCAGACACATAAAGTATATGCCTGCATAAATGTGGACGCCCCCTATTTTACTGCCCTACATTTGTTTGCTTAATTTACAATGGCCTGGCAATGGCCATTGATCTTTTCACTTCCCGTTTCCTTGGTTTCCTTCCCTGTTTAAGCGGCCAACTATGTTTTTTTCCCTCGTATTTCGTGCTTTGACTTCTTTTCGAAGATGGCATTAGATGCAGGGGATGCAGATCTTCAGCCTTTCAGCACCTTTTCTTTTAGCAGGTCCAAGATGACCTGCCTCTCTTGGCTCTCCAGCTCAAATCTCCGTTCCCTTTCTTTTCTCTCAGCTCCCAGACGTTCCCTCTCCAGAGTGATCTTACCTGTGAATAAAAAAAAATGGAAATTAAATCTTTGGTTCAATGCCCCTTGAGGACGATGACAGCTAACGACAACTTTGATCTTTTTAAGCTGACATTTGTAACTGCCCAAATCTGTCACATTTTCATACATTACTTCACTGATGAATAACATATTCATTCTTAAAATAATGGCTAAAATAATTCCTCTTCTTACTTTAGTTTAGCCTGGTTCCAGATCTCTGTCCACATCACAGATTTTTTGAATTAAATGGAATTTCAGAATGATTATCAGCCTTTAATGCAACTTTAATGCAAATTTCATGAGAATTTTGTAAAGGATGGCAATAATGTTTTTAGAGCCAGCGTATTAGCGGTTACACAGGCACATTTTAGTTACAATTAATGTCATAATACCTGTGACAAATGCTCGATTATGTGCAAAATTACATGCATTACAAGCAAAATCCACTTTGGAAGATAAAATAACCACATTACAGAGGGTTGAATTCAAAATCACACTACATTACTCTCTGAAAATCTTACTCCTTTGAATCTCCAGCTCCTCCCGGCGCAGGGCAAGCTCCTCCTCTCGTAGCCGTTGCTCCGCCTCCGAGCGTTTCTCCAGGAAGCTGAGAATCTCAGAGTAGGTCTGGCAGCAGCACTGGCAGGGCCTTTTGGCTGTGGGCGCCGCTGAAAGCTCTGACATTTCCTCGCGGCCGTCTTCTGGTTCTGCTGTGACAGTGATTATGTAACAATGTACCATTTTCTGAAAATACACGTCCAAGGACAGGGCAACTACTTGCTTACACAGGCGCTTGAACTTGAAATAGAGGTTCAAAGGATTAAGACTATGCTTCACCAAAGTCTGTATCTTGAGTAGGAACACTCACTCCCCTGTTG
Source organism: Leptoclinus maculatus (assembly GCA_032191485.1). Taxonomy (NCBI): domain Eukaryota; kingdom Metazoa; phylum Chordata; class Actinopteri; order Perciformes; family Stichaeidae; genus Leptoclinus; species Leptoclinus maculatus. The sequence continues at coordinate 13,604,358 of JAVDOI010000009.1, forward strand.
ACTTCTACATTTCAAGCCCCCAGCGGGTTAATGTATCACTTAGGCTTCATCCACACTACTACATTTTCGCTTTAAAACGCATATCTTCTGCTACGTTTACACCTAGCGTCCACACTATTCCAGAGTTTTAAAACCCCAAAAAAGGCATTAGAAAACGCTACCGACTGTGTTATTTTAAAAAAAATCTGTGTTTCTGTTGTAGTGTGGAACCGGAAACCGGGGACCTTTTAAAAACGATGACGTAGACACCCGTGTTCGCTACTTGATTGGGTCTTAGCAGTCAAGACGTGTCCTTCCCTGATTCTTCACGTCGCCGGAAGAAAACAAACAACAGCCTTGATTACCGATCGACTACAAGTGGTTGATTCAACATGGATAACGTTGCTGACCTTGTGGTCTATATTAGCAGATGTTGTGCAGTTAAATTCTACTACTGCCTACATGCACAAGAAGCAAGCTGTTATTGGAGCAATTTGCGAGCATCGTGTCCAGCGGCGTTATCAGCCCTATGAAGCGGACGTTTTAAATCACGGTTTGCCACTTTGAGGAGGGCGACAGACGCAAAACTGAGCACTTTCCTTCTCTTATCAATGCTGATTTTGTTCTGCACAAGTATTGTGAAGTTCACAAAGAAACTGTAAACAAACAAAAGCATAAATGCTCTCCACTGCGACAGAGACTTTAGCCACCGGCAGTGCTACGAGTGTGAAAACAGACAACGAAACCAAATGTCTCGACCCATAATCCAATAAACTTGTAAGTGTACATTTTTAAAGTAAATTTGATGTGTGTGAGAAAGAGATAGATAGAGCAAACTTACTTCAAACGAAAACGTATTAGTGTGGATGTAGCACAGGTCTGAGCCTAAGTTCACCCACTGCTCACATAAAGTGCAGAAAAATTTGAAAAATTTCACAACTTAACGCCTCATCCACACACTCTTGTCACAGCGTTGGAAAGCCCATTGCTGTCGCCAGATAATCATCAACACTGATTCTCCAGATGTTGTAATGTGCTGATAGAGGGTATTTTAAGGATTTTCAACCAAGAAATGCTGATGTTTACAGATTTGGTTGGAAATGACAATATTAACGCCAGCATTGATGAGTTTCATCACAGTATACGGGTCATATCATTTAGTTTATAGCTTAAAAACCACTTTGTGTGCAGTTACTCTTTAAGCATTCTCGATGGCCTTCATCAGTACAATGATGCAGTATTTGTGACACCAGTGGCTCACAGCCCTAATATATGCAACATCTTTCACTACATGAACATCATGTACTGAGTCATATTCCATGATTAAACAAGATGCGATTTGCCTCTCAGCCAGATGAAACGATTGAGAGGGAATTACCTCGGAGGCAACAATGAATAAATGTTCTTTTAACTATCGACTATCACGTGACTGTCAACTCTCATCACGCCTCGTGTTCCGAATCAGTTTTTACCTGCAGTGGGTGTTTGTGTCATGGTGATGTTGGGTTTGTCCTGTTCTGGTAGAGTTAGTTCTTCCATGGCTCGCTTTCTCAGTTCATCATCCTAACAAAGATGAGGACAAGATTATATATATATATATATATATATATGAGTGTATAAGCAGTAGGCAAATATGGAATCTAAATGATCTTGTTAGTCAGTGGGACAAAGAGGAAGAAAGGAGAAGTGGTCAGGAGTTACAGGGAACCTAAAAATATCTCCTAACTTGGATTTCCAATTTCTCTGGCCAGCCTCAGTTCAAATGAAGTGTTAGAACTGAAAAAACGGTGCATCAGCTTTAGGTGTAATGAGATAATGGGCATCCTGACAACTAATAACAAATTGTGGAATGAATTTCAAAGTTGTAGATCACAGATAGAAGGTGTATTGTGCAAGGTAAGCTAAAACATATAGTATAATGTATCTCATCTCAGGCAATATAGACTACTCGACCATTGACAAGGGGCTCTTCATCCTCTGGTCTACATGTAGGGCTGGCATAAGGAGAACATTAAATATCACAATATTTTTGACCGAATACCTCGACAACAATATTGTGACGATAATGTTTTGTAATTTGAAAAATTATATTTTTGATAAATAATGTATCACTATACTGTAATGCAGCCTTTAAGGCCAGGAAAAGACGACACTTCTGCCATACGACGATATCCAAAATCTAAGACGATACATACTCTCATATCATGGTACCGATAAAATACCAATATACTTTATTGCCCAGCCCTACACTGGACTATAAAACAGGTTTATATATTCATGTATTCTCAGTTGTGATGAATCATAGACTTTAGTTTAATCTTTGGGCAATAACATTGTCTGTAACTCAGAAGTACTGCTGTTGATAAAATAAAGAAATTGCAGCATGAAGCTATGTGATAAGCGGCAACTAATACGCTCAATCTGCCCCTCTAAACCAGCTCAGTGGCACTAAAACGCCCTCTGTTAGGATAAAGTTCTGGCGCTGGTGGTGTCACTTAAGTTTATCTCCTCGTCTTTCTCGTAACACGACACCAACCTGGTACTTTGTGTTCTCGCCGCTGGCCAGGAGCCCCTTCTCAGCCTCCAGCTCCAACACCTCGTGGAGCAGATCTTCCTTTTGGGCGTACAACCTCTCCGTTCCAAATCTGAGCACACCAAGAGCACACACACACACACATTCGACTTTTAGGTTAATGCCGAGCACATCCAGTAATTTCCTCAGGAAACAACACAGTTTGCTCCTGGTGACTAAACCAACCTGCGCAGACTGGGAAAGTCTTGTTTCTTGTAGTAGTCCAGCAGCAGCATGGTCCTCTCCCTACACCTCCTGGCATCCACCTCAAAGTTTTCATCTTGGAGCGCTGCAGTGATGATCTCCCCCACACGGGCCCAGATCCGTCCTGATGACGATGAATGAGTGCACACACATGGGAATGTAATAGGCCGTTGCTTACGAATACACAGGTGTGTGTGTGTGTGTTCAAATTCTTTAAAGCACATTGTGTTTTCCCTCTTTTTATTGGTCTCTCTGCTCGTTATGTGATAGATTTCTTCTTGTACGATTGTTGAAAGTCTTTACAAAACGGCAGCTCAAAAGGAAGCCTTACTGTTTCAGTAACAAATTGTAAAGTTGCTATATTCCCGTTTTAGATAGATATAGAGTTATTCCTGGGTTGAATGTCACTGTAGCTCCACTGGACACATGTTGACGTGTCCACATTTGTCATGCAGCAACTGCAGCTCTCTGCATCTGAACAGTATTTGAGTGTTTTTCAGGCAGATTGGCCCTATAAGAACAGGACTAACCTGGCTCTTTGGAGGCAAAGGGGTTCTGGGCGACAACCTCCCGCAGCAGGATGATGTCATGGCGCGCTGAAAAGCGCACCTGGCGCTTTCGTGGGGTCGTGGAGTGGCCGGCGAGAGAAAAACCTGAAGTTGGAAATAGAATAGAGTGATGAATAGGGAATCCATCGTTCACACTGACGGTCTAGATCAGAATCGCTCTGACCTTCTTTAAAAGAAAACTAATAAACGGCAACCCATAATCACATTATTATTGTTATCATTATAATTATCAGCTTAAGAGATGACCAATTTGGGCATATGTTAGTGCCGAAGCCACTGTTAGCTACGAAACACACTGTTACCACTGGACCAAAACCATTACAGTTCCTGGAATAAGACTGCAAGTGATAGTAAACTCATCTATGTTAGATGAGCATGGGGGTCAGTGGGTTATTTTATGTCTACTCGTGTTATTAGATGCTATTACCGTGCATAAATATATATAAAAAACAACATGCTGAAGTGCATTACTTTGTCTCAGCACTTGTAGGCCGCATTGCCAATAAAGTTGAATCTAATGTGATCTAATCTATGCAATGAGGGGGAATAAATGGGGCCTGTGCAAAGTGGAGGCAGCAGTTGCAGAACTGCTGCTTGTCAGATGACAGCAGCTCCGTCACTGCTGTGCTCCACTGTGTTGTGCACAAGTGCAAAGAAGCCGGCAGCCCGCAGCTCCGAGAACGTACGCACAGAAACGAGAGACATATGGCCCGTAGAGCTCTGGTAGCACCTACAGAGGCTACAGCAGCAGCGCGGTCAATGCCGAACCACGCGTCAGAGGAGGAGGAGGAGGAGGAGCGTGTGCGCGCGACGCGAGAGAAGCACCAAACGCCGTTTAGGAGACGTTAATATAAGTGGTCGAAAGGGCGCGTTAGACGTGGAGGTGGTAATGTGTCTCACCGTTGTTGATCGGCACTTCCACCACCACCCGTTCCATGTTTCTGTTCGGTGCATCCGGGAACCGCCTGACGCGCGCTGCACACGTCCAGTCACCAGTACCGGTTCCCTACTGACGTGTAGCTCAACTTGGCGGAGAATCAGTCTGGACAAAACGGAGGCACCCCGCTTCATTTGTTGTTGCGCCTTCTCCATGTGACCACAAGATGGAGCCAGAGAACCGCTGTTAAATGACAGAGGACAGAGTTTCTTTATAGATGGCTCCATAGGGTGTCTAAGCATTGCCACTAGGATTAGTTACAATTTGTTCTTATTTTATATGTACAAATTGAAGAAATGAACACATGTCTAATGTGTGTGTGTATTTGAAAGACAGCAGGGTGAAAAACAGGAAAAAGATCCCAAGGAGCGCCAAAGATCCAGGGAACATTTGCTGCCAGGTGCCAAGTCAAGACCATTTTATTTTATGTGGCTCAAAAGTTAAATGTGTGCTTCTCCCGGCATTTCAGAGTTTTGCTTCTCTTCTCACTACCTCCTTTCATCCCCTTTTATTTTGCCTTTATTTTCACATTTTACCTCCTGATTTCCGGAGCGAATGTGATATTCATAGAAACAACAGGTGTCGAACTTAAAGTTAAAGTTTGGACGATGCAATATGTGCAAATGAAAAGCATGTGATGTCTTGTGAACATGTTTTTAGCAGCATTAACTGACCACTAGGTGTCCCCCAGTTAAATGACAATAATCCTGCCACTCCTATATCATTTGACTGATGAGCAGCTCAATCCATGGCCCTGAAATACCATTCACTTCTTCCCTTCATCGCTGCAGTTTGCTTGATTTGCAGGTCGGTTCGTCGTTTTCTGCTTTATCCATTCATGCATCATTTCAAACCGATGGGAGTGAATCGCTCTCCATCCTTCACGCTGTTGCCAAGGTGTTCATGAAACGCTGCCATTTTTTGTAGAATGTACAGTTCGTCCACTATTGTAAGCATTAGTGTGTAGTACACATTACAAACTAAGATCCCATATAAGTGACTGTCTATGGATTCAGTGAACCAAAAAATTGAATTGAAGAATGTTAACCGTTTCCTCTCATTTTCATTTAAAGGGAGACTCAACTGCTGGATGTTTTTTGTTTTTTTACTTTTGAATATTAAAAGGGCCAGTGTGTAGCATTTAGGTAAATCTAATTGCAGAAATTGAATATAATATTAATAAGTACGTTTTCTCAAGTGGATAATCACCTGAAAATAGAAGTCGTTGTGTTTTCTTTACCTTAGAATGAGCCGTTTATATTTACATAGAGAGGGGGTCCTCTTCGTCGGCCACCGTAGTTTTCCCACGCGTTTGGCAAGAAATGTTTCAGTTGGATGCAATCTGCCACCTCACCGCTAGACGGCACCCAATCCTACACATGGCACCTTTAAGTGATTGAAAAGCTTGTTAGCCCCTGAAAGTTCTGTTAGATTCACGTTCACGAAACAGTAACAGTGACTTTGCTGGTACATTGTTTGATAGTGATCATTGCATGCAGCAAAATCAGAAAGCACTTTGTTATATCTTTCTGAGCAGTTCATAATTCATAACCTCTGTCCCATCCCTAATGTGTCCTTTGCTTTCACTAAAAATGACTTGTTGTAATTTTCACTACTGTGGTGCAATCACTTGGTGTTGCTAAGGTGATTCTGCAACCATCCCATGTTAAAAAATGATCCCCTCTAGACTTCAGAGCGACTTTGAAATCAGACGGCGCATGCTGCACTTAATCATTGGTCTCTGGCATGTAATTAAAATAATCTCTTCTTTGAACATTTGTTTTTGAGGTTGGAATGGAAAGCGCACAAATCTTGTGCTGGACAGTCTGCTTCTTCTCGACTTGGTCGTTCCCCCTGTATCTGTTTATTAGACATTCAGATCATTGCTGCTGATGTGTGATATATTAAATATTAATTTGTTTATTTGCAGTTTGTCAGAAAAAAACCTGCATTTTAAACCTGCATTTTACCTACAACCTACAATTATATTTCAGGCCGGTAGCCAAAATTACATGATGAAGGCCAAAACAAAATAACATTCAGTTGTTTCAGCAGCCAAAACCAGGAGTAACATTATTCCTTTGTCTGTTGAGCAATCACTGACTTTAAAGGAGCACAAGGTGACAAACTAAGGACGCTTAAATAAACAGGACAGAACTGTGAGGAGGAGGATGTCTCAAAGGATAAGAGTCTGCAGCTCACACACACTCGCTCATTGCTGCGTTCTTTGGAGCAAAGACACATTTGCACGATGTTGATGCTGACATAATGAGAGGGAGATACGCGGAGAAGACCTGGCAAATCTGCTACACCGTGATCACTAGATTACTTTGTTAGAGATGCTGGGGGAGTGTTTTGAGGACACGTTTGGAGGGAGGGAGGAATGGAAGCAGAGAGAAAGCATGCAGGGAGGATTGACTGGGGCGTGAGTCACAGTTTTTTTTTTAAAGAGAGGAAATCAGCTTTGTTTCCTGCATTGGTGACTTTAGGAGGGAGTTAATGGAACATGGCAGTGTTCAAAGTACTGCCCACGCTCTCATTACCGGTTGCTTTTATTTAGAAAACCCCTGGACTGAAGAGAAAAACACCCGCACGAATGAGAAACAGACTGTCCATTTAAAATGAAAGAGGGTGCTGAGACAAAATATGAAAGGTGTATCAAATGATTTTTATGGAATGTCATCATAATCATCATCAACCGCTACACACTGGGATTGTACAGTAATCATCACCATGGTTATGCACGTAAGAATAGAAAGCAGCCAAGCTGCAGCTTCCCGCACACCAGCAGCTGGTATCCTCAGTGCACAGATGTCAGTGGATGGTTAACTAACCTGGACACACAGTCCTGGTCCTGGTAGGATCAAAGAACTGTTACAATTAAGTGCATCAGAGCAGATCGCCCTCCATGGGATCAACACCCCTCTGAATTGCCTCCTCTCCACTCTCTTGAGCGGGGTTGGGAAAAAAAAACTAATTTTTGTGCATTTTCTCTCCCATTTTGCAGCATTATTTGATGTATTATATTCGTTGTGCTTAATCAGCATTTATATGTATATTATCTGCTATAACAAACCACCTCCGCTCAATCTTATTTCATTTTTTTGTACAGTTGCTTTTCTTTCACAGAAGTTGTTAGGAAATCCTAAACTTTTAATAGAGGATATACTCACTTTCCAGTTTATAAGGTACACCTAAATGAATCTAATGCAATCTGATACAATGGTGCTGCAATAAATGCTGCCTTCATGAATGTTACAACGTTCTTGTTTCTCCCAAATAATAGAAACACCTGTCAGTGAAACGTAATACATTACAACACCACAAAAACTGTATCCTCCAAAGTGACCATTCTGTACTTTGCAATATAATAGCAGCAAATAAATCACAGAGATTCAGATTGAATGAAATTGACATGATACCCGCATTCAAAATATCAATGTATCTCATAATCATAAAGATAATCCTGCAGCAGTGTTTACAAAATAAATAAATAGTGTTCAGTCTCAAAATATGAACTTTTGTTTCTGAGAAGCAGAAAAACAGTCAAACAGGGAGAAAACCACCAGATAAAAACTCAAAATAACAAAAGTATACTAAACAACAGGAAGGCGAATGTTTGCGTGGTTGGTTCATTTTTTAGCTTAAAGGCTGCTTTTTAAGATATTCCAGTGACGTTTGGGAGCCGTCAGGAATCCGGACACAATTTTGCTTGTTTCATCCAGCTGCGAGGAATCTGCACTCATGTTGAGTTGTGTGGTAATAATTCCCCTTTGTTCATTGCACTAAATTGCTAAATGTCAGCGAGCATTAACAAAGGCAGATCAAAGAGAGGGAATGATGACACATTATCTGCATCAAGTGCAAGAACAGGGGGGGAAAAAAAACATCCTCTGACAAATGAGGTATCATCTCATCTGCCTCGTGAGCCGGGAATACATGTATGATCATGTGCGCATGTTCAGTTTCTGCTTCCTGTGTCATGTTTTGTGCTTGTGGTATCCATGGCAATAAGTGGGGTGACAAAGCATTTCACATTTGTCCCTTTTTATTGAGTCTTGGTCTGCGTCCTTGCAAAGACACACATACCCGTCAGTCAATGTCAGATTACATAAAACTACAGTCTGAGGGCTGAGTTTACAGATTTGGATTCAGCGAGTGTCTTCTTGAAATTCAGTGACAATTCAGCTGGCAGAGCAGATGTTTTCTCACAGGCAGCTTCCTCCCATAACATCTAGTTAGAAAAGAAGCATTTGTTAACATTTAAACACCCTCAGAGTGTGTGTAAATTTAACATCCCAGATTTATAAAAGAGCCCCGCCAGACCACTGACAACTACTAAGCTTCAAATTTAATTGTGACATTTCTTTTCATAAAAACTCCCATCAGCTACTTTGTTAATAACACTTAAATTTGACAATTAACAGCTTTCTCATTTCAAGATGGGTCTGCGGCCCACTGGTGACAGAAGAGAGTGGAGCTAAGTACAACTGAACGCTGCAGAAGATGTTCAGCTACCAAAATGTTACAATCAATTTTCATGAGATGAGAGGGTTGTTGTAAAACAAAAACACAGACAAACCCCAGACTGGACAACGGTATTATTCAGGTATTCACTTATAGCCATAGGCGCAAAGAGAACAAAACAGAGATGTTCGATATTGTAACTTCAGAATCAGTTTTCTAGGCTCTGGGAATGTTTCACAAGTATGAAACTTCCCTGGATTAAAAAATCATGAAAATATAAAATTACGTAGTTTGCAGTTTCAGCTGTCCTGTTTTAGACATTTCTCTTTTATAACAGTGTCTTCGGGAAAAAGGCTTTTTTGGCTGAAGCAGATTTATTTTCATTGCAATACCTCAAGTGGCCACTGGGTCATATTAACAGTGAGATTTACTGTCACCATACCCAGCTCTCTAAATACATCCATGAGCAGGGCATGTCAATTTCCCAGGGTCTTATAATCACCATTAGGTTGCCAGGTTAATTAGTATGCTTTAGAGGTGTTAGCATGGGCATATTTTTGAACTAAGGAGAGAGCAAGGCTGGTTCTCCTGCTTCCAGTCTTCATGCTCTAGCGTCATATTTAACGTTGCATTAGAGTCGACATCCAAGCTAGCAGTTGTTGGGTTGAACTTAGGCACAGCAGTGATTTGAGTCAATGTTAGCATGCTAGCAGGTTGACAATGACAATGTTAACGTGCTGATGCAAAACTGTATAATGTTTACCATGTTAAGCCTGTTAGTTTAGCATATTAGCATGCTAACAATTGCTCATCAGTACCAAACATGAATCACAGCTGATGCTGATGAGAATGTCATTAGCTTTGCGAGTATCTGGTCATAAACCACAATATTAGAGACTGGCCTTATGATGGCGCTATATCAAAAGTTATGGGATCATACAAGTTTTTACAGTTCATCCTGAGGGGAACATGAATGTCTTAAAGGTCATACGAGATTGGGAGCATTTCTATTGTCTCCACGTGACTTTCAAACATGGCGAAGGCTAAGCCGACGGTTTGCAGCTAACGGTGCTAACAACCATAACAGTGCAAACTACAGCAAAGACATTACTCCAATATGTCTTTACCTGCTGGTGGCATTAGATGGAAAGTCAGGGGATCACCAAAGTCTTTAAGATTCATCTGGGCACCATGCATGTCTGTGTGAAATGTCATGGCAATCTGTCCGACAGTTGTTGCGATACTTCACTTAAAGTTTGTAATAATGACAATGAATCTTGAGATATGATTTAATTTATTACATTTGCAGCTTTAACTGTGAACATTTAAGAACCCTGTACCCTGAACAGTATAAAACAGGTCCTTATAGTCTTCCCCTAGCAGCTTAACAACACATGCAGCCTTGCATCAGAATCCAGCAGAGTCTACTACATGGCACGAACAAATGAAACAAGAAGTGAGAGTATGCCGTCAAGTCACAGTAACCATAGGAACAAAGCAGTGACAGATACAGTACCACTCGTCACCACCCTCCTGTTTCTAGGCACGCAAACAAGCACAGGTAAACATACACTCACGATATTTTCTTTCTCATTTATTTCTTTCTCACAAATTGTGCTATTTCCTCTTATTCACACTGAGTGGGGTACAGGATGTGGTGCTTGAATGACAGTCGTGTCCTTTTCACATACAGCGTTCACTGTGAGCTGCCCTTGCGGGAACTCAGTGTTTTCACTAAGGATGAGTCACACTGAAGATTAGACCCCCCTAACCTTGTGCCCCCCCCCCCCCCCCCCCCCCCCCCCACTCTCTCTCCTCAAAATTAAAATGCTTGAATCCTTGCTTGACTCGTGCCGAGCAGAGTTATGAGATGTTAACACGCCCTCCAGCTGGTGTCAACGGCTGGTTTTATGTCTAAATGTGAACAATGAAGAACAGAAACATGTGACACACAAAAGAAACAATTACTGATGAAGGTTTCCACAGATGTGTGCATTGTGCAGCTCAACCGTGGCTGAAGACTTGAAAAGGGAACCTCAGAGTTTGAAGCTTAAGGAGCACTGACCAAGTTGCGGTATATGACAAATTGGGGGGAGAATGTGTTTGCATGGACGGATAACCTCAGATCATAGATATTGTGTATCAAAGATGTTTTGTGCGCCCGTTTAACTAAGCTGTCTCTTTTTAAAAAAGTTCTGCTTTGGCAAAATGGTTTACACTGTCTAATACTTAACATTTGGAGACAAATATCCCCATCAGGGTGTCCACCTCTTCCCACACACGCAGAATAAATCCTTCCCTGGTAGTTTTTTTTTTTTTTCTCCCGCGGCTGTCATTTCAACAGTATTGGCACACATCTAATTCCCCTGTGACCCATCATGACAGCACCAGACATGGTTGCCGGGTGATATGTGACCCAAAGCCTCTATGACAGTTTTCAGCCTGAATATCAATAGATCTAGTGATTTACCAGAAGAGACAGCTGTATCCATCCTCTGGACTGGTTTGGAATAAACCATAAAAGCGGACGCTCTGTGAAACAGGGATGAGAAACAAAGATTCACTGAGAAATATATAATCTATAATGATTTAAAATATTAAAAATACTTTCAGTTTGCATCTTCTGTAAATACCGTGCAGGCAAAGCTGCCTTGTGCTTATTTAATAGCCAAGCAGTTGTCTAAAAGAGTGCGAAAGGGATTCAGAGGCTCAATTATGGTACATTTTGTTGCAATCCAAAGTGGGCTGTGTTGTCCCCAGAGTGAATCCAAAACATGAAAACAACAGCAATATTATATTGTCTGCTGTTTGCCTTTCATTAGGTAACCATGATAGTTAGTGCTCGAGTATTTGCTTTTGTCACATCTATGAGGTCTCATCCATCCAAACATCTTCATTGTCTCATTGTAAAGATATGGGATGTACAAGGTTGCTATGGCGACCATTCTTCTTGGCAACACAGAGGTGCTCCGTAGTTTGATTGGCCACTACAACCCTGTGCCCAACGTAATGGATGTATGTGCCACAGGCCATTCAAGAGCCTTGCATACACCTAAATATTCAGGCCATAACAACTGATAAAATGTGGGGTGCTAACAAATATATAATGTTTATGCATGGTGGAAGTTGGCTGAATCCCCTTGCCAGCAGATTAAATATAATGAAACATAGAGTAGCCACTCGAAACACTGTCAAGTGTGCCTTTGTGATGTGTATCACTGGTGTGTGTTTATATATATATATATAAATATAAACCACTATATTAGGTTTAGTGTCTGCAGTGTGAGCTGCGTGCTGATCCATATCATTTATGAAATATGCATATGGATGATACAAAAGAGAGCACAATGGACTAAGAATGACTCATTCAAGTGTTCAAGCCATATTAACAGTTAGAGTTCCCGCACTTTGCTAGAGATCAGTTTTTCAGGGCATTTTCCGTTATGATCTAGCTGGGATCGCTCCATAAACGTATCTCTTTCTCCGTGTAGAAGTCTGATTTAAAAGAAGTGCAGATTTTGTCTGTAACTAACTAAATATCTATGAAGTCATATCTTACATGCTTAGAAGTTATGACAAATGAATCCTAGAATAATGCAAACACACACCTGGCACAACAAGCTAGCAAGCACGTCGACTTTAGCAACATGCTAACCAATGTAGCATTAATCGACTGTTTAAAACAAGTTGGGAAGAAAGACGCGTTATGTAAAGTCATCCAACTTGCATGTGCTACCATGTGACGTTCACAACATAACCGAGAGTTAACACTCTCGTCCATAAACTACCATTTGAACGTTAATATGATTCTGAACATAACTTAGCTCTTTCAGATGCCAATGTGTATGCGTTTTGGGGATCTCTGATAGATAGTTTCGTAGTTAATCTTCAGCTAAAAGAAAATAGGAGAATGCTGAAATATTTTTCCAGGACAACAGAAGATTTTCCAGGACATTTTCAATAACTGGAAAATTGATTATCATTAAAGGAAAATGGAGCGTTAATGAGACATCCGTTCTCACAAACCACCACTCTTCAAAAGCTTAATTTAGATCTGCAGTCAAATCACACGCAACGTCCTCCTAACAGAGCTCCTGATTAATGTCAGTTTCATTAGTGTTGCTAAGTGCCAGCAGTGTGTGTGGACCGGCCTGCTGACTCCTGTAAAACATCTATTTATTTTTTAAATTAGGAGATTACAGTTATCATAGCTCAGTCTTTAAAAATCAAACTCATAGGTGTCACCATAGTTGATTCCAATTAGTGTGCACACAATACATGCCTCACTTGGTGCTGCTTCTGTCCTTCAAACCCTGTCGTCTCGGCTTGAAAAACCGAAATAAATACCAGGTCGTCGGGTTGTTCATTTTGATAGCTGTGATAATTAATGAGAGTAAAAAAAACCAACAGGAGTGGGATGAGAGACGCGGAGAGCCGGGTTATGAAATCCAATGAAAGAGACAAACAGATCCAACACAAGACAAAACTCGGGTCTTGGCATGGAGACACTCAGCACATGATGGTTGCGACATCCTTTGCTCTCCCTCTGGGAAACTCTCAACATGCGCCTGTACTGCTCCATCCACGCTTCAAAGTCTTACTCGGACTGAAAAGCTGAAACTCAAAAGAAATGTTGGGTTGTGGCCCCTGTGTCAGCCCCATGCAGCGGGGGGCCCCCGGTCTACATGACGGAGCATGTGAAGCCACAGCACTCCTTCAGCAGGGTGAGGCCCGTCTTGGCGAAGGGAGCGGAGGCCTGCTGAGCCCTGGATGGCGCCCGTCTGGTTGGTACACCTGGAGCCCAGAGAAAATATAGTGTGAGGAAAAGATGAAATAGTCTTCTACTAACAAAAACAGCACAGATAGGTCTAGCGCTTCTAATCTATGCTGAGTCAGTCAGTGGACGCGTGAAGCTTCATCCTTCAAAGTCCTCAGGAGGGAAACACCTTGAACAAGCAAAACATTTTGGAACAAGGGAAATATTTGCCCTTGCTTATTTCACTCCTCAGTTCCCAAAAATGTACTTTTACTTGTTGATACTTTGATTGAGCGCAAAAGTTGCAGCTCTCCTCATGCTCAAATACCTTTCTTCTTCATATTTCTTGGGAATTTGGACTTCAGAAAATCTGCCATTTCTTTATCTTCTTCTTTCTCCCTGTAGAAATTGAGAAAGATTGATATAAAAAAAGAAAATGTAAAAACATGAATAGATAAAGCACACGGACTACGATGTAAAGTCTTCCCTCGTATTTCAGATCACAAAAGAGAAATGTATAGGAATCCCTTGTTACACAGATGTAAAAGTCAAGTTACACTTGCTGGCCATCTGTTCCACAAGTAGTGAATTAACATTTCAGAGAAGGTAAAGTGGAGAGATGAAACACTCTGTATAAGAAACCTAATATAGTTCTGGCTATTAGAGAAGATTGGATTTACTCTGAGAGGCTCCACTGATAAACTCAATAAAACTGGCAACCACTCTTTGTCCACACAGAGACTTTTCTATATTGGATAAACATACTCTGCATATTTGAGTATTTGGATGTTTGAAGTGTCTAGGTGATGTTCTATACTAGATGTATGAAGCAGATCTATATTGATACCCGGTGTGTTCTGTCCTGCTTTAAAAATACAAAGTACAACATAAAAACTGCAGATAGGATTGTCTTGTGAAGGACAGTCAGGGTAAAAAAAAAAAAAAAGATAAATAACAATAGAAAGATTTCTATATTTATCAGCATGGACAACATGGCTTTGAACGGGTTCACATCCTCTCCTCTCTGCGATGCATTACTCCACTGTTGGTCTCTTGCTTTCACCTTCCCAGCAGCCCCTCAGTGGTTTCACAGCGTGCTGTCAGCTGTAAGTGTAACCAGCGATGCCTTATACTGTCTGAGAATTAGGATTAAACCTAAACACATACTTGTTGTTAGGTTAAGGCAACTTGAATGGTTTAAATTTGTTACCAGCGCAGGACTTAAACAAATTGATTCCACATACAAATAAGCCCACAATACATAACATTTTCTGAAGATTTGACATATGTTTGACTCCTCTGCATGAAAAAAATATGACCTGCCTCTAAATATTATGTAAAGCGTCCTGTGGTGTTTTGTATAACATGTGTGGTGAAGGAGTGTCAGAATAGATCTGAAAGGTTTGGACAGGATTCAGACAGCTTCCCTTCATCTCCTGCAAATAACAGCCAGCAGCGGATGTAAGAGGCTTGGTGCACCTGAAAAATGCTGAAATAGAGGGTTTTTTCCCCTCCTCTGGCAGTACTCACTGACGCACGCTGACAGATCTTTAATTTAAATGGCTCTCTGCGGTGCACCCTCTCACAGCGCTGTGCCTGAGGAGATGCTCCAGTGTTTTAATAAAGCGGCTTTTTGTGAAGCGTGCATACAAATGACACCGAACTTGAGGTACAACTTCACCAGCATCGGCGGCTGCGAGCCCTCTCAGTCATTGTAAGCAGGTTAATGAACGGTGCTCATGAATTGGCGTTATCAAAGATCGGTGCTCCCCTGCATGAAAAAGTATGTGTCAAACTCGGGCAAAGAATTCCCTAATGCCTTTTCTGGGAGGCTGCACTATATGTGCACTGCATCTCTATCTGGTGTGCAGTATAGGATCCCTTTTTTCCCCATCTTGAATTGCTCATTCACAGCCTACCACAGGAGTCCTACACCAAGCTGTAATGAGACCATAGAGGCAGAAGCACACCTGAGTCGCTCAAACTCCACATCGTCCACCAGGAAATCTCTGGTCTCGACCAGCTTGTGGATCTGCTGCAGTAGTTCTTCTTCCTTCTGCCGGTCCTCGTTGGACTTGTCATTATCTGCAGCACAAGACATCTGAGTCATCTGGTGGTTGTCACAGATTACCTATACTCTACTGCAAATACAATGAGGAATTAAAGAAACACTTCATTGAATTAATAATTGAATAGGGAGTCAATTAAAGGAATGGTTTGATCATTTGGGAAATACAATCATTATATTTCTTGGTGGGAGTTAGATGAGAAGATCGATGCCACTCTACTGCTCCGCTGTGCATTAAAAATGAGGCTGGAGCCAAGTCAATTTGATTTATACAGCCCAATATCACAAAAATATCACAAATATTCCTCAAGGGTCTTTACAATCCGTAGAGCATACAACACCCTTGATTCGCATAAGGAAAAGCTCTCCCTCCCCTTAAAAAAAAAAAAAAAAAGCAGCAAGCAGGGGAAAACAGCTGGCCTGGCTCTGTCCAAAGTGAGAAAAAGAATATGCACACCATCACCTCTAAAACGGGCAACTGTTGTATCTTACTACTTTAACAGGGATGTAAAAGCAACACACTGCACAAAAGAAAGGATAATCTGTTGCTTCTGGTTGTTTTTTTTTACACGTCTGATTTTACGTTTCTGTTAAGGAAAGCAAACAAGATATAAAATGTAATTAGTGAGCTTTAGAGATGCTGGTAGGCAGATTTATTTTTTGTTTCACTTTGGAGAATTCCAGGCTAGTTGTTTCCAGTCTTTGTGCTAAGCTACGACAGCGTAAAGCTAACTGCCTGCTGGCTCTAGCTTCATATTTAGCGTGGCATCAATTTTCTCAACTAATTCTTGGCAAGAAAGCAGATATATTTTCCCTTTAATTTGCTCTGCCGGTTTGTGTCCTTCATCAACAACTGTCAATACCCCGAGGACTCCTACCTGGTATGGACACTAATTTCTGCAGCTCCTTCTTCAGACGAGTGATCTCCTTGCACAGCTGAATGTCATCCATCCTTCGCAGGCATGATGGAACAAAAGAAACACTCAATCACTCGTGTGTACGTACCGCACATGCTGCAAATCAGTGCACGCTCAACTTTAAAAGGGTGGGGATGAGTGGAATCTGGACTCTACGGTAAGGGCAAGATGAAATTCAAACAGTGATAGCTTCATATTGATCTTATATGTTCACACACAGGAGATGAAACAATCTTTTCTGAGGAGAAAATCCCTGCGGCGTCTCGGAGCCAGATAGCTTTCACTCATTCTGACAATGGCCCCTCCAACTCAGTGGACCATCAACTGACTGAGGCGGGGGCTGGAGGACCCTCCTTCCTCTTTCTCCTCTGACAGAATTAGAGGCCCTCACGTCACCCCAGCTTCGCGGCTACGGAGTCTCTTTTAGAAGCACAGCACTCGCAGGGTCAGACGAGCACTCGCACTCGCACATTGCACACATTCATCAACCCCCAACCGTGCCTCATCTACCTGTCATGTAAGATGCTCTGCACAGACGGTGGAGTAATGGCCACGAGGCCTGGAATACTAATGACAGGCTTTACTTAACGTGCCAGAGGAAACAACAAGTTGTAGTTTGTTTGTTTACTGTGGGGAAATAAGGTGCTTCAAATAGTGACTCTCCATCTCCGTCCACTTCCTCTCCTCCACCTCCTCCTCCTCCTCCTCCTCCTCCTCCAGTCTCTCATTCTCCCATTTTATCAGCTTGTTTCTCACTTGCTACCCCACACACGCCACTCCCCCCCCCCCTGTCTGAGCGGCGTTACTGCCTATCTTTCAGAGGAGTGGATGAATAAATATCCATACATTAGCCTGCTTAGCGGCAGCAAAGGTAGAGCCATTGAAATTGTAATGGGGGCCAGCTCGGGGTGTGATGGAGAGGAATGAGGAGGGAGAATAGAGTGTTTCTGATACCAAGGCGTGCTCCTAAATGGAAGCGTGATTTGAACTGCTTTTTGGTGGGAAAAGCCTGGAGGTGGATGCAATTCTCCTCTGAGGCGCTAGCTTGTTCACGACACTGGCGTGTGAACTTTAGTGAGTGATTAATTAACTGAATCGTTCGTTTGTTTCCGGTTTCACACAGTAGCTACATGTGTGGTCCCACACGCCTGATGCATCTAAACAATTTACAAATATTTGACCTTTAATTATGCCATTCAGCAAATTGCCTTCTCAGAGATGGATGTCAATATGTTAGTCCAACACTAATGTTAGCATTGAGCTCAAAGCACAGCTTTGGTACGGCTTGAACTGGTAGAAAGCTGTGCCAGGATAATGTAGAGCTGAGCCTGAGGGGTCCTAAACAACCCCATCGCCAAATGAATGATTATTATTAAGGTGTGGTTAGTTAAGGTTATGGAAGGATCATGATTATTAGACAAGTATGTGAAGGGGTGCAAGTGAAAGTCAGCCACACATGTACACCCTACTTTCTTGCAACTCAGACCTGCATTAAACATAATAATGCTTTCACCATTCTACTGTAAAATCCGGACTCTGGTTTGCCATTATTGAACCTGTTTCGTCTCCAGTAATCACACCGGCTGCAGGTGGCAGCCACGACACCACCAAATAAAAAAGCAAGGTACTGATGAGCCACTCACATGTATCTGAGCTCTGACTCCCTCCGGACCAGGACGTCCCTGATCCGGTCAATCTTGAAAAGCTCCCCCTCGATGTCGTCCGTGGTGATGGTGGAGTCCGCCATGGACACCACGTCGTCCTCTGAGGGAGAGAGACAGAGAAAGAGGATGACAGCGTTTAGTCTTGCCGAAAGTTGCGAGAGCCTCGGACAAATTTGCAACATGTCCGATGCTAAGACATTAAAGTGCATGTTGATTCTTTTCTTTATTAAAAGGGAGGTTACAGTGACAAATACTATGCAGAGATAGGTGGACACATACACGCTGAAATTATCCAAGTTCCGATAACAAATTTGGCACCGCAGGACAACAACTGCACATGAATATTAATTTTAAACTGAATAAACAGATGCAGCAGATGTACTCTGAAATTGATGCTTGATGAAGAGCAGAGCATCAGAGTCAAATTACCATGTGTTAGTGGTTGGCACGGCTGGCATGCCTCTCAGTCTCTCTCTCTCTCTCTTTCACACACACGCGCACACACACTAATTAACTGTAGAAACCCAGGGTGGTGGGTCAGCACAGGAAATAAGCCTCCTCCTCCTCCAGGACACACACACTGCAGTCCTGGCTGCCTTTGCCTGCTGTAGAGAGATACGCAAATATGTGCTGCAATCCATTGTACAAAAAACCACCCCCCCCCCAATACAGAAAAGCGTAATGAAACGGTTCTTCAAGATGTAATTCCAAGTTGTATCGGGCAAGATTTATCTTCTTCTGTGGCTGGGCATCTTCATGATATACACAGCATGGGCTTGGCAGGTGCATTAAACATCTTAATTAAGAATAAATGTATTGAAGCTAATAGCTGTTTCAAGCAGACTGAAAAGTCATTAAAGCTTTTTAAATAATGATATACTGCACAGAGGATGCCTTGATGGTTTGATGTCAAACACAATGCTGTGGTTCAACGTGTCACTCCACACACCACTCTCTGATTATCCTTTTAACTGTATCCTTTCAAATAAAACAGATGTTTCATCATGAAATTTCAATGAAAACAAAGCAATCTAAAATAAAGCAAATTAATTCAAAAATGTACAGTGTCAGCTGAACATATCTAAGCCACCGTTTACTATAATGTGTGGGCTCGCTCTAAACAGCTTTGTAATACTTCTTAATGAATCAGACCAGAGGTCCCTGGAAACGTTCGCGTGGCATTAACGGACATCAAAGTGTTTCATACAGTGTAGCTTCCATACACGCAGCAGCAGCAGCAGCAGCTGCACTAGAATTAAGTCCACCAGCATATCAAACATGTAACTGCAACACCAACAACAAATTGAATTTACCCTGAGATCCAAGTATGGTTGACCTTCTTGAAGGTAGACGTAGTGGCAGTCGCGACTTTAATGTTGAAGAAAATCACCGATTCCTGCTCTTGAATTGTTCCAATTAGCACTGTGGCGGCCCTGGATAACTGTCACCTCCCTGTAGAGAGCTGCACAACATGGGGGCCAAGACGAACATAATCAGGGTGATACCAATACCACCGCTGACAGACAGCCCCTGACTCCTCCTGGGGCCCTTAAATCCTTTTTATATACACACACACACACACACACACACCATTACTAAGTAGAGCTCTAGGAATATTTCTATTCGAGTCACATTTAGCCTTGGGGAAGGCAGCTCTCACTGGGTTCAAAGCATGGAAGAAAGTGGATCATAATAACTCAGGCTGGGTTTGTATGACTTCAGGTTAAGAGTAAAAGCACCATGGAAAGCATTAACCACGCTTGCTGATAATCGCCCGTTTACATGGACTCGTATCCCTGCTGGCATTAAAGCTTTGTTTGGGGGCACGCAACTGCAGTCTGCTTTGTGTGACAGACGAAAAAAAAAGGGTTCCTGAAGTACGGACACACATCTTCACACAAACACTCTGTACTCGGTTACTATGACACATCTGGCTGACGTCAGCGTGGCGTCAACACAACCTTGCCTTCTCAGTGGAGGAAGCACCGAGTGAAGTGTTGCAGCAGGTTTTGAACTGTGAATGAGATTAAAACTGTAATAAGACATACGTGGAAGTATCTACACACCTTCTCGTATGTGTCGTTATGTTATTTACAGTTAATTAGAATGCATTGCTTCATAAAGTAGCAATCTAATTTATGAGGATATTATGTGAAAATGTGTTTCTCGCTAAAAGATAAGAAAACTAAAATTTGATTCACTTTGTATTAGAGAAACAAAATATAGATACTTTCCACTGCTGCTTTTTTTTGGTGTCATAATTTGGCGCTTTGCCAAAAGGCAATTCACCGTAGCTTAGCATAAAGAAGAAAATGCTCCAAAAGTTCCCCCCTTGGGTGCCTTGAAATGGAGAAAACCCGATGAAGTGCCCATTAAGGAGTCCTTCAAGTACATTAAATGGGATGAAGTGCCCTCTAAGGTTCCCTTCCGGTAGAGAAAATATGATGAAGTGCATTCTAGGTTGTGCCCGTCCAGTAAAGAAAGCCTGGTGAAGTACCCTCTAGAGTTCCCTTAGTGGAGAAAATGTGATGAAGTGCCTTAGGGTGCCCTTCCACTCCAGAAAGCCTCATGAAGTGCCTTCTAGGGGGTCCTTCAAGTACAATAAATGTGATGAGGTGCCCTCTAAGGTTCCTTCCAGTAGAGAAAAAGTGATGACGTACCCTCCAGGGTGGCCTTAAAATTAAGGCAATGAAGCAAAAAGGCTATTTCCCGAAAACTCAAACTAACCATATTAATCACGATGCTGTTGTTACTGTTGGTCATATTGTATTTCCAATCGTTCCTTTAGCACTTACCAAAAATCGGAAGACAGTAAGCTGCTTACTGAGACGAATGAACTTGACAAAAGATATAGCAAAATGGAAGTTTTTTCCAAAGCATATACATATTCTTACCTGTCAAGCACAGGTGTGACAAATAAAATAATTGCTGCATTGCCTTCATTAATTAAAGCCGTTAGTTCCACCTGTGCTTTTCTGCTGTGACAAGTCAGTAAGACAAGTAAATTGTCCGATGCAGGACATTGTCACAGAGGCTTTAGCCGTCACAGCGGAGGCACGCGGGTTTGTCATAATACATGTCCGAAATGCAGGAGAGTGTGCGCATTTCACGAGCACATACAGTAATTGGTCATTGGCATGCAGTTCACTTTGTGCGTGTGCGTACATGAGAGTGAGAAACGGAGACACACACTTCTTTGTATTCTCATCTGACATTGAACACTGTATTCACGCTGCACACTCTGTACATTATAGATGATGCGACTCAGGAATTGCGAACAGAGACGCAATATCGCACTGCCAAACAAGACATAGAAGCCTCACTGACTGTGATACATGTGAAAAATGTGCCACATGATGTCATAAGCGTTGTTCAGTACATTCTTACGTCGTTAGAGACAACATGTTCTGCTGCAGAGGCTCTCTACAGGTTATTCTGCCACTGAGCAGGTATGACTCATCCCTAGACCTCCTTTGCACTTTTATCACTGCCTCTCTCACAGTTCTCGTGTCCCTTTGCGTCTCCTCATTTCACCCAATACCTCTCGAAACCCTGCACCCTCTCTTTATCCAAACCCCTGAAGATGTGAATCATGAGCTCAGTTTACAGGCTTTGCTCCAACTCCAACCGTCTTTTCTTTTTTTTCACTATTTCGCTATTTACACTGCCACAAATTGCTTTACACCTAACACCCTACTGACAGACAGATCAGCCAGATTAGAGACAAAGAGGCAACAGTGGAGGAAAGAGGAGGAGGGCTGATGAGGACGTAGTGGACCAGAGGTGTGGGGGGGGGGGGGCGAACCTCCCGACTTACATTTATGAATGGTGCGTCAGTATGACCAAAAAACCCTGACAACATGATGCATGAGCATCATGAATGTAAATAATATATATATATATATATAATATATATATAAATCAGCGATGTAGCGGAATAGAACTGAAACCAAAAGACATTGTCTGATTCCAGCCTTCCTTGTGGAGATTTCTTTGGGGTTTTGGACTTTTGGTCGAACTTCATTTACCAAGCAAATCATTTAGAAAATGATGCCTTATCAACAATCAAACCACATATTAGCTGCAGGCTTTTGAGAAAACATGAATACTGTGACACTGCGATAACAAGTTTCAGTGACGTCTGACCTTATAGTCTATTGAACGTCATTATTCATCATCTGAGGGTGCAGGTTCCCGAGTAATGGGCCCTCACTTTTCTCTTACACAAATAAGAACACACACACACACACACACACACACACACACACACACACACACACACACACACACACACACACACACACACACACACACACACACACACACACACACACACACCACACACTAGAAGCATAAACACCTGTGGATTCTTGACATTTACAAAGCTGCTGCCTGTACTGCAACTAGAGAACTACATTGATCCGTTCCATCAACTACAAAAATAACCCAGATATAAAAGACAAAAAAAAACTGTAGTAATCCCTCTAGTGGGAAAAGATAGAACACAAACCTATAAAGCTTTACGGGAATATTGTGGCGATGCTATGGAATATACTATATAATAAACAGTGTAGGAACAGATTGAGATCACTATAATGAATTCACTGTAACTCCCAGTGTGTGTGTGTGTGTGTGTGTGTGTGTGTGTGTGTGTGTGTGTGTGTGTGTGTGTCTGTGTGTGTGTGTGTGTGTGTGTGTGTGTGTGTGTGTGTGTGTGTGTGTGTGTGTGTGTGTGTGTGTGTGTGTGTGTGTGTGTGTGTGTGTGTGTGTGTTTTCGTATATTATTAATATATATATATTAATATATATATATATGTATATATCCATACATGTATTCCTATGTGTGTGTATACCTGGTTTGTTGCTGTCTCTGCTCCATTCAGTGCGCTCCAGTGAACCGTACTGATAAGAAGATCCCTGCTTCTTCTCCATCGGTCCTGCAGCTTCTCCTTTTCTTCTCCTCCGTTCTCTCTACGCTTCCAGTTGCAGAGCGTCACCGGGAAACGGCGATGGGGAAACTACAGGGGAGGGTCTTGTGGTCGCGGTTCGTTGCTGCGATTCATTGAGTCAGACACCAACTTGTGGAGGCGGAAAACGCGCGAGATGCTCCAGCGGTCGCTCACCAGCTGTTGGCAGGTGTCGGTCGGTGTGCGTGAAACACACGGGACCGTCCCCATGTTAACCTGTGCTCAAAGCTGGGTAGATAGTAGCTCAATAGCACCATCTGGTGGCCGCTGGACGCACCCACAGCGTGGGAAAGTTCGCTCCACAGCTCGTCAAAACTATTCAGATCCACTTCCTCTTTTCAATCAGTTCAAAGTCGCTGTTTATTCAAACAAAAGCTACTGAGATTTACCACATTTATTATAAAACACAAACACTGTTTTACAAAACAAAAGCATGTATTTACACAATTACATTTTGATTTTAATGGCGTCCTCATTATATATGGATGATTAGATGAAGCATAATGTGCAAAATGTATCATGAATTTCAAACTCATCATTTTTACCCTACCAAGCTAGCACACACACACACACACACCAACATGATTTTATGTTGTGCAATACATCACATCCAGTTCATGAGGCGGTTGACCTTTACTGCCTGAGATCCTACCCGAGGGAGGGGGGGGGGGGACATCATAAATAAGCTTGTTAGCCATTCTTGGCTATGCAATCTAATAACTCTGTGGCAAAAGCAATATCTTTATCTTTTTCATATTTACGTAATGACGTAATAACGCATGTAGTCATATTACATGCTTTACACACTTTTGGTTCACAAATAATAGAAAAATTTGTGCAAATACATTCAGTTTAGGACATTTATGTGTCATCGAACAAAACAGATCAGAGGTGATTCTCCCACCTCAAGGCTGATGATGCATTTGAGATAATTACTGGCATGTGCGCAAGTTTAGCTCTTTGTCTTGTATAATAATCAAGCATGGAACACAGAATCCTGCACGTCTGGCCAGTAGACAGTGACTCTCGAGACTAACAAGCTACTTTATGCACATCGGACTTCATAGTGTGGTTCTAGAAGCTTTCCAGAACGTTTCCAAACAACTTGCACCTTCATGACATGCTTGCATTATGCAACAGGTACGGGAATGGCAAGTGTATTTTTGAGGGATTCAGCAAAGACGAAGGCGACAGTTAACGGTCAGCTGTCATCGTACCAGTCCATCATCAATCGGAGCGTTTTAGTCGCTGACAGACCAGGCTGGTCTGCATTCCTTTGTGTGTACTGTGTGTGTGTGTGTGTGTGTGTGTGTGTGTGTGTGTGTGAGAAGAAGGCAGTAAAAGGTAGTGTGTCTAGGAAGTAGAGTCACTGTTACCGTCAGCCCTTAAAATCTGCCTCACCACATGGTGACTTTGAGAAAACCAGATTTTCTGGTTGTCTGCTGAGTTTTTTGGGATGTCACGTGATTAGTGATCCAATTATCTTAAATTAATACCTTTGCTTACTTATTTCCCCCTGCCGGTCTCTCTAGTGTTACAGGCAGTATAATTCTTTGGCAATCCAATCTGCATAGATTTACTGAAAATATGTACAGTAGTAGAATCACTGTTAGGAAATCGACAATAACCCTGCTGTGTAACACAACTTTGTTGCCGTTACAGTAAAAAGACTTATCCCATCAACTGCAAGAGGTGACACTAGTACTGTATGTGTTGCTTTGACTTATAGTCTTTTTCCATACATGCCAGTCAAACCCAACTGACAGAACTCATTCGTTTTGTTTTCAGGAGCAGCTCAGTGTGACTCAAGGGTGATTCCTTTTGTCTCTTCGTGTGCCAGACTGGACTTACAGCCGTTCCCGCGGTCAAAGCACAGCGCCGATGGTGTTAATTCTCAAGTTTCGTCAGCGGGGTTTACTCCACCACGTCAGGTGATGATGCCGGCAAATGTGTTGATCGGTAGAGGGAGGCCTTTGTTCATGTATTTGCTCAGTCCCGCCTCTTTGACCTCTCCCAACTTGAATTTGGACCTGATGGTTTTCTGGACGCAGTATCCGGGATCAAGACACGGGGAGATCTCGACGCTGCAACACAAACACATTGAAAATGGAGACATCAGTTCAGGGTGCACAGAAACTGGGTCCACGAAACAAGGGGAGCAAATCAAGGTGTGGAACAAATTAGACCCTGAGAGAGCAATTTCATATACAAAACTTTAAAAGAAGAAGAGAAGAAGAGATCTCTTTGTTCTGCTAGTGCTTTGTTAGCAATGTCGGCTATCAATAATCTAACCTATGAAACACCAAACCTTTATATGACCTTTACTCAGTGGTGAAAGAATGAAGGCTGGACTCTCTTACCTCTGCACATCTCTGTAGCTCCTGCGACTGTCTCTGTCCAGTGTAACAGTGAAAGATCGACTCTCCAAAGTGCGAATCTTAATGTTGCTGGACCGAATCTTTGACTCCTGGGAATTTCAAAATAAAAGGATGAAAGGATGAATTTATTGTTGAATTGATTGATTTACATTCTATGCGTTGTTTGAACATAAATGTGAGGATTATCCACTGCAGATGTTTGAGCCCAGCACTAGACTCACCACAACGTTGTTTTTGTTTTTTGTTGGAGGTTCATTCAGTGTCATGGTCAAACAGTTCAGATCTATGAAACGAAGGCAGAGAAAAATAGGGAGCATAAGAATGAGACAAAGTCATGAAATATACATATATATATAAAAAAAGTATTGAATACTGAATGTGTTAGAGATAATACTGAACCTTCTGCCTCATTGGAGGGAATAGCAGTGATCTGAGCGCCTGTCGTCCTGACTGACTTTCCTCTGTCAACGTCTCGGCCACTTAATGTCACCTACACACACACAAACAAAGCATGCGAGTGTCAAGCCTTTTGCATTCACACAAACAACACGGTACACAACACAATCTTCGTGAGCAATCATTTCGGTAATTGATGAGGCATGTGGCTACATCGCCAGTAATCTAATAAGGAAACCAGAATATTGTGATTGAATGAACAAAACTAACAGTTGTCTAAGACTTCGCTCTAAGATTGCAGGCGTGCAGCTGAGCAATCAGCCGTGTGTGTAGTTCAGTTAGCTGTTAGCCAAACACTCTATCCAAAACAATAAAAAGTGGGCAAACAGTTTTCCACATACAGATACAGTCTATAGTTTTCCCCCCACTGTGTCTCGTAGTGCAGTGAGTGAGGAGTCAGCAGGCAGTCAGTGGCAATAAAAGGTTTTGAGAAAGTGTGAGTCACCCCAACCACAAGATGTCTTTCAGCACGCAGCCATGACTGGCCACCCAAAACATTATGCAGTTTGTTGCAGCAGAATGGGAGACTAGCCGTGGACAGACACACGGGTGCACACTCACTCACAAACCTCACAACTTACCTTTCTGTAATTCAATGAGACCATAGCCCCGCACGCCTCCCCCGAGCTCTTCTTCTGTTTATCTGTTTGAGAGACCGGCATGTTGTTGAACTTGGTTGTGTACAGATGTAGAGAGGCCGGTTTGTACAAATATCAAAGACAACATTGGGAAAATAATTGTCCATGTATACCCAATTCACCTCTAATTGACGCTGAGATCTGTCTGAACTCAGGAAACTCCACTTCTAGATGGGTGAGAAACACATCTTCCACGGGATCCTTTGTCATGCTGGTGAACGTGATCTAATAGAAAACAAACAACTCTTTACAAAAGAAATGAAAGACATTTGAAAAATGCAAATCATTATGTGTTAAAACCTTTTGGAATGAAGCTGCTTCAGATTGGAGAGCACACTGTGCTTTTAACCATCACACACACAAATAAATGACACATAAAATGTATCATATACTACCTTAACAAAGTAGATGGTGAAGTAGACCGGCTGCTGGCCGGTCCGGACGTAGTAGGAGATTACGTCAGACACAAAGGGCTCTTTTGACTTCCCTGGGTTCGTCTGTTGCTGGAGAAGACAAAAGTCATCAAAAAATGAATCTTCCTGTCTGCGTGATGTTGTAACCACAACTTCATTTTGGTCACATCAAGTGAATATAATGAGTCACCAAAAGGTCAACTGCTCGCCAGGTAAGACAGCAGCGCTTGGTAATTTCAATGAAACAATAAAGTAAGAAAAAAGTGACTTAAAGTGTTTAAATTTGAACTTTAGTTCATCATTGATGTACCGCATGACTTTAACACACCTCAACCATTCAAGAATGGAGAATTTTCAATTTTTTTCAGTAACTTGAAAAGTTCTGGGAAAGAGGGGTGGATACAGGAATTCGAGGAAAACATTTTTTTGGAGTTGGGTGAATGTAAAAATATGTTTTGCTATTGATGATCGGCTGAGTAAATTGCTGGTTGTTGTTTTGGTTTTTTTAATTCCAAATTTTATACAGCAAATTTATTTTATTTTATTTTACCTGCCAAGACGAGTTGAACCAGAACATTTTCACATCTTCCTCTGTGAATTATTGTTGTTGATCGAACAGTGGGAAGGTTAACCAAGAGGGTTTTGGTGAGCTATATTTAGTTTCTGTCTGAGTTTCAATGACGTGTGTTTTTACAATGGCTTAACAAGACAATTAAACCTGGTTTAGTTCGGTCAAAGAGAGAAACTTTAATTGAGGAGCTGCAACGTAGACAAACCTGAGCGAATATATCGCATTTTCCAAATCCCATTTAATGTAGTTGAGTATAACATAGGAAGCATTAAGCCAGAGAGCACACAACACTAGAACAAAACAAGCTTTTCCATCATTATCATAACGAGAAGTCATCTCAAGCAATGAATCTCTTAATTCTTAAACCATTTTTACATTATTGCATTTATCACTGTAGCTGTGTTTCAATTAGATCGAAATATTTATTTTTTGCTCGGCATAAAAGATGTTATGCAGCTTCCTGTGTTTCAACTTGGGCAGAAAACAGTTGCCACTTTGCCTACATCGGAGCTGTACGTCATTCAGACTAGACAAGCTACAACACAGTGGGAGGAGAAAATGTGCAAGTATCCAAACTAAAGAGAACTCTTCTCTCTCACAAGTCCCTCAAACACAAACAAAGGATTTAACCAACATAGGCCAGCTGTGAAAAAAGTGTATTGTACCATCTTTGCCAGTTTGGGGATCGTGCAGCCTAAACTCTTGATGTTAGAGTTGTACCACGGATCCACCATGCTCAAGTAGGAACCAAGAGTGCAGGGATTCTCCTTGGATTGATGGAGGTTTTCCTAGAACAGAAGGAACATGAAAGTAGAATATAATAAAAATGCATCAAATTAACAGCAGTGAGGGAACGCGATGAGCCTGGAAGTGTTCCTACTCTAGCTACTGCATGTTTTCACTTCTTCTAGTTCTTCTTCGCTAAATTTGTGACGGTCAATTTTGCATGGGAAAAAGTTCTCCGCCTCGAAAGGGCAGTTGGGGCAAACTGCTCAAGGTCTATTTAAATGGAGGTTCTTGGTGGAGAAAAGACACAACAGCTTACATTCATTTTAAAGTAATCTCAATGACTGAATTAGAAAAGATAAAAATACAAAAATGAAAACTAAACACCGATTGTTAGAAATTATAAACGAATTACAAGTTACACTGAAAGAGGCAGCCAAGCCAATGTAAATTCAATGTTTTGGAATCTCGTCACTTCATTACTGAGCATTTTCCACTTCACTATAAACACACAGTTACAGTGTAATTGGGCATTTTGAAAAACGGATCTTCTGCTATCTCTAGAGGTGTGCTGACTCTCACGCAACAACAGACCGATGGTGTGTTGACAAGAGGAAGTGGCCTTACCTTGATAGAGGAGACGGGAGCTGTTGCCCCGCAAACAGGGATGTAGTAAAACTGGAGGTTTACTTTCATTGTAAGAAAAAGCCTCCGCGCTTCCCTTTTCCTGCAAAGACAAGCAAAAATTTGTGAGAAGCACTAAAATGTGTTCACGCATCGCTGAGCGGCAAAGCGGTTCCGAGTTTCCACGTATATGTCGTTAGCAATAGAAGAAGTACGGTTCAGCTTCCCAAAGCTGACGTGGAGAGAATGTAAAGTAGTGATTCATTAGTCCTCCGGTTCAGATCCCATTGTTTTGTTAGCGCTTCAAGGTAATTAGAGTAATTTAGGATTAGATGTCAACAGGCCACATGTAGCTTCCTATTACTGTGACAAAACATATTTCCACCATACATTTACAGTCAGGCATCATTATTACATACAGTGTCCTATCAAAACAAAATATTATCTATAATCTAATTCTCAGATACAGCATATACTTTTCTTGCACCAAAGAGGGGTATTTTTTTTTTTCAACCGTCTTGTTTAAACAGTTTAAAGGAAAATATTTTCCTCTCATTGTTATTATGGGCGTTGCTCAAAAATCTCTGTCATCTATTTAAGAGGGGGACCCAGAGTATTTTGTTAGAATAAAGTTTCCATCTTTGTACTGTTCATTCAGGGCTCGACAGTAAGGGATGCCGGGTTGCCATCGCAACCATTTTGAAAAATTTGCAACCACTTCTTGGTCTGTGATTGCCATCAGTGACAACCACTTTTGACACATAAAAATAAGGACAGCAAACAACCAAACGTGCACCCCAAAAGAGATATTGTTGAATTAGTGATATTTAAATATTGCTGTTACAGTCTACAGTTGGTGCGTTTACTCGTGTGCACACAGGCATCTGTTTTTTTTCGAGACAATGTCGGAGCAACTGAAGTCATGTGACTAATCAACATCACAAACGAACGTGGAAATTGATTCCACTGAAGAAAGAACCAGATGAACCTGAACCAAAAATAAAAAGGAAATTTGTGAAGCCTTGGGAAGCGAAGCATCCCGGCATCGTGGAGCTGGACGGGAAAATGATACTGCAGAGCATGTTAAAACATACACATGACATGTATTCATGTCACATTTTCATTATCGAGCTGACGCATCACTGCATAGTTTGATATGTACTGACAATATGAGGGGACTAAACCACATTTTCAGTTTCGGCAAACAAAAGCTGAAAACTCGCCAGCCTTGCTACAGGACTACAGTACAGTGTAATAAAGTTATATAAAACTTAAATATATATATTGTATCAGCACAGTCACACAAACATCCAGCTGCTTCGTCCTCTTGTGATATGATGAGTCTCTCACCTGAAGAAGTAGTAGGCCTTGGCCAGGCGACCCAGTACCCTGTCGTCTCCCATGGCGACTATCCTGGCAGTAAAGTGTCTCTGCTGCTTGGAGAAGGAGTTCTGCATCGCGCAGCTTCCTGCCCGCCTCTGCAGAGTCGGCCCTCGTTGTCTTCCTTCCCTCCCTCCTCCTCCTCCTCCTCCTCCTCCTCCTCCTCCGCCGAGGCTTCCGTGTTCCTCCAGGGTGTCCTGCATCAGCACCATGCCGTCCTTCACCGATGGTTTCATCTTGATGCCTCCACGCCGTGACAGCCTGCCCGACTCTTGCTCACTGGGAAAACGGAGAAGGTTTTTTTTACTGCTATAGTCAAAGTCTTAATCATTTCAAAATGAACGCACAGCGGATCCCATGATGAGCGTCTCGGACGTTCATCAAGTTCAGCAAAAGACTCTTAAATCTTTGCGCAAGAAATCAAGTGACCTGCAGTAAATGATCTTGGTGAAGATTACCTACTTTATTGCAACTTAGTGTCTTCAAGATGATTTATCTGGAAAACAATGGCTCTAAAAACCTAAAAACCCAAAGTAGGCTTTGGAAACATTTTAATTTCCGCAAATTAAGTAAAATACACGAAACCGGCAGTGGGCATGATCTATCTTAATGTAAACTAGGTACTTGATTTACCTTTTGCATTGTTCCCATGTTGCACTCAGGCCGGCAGAGTCCAGAGATGACGATGGGGGGAGATCGGCGCCGGGGGGCAGGTCTCTTTCGATGCCGCTGTCGTTGGACAAGACGGAGAAGCGAGTCATGTCGGGCGGCATCAGGTCGCCGGGCGACTCACCCAGCTCAGCGTCCTCCTGGTCCTGGCTGAGGGAGAACTGCTCCGACATGGAGCTGGATCGGAACCACTTGGCCAGCACTCGCCCTGTCGACATATCAACATTCATCATGTTACGTGTAATTCAGAGGTCCGCACTCACGTGGAGCAAGACGGCACAAACCACAGCACGGAATAAGTCCCTTCAATAACTGTCTCAGGTCTGCCCTAAGGCCCCCCCGAGGAGGCGCCCAACAATCTACATCAGATATTCTCACACTGTGACAGAGTGCTATAATTAGCTTTTTATTGATGTTCGCACTTTTGATCTGACTCAAACTTCTACTTTAGTCATTTGCGACATATTTCACAATGACTTTCAAAAGCTCTGTGACGCCACACTGAATTGAATTTGTGCTAATCGTCTAAAGAGGCTGCTGCTGGTGAATAAACGTTCATTATTAAGGGATTTCTACCTGTATGATTTGCCTTTTTTTTTTCTTTTACTTCTGGTTCTCTTTATCCAGTTCAGTTTTCAGTAGATAATTCCAGTTTCAGCCTAATTTGGTTCAGCTGACTGGAAGTAACAACTTCCTCTAGACCCCCCCAAGGTTCCAGATCCACTCACAGATATCCAGATCCTCCGTCCACATGTGGAAGCTCATCTCTGGGTTCGGAGGAGGGCAGTCGCACAGTCGTCCACCGGACAATGGCTCTGCAATACACACACACACACGAGTGGAGGAAGAGACCAAAACTGTCACAATGACACTCAAAACAAAACACCTCCCCAACCCCCATAACGTCCTGTCTGTGAACACTGCTGTCCATCCCTCCACCTCCCAGCTGGGATGAAGGGGGAGCAGGTTCATCGGATGGGTCGCTGACATGATAAGAGTGGATGTCACGGAAAAAGATATCCGGAATATTAAAAATAAAATACAGACAACTGACTCGACTGATTTGGCCGTGGAGGAAGCCGCTAAATAGAGAGGCATGGTCACACGTTTGATCTCAGGAACAGCCGGTGTGACAAGACCTCTGGGACACAGAAAACATGTCACTTACAATGTGTGCTTGAACAGAACCCTGTGCTGGCTTACAGTGTAGTAGTTTGTACTGGACTTGTTCAATACTGGTCAAATATCTCAAACTAAAAAGGCCGAAACCTCCTGAAAAATTGTGTTGGTAATTATAAGAATTATAAAATGAAATAAAATAACATAAATATGTTGTTGGTAGACATCTGAAGGAGAGGAAGGAGATTTTATTCCATTAATCATCCTCAGTATATCTGACTGGGATTCCAGATAAAAGGAATAAAACGTCTGATACACCTCACTGTGTGGCATACAGAGATGGCAGGATTTGGGCTCTCATGCTGGAAACTTTATCTACAAAAAAAAAAAGGACAGAAATGTCTCACATCTCTCAATAGAAGAGATTTCATTGGAATCGGGAGGGCAGCGGATAAGAGACTTAATGGTCCTAAAGAGCAACTTGTGGTTGTGAGAATTTGCAGCAATAAAAATGTGATATATAACCAAAAGTGACGGCGGTTCGTGTGGTTTCTTATCCTTCGTTGATGTTTGGCCACACCAATAAGTTGTGTTTATGCCTCAGACAGAGCAGCTGTGCCTCCGAGAAGCTCTGCCCTGCACGGCTTTAGCTGCGTTTCCTTTTTCCAGAGAGCTCCTTACCTGAGTCCGCGTCCGTGACGATCACGCTGTACAGCCGCTGAAGACGGCTCCTCAGCGCTCCCCCCTCCCCTCTGCCGCCCTCCTCCGCGCTCTGCTCCAGAGCCGCCAACACTTCCTGAAAGTGCGGCTCGACATCTTGACCCATGTCCTGTCCCGGAACACACAAAACGCACGCCGGTGAACTCACATGCATGCACACAGGAAGACAAACACATACAGAGTCCGTATTAATAGCACGGAGGTGAGGGGTTTGTTTTGTTGCTCGTTCCGTGTGTGTTTCTTGCCCTTGTGTGCGTCCTGCTGAGGTGTTACTTTAGGATCGGTGCCAGGAGACACTTCCACCAAACAGACCTTCATTCAGGATGTTTTATACAACACGTACATATGAGGCACGGACTCTCAAACTATTTTAAATCCGGGAGAAAAAACTGAAAAAGTTACTGCCATCACACACAAATGTAGCCCCGCTACATTCTGCTGACGCTACTCTCAACTTGAGAGTCATTCTGGTAGGAACTTGTTATCGCTTAAACTGTACAGAAGTGACCACAAAGGTCCTGAATGGCAACAGTCAGCATATACAAATTGTGCATTCACATGGAAAAAAATTGCTGAAGTTGTGAGACAACAACCAGACTCAACCAGAATCTTTCACAGACTGGAGATTAACTGGAGACTAAAGAGAAGAGAAGCAGCATGTCATGACACGTCCCGCTTTACACATTTGGGCCTTTCAGATTAGCATTCCATTACTTTCTTACTGTAGAGCTGCATTGTTATTAAGGCTGAATGCCACAATATGAATTATACATGTCTGTAAAGAGTGTGCGTGTGTGTGTGTGTGTGTGTGTGTGTGTGTGTGTGTGTGTGTGTGTGTGTGTGTGTGTGTGTGTGTGTGTGTGTGCTGTAAAAGTGGAGAGATTGATCGACAGACAGGCTCAACAAAGCCAGGTCTTTTATTTTATGTTGGCATATGCTACAGTTTATTTATCTATTCATTTGTTTATAGGCCTACATGAGAGCATATTTGTTTATATGGGCTATCGCTGTCATTTATTTTGATGTGATTGTTGCACATTTTATATCCGTTTTCGTTTCAATAAAAAGAAAAAAGCCTTGAAGTCCGGGTTTTTTCTTATCTCTCATTAGACAGTAATAAGAAAGTTTTACAGCTTGAGTTGTCGTCGAGAAAAAAAACTATTTCTAGCAGCTGTATATCGGTTTCACTTACTGACCGAGTAGGAGGTTCTCTTCCCCTCTCTCTCTCTTTCTCTGTGTGTATGTGAGCGTTCTTGATAAAGTTAGCCAATACTACCCATTGAAGCTTCAAAGCCACAAAAAAACGGTGTTCCGGACAGCCCTCACTGTTATACACACTATATGTTTCAGGAAACTCAATTTCCAGCCATATTTCAACATCCATAACAATTCGGTGAACTGAATGAGGCTCGTTGCTTGCGTGGTCTACTTCCTCAGATATATTCAGAAAGGGATCTCGGTTTACAATATGATGTAATTAAGTTTCCTAGAGAGGGACTGCCATATCAGAAGAAGAGACTTCAGCTGCGTTTTGTCCAATCAGCTGGATTAAGTGTTTATGCACTTTGAATTACCTTGTTGTTGAAATGTGCTATACAAATAAACTTGCCTAGCCTAGCCTAGCCTAGCCTTGCCTATGTGAAGGAGAGCCAGTCAAGACCAGCTTACTTGCAAAAAACATCTTTTTCATTCAGCACATTCATTAGAGCAACAATTGTAAAAGTATGGGCTCTAAATGTGAGTCTACAGTGTGACTTAATTTGATGAGGAGGATTAAGTTAATAATTAAACAATCAAACACGGAGGAATTCTGAGCCAGGCTCCGACTAGATAAGAGAAAATGGAAAGCATGCGGAAAACATTCAAATTGACTCTACACATCATGCATCAGGATGAGGTCGGGGGTTATTAGAGTGCCAAACAGGCGAGGCAAACTTGCGGTAAACTGAACATAACAAGACTCAAAAAAGGAAATAGACAAAGTGTTATTGCAGTGACACCGTGAACTGAAAGGAGAAGACAGTGAGTGAGGACAACCCAACGGCTTTGTGGTCGGTTCCTCTAACCTTCAGGGCTCGAGCCAGTTCGGGCCCGTTGCACTGCTCCGCTCCTAAAGCAGCCTGTATGGAGTGTTGGACCACAATGCACATGTGATCGAAAGGACTCGGAGATCCTTCTGCAGCTGAAGAGGACGTCCCAATATCGCCCGACAGGACTTGTTCCAAAGAGGCAGAGAAGACTTCCGGGTCGGCCAGGATGAAGACCCTGCAGGGATTTACACAACGGGGGTTTTGACGACATGCAGCAGTACGAGGGAATAGAACAATTCCCCAAGGCTTCTTTTCTTCATTCATGACTCACCTCTCCTGGAAGGGATAGTGCTCATTTTTTAGTCTCTGCTCGGCTGTGACCATCCTCTGGTACATCAGACCTGTGGATCAAAACGGGAATTTAGCGGCGGTGCGTGGTTGCAAATCCTCATATGGATAAACTGATGCATGCTTGATGAATGAACAGTTCATTTAACATCACAGTTACCATTATCTGCCATTTCTTTCTCCCGTGTCAAGGGAGAAACCTGCTCATCTGCCCTCACTGGCTGCTAAAAGTCTGCAGTACAAGCTAGTCTCAGGCAGTAAAGTCATTCTAGTCTTTATTACAAAGTGGGTGTGGTCTGTAATAGATCATTTATGTTTTGATTGACCCGCCTGAGGGATTGGTCTTTGTTGGAAGTGACATTGTGCGATCATGACAAAATGACAAAATGCCTGTGAATAAATATCCCTGTCATCTTTGATGTGGAACACGAGGTTTCCTTTGGCCTTTCTTCAGAACATAACCAGCATAGCTATGAATGCAGGTTGAAGAGAACAGCATCTTAAAGTGTCAAAAGAACCACAGGCTACATAGGTGTTGACTGTGTTTGATGACAAGATGAGCTCCTCGAGCAGGACGTTCTACAAGTGAACCAGTCGCCTGTACCGTTTTCAAATTTAGACTGAAACGTCGAGCTGAGAGTTGGATAATACCTGGAATGGAGCGTTCGGTTTTTATCTGTCTGGTGTAGCTGAGGCCCACAGTGCAGTAGGGATGGGGATAGGTCAGGAGTCTCTTACAAAAGTCGTAAACACGCTTGTACAGCTCATCTGGAATGTAGGCTGTCTGGAATATCAAAAACAACAACAAAAAACACACACACACACACACACTCGTTACAACTAATACCGGGAAGGAAAACTCCTTTTTCTTTTTTTTTTAACGGTAATCGAATAATAAGTGTTCACTTCCTGGTTGACATTTGTTCCAGAAATAAAAAACAACAACATTCCTCTTCCTGTTAAGTACTTTTTTTTGCAGTAACAGTGCTGAAGCTACTACTTTTTCAACAATGCAACAATGTGGCAGCTATACTGTACCTGAATGATGGCGTACATCAGTGTGTGGAGCAGAGGGATGATGCATTTGCGAGAGTCCCATCGCTCAGCCTGCAGAGAAAACACACACAACACTCGGTCAGCCGACTAGTTCATCGACAGAAGAATAATCAGCTTCTGAAAAGATTTGAGCTCAAATTTCACAGAGAAAACAAGTCGTTGATTCACTCAAATTATAATTAGCGATTGAAGAATAAGGTTCATGGTCAGTCAATTCAATTCAAATCAATAAATATTAAATCATCTAGAAAAAGCCAGCACAAAAAAAGAAACCCTGTTGAAAGCACTATCTGGAGTCTCAAAGTGTCAACAAAGCCACTGCTGAGATCAAGTACCTTTTCCAGCTCTTTTATCAGCACCCACACCAGAGATAAGCCGTTCACAGGATTGTTTTGAACCTTCTTATGAAGCGTCCACCTCAGCATGCCTGCACACACACACACACACACACACACACACACACACACACACACACACACACACACACACAGATAAATACACAAGCCGTTAACAGATGCAACATTTCCACAGGGCTAACACAGACTTGCTAAATGTGTCAGACCGCTCTCCATGACAGCGCTAATCTGAAATATGTCTGATGACTAAGAACTGAACAGCCGTCACACTGCTGACACGGCGAAATGTTGCACAGTGGGATTAACACTAGCAGGCTGGCTTCAGGAAATATCCATTGGTTTTTACGGGAAGGAACTGCTTTGGATACAGAAAAACAAACGGAGTCTCCAGCAGAGAATCGAGTGAGTTGTATGACGTCTGCACCACACGCACAGATGTATTGAACCCGTCGTGGATGTGAATGCATTATTTACATGATGAAGTATTTTTGCTGTTGGCAATTTTGGAACACTCTCCACCATGAAGATCAAGTTAAGATCTGTGATATAATCAGAGGATGTTGTTTGTAAAGACCTCATATATTTACATGTGAGCAGAGCCAACGGCGAAGACGGATAAAAACCACACCAGCGCTGCGAGAAAAAAATACTTCACATCTTGATACTTTATTTCAAAGTGTTGTAGTAGATCTATTTTACCTTTGTTGAGACAGTCTTTGTCGTCCCTTTCCCTGGGCAGGACAGCCATGACGCTGCGGTAGAGTTCTGGCTCTGGAACTGTCGGGGAGCAGCCGGCTGACAATAAAGATGAGAGGTTTGAGCGCTTAAGTCTGCAAATGTATCGATGTGTTTATCCATTTGTCTGCACAAATGTGCACCGCTGCGTACAGTGTGTGTGTGTGTGTGTGTGTGTGTGTGTGTGTGTGTGTGTTGTACGTACCTGGAGGCTCCATGCTGCGCGTACTGCTTGCGTTATCCCAGGGGGCCTTGTTGGTCATGTCTCACGTGCATTGTGGGTGTTTCATCTTTAAGCAGACACAGACACAGACAGGAAGGTGTCAGTCATGTGTGTCCGAGGTCAAACAATAAGCGGTCGGAGAGCCTGCTTCACTTGTGGTGGCTGACCGTGAATGTGGGTAAGTGATGACTGTTTTCTTGTTTTCTGTCTGCTTGCTGATACATTGAATGAAGCTATTTAAAACGATCTCTGTTCACAGGCAGGGTGACAATAATATCATCTCTATAAGTTTCTCTTTTTGACGTTGAGTGTGAGAACCATATTGCCTCCAGTCAACTTTCATGCCAGTTACTGCAGTTACTGGCTACTGCTGAAGGGTTGAATCCAAAGTTCAGTGTTAAACGGTGCTCGATACGCAATTCAGGGCATATCTATTGCCTCCACACGGCTCTCAACGTGGCGCTGGCGGCTAACAGCTAACGGTGCAAACAGCGCCAACAGTGTGAACGGCGGCAACAAGGCTGAAAGAGCTCGCCGTTTTTACCTCAGGGGGCATTATGCCTTTCTGGACAACCCTGTCCTTATCAGCTGCAACTGTTGATGAGCGCAGTGCAGAGTGCCCCCCCCCCCCCCCCCCCCCCCCCCCCCCACACACACACACACACACACACACACACACACATGAGCTAGCTAGTGGGGGCATGCTCAAATGCAAGAACATGCTATGTCAACAAAACCCAGAGAAGCTCGTATCACAGCGCACACAGAGGGAGAGCGATATCATTCAATAAGCAGGCATACATTACTTTTACTTTCGTACAGAGAACCTTTACCCACACACACATATATGCACCTACCAACGCCACAAGGTGCAGTTTTCCCACGCTAACCCTCCCCAACACTGTCAGAAAGTGTTCCTATACAACAACCTACTTCAAAGCTCAAGCCACATACTTTACCTCAGGTCCCACACAGGTTTGTGAGTCACCTCTCAACCATCCGCAGCACTGAATTCATTGTGACATTTTTAATGAACATTTATCTGAACAAGAAAGAGAAAAATCGCCCGAATGATTCCTTTCAGATCATGGAATTAATGATGATGAAATGAATTATATCCAACACAAATAAACCACAACAAACACGAAGCGCTAATTTGCCACAGTGACTGCATTTCCTGCAGCATGTAAATGCAGAGTGGTGGAAGATGACTTTCATGCTTTGGGCAAATTCTTAAAAAAAAAACTCTACTGCTCTGCTCCAAACATAGTGACCGTAGATCATCTCGATACGAGAGCTCATGGCGCTTTGTGATACATAAACACCAGAAATGTATCATAAGAAGCCTCGGTCACAGAAACTAAACATCACAAACCATATGCTCTCTCTTAATGGAACGTATTAGTTAGTTAGAGTAGAAATAATATCAGATAAACTCACTCTGTCCCGCAGGTCTTTTCCATCCACACGCAGCGCTCTCTGTACTGAAACTAACAAGTGTGACACACACACAGAGAAAGAGAAAGAGAGAGAGAGGGAGGGAGAGAGAGAGAGAGAGAGAGAGAGAGAGTGACAGGCAAGTGAGAAGAAGGAGGGGGGGGGGGGTGTTTACAGGTGTCAAAGAGTCATAACCTGTATGAGTCCTGTTTCGTCGGCTAAATGCATTTGGATTTGATCTTCTGACTCACAACATTTTGCTCTCTTCCATGTCGACGCACACACACACACACACACACACACACACACACACACGGCGCTGGAGGTCATTCCACAGGCTGCATGTGTACAAAGAAAGGATTTTGTGTGACGGATTAACCTCGATCCCCCCCCTAAGAAAAGCTGTGCTTTCAAAAACTAACAGCTAACAGCGCTGCCTCAGCAGCCGAACGCTGCCTGTTTGACCACAAGTTTCCGGTTGCCTCTGGTGTAGTCACTCTCTTGTTGTCTCTCTGTCTTTCACCCCTCCACCATGCATTCACATACAGGTGCATGCAAAAGGCCTCCAAGTGCACGCATGTGGACTCTCGCCCACACAGATGTGCAAATTTTCACTCTGTTTCTATACCTTTCTGACGGGAACTATTAATGCAACGTAGGAGTTCACACACGCACACAGCATTTCCTCTCTGTCAGAATGAGTGGGCAGACAACACTCTATATTTAGATGGACAGACTGAGAGAGAGAGAGAGAGAGAGAGAGAGAGAGAGAGAGAGCTGCAGAACGAGAGTGAGCCAGAGTGACCAGGGAAAGCAGAGTTTAGAAAAGCTTAAAAATAGATCCACCTCCTCATTCACAACCTTTACAAATAACTAACTTAGAACAAACCACAGTATGCAGGACGATTTGTGAAGGAAAGCAAGCCTCTAAAAACACGAAATAACCATCATAGCTCTTCGATTGTATGCCATCGTTGCTAATATTACTGTAAATGACATTTTCAAAGATTAATTTTTGTTTGACATTTTGGTCAAAGTCCACAAGCTATTTCTGTGCATTTCTTACACAAAGAACCTTCTTAAATACACAATTGCTCAAACAAACATCACCAGGGAGTCGAGAGGGAATTTGAGTTTTAACAAACGAAGCCAAGTTAAACACACTGTGTATGTGGACACTGAGGTGAGAGCAATGCGATTCACTGCACAAACACAAAGCACGGATCATTTATAAAAATGACTGTTCATACAAATGCTGTTGCACCGTATCAATTAACACTCCAAACGTCACCAATCAGAGGCAATCCTTTGGTCTTTCCTAACTTTTTGGACCTACACTCTGGACTTTACAGCAGCAACATCCTCTTCCATCATTTGAACATACCACGAGTGGTCAGGTATGGACTACATTCATCCATTACTTGAATAGCACACATTGTTTCCTTTGCCATTAGTACCATTAAATCCTGTCAAATGCCCAGGAAAAGTGCTTGTAAATAGACGACAAGTTGAAAATGCTTACAGATGCCAAGGCCACATCCGAGTGAAGCAAACTTCCCCTATTTACGGTTGATGGAATTGGTTCCTGATCCGAGTTTCGCCAGTGATACATATCTGTCTACACCTTCCCTGTGCGGGGCAGCCGTCACACAGTGCATCGCGGTGGTCAGCCAGAGTCTCTCAAACAATGCGGCCCCCGAAAACAGAAAACAGGAGCGCTCGTTTCCGTTCAGACGCGCTGCAGAAATCTCAGAGAAAAAACAAAACAGGAAGGACCTGACAGCGACTTGTGGAAGTGCGTTTGTACGTAAAGCAAGAGAGAAGCGGTGCAGCAGAGTGTGTGTGTGTGTGTGTGTGTGTGTGTGCTTGATTGGAAATCCCCAACCTACGATAACATGGTGTGTCTTATCCTCTCTTACATATAGACCTGGAGAAAGTGGAAGAGCGAGGAAAGCACCTGCAGAGTTTGTTCCCTATACAGATAGCAAGCAATACTTGAAAAAAAGTACAGAGTGACAGCACTTGAATTTTCTCATAAGGAAATGCGTGTTGCAAACTGTGTGTGCCACCATGAAATTCCTCCCCTTTTTTTCCCCTTTCTCAAGGATATAACAAATATGACACTGTGCAAACGGGGATAGAAAGAAGTAGCCGAGTAGCTTTTTTTTATCGGAGAGGCATATTAAGAAAAGCTAAGAGTTTACATTTGTGCCAATAATAAGTCAAAAACAGTCTCCTGTTGTATAGCCAACAGCCAGTTAGTCATCTTTGATTATAACCATGCTAAGACACACAAAGGCACCATTTTCAATCTTGTGTTGACCAGAGATGTGCTCATAAGTTGCTTGGAAATAAGTCATCCGGCATGAAAAAGCATTAAAAAAAGATTTCTGATCGAGCAAAGAAGTCTTAGTTGACTGAGTCCAAAGGGGGCAGAAACACACACTCACATTCAAAAGTTGCAACGACACCGCGAACGTTTAATTCAGTGTGAGCTATGGGGGGGGGGGGGGGATATCAATCAACGTGATTTCCTGCATCAACATACTGAACAATATGAGGAAGTCCACTTCGACCGGTGAATGTGTGTGAGGCGTGTGTGCATGTGTGTGTGTGTCTGTAAATCTGCATGGCCTGACTGACCAGAGATTTTTTTTTTTCTTCTTCTTGTCAGGGCCTGCATACATTGTATAAAATAATGCTGCAAAATCTGCAACAAACAGGTGGATATGTCATCAAAAAAAACGAAAGGAAATGTGCCGATTGGAGGAGTTGGTGTAAATATGACTTCCAACAATCAGAGGTGTGCATGGACACGTCGATGGCGTATGCTGCTGGGAGTATAGTGTGCTAAATCCATCAGGCAAGAGGAAGGCAGATAGGAAGAGGTACAAAGGGGTTTCCCCAGAAGGCGTGTGTGTGTGTGTGTGTGTGTGTGTGTGTGTGTGTGTGTGTGAGATCCCTTCTGTGGGGTCTGTGATGGCGATAACGGGGTTTATTGGTCCATTAGGGGTCAGGGGTGAGAGGATGTGGCGTTTAGGTTAGATTAGGTAACGTGTCAGTTTAAGGAGTTTTGAACTAATAGGTGAAACACTAATGCACTATGCAAACCGGACAGGCAGGTCTCATCCCGCATTAGTAGTTACACCTACGAAGACTAATGTGCCGCAATTTGTAGGTATCCCGCGAAATCATTTAGTATGTTAATTTCCTATTTATTGGTAATGAAACTTAATTGGGTTGTTTCCTGTGAAAAGAGAAGTATATTTTCAAAAGATCATCTAATGACACGTGTTGCTGGCTTTCGTAGGAAAAACGCACGCAAGATGAGGAACTTTACATGAGATATCAATACGAACTGACCTGAGGATACGTTGCAGTGAAACAGACACATGCTTATACATCCTGTGTGGTCACACATGAGCATGTACATACAAATATGCATGTGGATTTAGTGCACGTGCAACTCCCACTGACTTACCAGCAGTTGTTCTTCTGCAGCCTCCAAAACTTTAGCAGTCAATTTAAAAACATGTCTCCTTTCTTTGATCTTTGCACTTACAGTATACCCAGTGCATGACCCCTTACTTACATTACATGTCCATCAGTGTTTGGGATTAGTGAATAGATTCATTCTTTACACATGAAATACTTCTAAATCCGTCCATATCGCGGATAAAATCATCTCCGAACAAAGACAGCCTTGTTACCCTAGATACAGCTGCGGCCTCAGACAAGAAGGCCTGCGTATTAACCAGAGAGCTGTGGGGGGAACACGGAGTGCGAATGATTCATGTTTCCAATCAAACTCTTACTGAGTAAGAAAACTATTTGTGTGCGATACAGAAGTATGCGCAGCAGCTATCTAGTCATCAGTTGTGACTTTGGCTTACAGCTCCTGGCCAGTTTGTGAAGAAAACACAGAAAGCTGTGAATGTCTGTTTGTTTCAAAGAAAATAAATATATGTATATATTGTTTTTATCATGTTAAATTTACAGGTTACCACTTGTGCTTTTCAAGAAAGTTGCCATGGTTCAGCTGCCTTGTGGTTTGACATGGGTTTAACTTTACTCTTTCGAGGCATCCAATGCTGTTTGTGTGCGTTGTTCACAAGTGCAAAGAATCTCACATGTTCCCTGCTTCAGCAAGCACACAGCAAAGCAGAAGGGCGCAGTACGTCTGCAACATTTGACGCATTCTCAGTGGAAAAGTAAACATTGTTTCCAGACATGCGGGGGGGGGGGGGGAGTCAAAAGCACATAGACAACTGTGAGGATTCCTGTGGATCACCAGTCTCACCATGCAGCAGTCCTTATTTAGCCACAGTGGGCATAATGAGGCAACGCGGTAACGTAGTGCTAAGCGTTCACAGGAGGTCACTGAGTGGAAAGCGATCCAACTGCTACAAGCACAGGATGTACCAAGTGCGTCACATGGACATGATCAGCATCAGAAATAGATCCGCGCGCTCACACACTTGGCATGAGACAGCCTCAGCCACGCTGGAGACTGCTTTCCAGGGAGCCCCGCAGGTACACGCCTGCCAAGAAGTGTTTGCCGTTTGTTTTCATAACACCCACGCGACAAGCGCGAGGGGGGGGGGGGGGGGGGGGGGGCGCCTCATGTTGAAGGGAGTCTGCGGCTGTCTGCATTTCGGGAGCTGCAGTATGTGGAGTTTTGTAATAACTTTGTCATTTAAAATGTATCAGGTTTTCCGGGAATACGGAGCAGCAGTGTGGGCTGACGAGGGCTCAGCACTCCAAGGCGACGTCTGCCTAAAGTAGCAAATGTAGTTGAGAGTTGATAAAACAAAGCCATCAGGCCTTAACTAATGATTGTTTTAATTATTGTTTGAAATGCTGAATATTTCTCGATTAATCGACTGATCATTTAGTCTATAATATATCTGAAAATAGTAAAACAAAATGCTAATTTCCTAAAGCTAGAGGAGTAGAATAGTTGCAGATTTGCTTCCTGACGATCGATTAATTGAGAAAACATTTCAGCTCTACAAAGTTCATCAACACAACGTATTGTAAAATACAGACTGACGTAAAGAGCACTGGTATGAAGTTTCTCCGGAGCACTTTATTTTTGTTTATAAGGCTTCATGTCAAGTGACTTAGTGATAGCTTGAATTTATCAGGTCATCTGCCTCAGCTGAGGCCCACAAATGTTGTGCTACCACTAGGGCTGGGCGGTATGACCCAAAAATGTATATCGCGGTATTTTGTAAGATTATACCAGTGTCACGGTATTTTTTTTCTCTCGCATTAATGCATAGTTTATCGCGCGTTAATACATGGAACAGACATTTTTATCACAGTGTTTTTAGTGTATAGGTTAAGGACTGTGGTCTTCATAGCAATTTGATTCTTTGAAGACATCATAATGTTATAAAGTTATAAAGTTATGACCATGACTAGGGTCTCTCTCAATACACATAATTTAACTAGCTCCGACTGCAGCGCTCATAGCAGTGAACAATATATTTAGCTGCTTGTTGAAGACAGACAGCAGTTGTTCCGGCTTTGCACCGGTATGACGGTATGTGAAAAATTCATATCGTACGGGAAATTAAAACCGGTATACCGGTTGCCGGTATACCGCCCAGCCCTAGTTACCACAGCATGCCGACATGGTGGAGTCTGTTTAATCTATCCGCCTTAAACTAAGTCTTTCTGAAACCCCAAAGGGGAGGTAAAGGGACTACAACAGGATTTATTGAGTTGTTTTCCCATGCAGCAGGAGGAACTACTCGACAAGCCCTTACTATCAGTTATTCGTGTCTGCAGCATAATCAACGGCATGTCACAGGTCAGCTCAATCGATTGCAAAGTCTGAGGTGTGTTTGTGGCAAGGTGTGTGAGGGAAACCAGTTTTCAAAAAGCAGCTCGAAACCTGCTCATTTCTTTTCACCAAACTGCTTCTCCAATTTGAGCATTCCAACCGAAGACCGAACACTTCCTTGTCAGATCCACCGA
The DNA here is from genome assembly GCA_032191485.1 of Leptoclinus maculatus. NCBI lineage: Eukaryota > Metazoa > Chordata > Actinopteri > Perciformes > Stichaeidae > Leptoclinus > Leptoclinus maculatus. Next base: position 13,649,322 of record JAVDOI010000009.1, read on the forward strand.
GTAGTCAGCAGGCACTCAGTGGCAGTATCAAACAGGCAATAAAAGATGTTTTGAGAAAGTGTGAATCACCACGACCAAGAGAGGTCATAACTGGCCACACAAAATATTGTGCAGTTTGCTGCAGCACAATGTGAGATTAGCCGTGGACGGACACAGAGGTGCACACTCACTCAGTCACGCTTGGTGGAGATAATGATCTATTAAGTTATCATTATCTTTCAGACATACATGTGTATCACATAACATGACACGGTGTTACGTAATGTGAGCTGGTACAATTTGTTGTTTTCTACTGAACTACCACTTTATTGTTGCATGTTTTTTTTTATGACTTTACATAAAAGATCAAAGGTGACTCACACGATGACAAAACAACTTTTCTTTTTTGGTGCTATTGGCCAATTAACTGACCCAATAACTCGGTCTTGAAGCTTGAATGAAATGTTTTCTGTGGGTTGGTACATTTAGCAGACAAGCAAAAAAATGTTGTTCAAACAATTGTGAAAATTGTACTTACAGTTTAGAGAATGTTAAGACTGTTTTAAAAAAATTAGCCAAAGTAATTTGGAAAAACTGGGACAACAAAACAAAGATTACTTTGGTGTTACGACTGCTTTGGGATTGTCCTCCAAACATTTGTCCAAAAATTGCTTTTAAAATGGAGACATTTTGAAGAGGACTGGGTGTTCTTTGTATCGAAAGGTCTCATGTCTCGTGATATTTACCCTCAGTGGGTGCAGTGGCACAATGATTCACTCTATCATCGATCTAAAACATGAAGGAGACAATGAACTCTGTCTTCCAGACGATGTTTAAAAGTGACACCAATTGACCTACATAGTAAAAAAAAAAGGCAACTTAAAAAAAAGTCAATTTAAGGGTTAGACTTAACTTTGGTTAATGTTTGACAAACGTTGGAAGGGTGATACATTTCGTCAGGGTGATCTGTGTGTGCATTTAAAGACACAGTCTGTAGGATTTGGTGGCATCTTGCAGTGTGGTTGCAGGTTGCAACCAAATGAATCCCCCCCCCCCCTACTGTAGAAAACATGGCGGTGCAACATGGAAGACTCTGTGAAGAGGACCCTATTAAGAGGGGCTCATATTCCATTTCTGCTATGAGGTAGCCTGAATTGCTACACACTGTGCCTTTAAATTACACGGACTTTCCGATTAATCAAGGTTAAATGAAAAATGCCTTTTTAACCCTTTTGGATCACACCCCCGGCCATAATTTGCACCTATCTAACAAAATATGAAAAGAAATACAGAAAAGAAATGTCTTAATGACAAGGGAGGTGTGTGTGGAGTCTTCTGTAGCTCCGTATCGAGCTACATTCTAAGCTCGCCCATTAAAACTATTATAACCGGTAGGTCTTGAATCTTGCACCGTAATTCAGATTTTAATGATACCTTCAGAAACATAATGGCTGCTAGATGCCAATTAAAGATAATAATGTAGCTGAGTAAACCCCAACTTCTCTACATACTGTACAGTAGCTAATACGTTAGATGACTCCTATGTTGACTATTTTCACCTCTTGGTCGTCCCTCTCTCATGTCTCAATAGGAAGACACATTTTGAAAATGACTGTTCTATTTATAAAACTTCATGGCTTGAAGAGTGTTATGTTTTGGGGCGTGTTTCTTTAATTGGCAGCAGCTTCATCCTGTTAAAGATGACAACTGAAGAGATGGCAGTGATGGGAACATTAGTGGGGATTCTTTCCAGTCCTTGCATGCCGCCAACTTTCTACATTGAACTTAAGCGGTTACAGTATAAAACCTTTTAAAAAACAACTTTAACTGGTAAATGATGTTCCCAGGCTATATTTACAAGAGGATAAACTAAGAGGGGAAAAAGCTTAGTTTTGTGTTGTGTGAAGCTTAATATATTTGATGTGCTCATTATTGTTAGGCTATTACTTAGACTTATACTTATAACTGGGTGTTGGGTTCGGCCTATGATTAATGACAATGAGTTAGTGGTAATCTGTTTTTGTGTTGACGTTCAAATAGCAATCCTGGTTCTGCTGTTCCAGTCATCGTCTCACCTGAACAGCTATACACATGTTGTTATCGCTGCATTATGTCACTGTTGATGTTTGCGTCGTCAAGACTGGATTACCAGCATTCACTCAATGGCCTAAATATTTCAAACCACTATGTAATTGTTGTCTTACTGGAATGCCTCACCCAATCATTGACACCACCAGTCTGATTTGCTTGGAGAGAGACACCACCAAACAACTGGGCGTTGTGTGGCGGTGAATAGCTCCAACACCTTTATGTTGTCAACATTTGACATTTACATAACCACTAAAGATTTATTATGTGCCTTATTGTTAAGGATAGCAATGTTCCCATACGACGGGTTAAATAAAACTGGGTTACTGGCTCATTTTAGGAACAAAAATACCACTTTCAAAGTGACTAAAGTGGACACACACAAAGATTGGAGCCAGCCTGCATTCCCTAAACCCCAAAGTGGTACCAGGAAGCTCGGATCTAAAACAAGGAAGCTGTAAGAAATACAACTGTGCTGTTAGACTCCTAGCAGACACAACAGAGAGACAGGGCTTCAATCAGATCAGGCATTGTTTTTAAAACCCTGTTATTATCCCAGGAGGTGGAAAAAATAAACCGAAGTCTCTCGGTACATAAGCCATGAGGACGTTTTTTTTATAGCCTGACTTACAAGTGAAAGAGCCCATTAAAAAAAAAAGAGAGAGATAAGGATAATAAAAAGAGAGGGCTGACATGTACCTACAGCTGTGATCTATGGTCAACTTTATCAGACAGTCAGGTGCTGCACAGTTTACCAGACTGCCGCTCCTTATCTGCACGCTACTGTACTTAATTAGATAAGCTGCGGCTCATCAGTGCGAAACGTAAACAGCATTAAAACGATACGAGTCGTGAATTAAAAACGGAGCAATGCATACAATCATAAACAGGTCAACTCAGAAGGGCTGCGGATATAAGATGACTTTAGATAAAAAAAAATGTGTTCATCTGCGCAACGTTACACACAGTTACTTAGGCATAAATGTCATCATCTGCGGTATTGGCTGTTACAATTTACAGTCGTCAACATATGTTTCGCGAGTTGCCAACGTGGACACAAATAAATGAAAATGTCAATATGTCTGCAATTACTAAAACATCAAATATGTCAGCCTTTTGGAAAAACACTTACCTGCTGCTAAGTTGTGTAAGCAGCTCCATTTACCAGCTGTCTCGTCCCTCATTCATTCACCTCAAAGCGTCTGTCAACCTGACATTGTGGCTTGTCTTCAGGCCACGCCCATCGCGTGTCACTGCGCTTTGGTAACCAATCAGAGCACGTTTACATGTAAACTATTATTTACAGCGATAGATAGATAGATTAGATATATTAGATAGATTAGATAGATATATTAGATAGATAGATTAGATAGATTAGATAGATTAGATAGATTAGATAGATAGATTAGATAGATTAGATAGATATATTAGATAGATTAGATAGATATATTAGATAGATATATTAGATAGATATATTAGATAGATTAGATAGATAGATTAGATAGATATATTAGATAGATTAGATAGATTAGATAGATAGATTAGATAGATTAGATAGATAGATTAGATAGATTAGATAGATTAGATAGATAGATAGATAGATAGATAGATAGATAGATGGATAGATGGATAGATACCTCTTTAAATGAAAGCAAATATGATGAGGATTAAAGACATCCATTTTAATGAAGATTGGTTTCCATTGCATAGATGATACACACACAATTATAAATATGCATTTACAATAGTGAAGGCATGCAGGGCATTTATCTGAACAAAGTACCTAATTTATTAATCTAATGTTCAAGTGCTCCAATTCAACACAAGATATTTACCTGCAGTGCTACCATTTCAGTCTCGGTCAGGTGATCCGGGTATTATCCCTTTACAGCAACACAGCAATTTTATATACATATTTCATATTTCAAATGTCAAACATTATGCAAAGTGCAACGAATCAGTTACTTTTTTATAAAGGTATTTTTTAGCACCACAATATCAAATTTTTATTTTCCATCTGTGCCCTTGATGAAATAAAGGTTAGGACTTTGCGAGAGCTAAAATATGGTCTATACAGAAATTCCATTACAGTTATCACAAAGTGAGACTTCACTACAGTTATGGTATATTAAAGTAATCTTTACTTCAACTGAAGTCGGTTGGAATATCAACAGAGCCTCCTGCTGGTCACATTTAAAACTCCAGTTAAACAGTAACTCCTTAGGAGAAATGTTTCAAATAAATTCCCATTTATGACTGACATAAAACAGTATGGTGTAACATTCAAGTTAAAGCATGCAATGTAATATTTTACAAACATATTATTGACATTTTGTGTAAATCCATAGTGTCCATTCTCAGATATAGTCACATAGTCCCGTAATCACTCCTAATGGAGGCATTACACAGTTCAGTCTGGTCAGCAGATGTAAAATCCCCCCCTGGTCCTTCATGTCCCATGTCGGTTGATCCAGAGACAAGTTCTCAAACTTTGACTCGAAGACGATGTCCACATTTTAACATTCCATCTCCTGGTAAGAGATCTCCAGGCTTATTTCAACCCATCTACACCCTGACGATCTACGATGCACCCTGACCAAATTACATTCTAATGTTACTGTGGGTGTGTGCGGTCACTTCTCCGAAATAAGGAACTGAAACTCCTGGAATGTCATTTCAACAGTTTCCTTAACAACGGCTAATGATTGCTTTGCACAGAGGAAGCTGGACTGCGCATCATTAGAACAATTGTAGATAGTCGTTCTTTTCTTTTTTTTCGTTGTACTTTGATATGTCTTCGTATTGACGATCACAGGCCGGGTCTGCTGTTTCCTGATTGCCCCCTCTTTCCATCGTGTTGCATCCCGCTGCCGTTTCAGGCCACCATCATGTGAACTTTGACTACAGCCTCAGTCTGTGTCTGTTACCGAGAGCATAAATAAGTGGGCAGAATATTTCCTTTCAAACCACCCAGTTCAAACCAGTGGGCAGTTTCAGGGAAGAGCCCCACTGAAAGTGACTATGGGCAGGCAGAGGAGGGAGCAGAAGGTGGGGTTGAGAGGCTGGATTTGGGCCGAGGTCGGGGCTTTTCTTAGCCTCCAGTCGGCGGAGCTGTCAGGCTTGTAGCAGACTGAGATGTCACATCTATGTGGGACAGAGGGAGACACATGGGTTAACCGTTAGGTGAACAACAACACTTGCGAGGGTTGTGACTTGTGAGTGGATGGTGGAAGCATGTGTGTGTTTCTATTCACGTGTGTTTTCAGAGAGGAAACTGGAAATCTGGCTGCAAGAGGATGCAGCTGAGATATGAAATTGCAGTGAGAATACGTCAAGAAATAATAAGCCTGTCTCATCTGTCTTTGAGACGAGAAATTATTTCTCTGTCATTTGAAACCTATTTAAGCTGAAGACGTTAAAAGATCAGGGGAGCGTGTGTGTGTGTGTGTGTGTGTGTGTGTGTGTGTGTGTGTGTGTGTGTGTGTGTGTGTGTGTGTGTGTGTGTGTGTGTGTGTGTGTGTGTGTGTGTATGTCCAGACCTGGTGACACTCTGTAGTATTTTTTTCTCATCCTGGTCCAGACATACAGCGAAGGTTGTGTTTCCAGCACCGCTGACCTGCACCTTGTCCACCTTCACCTCTGTCATGCTCAGCTGCTACAAAAGGACAGAGAACAGAGCAAAAACGAAATGCGTGTCACCTCATGAATAAACATGTTGATGAAGAAAACACAAAAAACCCCAACAGAAAACACGCTCGATGTTTGGAAAATTCCTTCAACCTTGTGCAATATATATTTGCACATCAGTTGACATGACGTCCATTGCTATTTGCAGCTTGTCTCGGTTGTTTTACTTTTGTTTTTGAGGCATTTGTTTTTGTCCCATGGGTTGTAAAGAGAGCGTTGAGCTAAAGACCGATCACTCTGCAGAGGTGCGAAACGACTGTTGCAAATCAAAAACTCTGCATCTAACCGAAGTGAAGAGATGAAGCTGCAATGTCGAGCAAAAATAATACTTTTGCCACAACACATGCCAGTCTTGCGTGTGTTGTTACGGACAGAGGTCTTTGTATTTAAATAGAGAATGTGTTGCAGAGTTGTTTGTTAAAAGCGTGTTTGTTGTTGTTGTTTTTTTAACCACAAACCACCGCTGACAGGCTGATGTCGCGTCAAGCTCACCTGGTTGTAGCCCTTCTTGCTTTTGCAGTTCTGTCTCTTCAGGACCTCAGTCATCGTGAGCTGCAGGCACTCCATCTTTGAGTCTGACGGAGATCGTTTTGATTACATTGTGAGCACACTTACTTACACACCTGACAGTAATCGCTCCATAATTACAGAATGTGGGTCTCAAAAGGAATATATCCAAAAGGGATTTGCATTTCACATTAACTGGAGGCTTGTTGAAATATTGACGAATGACAAATGTTCCTTTTATCCCTAAACAGTCATTATTATGTTATGTTGATAATCTAATGTACGGCCTGAATAGAGTGCTGCAGAGATGACACAGCACTGGTTCCCTCAAAAAAAAAAACGTTTGTCCACCACAGACCTGCAGCACTCTATCAAGCACAGATCAGCACGTAGCTTTAGTGGCAGTAGCGTACCTAGTGCCTCAGGATTCTTGCATGCTTTGGTCAAGTTTACTGACGTACAGACTTTGGTCTCTCTCTTCCACTGGCTTCTCCCGCTAATCACCACCTGAATGGGAGGAGAAGGGATACGATTAATGCAGTTTTTTGGGGAAAAAATCACACAAAATACTGGGAAATGAGAGACACCTGCTGCCTTTTGAATTTGGGAACAATATTTCAAACTGAGGACATTAATGTATCTCATGAAAGATAAGGGACAGATGATGAGTGACAGCAGTGAACAGGGACGCCTTGTCTCTAATGCTTCACACCACAGGGACCACAGAGGACGGGGGCACGTGCTCGTGACTGTCTACCAGACTATTTTGCTACACGATTTTGATGCGTCAATGCCTGTGGGTGGAGAAGTGACCACAACCGAAACCAGTTGAATTAGGGTAAACGGGGAGAACCTTCTGACAGTCTCCAAAAGTAGAACAGTTTTTCTGCTCGTAATTTATTAATGTTCTTCCTGTAAAGTGCAATTTCAAGACTTTCATTTGAATAGGGAACAAAATCACCAGCTTACCCTGTTGTACACCACCTCCAACATTAGAGGCACTGCTTCCCGGTCACCGTCGATACCAAAGCGTTTACTGGCAGCACCTATATACACACACACACACATTAGTGATACATGAGAGCAGTGTTTCAGTTATAACGTTTGAAAAAGAATATTGCTACAGTACTGTTACATATGACTGCAAACATTCAGACTCGTGAACAAGTGGAGCAAAATGAACACTGGAATTGTTGCATTGTGACAGAATTTAATGTAGATGACAATGAAATGACAATTAAAAAAAAAGGCCCATTTTAACAAGAAAGCAGCTAATCAGCGGGCATGAGGCATAAAGAGCTTTCCCTGAATTTGTACTTCTCCAAAGGAAATTTGTAAGCGACAAGTGAAACTAGAAAAATAGAAGTAGATGTAGAAATAACTGATGTTCCGTTATTGTAAATGTAGTTCAGCTTCAACCTCGTAAAATCCGATGATGCATTAAAGTGCGTGGAAAATTGCATTCATTGCATTGCTGGCACGGTTGCTCGGATACGTGCGTGTGCTTGGCCTGTGTGTCACACTCACCCATGGCCTTTATGGCTCGCGTTCCTGCGGTGTGACCCAACTCCAGGGAGTGAACGAACACCTCCGTCCTCCTCTCACCACAAGCTAACGTCAGCTGCAACACCAAGGATTCCTCAATCAATCACTGAACTTGGGACATCGTTACATTTGTTCACAGTAAGACTGGATACCGGGGCTTACGTGTTTCTAATGTAGGCCCCCTTGGCAGGGATGCATATAGTTTATTATGGCTGTGTGTGACGATTGTGTGTAAGAGTGTAACTGACCTCAGCCTGATAGAGCTGGATCAGAGCAGGCCGGGCAGCATAGCGGCAGTAGTACAAGACCAAGTCGGCCAGGATGGGCAGACTCTGCTCATAGGAACCATCACTCGACTCCGACTCCGTCATTGAGGTTTGCTGCAGAGCAATGCAAAACAATTCATTAATACTTCACACGATTAATGCAGCAGAATTACTTATGTCGTCTTGAAAGGTGTTTATGCTCCAGGCTTTATCCATCTGCATGATAACAGGAATACATGTTGCTCAAGTAATAATAAAACTACACTGGAGATGTTCTTAGCTGGATGAACGTGAGAGGTTGAGTTTTGTTTAGGCAGTGTAGAAGTTGAACTCCAGTTGTACCTGGCAGACGACGTTGGCAGGCAAGTTAAGCAGGCTAAGGGTGTTTCTTTCGTACCAAGGGTCCAACATACCAAGGAGATGGGCAATGTCGTTGGTGCTGTCTCCTGCGCCCTTGAGGAGAAGATCCTGCTTTAGCAAAAGCAACAATTACAACAGCGGAATTATTATTTCCTCACTCTGTACAGTACAACTCAGGTCTTTGACAGCTTAGTAAATCAGAATCACAATCAGAACCGTTTATTGCCAAGTACGTAACACATAAAAGGAATTTGATACGGTGTCATGAACAAAACCTTGTGTTCAATGTATGAGGTTTGGTTCGAGTGCTCTTACTCACATTCGACAGGGCGGCTCCTTTTGGAGATCCAGTTTGAACCACAGGACTAGGAGACTTCAGACTCCCCGTTCCTGCCGCCGAGTCCCTCTTCACGGGCACAAAGTAGAACTGGAGCTTGAAAGCCCTGCTGAGACGTGGACACGCACTCTCCTTCCTCCTCAGGCTGTTGTAGGCTCGGGCCACCTTCCCTGCCACACGATCAGCACCGAACACCACCACCCTCAGCGTAGTGTTCTTACTGTCCTCGTCGCTGCTGAGAATGGGCCTCCTTCGGAAGCAGACGTGTCTGAGAGTTTGACTTTGTGGCTGGAGGAAGGGCTCAGGACAGCGTAACTGGACTTGCTGTGGGAGAGAGTTGGAGCGCTTCTCTCGCACCACGAAACGGTCCCTCGACTCCGTGTTTCCTAAGCTTTTGGCCCGAGATAGCGACCGAGGTCTCTTGGGTTTGATGAAGAGTCGGTACAAGTGCTGGCTGAGCCGGGACGAAGTTTTGTTGGTGGACTTTGGCGAGCATTTTTCAGCGACGGGGGAGGAGCAGATATAGTCGTCGGAGTCGTCAAAGTAGTCACTGTCACCGCCCGAAGTGACGGAGTAGAGGGACGGAGCGTAGCACTCCGAGGCTACGGACAAGGTGGAGAACATGGAGTCTTTGGAGGCGGTGGACAGGGAGGAGATGGTGGAGAAGGTGGAGGCACGGTGGTTGGCGATGCAGCCATTAGGGATGATGGACATGGAAGGCAATTCCAATCCATGTTCCTCCTCGTCTTTGTTTTCGCCCTCCTCGTCTTCTTCGACATCAATCTCTGTCTCATCCTCCTCCTCCTCCTCCTCCTCCTCCTCCTCATCATCGTCATCATCATCAATGTCGTCCTCCTCTTCCTCCTCAGCTTGCCCATTCGTGACCTGGTCATCAGGCTCGTGTTCCAAAAGGGTGTTGAGAACATCTGCAGGGATCAAAAAAGACAAATATCAATCCCATTCAGCAATTAGAAAAAGAAATACTCAAATAAATAGGAAGATGCAAAGCAGAAAGATATTCATGTGTATGAATCAATAAAGTATCATGCAGAATACTTTACCAAAGTTATCTGTTTCCCAGTGAAACATGTAACACTTGGCTGTTGGCAAGTGTAGAGTTTGTAGCATTCCTGAACGGGACGACATAAAAATAACTCTCAGAGCAATAACCACTGGAGACTGAAATATTATAATGTGAGAAAGAGTGTGTATATCCCCCAGTTCATAAAAATCTGCCCGCTTACCATCAGACTTCCTTCCGTTGGATGCTGGTATTCTCATGGTCTCCCTCAGCTGCTCAAGTCCCTGGATCACGTGGCCGCGGCCCTTCAGGGGGTCACTCATGGCAGCGGCCGTCTCTAAGACATCACTCACCGTGGAGAAGATCGACTCCAATTCATCCACAGTTTTTGCCTGCAAAGTGTATTCACAAGATGGTTTAGTAAAGGTACATGCCTTGAGACATTCTTGCATTGTATCCCGGGCTAATTCTTTACACAGTGATGGTTCGTATTGGCTTCTTCAAAAGTATAGATGGAACGTACAGTAGACGTAATGCTAAACATTTCCTTGGTATTGCATAAACTACTGGTGTTCTTATTAAATGCATATAAACAGGGTTTAAAGGTAAATGTAGTTTTAACTCATATCTCTATAAATGACACTTGATTCTCTAATTCTACCCCCTTAACACAAAGGACATTTGAAACAAAAGTTATACTCAAAATATCGTTTAATTGTGTTTAAGAACTATAGACTCTAGTTCATGGTCCAGAGCTGTGAGCACATACCTGCAGGGCTCTGTGGATGCTGTGTAGCGGGTATTTGGTGCCTAGTGTGGACTGGAAGGCGTGTTTGATCAGTTTGATGTAGGTCTCTCCCTGCGAGTGCTGAATGCGACTGAGCTGCTCAGCCACCGAGAGAAAGTCAGCGGGCACCTCACACGGGTTCATCAGGAGCACGGTCCTGCAGGCAGCACACAGATAATGTCACTGCTTTGAACGTGTATGCAAATTCACACGACGATTGCAACAGGATGCTATGGCGGTGGTGTTTGGGTGGGTGGAGAGGGGGATGAAAAGGGACTTTTCAGGTCAGGAAGTGACCAAAGGTCAAAGGTATGGTGTCAGATCAGATAAAGTTACTGTGAAACACGGACATGTTTTTTTTTTAATGGTGCATTTTAACAAGATAGCAGAAGGTGCAAAGATAACACACAGTCTGCACTGGACTGAAAATAGATCCCCATGAAATGGCCGCTGATCGAAGAGAAAGTTTTTTACGTGTGCACTCTTACAGTCCGAATATCACCAACAACTGTTGAGCATGAGAAACCGAAGAGCTACTCATTCTACTATAAATCCTAAATAATGAATACATAGAGCACATGTAGCATAGTCTATAGTTCTCCGGTCTATAGAGAGTACAGTTTGTTTTTATTGTGTGAACTTACATGGTCTTGGAGCTCTGGCTGGGGGTGTTAAGGAACTGTTCTTCTCTCACAAGTCTCTGAAAGGAAATCCCTGTGAGGAAAATAGAGAAATAAATGTATTCTTTTTCTCTTCCATCTGCTCATGGTTTCTGAATTAAAGACTTGACAAGAACACTGTGTTATTCATGACGTTACAGCATCATCAGTGCCTACGCCTACGCACTGAATTAGTTTTACCTTAAAGCAGCTCATCATGTTCAGAAGTGCTCACCTATTAGGCTACTAGTATCAGGGTTGGAAGTCACAAACTATATTAATTGATCTCTTTTTGAGGTTTTTTTCTTAAATCTGTAATTTTACTATTTTTATTATTTAGCTATCACAAGTGTTGTACTTTGCTACAAGTCAAAGCTGCGGGTGGGGGTGGATGTGGGTGCTGCAGTTAGTGAACAGTACAGTGCACAAAAGTGCAATAACAATAAAAAGGATGGCATCATTATGGAGTATGGTGAGCATTATTGGAGCATACAAGACATAGTTAAAATAGTTTGCGTCTTAATTAATCCCAGATGTGACTGCAGAGAGCTCATTCAGTTTAACATGTTTGAGACTTTGATGAGCGCAGAGGGACAGAGAGGCTGAGTGGATTGGTTATGTTATGCTTTGAGAATGAACAAGCAGAGAAAAATACTTTGCGTTGTATAGTTAATAATCAGTTGTATGCACAGGCTCCAAGTGTAGTTTGGAGGGCTCGGTGGCGTAGTGTTGTTCCACTAGAACATTGACAGTTAATTTATTGTGGGTGTGATTTATTTTTACGGAGTAACGCTAACTCTTGAGTACATTTTAGCTGACCTACTTTTTACTTTTGTCTATACATTTTTACATTAGTAGCCTTATTTCACTTTTACTTAAGAAATCTGTTCAAATAACAGTACAATATTCTAGGAGTATTATCTACTAATGTCTTTCAAGAAGTGGCTTAAAAGTCAATGGAAATGTGTAAAAACATCCCGGGTCCGTCACATATCCATGATGGCTTCATATTTGATGCATTGCTTAATACTGTAGTTACAAAAGTTAAGATAAGCACAAATATTAAACCAAAATCAACAAAGGACTGTATTCTGTGCTTTTGGCCCTTCCAGTATATTTTAGCAAAGGTGTTCAAATGTGTTGAACGTGCTCTGTTTTGTCATTGATGCTGTTGCTACCGGTGTTTCTGGCATAAGCCCTTTTATATCAGTGCCACACTAAATGCATTTCCTTGACTTGTCACTAGGGGGAGAGCGATTACCAGGGTTGAAAGACAACAGTAGGGATCCAGACACTCAGTTAAGACAGGGATAGAAATAGAAACACACACACACACACACACACACACACAGTGGCAAAACGAACCCATCTATATTTACCTGGGGCCTTGATCTCCAGCTGTAGTGTGGTGAGGAGGGTTCTACACACACTGCAGTAAGGCTCGGGCCATGTGAGGAAGCAGCGAAACACCTCCATGGCTTCCTCCAGCAGTTCCGTGTCTGGAGGACAGTATGGTGTCTGCAAACGAGGCACAGACCGGTTATTATTATTACACCCATTTAGTACATTTAGGGGAGACACTTTGTGCAAAAACATCGTTTTCTCTCCCTCTGCAATTTTGCCTCCATAATATGTCTTCTTTCAGACTAGTGGAGAGAAAACATTCAAAATACACATTAGGTGTTCCTTTACTACTACTTTGTCTATTTGCATCTGTAGACTCCAGTCTCCTGAAATCATGATAATGCCTAATTTGCAGTCTTATGGTGATATATATATATTAGTATTTATTTGTTACCCTATTCACCTGAAGTGTCTCCCTTTAATTGGCTTTTATGCCTTTTTAAAGGGTGCAACACAACTTAAACAGACGATAGTAATAACTATATTGGCTTATACGACACTTGTCTTGTTCTTTGCCATTACTACATTACTGCTTGATTTTAATATTACGTCATCAACGACAAACATGTCACATATTATATGAGGTAACCCAGTTTAGTGTAATAATGTGATTTCATTAGCCACTGTATTTGTACTATGTACTATATTACAGGCTTCATGACAGTAAACAACCAAAAGCACATTTGTCACGTCATTACAAAAACCTCAAAGCTGTAACATGATCAGTTGCTACAGAGCTCAAACTGAACTCTGGGGTTCTCGATTCCTACTGAAAAACAAATACTCACAAGAAGTATGTTGCATTTCAGTGAAAGTAATTAGTGTAAGAATACATGTATAGAATCATGTCAACCTATTGAGGCAATCAAACAGTGGCTATTTCTTCTCTCTCCTCTCTAAACAGTAATACATCAATGAATCAGATATCCAATGATGTCATAGTGGTTTTGCATTGAGGAACCAACAAAACTTTCCAGAGGGCACTTCCACATGTGTGACACTCCGATTGGTACTGAGAGGTGAGGGAAAGTTTTTGATAATATCTGGATGTACCTGAAGCAACGTGGAGGAGAACATGATGGCGAGGGGAGCCACCAGCTCATACTGACACTGCTCCTGAACCTGAACGAACATTGAGGCAGACAGAAAGAGAGCACTGATTAGGCCGAACATTCAGAAATGACAGCACCGTCTTGCCGCAGTGAGGACATCACCGGTTGACAATTATGTTCTCCTTGACCTTTGACCCCCTCACCTCTTTGGTCTTCCTGATGATCTGTTGTAAGAGGATGAGGAAGTTCTCAGGGTCCCTCTTCACCAGCTCCTCCAGGCTCCAGCGGTTCATTGACTGACCCGCCGAGCACATCAGCACTGAAAGAAAGGCAGCACATGTGGACTCGTGTTATTGCAAAAAAATGCACACATGTTAAACATAGAAAGAGTCAGAAGAGTCAGAAGACGGAAGTCACATGTTTTACCTCACCACAACAGTTTTGCGCCAAAACGACAGTCGCTTATTGTACTGTAACCTCTCAAGCTCTGAGTTTACCCAGAACAACTTTCAAAACTAAAAAAGGCACTCAGAGAGAGCTTGCAGGTTGCAGCACACCTGTAGGAGACAGAGTTCATCACTAAGGATATTCAATAAACAGTGGCACAGGCAGCAGCGCCACTAGCCAGGGCAATAAATTTAAAAAAAACAACAGAGCCAGCAGACACACTAGTGATCCCGGGTCAGTTTTTGTTGCACTCTGCTGCTGACTAGTGCAGAGGGAGTCTGTAGAGCTATATCTGTATATGGTCAGCAGTGTGAATACACATGAATTGTTATTTGCTATGACTGCTACATGTGGCTGGTGTATACTCTGACAGTAGCAGAACTAATAGAGGAAAGTCAGCAGTGTAGTGTTACAAGTAAACCCTAGTGTCCGTGCTTCTTTTTACATGCAAGCAAAAAAAAATGCATGCTGAGAAAGGGAGGTCGGACAAAACGGCAAGTTTATTTAGCTTTTATTTAATCAGGTATGAATGTCATTGGGATTAAAGTATCCTTCAAAAGAAATATTTGGTCAAAAAAGCCCCGTATAACCTTGCCCTGCCTTGAATTAACAATTTCTAGTCCTTCTGTAAAATTGGTCCATGTCGAAGAGACACTGCAGAAATGTCTTTCGTCTCCAGTGCAACTTTAAGTAGCAACATTACATTTGTGAGACATTTTGAGAGCACGGACCGTTGTGGTTTTGGTTTCTGATGATATACTTTATGTATACAGGAGGAACCAGCACAAGGTGAAATTCCTGAATCAAAGTCAGCCAGTGGGTTTCGGCTATGCACATACAGTGATGCACAATGTCTTGCAGGCTTCACTCGGTGACACAAATATCAAAATATGTGTACCGGTACATTTGCTGTAGTTTGAATAGACGACATACAGTAGACCATGAACATAGACGCTCTCTCTTTTTTGGATGTATTATATAAGTTCAGTCTGATGTAAACTGCTCATTTCATATTGTTGCTGCACATCCATTTCACTTGCAGTAAAAGTACAGACATCCAACATCCAAGCAGTTTTCTGCATAATATCACAACAACTGGAAACAATTACACAAATGCTTATTATTTATTCCAACCTCAAACTTCAGATGATATGAGACATTTCATTCCAGCTGTGAAATCCCTAAAATCATAGCGTTTAAGAATGAAATTGCATCTAATGTCTTCATATGCACAGCACCTTGATTATAAAGTAAAGGTTAGAAATCTGAGACTGTACTGAAGTCCTCACAGCAGAACTTTTAAAGTCCATACTGTCAGTGCTGGTGCACTTCAGGGTGTTTTTTCTGTGTTTCAGTTTGGATGTTTTGGCATGACAGATTTCCTGCTGCAAGAAAACAGAGTTAAGGTATCTTCCCCAAAAGACTTGTTTTGGGACTAAACATTTAAATATGATAATAATAATCAAAAGTAAAATGAAGAGGATTTAAAGTGAAATCTACAAAAAATAATTGGGGATAACTAGACCCACACATCATTAATGGCCCACTGGAAACTTTCGGTTGGAAGTTTTCTATAAAAGTGTGAAATGGAAACTTGAGATAAAACAACGGCAGAGAGCTGGGCAAACAGTATCTCAAACCACACCAATCTGACGTCTGGCTCATAAGAAAAACACTGAGGGTGATTGATGACTCTTCGCAAGCACCTTACTTTCCATTTGATCCCTCGGTCTCAAAGGCTCAGACTGCATCTCTGAGGAGCTCAGGAAGTAACACATCAGCACTTGTTCAGGTTCCGCAGAAATGTTTTCCAAGAAACGTGTCAGTCAGTTGCAGTATTACTCCGCACACGGGAGCCCTATCTAACATCTCACAACGGTGTGTTTTGCACATTTGCTGGAGAGCTCCACAGGTTTGTTTTGAAAAGATGCCAGTACTGGAAATGAAGCTGCAAGTTTGAAATGATCCTCTTGAGACGTACATTTGAATATCTCAGTACTTGAGTTCATATGAATGTAATCACACACTCATAGTCAACATACAAATCCCTGGAAATCATCTAAACAGGAGATGGAGTTATGAAGTGAGGAGGAGAATAAAACATGAAAAGCAGACTCCAGCTTCAGCTAGCATGTTTTAAATGTAAAAGTCACATCATCACAGTCTATCGGGATATAAAACCCTAGAACACGCTTGTGTAATTATGCGACACTCTATCTGGCACTGGTTGTCATGCGGGAGGCTGATGCTGATTTAATCTTGTGCTCCGTGTTCACACTGTGCACCACAGTAACTCCTGCCCCATGATGCCTCACTCACACACACTGCGGTCTGGGCCACCACTTCCTCCCAGCTGTCTATTCACACAACTTCCGCCAGCACCCAAAAACACGTTCCCCCAAGATGATCTGACGGCAGCAGTGTCACCAACAACAAGCTAGGACACACATATACGCGTAGGCCGCGCACGCTGTCTGTCACATGCTGCTCTTGTGTTGAGCAAGTGAGAACAAACAACTGCCCTCTGTTCGAGGCAGCACTATAAACACCACATATCACATTTAAATGTGTTTGTGTGTACTCGATATTTCTGAGAAAGTTTGTCGCTTGTACCTTCCTAGAAACAGAGGGTCACAGGTTTGACTCAACGACAGATCTACGAGCCACCGAGCAAGACTGCTCGGCTGACCCTTCGCTAAGCACCGCCCCACTTTGCTACAATGGAGCCCACACTGTCACTAACTGCACTCACTGAATAAATGTTATCGGATTTTTGAAAAGAAAAAAAGGCATTTCAGAGAAAATCAGACAAGAGGTTAACGATACATGTTTGAAGTATATATTCAGGATGTCAAACTGATTCAGAGAAAACAGTTTAAAAGATAAAGATAGAAGCTAAAGCCTACAGATCACAGTGTAAAAGTGAACCACAACATCACCTGGTGATCGAGACAGAAGACAATGAAATTAAGGAACAACACTGTTCCTCTTTATTCACTGTTACAATCATTGAAAAGGTAAAGCAGCACGTGCATTCGGTAAACTTTTAGTAGCTAGCGTAGCATAGAAATGCTAACGCTAGTTAATGATGTGCTAACGTACTCTGCAAATGCACCACAGGTTTCTACGTAGAAACATAACGTTTTGGAAACGTATGGCTCCTTCCAACCTCTTCAGGTAACGGGGATCACACAACGTTTAACCATGACTTGCTAAAATCCACAAAACCAGCCTGAAGATGAGGAAAATATGCAGAAAAATTTGCAGAAATTAGCATCAGCCACAAAACATGAAAACTTATATTTAATTGTACATGAACGTGGCCGAGGCCCATGTGCACAGGTTTGAACCACCAACTAATTTTGACATGCACAGGTGGAACTAATAACATTACCAAAAGCTCAGTTTTGTTAAGTGGCTTAGTTTCTCTGTTCTACTTTGTTGTCTTTAATGTCCTTGTTTTATATTTTTCTTGTTTATTTGTATATTCCATGTATGTACATTGAGAGCAATGGGAAAACCGGAGTCAAATTCCATGTATGCGTTGCGTTTTCGTTAGAATGAGCCGTTTATATCTACATACTGAGCTGGTCCTCTGCATGGAGCTGGCCACCATGTTTCTACAGTAGCCCAGAAGGGACAAACCAAACACTGGCTCTAGATAGGGAAATTTGCGTTCGTTTTCACGTTGGCACACAGAAGTTTTTGATGGTTGCAATCTGCAACCTCGCCGCTAGATGTCGCAGAATCCTACACACTGCACCTTTAAAAACAAGCCTGCTTCTGTGTGACGTTCTCATTTCTAAGCTGTGAGGTTTTAACTGAAAAGACACATCATAATTCCCACATAAATGCACTCATCTTTATTGAAGCAATGCAGAAACATTCTTGTTCATCTTAAACCAAAGCTTAGCTGTAGCCCTCATCACTATTGTAGCCTCTTGTGTCTTACCGTTCCAATGCTGTGCTGCTGTGGGGCTTTGTCTCAGCCCGTCCAGACACCTGTCCAGAGCATGCTGGATCCTGTCCTCCGTGCATGAGGTGTGCTGCATCTTCACCGCTCAGGTTCTGCGGAGGGACGGGAGACAGAGCCGATATTAAGTATCAGAATATGATACATTCCCATTCATGCATTCTGTGGAATATCATCTCCAAATTCGATTGAATGTGTCCATAATGTCCACATATTCCTCTCTATTCATGAACAATATGCCTTATCACGTCATTTTTGCATGAAGGCAGATAACCCGGTAAGTATGTAAAATAGTCTAAGAAGACACAAACACACCGTGTGTGTGTGAACTCGTTTGGTCGCACTTGTTTCTTGCACAGTTGGTAACATGTACAGCTATGTGCACAGGTTTTAAATGATTGTTAATGTTTCTGTTCTTTTGTTTATAGCTGTGTGGTTTGATGTATACTTGTATATGCTACCGTCTACTTATATTTGTGTTGTTTATGCTACCTATTTTCTTATTTCTATGCCTATATTTTCATACTTTGTCTTTAAATGTAAAGCACTTTGATTTTACATGGAAGGAAATGTGATATATAATAGAATTAACATTGCCATGAATGGGACATTTCTAAGGGGAAGGAAAAACAGACAGCGTCGCATGTGTTGCTATTCTGTTGCCATAGTACCTGAAATGTCCAATCACAACAACAAACAGCCACAAAGGGATTGGCAGTTTTTTAAACAGGATACTTATTGAAACTCTGGTCGGGTAGATGTTGAGTAATTAGTGTAAAAAAACAAAACAGACAACTATTCCTAACAGCAACATTCAGGCACACCGAAACCAACACACAATTTTAACGGTATGACTTTTATGGATGGGTAAAAGAGAAAAAACAGCCCCCACTGATTTCAGTTTTTAAATCAGTACCACACTCAGCAGAGTTATGAAAACAATGCTGCGGATCAGAGAGACACGGTGAAAAACATTCAAATGTATAATTCCAGAATGACCGCAACATTGTAAGTGCATCATGTCTTCAGCACTGACCCACCCGGTCATGCTGAACTTCACTTTTATAGCTTTCAGTTTAGTTCACTTGGCTGTTTCTCAGGCAGCATCTGAGGACAACCCAGGTGTGGCAAGTTGTTTCAGTTCTGTTTTAAACACATCTCATCAGAGGCAATATGCATAGCAAGATAGCGGGGACGTCCCATCGATGGAGTGACTGATTCATAGTCGATAAACAACTTTCATGTCGGCAGCTGTTTAATGACAAAGTTTGAATGAAGTGAGTCTGCGACCGCGACCGAACACAACCAAGTCAACTCAGACTGTTTCATCAACCAAGGAAAATGTTTCAATGAAAACGTATACGCTCAAAACTGAACAGTGCCCACTTCTCCACTGGTAACTACATCATTGCGAGGTTTTGGAATTCCCCTGATAACTGCACAGGTTTTTTTGCGGGGGAACAAGCAGGCAGCCGATACGATCTGACCCAAAAAGTAACCTCTGTACAGAAGCAGGTGGCGGTCAACACAGTGTACATGTACAGTATGACCCCCTTTGCACATTGCATTCAAATTTATTTTTGGGTGAACGGATTGCAGTCGTATAGTGGTTGATCACATGAGAATACGGGTGTGACTGCACCAAAAATGCACTGGAGACAGATTGTGATCCAATCAGCCAAACCACCAACGGAGGTGTCATTGTGACCATGTTACACACAAGCGGATCTTAGACACATATTACAACCAGGTGTAAACGTAATCCGGTAAAAGTCAGATCTAGATCTGGATTACAGTGTAAAGGGGGTCTATGTTGCTGTTATTAGGAGAAAAAAAAACTTCCAGGCGGCAACCTCCGGGTCTGAAAAGTAAAGCCAATGTGGAATTGCCTTAAACTTGCACTCTTTCTACTGCCCATCAGGGGGCAACTCCTCTGATGTATAGAAGTCTATGAGAAAATGACCCTACTTCTCACTTGAATTATTAGCTCAATAAACATTGTGAACATGAGTTTTTTGGTTGTTTAGAGTTATGAATTATCCTCACATATTTTTTGTAAACGTACAGCATTTCTATTATAAGAATTACATTTTCTCACACAGTTCATTTAACACAAGCTCGGGTGACGTGGCTCACTGACCAACAGCTTCTCTGGATGGAAATAGGGGATTGACTCAGTGAATGAGATGTATTGACAAAAAAATATCATATATTTTTTTCTATGAATGTACATACAAATCAGACACTGCACGTATCTGTGAAATTTAGTTTTGATTCATAAAATATAGTGCGTTAGATTTTGTATGGTTATGCGTTATGCTCCTCCTTGATATATTTTTAAAGCCTTACCTCATTTTAGACTTTTGCCATGGAAATACAGTATCTGTATGTTGTGTGCAAAATACTGGGAAACTATATTTGAGAAGCAGAACAACTTTACTTCCCTAAAGAAGCTTTTTTTAAAGATTTGTTTTTTTAGAATTTGACCAGCTTAGCAGTTTTTGTTACAAAAAAAGCCAGATTCTGAAAAACTTATTCTGAAACTTATTCTGAAACTTTGATCTTATTGATCAGAGCCAGATGTGCTCACATTAGTCCTTACAGAGTGTAAGTCAGTAAATGAGCAATGACATCAAAAACTGTTTTTGCCTGATTACATCTTCTCAAACTTTCCCAAAATACAAGAGACAAATTCCCCCTTTCACATGAAAGCCAGAAATAAATGAAGGCTGTCAGATGAATTGTGTTAACAAACGACTCACTTGCTCCTACGCACCCACTCACCAAATAACCCTTCCACACACACACACACACACACACTTTAAAGCAGGTTTGGTTGAACTTTTTTGATTGTGGCCCATGTACAGAAAAACATAACGTGGCCAAACAACCTGTTAAACTGCAAGAAAGACCAGAAATTGTGATATATTACGCGATATTAGAGTGAATGATAATTTTTACATAATTATTCTCATTTTTATTAAAAAACAAATAGAGTAAAATAACTTTAACTAATATATGTCACCAGAAAACAGACCCAGTTGATTTCTTACATTAATGCAATTCTTTTTTAGTAGTTAGTATTTTTGTTTAACTGAGGCAATATTTGATCAAATATGTGCTAATTTGCATACATTTCCAGAACAGAAATCAGAACATTGAATAAAGCCAGGTACAACATTGTTGTTTCATTTAGTTGACATATTAGTCATATGTTTTTACTAAGGGGATCAACAGTCATAAAAGAAAAGTTATAAATCAGGCTGTGAATGATATATGAACAACCCCCTCTGTCAGAACCGTTTGAATATAGATAGGAATGAAAGTGGAACGTTTGGTGTATGTAAGTGCTGCTGAAGTAGAGATGTCTGGCTCAGAGTGAGAAGATTTAAAATGACATACATTTTGGAACACTTTTTGACAATACAGGTGAAAAGGGTAAAGAAATAACTAATAGATGCCACCATAAAAAACGTCCCCAGTTGATTACTTACATTAAGACAATTTTTCTTTTTGTATTAAAAGTTTTCTGAAATGTTATGTTTAAATATGCAAATGAGCCATTATCTAATGCAAACTATTGGTGAATTTAGGGGAACTCTACCGACGCAAATAGACAACGTTTAGTGAAATAAACACCTAAATGTGTATTTTGGATGTGTTCTTTCTGCTAGTCTGAAAGTAGACCAAAGTGGACCAGTGCTTGAAAAACAATGTTTTTGCCTGGGGTCTCTCGCCTTAAAATGATCATGCGGGGGACCTATTGAAGTGTTACACAACCCATTGTTCATATATTCACACATGCGTGCTCATACGCACATTATACAGTACCAACACACACATACACTGTACAAACATCCAACCTCATCATTAATGCCGGCGGAGAGGGGCAGGGCAGGAGTTCAGGAGGGCAGAGAAATTAGGCATAATTATCCCCCACTTTTCCTACGGTTACCATTCAACAACAATCCCGACAGACCCAGAGGTAAACACTTAGCCCTTTTTCTCAGCAGCCCCCCCCCCCCCCCCCCCCCCCCGAGCGCATTGGACACTTGCGCTAAGGGCTCCGGTCATTGTCAGGGTCGGACAGAGCTGGATGAGAGCCCAGCTCAGAGTGGAAGGAACTAATAAGTCAGAGTCGTGATGACTCCTGCATCCAGGATGGGGTTCAATGGAGATGAGTAGAGGCGATAAAAGAGGTGAAGATCGTATATGAGGTGGCACGATGCAGTGAAAGTGTTGTTTGGAAGTTTATCAACTAGTAGTAGTTCAGCTGACGACATCACGTTTTAGTGTTGCTGTCATTTTACAGTAGCCTTATTACGCAGAATGGTACTGGAATGGTTTCATATGCCACAAATAATTTATAGACAGAGTCTTTAGTGATGTGAAGATCATTTAAAGTCATCTATTGATTCATTTAACAATTTGGTTTTTGCAACAATACAAAAGTTAGGTTGAGGCAACAAAACCACTTAGTTAGGTTTGGGAAAAAACATCATGGTTGGGCTTAAAATAACGATGTACAGTTAAGTTTAGGCAACAAAACCACATTACTTTGGGACAACATACTTTGGGTCTCATGGTTGAAAGTCTTGAAAGTCCTGCATTTCTTGGACCCATCGATCTTCCCTCCCGCCCACCACTCAAACTTAAATACTACTTCACTAGCTCTGACTGTTGCATGGCCACGTGGATGCGTTAAAAAAAAGGATCCTAATTGACTTTCCATTGGCATTGTTTTCGTCCTGAGAGACGCGTAACAAAACCTGGCGATTGGTGTCCATGTGCAACAAAACCAATAGCGATGCAGTTCGTGACTATCCTCCAACCTGGGCTTACAATGTACACTGATTGGGATTTTTGACTGAATATGTCAATTCCAACTCCAGAGTGTCATCATAGTTGTTTACGCAGAGTTTTTTAGTCATGTTGCAAATGCATGAGTCTGTGGTGTTTCATAAGAGGATGTATGCAGCACATCCCTAAGAGTCAACAAGGTCACTTCCACTTTTTCACGGGTTGCAACTTGCAACATGTCAGACAATATCAAGCAGCGCTTGTGTAGCGGAAGAACAACTACATTTACACTGGATCAACCAATCCCTGCTGCGATACTTTCCTTCCTCCTCTTCATCAGCCTCCCTCTCTTACGAGTATCATCTCACAGATAAAACCTATGCGGTACCAGCACTGCAACTCCACCTGCGTCTTTATTTCTCCTTCCATCTCCTCGCAGGCCGCTTCCCATCTCTCCCACTGATCCCATTACCAACTGCTTCCTCACAGGAAGACGGCTTCCCTGCTCAGCTGAGGAAGCAGGTGCCTCCCTATTGTTGTGGTGTGATCGGACTCTCAGATACACTCCCACAGACCAGGGAGGAGAGCTTGTGAGTGTGTGTGTGTGTGTGTGTGTGTGTACAGTGTCATTTTTTTTTACGATTGATAGAGTCTGATATTCACGTCCAGCCCCCCCCCCCCCTTCTCTCCGCTCACCTACTGGATGTGAACTGACCTCTTATGGCTTTAGGAAACAACAGTGGCCCGACTCCAAAGCTCTCCTGTAACTAAGTGCTTCCCTTCAGCTCAAACGGCCGCCGCCGGTGGGAACTCACCAGGCCGAGTGGACCAGTGTGGACCAGCACACCGCACATCACGGAGGGCAGCGGGAACCTTTTGTGTCCGCCGATCACGTCACACGATCCTCATCAGCCGACACTTTGCCCAGCTGTCGTGGAATTGTGCATGTTGACACTTCCAATTTCGTTTTCGAAACGCTTCAAGGACTTCTTCTTCATGCTGGCCGTGAGGTGAGATTGTTCTGCCAACCGCTGTTCCCAAGGTCATGGATCAACTTTCAAGTTCCACTTTTTAAACCTTTTTTCTTTTTTTTTGTCTGCTGGCAGTTTTAGAAAATAAATCTTATATTTGCTGTGACTCTGAGGTGATTCTTCCTGTATTTTACTGCAATGTCTTGCTGTATTTACAGTATAATCCTTTCCTTCATGTTAAACTCACTCAATTAGAACTTCTGCAACAACTTTATAGATGTGACTCAAGTAAGAAGAATTGAGTACTTGAGTACATCTAACTACAGCACCAAGAGGTTGTTTGTCTGTTGTTGTTTTTTTTGGGGGGGGGGCTATTTTACCTTTCTTTGAGGACAGCAAAGAAATGCGAGAAAAAAAGAGTGAAACGAGGGGTATGACATGCAACAAAGACCCCGAATTGAACCCTGGATTGGACCACTTGGCAACAAAGGCGATCAACAGAGAATGCTCTGTGACTTACAGAACCGAAAGCCACTCCGTACGCCCTCTGGTCTTTGCTTCCTCAATAAATCCTGATAAACACATGATGAAACAACCATTAATGCAAATATCCGGCGCTGTAATATCAGGTAACGACACTTAACTCCAAACAACAGGGCGA
This sequence comes from Leptoclinus maculatus, assembly GCA_032191485.1. Lineage (NCBI taxonomy): Eukaryota > Metazoa > Chordata > Actinopteri > Perciformes > Stichaeidae > Leptoclinus > Leptoclinus maculatus. The sequence continues at coordinate 13,673,866 of JAVDOI010000009.1, forward strand.
CTCTGCTACACCAACAGGACTGAGTGAGTCCTTGTCCCGGTCTACTGCACACTGGTTTCATGGTCATTCAGCAAGTGATGAGGATGCAAGTATCCAGGGTTTCCAGTAGAAAAGCAAATCCTGTTTATTTGTTTAAATGTGATATGGGTTAAAAAAAAAAACCACCAACAACAGGTGTGTTGTGCATGTGCGGAGATGAATACGCTCACACACACACGCAACACGGGGGTGTTGACCTCAAAGTATGAGTAGATGAGAAAGTAAAGATTTTACTGATACCACAGCCGTAAAGAGACAAACAGGAAGAGACGTGAATGACACACAGCGTTGCACTGGGAGACTGCGATCGACCTCAGCTAGATGTGAAATTTAAAAAAAACACAACACACTGTGACATCCTTCTCTCTTCTAGTCTGATATCTGATGGTCGACAACAAAATGGGCCAATGTCTTGCGCTTGACGTTGTTGATCTGTGTTCTGTTCATTGTTATTTCCCAACACGTGACCTGCCACGGCAGTTGTTATTTCTCAACAGGAGGAGATGATTGTATTCAAACTGGTTGTGCAATTTTCACAATTTCTAAGAAGAATAGATGATCCCTTCCTCTGTTGTCATCTGACAGGGAGGAGGCCAGCAGCGCGGACTGCAGAACATTTAAGGCTTGCCCTTTTCTGTTGAAAATGATGGTAATGGTATTTATTAAGAGTAGTAGACCACCACTAAGAGAGAAGAGTTGTCCAGTGACTATTCACCAGTATTTACCTCATGGCTGTAGAGGTGAAGTTTACCCAGTTGTCACTTTGTGCGATCAAACCAGAAATCGAATCCAGAACACAGCTATCGAAAGCTATCGAACTAAATCGAAAAATAATTTAAAAACCCTGAACTCAGTGAGCAAGCTGTTTTTCAAAAGTCCGGAGATTCTAAGAAATAAGTTTTAACCCCACGCAGATAAAGACCTGGTGGACTTCTCCCTAAATCACGCCCCCGATCTTCTAAAACCGAGAATATTTACCCCCACCCTTCGGTGCCTCTCTTGGGAGGCCTCACATGGGCATGGTAACCCCCGTAAGTTTAGTCATACATTGATAGACATGTTGTTGGTTACCCCAAGGACCTCTACTGATACTCAGGACATAGGAAAGACACACCGTGCTCACTGGTTAATAATTATACTCTGACCCATATACCTCCTCGTATGATTACGAGGGATACATGGTAATACATCAAACAATAAAAGATTCAACACATAATACACCATTGTGCCCAGCATATACATACTCTTCTGCATCAAAGCGTCCGTCCATGTCCTTACGGGTTTTTCTGTATTTTTCATTCATTGTTTTGCTGAGCAGCAATATGCAACACCTAATAACCAGGGCCTTCCGTCCAGAAGGAATCCACAATTTCGCAAATACTCCAACTCATCTAACATGACTTATACTGAAAGCACCTGCATCTCAGATTAAGAAAAGAACACCTGTATGTGACACAGTGTTGAAGAGAACATATTCGAGTGGTTGGTTTTTGTAGTGAAATAGGATGTTGAGTTCAGGCGTTGGCTCAGCTGAGTTTCAATAGGGTGGAGTCCTCAAAGACCACTGACAGACTGTCGATCTGAAACCAACAGGATTCTTTGCTTGCATCCCTGGTTGTCAGCGCCGTTTTTATACCCATCCAAATAAATGATGCCATACCTGCATGTGAATGTGCAAAGGAAACACACTTCACCTGCTGCAGACCAACTACAGCCATAGGAACAGGGTTGGGGGGGGGGGACAAAGATGTCTGACATCCACAGAGATAACACCGGCTCAAATAATTATTGCCATTTGCAGATGCAGACATTTAAAACGAGATAACGTCCAGGAGCCCGACACGTGCTTCTGCGTCTCTACTTCCTCAGCGTTTATTGGAAGTATTAATCATTTAGGGCATCTGAAAAAGCAGAAGTTCCCAAAGTGGTATCACATAGGGGGCCTGTGAGCTCACATATGGGGGGGCTGTCAACACGACTACAGCCCTGCATTTCCCATCAGTGTTGAGGCTGATGTCAGCTCCTCTGACAGAAAACAAGACGGCCGAGGCTTTCAATAGCAGAGAAATTAACTCTGGATATTAGAAAACACATTTGCGTGAGTCTAAATAAAATAAAAGTTGACTGACAAAAACATCTCAAAAGACAAAAGTACCCAACGTGTCAATTCACCATCATATAAAATGGACGGATGAAGCTAAATAATTTGAAATCATATTCTCACAAATCGTCATATTCTCAGATACTCGGTGCAATACAAAACAAACATGAGCAGGAGAGGCGATGCCCTTCAAAATAAAATCTCCTGCCTCCGTTGGCTTACCTGCAGTTCACCGTCCGGCATCCATGTCCTGTGTGTGTGTGTCTGAAATAGTCCAAGGCAAAGTGTCTCCGGCTCAGTGCCACTGCCATTCATTCACCGCACATGTCAGGGTTGAACAGGCGAAGCCACATCCTGGGCACGGGCGGAGGAGGCTGACGAAGCAACAGTTCTGGTTGTAGCTCTCTGCTGCGCTCAGAGACTCCTGCGCTTCACACACGCATATACACACACACACACACACACACACACACACACACACACACACACACACACACACACACTGCGTCTCACAAACAGGAAGTGGAATGAAAGAGGTGCATGTGAGCACAATGAGGGAGGCTGCTGGTGTGTGTGTAGGTGGGAAGTGCAATGGCGTGGGTTCCTACACGTGTGTGTGTGTGTGTGTGTGTGTGTGTGTGTGTGTGTGTGTGTGTGTGTGTGTGTGTGTGTGTGTGTGTGTGTGTGTGTGTGTGAGTGAGAGAGGGAGACAGAAAGAGAGGTTGCATGTGGATTATGGAGGGATGTTGGAACCCTAAAAGGAAGTCATCTGTTTGACGTGTTTGTTTTTTTAATGCTATTTTCACACTTGTGAGAAATGAGTAAAGTGTCTTTGTTTGGGTGTTGAGGCTTTGTTCATTATTTTCTTAGACAAGTATCACTGTGCTTAGTTGTCTTAACACAAAAACAGAAAAGGGAGCTTTTGTTTTTCCGTGATTTTGAGTCACGAACATTTCAAAATCAATGATGCAAATGAAAAAGGAAGATGAATCATTGTCTTCCAGTAATTTGTACCCATTTAAAATAAACACTTCAAGTCCTAACAGACCTTAATAACACTAATTCACCTTTTACATATATTATCTCTCTCTCTCTCCCTCTCTCTCCCTCTCTCTCCCTCTCTCTCTCTCTCTCTCTCTCTCTCTCTCTCTCTCTCTCTCTCTCTCTCTCTCTCTCTCTCCCTCTGTGTGTGTGTGTCAGGGAAACACTGACCTTACTTCCTCCTCCTGCTTTGCCTGTCATTTACATTTCTTGTATTAGTGCGACTATGAATTCCCCTTCTGTGAAGTGAGGGAAATGTGGTGACAAGCCATACAAAACAGTGACAGTAAACACGAACGTTATAGTTCAGCTTGTGTCGCTCTGCACAATTTTTGACAAGAGAGTAAAAAATGCAAAGTCAGATCTTCAAGGTTTGGTGTCTTAATGTTGTATTTTGGAGAGGTAAATAAAATGGTTAAATGTTGCACTAAATCTGTGTAAGAATTGGTATCAACCCATAAATAACCCTTTTACACTTTAAATATGTATTTGAATTCATTCTTTTCTTTCTGATTAAAACAACTTGACACACAGTGCTGTTGTTGATGTACATTTTATGAATTGATAAAAGAACACTGTTAAAAAATGTTCTTTGTTATTTTTCTTTGGCTTTGATCTTGATAGAGTTCACATTTATGAAGAGTGAATTTACAACACATCTTCAGAAACATTATGTGCTTCAGATGTAAGTCATATTCATCTTGCAACCATTCAGAAAAGCATTACAAACCTTTGTAACAGCTCTTCTGACATTGTTGAAATTGAAAACTGGTGAATTTAAAATATTTCAGAACAAACCTGACACAGTCTGAACTTTGCAACCTGTTTTAAGAATGAAGATGTAATTTCAATGTAGACACACGTGGAGTCGCTCTTCTGTCTGGTTCGTGGAGCCATGCATCGTCTGGTACGTGAAAAGGCGACGACGAGGAAGACGAAGTGAAGAGACGTACTTCCTGTCCCACATGAAAATATTCCCAGTTAAACATGCAAAGCAAATCTGCAAAGTGCGATGGTGTCGTGATCCATGCAGAAAAAAAGTGCGGACATTATTATGTCTGTGGTCTGTGGTGCAAACACATCAGATGATTAACAGTTCAAAAGCTGCAAATGAGATCACAAGCTCGCACTACATCCTAAAAATATCAAACACTGGCATGAGAACATAGAATAAAGATAATGGTTGGACATGAAATGCCAAAAAAAACCACCTGTGATTAATTAACCATTAACCAGCATCATAATTAGTCCAATGGGTTTGTGGGAAATGAAATGGTAGCAGGAGAACCGTTTAAGGTACAGTGAGCAGCCCCTGCTTCCTATGAGTTGGCTGCAGCATCACATAAGGCGCACGATGGAGAAACATGAATTTGTCTCAGCACTCTCACAATATATGAAGTTATATCACAACAGATCACTAATCAAAACAAGTCACAACTCTGTTTGGCTGGTGTTTCTTGTTTGTTACTGTTATGAGCCCATTTGTTTCTGCTGATGCAGTTGCCAGGCAAGCAGACTATTTTACAGCCATGACCTCAGAGGTTTTAGCAAAGATGAATCATCATCAGCAAAGATGGTCATTAAAAGTATTAAAGATGTCGACAACAAACTGATAACGTGCTCTGGCCATGAACAAGGTTACTCCGATAGTCCAGAAGAAATCTACTGGTTTAAATATCTTCATCAGAATAAACTAGAAGGGGCTGTAAATTATATGTTTATCTGCTGTAGATTATGTTGCCAAGTTAAGATGGTTCCATATTTCCACACATGCACTCACTTAGATCGAGAGTTATTTGTCTAATAGGACGAGTTAATAACACTTCTCCGGCCCTGTGAATGTTTGCCGTGTGACGGAATATTGTGCATTACCAGAAACATGGCCTCATCCGTTGAGTTTTAAATCCTGATTCTGATTGAGGAAAGTTTGTGTCTGTGCATTTTTCATTTCAATAACGTTAACTCCCCTCTTCAGATAGAAGTCCCTCCTATTCATGTTTACTTGTATGCTTAGTAAACGTGTTGTACTTGGGAAGGACACATTTGTATTTCAGTTTGGTTTGTTTCATGAAATATGACCAGTCGTGCACTGTTTGTGGATTAAAAGGTGTTCTTTATTCCATTATCTCTTGTAAGGCTGCCATACTGGTTCTTTATATCAACAGTGAATAACAGGTCTGTTGTTTCAAGCCACATGTCTGCTTCAATACTGTAACATTTGTGCAGTATTTTAATAAGGTTTCTGATCCAAACTGTAGCAACATTCAAATGAGTATTAAACAGAACACAGGAATTATAATTGTATCTTTGAATTAATGCTGCAGATATTTAAAAAACAAAGTGAAATAAACAGATTTGCAAAATGTGGTTAAGCTTCAGTGGCGTGCTTGAATCAAATAGAAAACAGAGTTTGTGATGTTGCCAACCAAATTGGAGAAGTGTTTATTAACCTAATCTAATCACGTCCTAACTAATAGTTATCTTCCCCTCTCTGGCCGACATCCTGTCTCTCTCTTTCTGTAGCGGTCTGTAAAGAAGAACAAAGAAACAGGGCTGTGTTTGTGGGCTTCTGAGCATTACTCCTCCTCAATGACAGGTCTTCATGGGAGGCGTGAGGGCAACCTGAACAACTTCCTCTTCGTCACTGCAGTTGTTCTGAATTTGTCAAAATGTAGTAATGACGGTCACCACCGTTGTTGTTCGATGTTAATTCATTTAGATGTTTTTTTCTAACTGGTGCAGCAAAAATTCACTCACCAAAATACATGACTACAGCTGACAAAACCTGCTGATTCGTCATTCCACTTAAGACGACCCGTCTTTGTGACGCACTGTGAGGTTCTGGTGTTTAACTTTATCTACACACTGTACAGTACATACATATCTGTTTATGCAGATACAGCAGATCTCCACACAGGTATCATCAAAACATCCCATGTATTCATGCTGTTTTAAAGAAGAAGAGCTCCCAAAGCCAAACGTGTTATTTGTTTAGAGGTGAAATGAGTCCTAGATGGTGAGATTCGGTCCAGGAGAATGTGTTTCCTGAAGACAAACTGAGTGAGATGAAGAAACTCTGCTGCTCATCTCAACTCATCTTAAAGATATGTATGATATAGCTGTACTTGCCCGGTAGAACTAACTATTATCCCTTTGTCTTCTACATAGTTTGTCTCCTGCCATTTGCTCTGCCCAAAAACACAAATGTGTCGGTCAGTGGTGGGCAAAACGTCACCTTCATCAACATATATGGTGACATTTATAATAGTGCACAAACATATATATCTTGCCTTAAATGTAAATTTGATTTACATTCTTCCTCTGCTGACCTGTGAACACCACAGCATATCACCATGCTGGCCTGGGACAATTGGTTTCCACACAGTGTTTGCCATCGATGTATTTCTCACCTATGAAGATCTCAAAATCAGTGCACCTGGTCTGACTAGACACGCTTTAGAATGCTGGAAAGTCGCTCAGTTCGTGCTGGCAGGGTAATGCGCATTCTAGATGAAGTATAACAAATGTGTATTGTATTTTATATTTGACGTATTGCCGGCACAAGATTGACAAACTTCTTGGAGATGACCATTTCTCATGTCCTGCTTGTGGCGATTACATGGTAGCAGTGTCTCTTTGACGGCAACAGAGAAATGTGTCGCTTCAGTCGCAAGGGGTAAGTTGCGGGATAGCAACATGGACATTTTCTTTATGTACTATATTCATCAATTAACTGCTTTTTTCTGACTTTCATTGACTGACTTTCATTGCCAAAGACACAGATGTAGAAGAATTTGTGAAAAGGATTAGAGACAAAGTCAAATCGGTGAGTTGTCTCATAGCCTTCTCTTTATGTTATAGTGGTGGATTGTAAGAGGGAAAATGCATACGATGTAATCATTTTTTTTGGAATGGCTGTTGTATTGCTTGTTACATTAGGAGCCTGGACGCCCATCCTGTGAATCTAACTTCAAAGCAGGGAGGGAGGCTACCAGAACGTCTGAGCCCAGGCTGGATGAAGAGGTGCATGATGACATCAGTCAGACACTGCATTCTATTTAGTGGGAAGAAAATATATGTTGTCGTTCATTTTAATTTTAAACCTATTTAAATCTAGTGGGTACTTACAAAAATGGCATAGTAAAATGGTCTCAGCAGCTATGATTCATAAATATTTATGCACTTTTTAAATAGTAACCAAGAAGTTTTGTATATTTTAGAGTAAACAATAATACAGCCATGAAATAAACCCCTTTCAAAGAAATCAATTTCTGATTTGGATGCATGGTCTCCACATATTTCGCGGGGAGATATTTACCTTCCCTCTCTACCTACAGCACGATCTTGGAAAAGAACACAAGATTGAGTTCATTTGCACTGATGTCATGTGTAAATACATATACACCCGTATGTACAGAGGGCAGTTGAGTCTTTTCCGGAGCTGCAGTATGTCCTGCAAATGCGTCCATTTCTATCAGTGATGCAATGCGAAAGGTCACTCAACAAAACGTGAGGTATGAATGAAAATGTTATGTTCATCATGTTTTTTGGCTAATAGTGTCTTTATTGACTTAAATACATTTATTTTTGACTGTTGTCAGGTGGAGTGGAGTCGTCGCAACAAGGAAGGGTTACGTATGTTACAATGATATTTTGTGGTAAATTTTAAAAAATCGTTGCGCATTAAGGCATTGTACAAATTAAAACGTTTATGTTCACAGGAAGAAGAAGACGCGACATTATTGCAAAGGAAAAACGGAAACTGGAGGAGGCAAATGCAGCCTACAACGTCCTTGTGCCAGACACAGAAGCTGTTGATACAGCAGATGCAGTTCTTAATCAAAACTTCCCCATTTGGCCATGGGATTCTGGTAAATGCATTTTTATTCACTATATGTTGTGTGTATTTTTATATCTTTGCTCATATACTGCTTAATTCTCTTTTGTACCCTTTGCAATGTTGTTTATTGTTCTTCAGGAGTATAGAAGTGTTCAATTATTAACATTTATTGAACTTTATTTTTATTACTGTTAGAGAAATTCAATATGATCACTTCGTTACAGCATCCAAAGTCCCCCTCGAGACGAAGAAACTGGCCTCGACTTCGAGAAGAGGATGGGATTCTCTTCAGAGATGAGGAACCACTGCTGCTGGATCTTTAAATAAAGAGAGATCTAGCAGAGAGAAGAGGACCTGTTCACACATGTATTTAACTGATAAAGACCCCAATGATCATCATTTGACATGAGTTTATGTATTTGGTCGTGATTCAAAGTTATTTAATGATCACAAATGTATACAACAATGTGAGCTCACATAAGCCAGTAGCTCTGTCACCGTTCTTGTCAATGTAATACTGCCCTTTCCCCCCTTTTAGACCGTTAGTCCTTTAAACATGTCCTTGGAGGCATATGAGGGGATGAATGATCTATTGAAAAAAAAAACTGCAGGAGATGTAGAAACAAATGGAGGCCTTCCGCATTAAAACAGGTTAGTTAGTATTCTACATGCACTTTCTTTTTGAGAAATACATTGAAATTGGTGAGAGGTATTTTCTTTGCCTGCAAACATTATAGATATACCATATAGCATAGTATTACATTACACCACATTAATAACTTAAAATCTATTATATAATACATTAAAGTTAGCTGTCATCTAACACAATACAAAAACATTGATGATTAATATTGTACATGTTGTGTTTTTTTTGGTTTGAATTGATGAATGTATAGAGATCCCTCACTATAGCTTGTATATATTAAATAATAATATAATAACACAAATATAATGTATTATTATTAACAATAATAATAATAATCTCTTGAAGTGTATACTGCAAATGATCTAAATTGTTCTAAATGATTCTTGAATGTATTGATTTTAAAAGTAAAAGTATCTTGCAGCAGTCTGCTCTATCGGTACCGTTCAGGCCTGCAGCAGCCAATCATCTTCGTGCTCATTAAACAAACGGCGTTATGCCTCCACCGCCTGGGAGAAGTAGCAGACACCGCTCGCTGCAGTGTGAGGCCGGAGTGGCGTTTCTTTCTCCGGGCGCCAGATGGCGCTGTTACCCCTAATGCCAACATTCAACAGGTCCAGCGACGCGACACCAGCTTGGACTGCACGAGCGAGGCACAGAACAGGCGCGATGTATCCAGTAAACATATGAGTAACGCCGTTTTGTTTTTCTCTGTCGTTCGCATGTAAGTAGAAGCTTTTTTTGGGGGGAGGGGGGTCATGTCATGTCGCGATGGACCTGAGGCTGTATCTGTTAACTGATCAGATCCAGCACTAGTGGGGTTTGGTTTTCAGTGAGAGTACAACATCATGCTGGAGACAAAACTGCTACACAGTCATCTAAAGAAATACTTATAGATAACTGTATCACACCAAGCAAACGTCCACATTAAGTGACATGTCTGAGATGTTTTATTTTGAAGGAATCCCTTTATATATGGACAATCTTCATATAATATAAGTAGTGATCCTAAATGGTGTGTGATGGGTTTGACATGTTTTATTTATTTTACCTTTAATAATGTACCATAATTATATTTCTAGTAGGGTACAATACAAACAATTGAAGCAGGTGACGTTCAGATGAGCGCTGAATTAACCCCGTGTTCGTTTTTTTCCACACTTTCCTCTGCGGCGATTCGCGTCTCCGCGCGAGTCCGATCCTCTGCGACCAGTGGATGTCGTTGTTCCGCCCGGTGTCACCCCTCAAGATGAGCTGACCAAGGAGCTGTGCCAAGCAAGATCCGATCCGAAAGAGAGAGAGAGAGAGAGAGAGAGAGAGAGAGAGAGAGAGAGAGCGAGAGAGAGAGAGAGAGAGAGAGAATCAGGGAGAGGGAGAGAGAATCAGGGAGAGTGAGGGAGAGGGAGGGGGGGGAGAGAGAGAGAGATATTGTGAAAAGAACGGCAGGAGGAGAGGGACTTGCTATAAGGACACCAGCTACTCTTAAATCCAGCCGCTCCTCAGTTTTTACGCAGGAGATTATTTTTTTGTTTGTTGAAGAAACAAAACAAGAAAACGGGAGAAGTTGTGATTGAAGCCCATCAGAGAAAAAGTAGCCTCACATCTTTTTTCTTTTTTTTTCTTCTTTAAATCATTCTCAGGTAAAGTGAGCTTCAAAGAAATTTCGCCCCAAAAAAACTGGCATGCGTGTAAAGTAAATTTGATATCATTGTCAAATTCTTGCCCCCATGTTTTTTTGCTGGGGGGATGTTTGCTGCATCGCCAAACTTAACTCTCTCTCTCTCTCTCTCGCTCTCTCTCTCTCTCACTAACCTCACGCTCGCTGCTTCCCCCGTTTCTCCCCCAGCCGGCAGAGACACTTGGGGACGGAGGGACCTACCATGATAAGGGCTGTGGACATTGCGCTGACTGTGCTGCTCGCCGCGTCCCTGTCGTGCCGGAGCGCCCTCGGCGGCTACGGGGTGAGCCTGTTCGCGGCGCAGACCTCTCCCCCGGACCCTTGCTACGACGAGCACGGCAACCCGCGGCGCTGCATCCCGGACTTCGTCAACTCCGCCTTCGGCAAGGAGGTGAAGGTGTCCAGCACCTGCGGCAAGGCGCCCGGTCGCTACTGCGTGGTGACGGCGGCGGAGAAAGGAGACGAGAGGACGAGGAACTGTCACACCTGCGACGCCTCGGACCCCAAGAAGTACCACCCGCCGGCGTACCTGACGGACCTCAACAACCCGCACAACCTCACCTGCTGGCAGTCGGAGAACTTCGTCCAGTACCCGCAGAACGCCACGCTGACTCTGTCGCTCGGCAAGAAGTTCGAGGTCACCTACGTGAGCCTGCAGTTCTGCTCGCCGCGGCCCGAATCCATGGTCATCTACAAGTCCATGGACTACGGTAAAACCTGGGTACCCTTTCAGTTCTACTCGCCGCAGTGCAGGAAGATGTACAGCAAGCCGAACAGGGCCGTGATCACGAAGCAGAACGAGCAGGAGGCGGTCTGCACGGACTCGCACACCGACATGTACCCGCTGACCGGCGGGCTCATCGCCTTCAGCACGCTGGACGGCAGGCCGTCGGCGCACGACTTCGACAACTCCCCGGTGCTGCAGGACTGGGTGACGGCCACCGACATCAAAGTCATCTTCAGCCGGCTGCACACGTTCGGCGACGAGAACGAGGACGACTCGGAGCTGGCGCGGGACTCGTACTTCTACGCCGTGTCGGACCTGCAGGTCGGCGGGAGGTGCAAATGTAACGGGCACGCGTCCCGGTGCGTAAAGGACCGGGACGGGGGTCTGGTGTGCGAGTGCAAACACAACACCGCCGGGCCGGAGTGCGACAGGTGCAAGCCTTTCCACTACGACAGACCGTGGCAGAGAGCCACGGCCAGGGAGGCCAACGAGTGCGTCGGTAAGTCCAACCCCGCCGAGCTCCGTCCTGGAGCGGCTGCGCGTCTCTGATGCTGTGCAGGGTCTAGCTGATACATGTGGGATGGGTTGTGTTTGTGGTGGCTGCACGGACTGATGTGATTTTAAGATTGGGCCTATGGAAATATTGCATCGGGGGGAAAAAAAGAGCATTATTAGATAAATAGATGTAAAATAAGTGAATTTCGGGCATACAAAATTATGCGTTTGATGGTCTTTTAAATACTAATTAAAATACTTGTATTATAGTTTAATTTACGACTCATTTTACAGCTTAACTTCATTCAAACAATGCTTTAAACAAAACCGCATCAAAGCCAAACGCATTTATTTGTCCTGATATGGTGGCGTTCGTCAACGAGCATGTAATTGTGTTTAAGTCACACGAGACGTGGAAATGCAATTTGAAAGTCCATTTAGCTCACTGCAGGCCACAAGTGGGGCTTTTAAACCACCTCACACGGGACCACCGAGCCTAATCATCCACAGGAACATTTCTCACATGCTCGACTTTACCGCTGCGATAAAGCGATGCCTTTTTAAATTCATCTCAAGGATCCTGCAACAAACTCGCCGCAGTGGTAATTGAACACCGCTTTTTAATTAATAATGATTGATTTTTTTATTATCACATAATTATGTTTTGCATCAAAATCAATACGACATACTGCATCAAAATGGCAGGTGTTGCAGTTGAGAATTAAACAAAATCTAGTATTACGAATGTATAAATTCTAAGATATTATAATCAAATATTTTCCTTATTACATTAAAAAAAGCTAATTGGCCCTAGTTTTATTGAATTTCATTCTATGTTGTAAATTTAGTTAAAAAAAATTAAAAAGTGAGAATTACTTCCATTTGGTTATTTTCTTAATTATCACTGACATTATTCACTGAAGAACAACCTGAGAAAATATAATATACCCCCATATAACACAGTATTTTCCATGCTTAAAAGACAGCAGGTGTAAAAACAACAACAACAAAAGAAGCAAATTCCTGATCTTATCTGTTCTGCTGCTCTTTGTGTCTGACAAGCCAACATGTTTCGTCAGCTGCTGACTGATTGGTTACAGTAGTTTTATTACAACCTGGCACAGACACATGTATGAACCTGTAGTAGGCTGTAGATACTGCAGAATACTGGCCAGGTTTTTGCCAATTTTAGGTTCTCTTGAGATGCATAGGGGAAGATGATGAGAGATTGTTTGATGAAATTGCTGAATTATGTTGCTGTATTCCAAGTGAAATTGGTTTTTTTGTCGTTGTTGTTTTCGCTCAGTTTAATTTCATTGTAATTACTGGAAAGACAGACTGGCAGTAGTTTGATGTTGGTCCGGCTCCTGCTGATGAGGTGTACAGTGAGGAAGATGAGGAGGGACGGCTCGAGAAACTGAAGGAGAGCCAGAAAGATGTTGCTGATAGAGACTAAAACCTCAGAGTGAATCCCTTTATGTTCCCCAGTGTGCTGCAGGTCTGCAGTGGGGAAAAAAATAAGACTCTATATACTGCTTGACGGTCACGGCACATGTCAGCCACTTTGACACGTAGCAGATGTTTAAAAGGTTTTTTTGTTTGCTGCCGTTGTCCGTTGCTAAAGCTCTGACACATTCTCGCTGGCAGATGTTGCTAAATCAACAGGCGCAGTTTTGTGGAAATATCCACATTCTGCCTGGACTCTCGAAATAGCACTTGATGTGTAAAAGAAATAAATGGAATTGAGTTTATACTGCTTGAATTCCAAGTTACAGTCAGGTGAACAACGCACTCAATTCAATATTAGTTATACTTTACATGTTTTACATGTGTCACTTTAAAAATAATAAAATTCTTTATTATATTTAAGAATCAAGCAACACAAAACAACATTTATATTCTTATTTGGCATAATAACGTTATATTATATAAGATTATAAGATTGCCGCGGTGAAAATCCTAGCATTCAGATGATACTCAAATATCTCAGCACTCAGCAATGCAACATTCAAATGCATCAAATATAAAGAGGAGGATTTTCAATTTACAGCTTTTAAATATCTGCACGATGTAGAGTAATACATGCGTGAAAAACAAAAATCAGTTTAGGCACAACTCCTAACAAACTCACGCAAATGAATCGTTTCCTCCAGTCAACAATCCTCAACACTTTCTTTTTTTAGAGGACTAGATCGTGTATAATAAGTTTCACACTCGAGCCATGAAAGCCTGTAGATTATTGCATCCATCGCGTTGTCAGCAAGATATTTAGTTCTCGACATTGTTGAGGAAACAAGTGTGTTCTCGAACCTTGAAGACAGGGAGAAATCACACCTCTGTGAAGGCAGTGAACAACGGGAGGAGGTGTGTTAGAGGGGATGGCTGTATTCAGTTGGGCAACGTTTGTGATCGCACCGAAAATCAGAGCGTTTTTGTCTTTGCACTCCCCTTAATGACAGCACCGTGAGTGTCTCTGGACACTCATGAGGTTCTAGTTAAGCACAGAAGTGTTTCTGTGTGCAGTAAAAAGGTCTGAATGATGTAAGCTGTTGACTACAAAACAAAAGAAAAAAAGCGGACACAAAGGTCGGTCTCTGTGTTTCTCCTGAAGGGCACTTTGCTGATTACTTCCATCAGGATCTTAGAGGACGCTCCTGAGTGTGCGCCTCCATCCATTTGGGTTATTGACTCATCGCAGAAGAAGATGCAGCTTCTAATGCAATGGGTTCAATAGCCAGTACCGCAGGCACGACGGGGACACGCTTCAATCTCAGTTTAGACGTGTTCATCTGGGTTTGCAGCAACTGTAGGAGTGCAAATTTGACTGTTCATTTTCAGCATTTTAATTGTCTAATTAAGTTTGTGCAGTTTATTTAACATTTTGAGTTTAAAGAAAGGAGAAGGTGTTATGAATAATTCAGGCAGATTAGAAAAAACCCAGTTTGAAGGTATGCAGAATGAGGCGACTGAACCACAGAGAGAAGCAGAGACAGAAGGAGGTGGAGCAGGACGACAATAGTGAAAATGAAAGAGATAGATTGAAGAAAAATGTGTGAGGGAGAGGAACCGGGAAACAAAGGGGAGGTAGAGTAACATTTCCATGGCCTGTTCACAAATTCCTTTTTCTTTTTTTTCCAGGCGCCCCTTATTGGGTCAATAAGAATATAAAGGCTGCTGGGACATGAAGAAACTTTTCTTCTTTCTGCATAGATATTGTAACATATCAGTGACTTGGAGGAGATTCTCTCCATCCTGCGATTTACGCCTGTTTGCACACGAGCAGTTTCCTAAAGCCCAGCATCAGCTGGGTCATTGGAACAGAGCTGCTGCCTTTTTTTTTCTTTTTCGCCTCGTTATATCCAAATCTGAACTGCATAAATCACCCTCAAATGTTCCCAGGTGCTGCTCAGAGGCATCTGACTGACAGGGGCAAACGCGTGGTGTCGACAAGTTGACATGGTTGATTTGATACCCATTGAAATAATTGAGTTTTAAAGCCACAGCCGCTTGTATGGACAAAAAAAACAACTACTTTAAAGTTGTTTTTATGCCTTGTGATATGTGAGCTCGCTTTCAACTTGAAACCGCCAGGGGTAAAAAAAAAAAATTCGTACATAAAAAAATTCTTGAACAGGTCCTCTGAGTGCCTTAACTAGATGTAAGTATTAACTCCACCAAAATGTTCGAGCGAACATAAGTAAACACTTAAAAACAGCTGTGCGCATACTGATGTTTGCTGGTGTGTTTTCCTAACTTCCATGGATGGCTGCCCAAAACCTTAATGAGGTCTCAGATAATCCCAGAAACAGCTACAGCAGAGTTTGATAACAGAAAGGTTTCCAGCAACGCTATCAGAAACAATCAATTTCTGGATTTAGTACAGTTTTTTTTCTGACAGAATCAAAAAGAAAGAGCTTTTTGCAAATATTTGTGCACCAACTCTCATACATGAAGGAATGCAGCATGGAGAAATGTTGTGCTTGTGCATTAAACAATAGCTGCCCTGATCATAGAGATGTCCCAATGTACAATGGATCAAAAGTTGTACGAAATAAACCATCAAAGATGCTAAAAAACATCAAATATTACAGACTACTGATATCAGACTGTTAAAATATGATAGAGTGGATTCTTCCATTGAAATCACTGTTGCTTACTTAGGTGAGGTGTTTACAGTCGTCCTGCACGTATTGGATAATGAGATTCAAACTGTAAACCATTCCACCAGTAAAAATGATACCAGTCAGACACGTATCATTTTGTTTGCACATTGAAGCGATGCTTTTCACTTCAAATGCATCAAGTCAGTTGAGGAACAAAAGATGTTTTTCCTTCAGACGTCTCCTTTGCCGTCATGTTCGTTCGCTACCTTTTCAGACATGACTGAAGGTCTGGTTAATGTTTGAGCAGCACCTTTATGAAACCGGCATCCTTCATCTTCAAAGGTGCCGGCGGGATGCGTCGTTAGTCCCGCTCATAGCAAACAAAGCTGGGAATAAACTGACAGAGTAGCTTTGCACTTTGCACTGTCCTCTACTAGTCTTCACCTCCACTTCTTCAGTCAGAACTCACCTCTTTCTACCTTCATGCACACACCTGTAGGCATGCACACATACACACACGCGCACACACACACACACACAAACACAGTTTTCTTCAGGTCTGAAGCCGCTAGTTCAAACAGGGGGGAATGGCCTCTCTCTTCAAGAATCTCTTTTGCCGGAGCTCTTATCTGTGTTTATGGCTCGTTTTGTAAACCGCTGCAAAAATAAGTCGCTCATGGTCCAGGCGACCGACTCAACCCTCTGTTTTAGATTTTGAGGCCTGTTGTATCTCTCAGACAGACAGAAACATGGCCACCGAGCCAGCACTGTAAGCAAGCCTGACTGTACGGTATATCAAGTAGCTGTAGCCAAACACAAAAATAGACAGAAAAGATACACACACACACACACACACACACACACACAAACGCCGTGGTAAGTCAGCAATAATTTCTGCAGCATGTTTTGCGAGTAAAGGAGACTCTGCTGGCAGCTCTGGAAAGGATGGCTGGCTGGTTCACTAGCTAGCTTGTCCTTCTCCAGAGCTGGCTAGTTAGCTAGCTAGTCTCTGGAGCCCCCGCCTGCTCTCCTCCCGGCGAAGTAGTTTCCTAGCGGTGAGGAGTGAGGCAGAGGGACCGTTAGATCCAGCAAAGTCGCTGGGCATATTTTCTCAAACCAGTGCAGCATGAAAGCATGGTGGAATTAGCAAGCTAGCTAGCTAACTAGCCAGCTGCTAAATAAGTCAAATTTGACAAATGAATGCTTCGTCTAGACACTCACACTGTAGGAAAGGACATTGTTATCGCCAGATTAGCGGCAACTTTGTTTGGATCATTTTCTCTAACGAGTGTTGCCTAAAATGACATTGACGAGATGACATTTTCAATGTGTAACTTTAGCCCGCTATTCTGAGGTGATTTTTGATTGCAAAAGTCTTTCCAGCCTACACTGTGACATTATCATGACGTCGGCTGTTAAAGGGCCTGTGCTCCAGTTGAGTATATAAACTGGGAGTGTACAGTATTTTTTCTGCAAGTGTGTGTGTCTATTGGGGGTTAAAGTGAGAGGCCTGATAATGTATGCCAGGTATTTAAAAGGTAGTTGCATTTTAAATTTATGGAACTGGAAGTTCAGAAGACAGCTGTTGAAGGCTGTCACAGTGCTGTAGCCTGACTGAAGTAATGGTACATAGCCTACATGTGAGATAGATACGGCGCTGCAGCTCTATTCGATTATGGATTCATGCATCATGTTTTTGCCGTAGGGTGAGGTCAGGTGGTTTATTTGAAATGTGACAATGTTTAAGTGTGTGCTCTTCAACCATCCTTTTTGGGCCAAAAATAGTCACCAGGCCTGGGTCAAAAGAAGACAAGAGTAGATCCATTTTGTTTTTTAGGGATAATTCTGACGTCTGTCTCCAGAAGCATTTGTATTAAACAATAATGATGACGAAATAAAGCCATTACCATCAAAGGACTTTTATAAAGCTGCTACTTTGAGCACTTGAGTAACCAGAGACCATATAATCCCACTAGTGAGATCATTTATAATCGCAAAATGTTAGGCTCAAATGGAAGCAATAGATGTGACAAATAACGCTGATGCTGCTGCGTATGTTGATGCATGGAGGATCTTGAAGCTATTAATGTCAGTGTTTGGCAGCAGCCCTTTGGAGCTGGAATTTTGGAGCTAGTTGTTGCTTGTCATGAGGCCTGTTTGAGAAACAATACAATTTTGATTGCAGATAATAAATTCTGACAGGCTTTTGAAGAGTGGAAATAGGTTTGTATCAAAAAGTCTGTCTGAGGACAACATTCAGATAAAGACAACACACAAAACGGTAATTAGAAAGCGTTTGTGTCTGTTTGTGCCGAGAGAGAAACACAAGGAAGGCTGCTACCATTCATAAAACTAAATCCAAAACACATCTGTAGTAACTGTGTTTTACCAGAGCTATCTGCGTGTTGTGTGGTGTAGTCTTAAGTGGAAAAAGATAATTTCATTACAATCCATTTTACGGCCTTTGACAAAGCTCAGGTCGCACTGCTTTGGGGTGATGGAATGTGTTCACTTGTCAGAAAAGACTAAATCTGTTCTGAAATTTCCAAGCCTGTGTGTCTGTCGTTGAATTCAGGGTCCTCTGGGAAAAGTGAACATTTCAACGGTTGTGGTTTTGGTTTCATTGCTTTGGCTACAACACATAATGCAGCACAGATCCCGCTCACGGTGGGAGTACGCAATTTTTAGCCAGTGTGAGTGAGTGCGCGCGGAGCTCGTACCGGGAATGGAACCTCAACCTTACTTTTGAGAAACGGTTTGGTCGGAAGCCATGTTGTGTTACTCCGTTGGCTTCTGGCCTGCGCTCACTTCCTCTTGTCGCCCTCGCTGGTGCTTGAACTCACCGAGGACTGTGGCTGGTTTATCATAACATCCAGCCAGGCCAGGAACTCAGATTGTCCCTATCATCATCATCATTCTCCTACTTATGATCAGAAATATTGCTGCATGCTGTGGGTGAAAACATGCTCTCTGTGTGTGTCTTGCATTTAAAATGTTTCCATCCGATCTGCGGGTTCACTCTTCCAGCAGCAGCTGGTGATAATTGGTCCGGCCGATGAGATCCAAACGGATCTTTTCCTCCTCTTTCCATCCTTCAAACACAGCTCTCCTCTAATATGGGCTGCACTCTGCAGAAGTCGCTCATATACACACACTTCCGTACTATGTTTTTACGCTGTCAGGTACATTCTCAAGAGCGAAATCTGGGCGTACTGCACACTAAAGATTTTCAACAATCTGATTAATCTTTTTCAAAACCACAGACATGAAGTGGGTTTTCTTTACAGCGATGACAGCTGCTTCATTATTTTTATTGGACTCTTTGACAGCGCCGAGAGCTCGATCGTAGCCGGGGTCGCCTTAGGTGCAAAAAGTTAAATGCATTACAAATTCACCAGCAAAACAGTGTTCCAACATGACTAGGATGGCTCCCAAACATCTGCAAAAGTGCTGCTAGCTGTTGGAGAAAAGGTGTTTGAAAGACACGAGGGATACGTGCGACTCCAACAATCGTGGTGTTGCACGGTATGCCGATACCAGATATACCAGGTATACCAGGTATATCTGGTATATACCTGGTATATATAAAACGGTACGATACTCAATTTTATTAGTTTATAAGAGCAGTAGGCTATTTCCTATGAGTTGCGTGGATGTGCGGCAGCGGGGCAGTGTTTCGTGTGCCGTGCTCTGCTAGAGGATTGCATTGCGACGGTTTTAACTTCGCAGCAGTCAAAAAGTAAACTGCAGTTCCTGGGATTTAGCTAGCGCTAACCGGAAGGATGCAGTCAACAAATGAAGTTTTTTAAAAAAAGAGCTTGGTATCTGTATCAGCAGAACTATGTTAAAAAAAACATTTTGTATATATATATCAATGCAGCTCTAATTACCGACCAAATGTGCAGATAACATTTTCTGAATCTGTCCAAGCAACACAGTGCTTTCTGCAGTCACTGTGGTGACTCCCTGGTTTCAGCAGCTTTTCCCTCATCAACTTCTCACAGAACTTCATCTCAATTTATCATAATTTTGTGTTTTTTTACTTTGGGAAGCCTCTCGCTGTCTTCCAAGTCTGTAAGAAAAAACCCAAATCCTTTTAAATCCCATTAAATGCTGTTGAATGTGATATGTTGTTGCAAATATAAAGTTGACCATCAAAGAAATCACATAGGAGACATGAGATTATTGAATACCAATGTACATTTTTTAACTAATACATTTTAGCATTTTTTTATTTTAACAAAAAAAAAGATAATTGAAATTTTCATGTAATGTCATCTATTATTACATAACATTTCCTGATATTTTGGGTATTTTTCATATTATTTCTGTATTAGTATCGAGATATTAAGGCAGTCACAATTTCGGTACACAACATTCCTCACACACACACACACACACACACACACACACACACACGCTACTCAACAGGTCGCTCTTCGTGTTTAATCCCCCCAGCGACAGACAGACACACGATGCTGCTCTCAGCCTCTGTTGATACCTGTCTCTGCCGCCTGCCGGTTACCTGTTTATATATTTGTGCGTGCGCACGCAAGTGTGAGTGTTTCCACGTGTCTTTCTTCAGCCGCCAGGAGGCCTCGACATTATGCAGTCAGTAGATCTCTTTCTGCTGTAGAGAGAGAGAGACAGATTGAGGCAGGCATGTGTGTGTGTGTGTGTGTGTGTGTGTGTCTTAATCTGCGTTGTCTGCCAGTGGGAGTTTACGAAAACAGTAATTCTGTCCAGGATGTGAGCAGCTATTCAGCGCCTGGGGAGACATCTGTTAATGAATTAATTGGTGACTTGATGGCATAGTGAAAGCTCGTCTTAGCCGAGGGAGGATCACTGTGTGCTGTGGGTTTTGGCTTGAACCCGCGGGATGAGTGTGTGTGTGTGTGTGGAGGGGGGGGATTGAGCAGAAGAGAGACAGAGGTGTTTGTGTGTAATGGAACGGTTCGGGTCGAGCGGGTACCAGATGATTAGGAGTAATTAAAAGCCGCACCAAACAACATCAGCATGTGTTCACACATTAGACACAAGACACTCCAGTGCCTCACTCATCAGCTCCATGAATCACAGCCTGCCTGCCTCTTGGATATATATATATATATATATATATATATACATAAACCATAAACCATAAACTCATCTCTGTCCCATACTGGAGATGAGCAGTGGAACATATTCAGCTCCCCGTCTGGGATATGTGATCAAAAACGTTTTATTACGTTTTGAGACAACAGCTGGAAGCAATCTTTATATAGAAAACATGCTTCACTCATTGTTACCATCGATGTGTCAAAGTCTACACTACCCACAATGCTTTTTGACAGCTTACAGTCGCAGATTTTGATTTGTTATGCTAGCAGTGGCTAATGTAGCCTCGGGGAGCACCTACAGAGGTCTGGTGAGCTCACTTCTTTCCAACTCCACACCGACAACATTTTCTTTTAGTCTTCAGACTCAACCGACGCTGACTCAAGTGACATCACTTGAGGCAATTTACCAGACTTTGCGTAGCTACCTCGGGAGCCATTTCAGTCTTTACAAAACGTTTGCCACACATGCAGCAGAAGTTCCTCTCTAAAGTCCCGGTGTAATGGAAGTTAGAGCTTCTTTAGCCTCTGTGACGTGTTCTCCAGTGAAACAGAATATCTGAGCTGTGTACAGTTACAAGAAGAAGAAGAATTATTGGAAGTTGGTTCTAGTTTTCGCAAGCCCACGTCATATTTTGTTTTACAAGAAAAAAAGGATTTTGATTTAAAAATATAAAGACATGTTTTTTTCTTTTTGGGGGGGGGCATATATTGTTAAATAGGTGCACAATATGACGGGGGATGGGATTTAAAAGGGCTTTTTTTTTCATTTCATCTTGACTTTAACATTGCTAGTTTCTGCACAAGTCAGCTTCATTCAGTCATCAGGTCGGAAACTCACTTGCAGCACTATCCTCATTCATTGCCGCCACCATAGATAGACCAGAGCAGTCTCACTTGTTAAAAGGGGGCCATTACGGGACCAGTAAACCAATAAAGAAAATATTGTGAGTGAGTGTCTGTGAGAGAGAGAGAGAGAGAGAGAGAGAGAGAGAGAGAGAGAGAGAGAGAGAGAGAGAGAGAGACCTGGTTCTATGCATGTGCATGATGTATGTGTAGGGATTGCCAACTTTTTGAGTTAAAAAGCAGTGAGTGAGTGTGTGTGTGTGTGAGACCTGATCCCAAGGCCGGGGCCAGCGGTGCTGTAGAGGATCAGGGCTGATGACCTCAGCACCTCTGTGTGGCAGCAGGTTACTGCACAGTTACCGAGAGGAGGGAGAGTGTTCGCAGCCAAAGCAAATATATAATGCTGGGCTGGAGGCAACGGCAGAGAGAGAGAGAGAGAGAGAGAGAGAGAGAGAGAGAGAGAGAGAGAGAGAGAGAGAGCAAGAGAGAGTCGTTCTCTCGCGCTGTGTGATTAGCAAGTACAATATTAATGAGATTGAATTAAAATCCTCTCATGCGGCATTCCTTCTCTTGCTTTCAGGTAGAATCAACACATCTGAACAAGCACTGAAGCCGGTTACGTTATGCTTATCCAAGTCTGTTCACGCTTCAAAAATAAAAAGCCTTGGCGCAGCTTGTTACAGCTCCTCCGAAATCTCCCTGTAGCCGATGGAGCCGTAACAGCATCAACAACAGCAAATAAAAAACAGACTCTCGCTTTGTATTTGCAGCAGGCCCGGCGTTCGATTCAAGGTAAAAGCCCTGGCACAAAAAAATACAAAATAAAGCCTCTCTGGCAGCAGTAGCGCTGCTCGCCGACAGGACCACCTAGCACGAGCGCAGAGCACATGGAGCCTGAAGCCGGCGTCCTCAACACTCACAGCTACAGATGACTAATGTCTGCACGACGCAGCAGCCTGTTGTGTAGAGCCCCCCCCCCCCCCCCCCCCCCCCCATGTTTCTGTAACACACTGCTGTCATCATCTGAATGCAATCAGCTGCCTCCTCTGCGCTGGTTAATTATGTCGTAAATGTTTAAACTGTTGAGTTTAGATGATGAAAGTTGTTCTTTCATGCTATTAGTTTTTAAGCGACCTGAACTTGTACGGGTTAATCTGCTCTTTTACCTGTTTTTACGCGTCTCTTATACACACACACAGAGTCGGAGAACGCTCCTGTGACGGATCGAGCGGAGTCAAACAATTCCATTTTGAGTCAAAAGTGCTCACACGCTGCCAGAAAAAAAGAAATCTTGCCCTGGAATGCCTTCTGTGTGTGTGTGTGTGTGGTTGAATAGCTGACTGTGATTTATCACCCGCGTCTTTGTCTTTCCCATATAAGTCACGGCGCAGGCTTTGTGTGTGTGTGTGTGTGTGTGTGTGTGTGTGTGTGTGTGTGTGTGTGTGTGTGTGTGAGGTTTGTAGCAGCCCAGTCGTCATGGATGCATTCGAGTCACAGTTGTGCGAGTGTCTGTGTGTGTGTGTGGGGGGGTGGGGTGGGGAGGCTGTGATGACTGTCTGTATAACCAACAGTACTACAGGGAGCTTTTTTTTTAACTTCCGTTTTATTTAGTTGACTCAGTTGCACAAAGAGATCTTAGTCAGCAGAGGTCGGCACAAAGTAGACATATTTACAATTAACTTGAGGAGAGGCTCTGATGATTGGTGTGTATGACTTCTATATAAAAGATAACAAGTTCATAGCTCGTTGTTGGAAAATCGGATTTCCTAGTATGGGATCATGCCTCCATGATTCCAGATGCCTAATAATTGATGCCAATGGTTAAACTCTACAAAAAAACGCAGATCCCTAAATTTAAAGAGGATGACATTTCCCTGAGAAAAGACAACACCAAGAGCCGGTGAGTGTGTGTGTGTATTTGTTTGGTTGTGTGAAGTGGAATGCAGACTTCTGGGAGGGGGCACTCGGGGTAAGTTTGCAGGGGTCATCTCAATTTGCCAGGGGTGATCCCGGGTTAATCCATCACTCATTAGCTCTCGCAGATAACACTCATGGTGGTGGGGGTGGGGGGGGGGGGGAGCTGCCAGTCCACACTTTCCCTCAGTTTCCCTTCCCATCACAGACACAAGAGCACACATGTTCTCCCTCTCTGTCTTTCAGAAGAAAAAAATAATAAGTCTGATAGAATAAAGCCGTGCCCCTCTCCTCCTTTGCCCAACATTTTTTTTTTCCTCCCCTATTAACCCCCTTTTCCCCCCCTTGCTGGCTCCCCTCCCTCTGGGACAATGCGGCCAATTAATTAGGCTCGGTGTCCAGCAGAGAGCAGAGAGAAGCGCTGGCCTCAGCTGATTTAGCTCTAGAGGGCCCATTAGAGAGAGAGAGAGAAGAAAGAGGAGAGAGTACAGGGGTGACGGAGGGATGCGTGGTGAGAAAGTGAGGGAGGGTGAGGACAAAGATAGGGGGAGTGAGATAAAGACAGAGAGAGGCTCTTGACTCAGCGTGCTACCTTAAGTGCTGTTTGGTGTTGCAGGATGAGGGCTGCCTCTCCAGTCGTAATGTGTGTTGCAGGGGGCTTCTCGGCAGCTGTGGGGGTTCCCCCCCCCCCCCTCCTCCAGCAGGTTCCCACACGGGTCCCCTCTCTGCTTGTAATAACAAAAAGGCCCCCTATCACTGGAGGATGACAAAGCAAACAAACGGGCCTAATTAGGAGGGGGGTCGATAAGGAAATTATAAGGAAATTGAGTCATTAACGGTAATATTTGTGTTATGAGATGATAGTTTGTGGCGAAAAAATTCATTTCCAAATGGGGCCCCTCTGTGTTTTCTTTGAAGCGAAGACCTGGACTTGTATGACACGGGGTGAAGAAAAAAAAACTTGGCCTCGGCCTCAGTTCCCGCTGTCTATCTCCTGCTCTCCAGCCGCCAGAGACACTTGCAGATATTGAAATGATTATGTTCCAGGTCTCTTTGGAAATCCAGATGTCCATCTGATGATTCTAAAAAAAAAAAAAAATGCATGGAGAATGCATTTCAGCCATCTTTTTGTCTTCGAGCTCACCGCCCTTGTTTTGGTTGGATTTTTACTCCTCGTATTTTCTCCCGCTCGGCCAGGACAGGCCCTTGGCTGGAGATGAAAGTTGAGGTGGAGAGAGCGTGAGAGACAGCTGATGGGAGAAGAGAGCGTGAGAGATAGCTGATGGGAGAAGAGAGCTTTCGCACTGCGAATAAAGGGGGGGCTGGAGCCGATCCCAGCTGACATTGGGCAAAGGCCGGGTACACCCTGGACAGGTCGCCAGACTATCGCAGGGCCGTTGATTCGTCCTGTTCATTCGTTTTCCAATTGAGTGAAAACGTAATTTCTGCCTGGATAAATGATTCCCTGGCAATACTGCCTGTTGCATAGAAAGCGCTGCACTCGCTGTGTGTACCGCACACTGTCGTTGAGATGGGGTCGGGGTGGATGGTGGTCGGACAAAGTGTGGGACTTTTCACGCAGTTTTGCTTGCGGTTGGGTTTAGGCATCAAAAGCACTTTGGTTTAGGTTGGGGTAAGATTGTGGTTCCAGTTAAACGTTAATGAAGCACATGTCCTGTGCTGTGCTTCAAATCACTTATTTAACCGAGACCACAGTCTTTCCCTCACTTTAACCTACCGCTGTGGGTGCCTGAACGTAACCATAAACCAAATGTCATTTCTAGGAGGCAGGGTCGACTCTTGCCTTTTCAATGCCCTTCAAAAACATACATATACTAACGAGTATTCTGCATTTGACTTGTTCCCAAGGGGTTGTTTCCGCCGCAGTTTCACTTATTTTTTTTAGAAGTGCCAAAAGTAAGACTAATACTGCTGTTCCCTAGCCGGCCCTTCAAATGTATTGTTGGCACTTTGAGCAGCATGAGCCGAGTGCAATAGAGTCCCATTATATTGGGGAGAAGACGGGCTTCTCCAAAACCATCTTGATTGATAAATAGCACGACGGGCAAAAGAAAAAATGGGTCTTTTTGATTTTGGGGTGAGCTGTCCCTTTAAAACCGAGGGATTCTTTAAGAGGGGGTAAACAGAGGCATGTAAGGGTAAAGGCCAGTAGACAGTCGACTGTAGTAGCAGTTAATATCCAGACCAACCGCCTGAAAAACAGCTTTTAAAAACCAGTTGGGAAATGAACTCTGAGTCCCAATAACACACGAGGTCACTGAAAATATAAAGAACGAGGCGATCACAAAGATAGAGAGAGAAAAAACAACAGCGGTTAGTGTTTGGGTTGCTGCCTCGGCCGGTGACCTCATCGGAAACGACACCTCTCTTGCCAACGCAGTGGATTTCATATTTTAGTGTAGATTACAGTACAATGGACAAGTTGTGAATGTGTTGACAGGGGGATATTTTCACAGATGGGAAAATAGACATTTGAAACAAGTGTTTTCAGAAAACACGATCAAGTTGATCCATATCAAATGTCGTAGGAAGAGCCCTCTGTTTGGGGTTTCTCTCTTAATTCAGCTGCAAGACGCTGAAACAAAATAAAGACTTTTCACTATACGGTCAAACTATTTTCTGAAGTCATTGTCATTAGATTAAGTTTAAGTGGCCTATTTGATAATTATAGCCAATTTTGCTGGTCCGCTGAGCAGCGCAATCATCCTGTAGAGTCAATCTCCTTTGCCAGAGCAAATATTAGGGAATATCTACAGAATCAATAACGCACTGGGGGTGATAATATTATTCTTGACATAAATTACACACAACCACTTAACGTTTCCCTGGAAAGCACAGGAGTCCGTCGGGCCAGTGGGGCTCACAATAGTGGCAGCATTTGGATGGAAACCCGTGAGCCGCATCTGTGAGCTGACACAGGAAGTAGCCTCTTTTTCCTCAGTAGCCTTAAACTGAT